>CM072925.1:87090238-87690238 GCA_036971965.1 Nyctalus aviator
CACTGAATGCAGGTGTCATTGTGCCTTTAAGATCCAGGAAATACCAACCCTCTGATGAGCTTACTGAATTCCACTGAATCGTTAATGTGGCTTAATTTAGCTTCTGTAATATGCTTAGCTAAGCACAGCTTCCCCCTTTGTTCTAACCAGGATGTAGTTTTTGCTTTTTTATTATTTATTTATTTATTTATTTATTACATATTTTATTGATTTTTTTTGCCCCCCTCCCTCCTCCCAAACATCCACTCCCTCCCCAGAGTTTTATGCCCATTGGATGTACTTATATGCATGTATACAAGTCCTTCAGTTGATCTATTATCACCCCCAGATCCTCCTCCCTTCCCTGCTGAAATTTGACAATCTGCTTGTTGCTTTACTGTCTCTATATCTATCTTTTGGTTCATCAGTTTATAATGATCTTTATTATCCACAAAAGAGTGAGGTCATGTGGTGTTTCTCTTTCATTTATTGGCTTATTTCACTCAGCATGATGTTCTCCAATTCCATCCAGGTTGCTGCAAAAGATGAGAATTCCTTCTTTTTTATGGCAGCATAGTATTTCATTGTGTAGATGTACCATGGTTTTTTGATCCAATCATCTGCTGATGGGCACCTAGGCTGTTTCCAAATTCTGGCTATTGTAGATTGTGCTGCTATGAACATAGGGGTGCATATATTCTTTCTGATTGGTGTTTCTAGTTTCTTGGGATATATTCCTAGGAGTGGGATTACTGGGTCAAATGGGAGTTCCATTTTCAGTTTTTTGAGGAAACTCCACACCGTTTTCCACAGTGGTTGCACCAGTCTGCATTCCCACCAGCAGTGCACGAGGGTTCCTTTTTCTCCGCAACCTCGCCAACACTTGTCATTTGTTGTTTTGTTGATGTTGGCCATTCTGACAGGTGTGAGATGGTACCGCATTGTTGTTTTGATTTGCATCTCTTGGATAATTAGTGACTTTGAGCGTGTTTTCATGTGCCTTTCAGCCTTCCTTCTGTCTTCCTTTGAGAATATTCTATTTAGGTCCATTGCCCATTTCTTAATTGGATCATTCATCTTCCTTTTATTTAGTTGTATCAGCTGTCTGTAGATGTTGGAGATTAAACCTTTATCAGTGGTGTTATTTGCAAATATGTTCTCCCACACAGTGGGCTTTCTTGTTGTTTTGTTGATGGTTTCTTTTGCTGTAAAAAAGCTTTTTATTTTGATGTAGTCTCATTTGTTTATTTTCTCTTTAGCTTCCATTGCTCTAGGGGCAGTATCAGTGAAGAAGTTCTTTTGGCATACGTCTGAGATTTTGCTGCCTGTGGATGCTTCTAGTATTTTTATGGTTTCCCGTCTGATGTTTAAGTCCTGCATCCATTTTGAGTTTATTTTTGTGTATGGTGTAAGTTGGTGATCTAGTTTCATTCTTTTGCATGTGTCTGCACAATTTTCCCAACACCATTTATTGAAGAAACTATCTTGACTCCATTGTATATTCGTGCCTCCTTTGTCAAATATTAATTGAGCATAGTGATTTGGGTTGATATCTGGGTTCTCGATTCTATTCCATTGATCTATATGTCTGTTCTTGTGCCAGTACCAGGCTGTTTTGAGAACAGTGGCTTTGTAATACAGTTTGAAGTCTGGTATTGAGGTCCCTCCTACTTTACTCTTCTTTCTCAGGATTGCTGTGGCTATTCGGGGTCTTTTATTGTTCCAAATGAACTTTTGGAGAGTTCTTTCTAGGTCAGTGAAATATGCCGTTGGTATTTTAATGGGGAGTGCATTGAACCTATAGATTGCTTTAGGAAGTATGGACATTTTGATGATGTTGATTCTACCAATCCATGAACATGGTATGTTCTTCCATCTCCTTACATCTTCCTCTATCTCTTTTTTCAGTGTCGTGTAGTTTTCTGCATATAGGTCCTTTACTTCCTTAGTTAAGTTTATTCCTAGGTATCTTAAATTTTTTGGTGCGATGGTAAATGTCATTGCTTTTTTAGTCTCTGTTTCTGTAGTTTCACTGTTGGTGTATAGAAATGCCATGGATTTCTTGGCATTAATTTTGTATCCTGCTACATTGCCAAACTCATTTATTAAGTCAATTAGTTTTTAATGGAATCTTTTGGGCTTTTTATGTACAATATCATGTCATCTGCAAATAAAGATAACTTTACTTCTTCTTTTCCAATTTGGATGCCTTTTATTTCCTCCTCTTGTCTAATTGCAATGGCTAGTACTTCCAGTACTATGTCAAACAGGAGTGGCAAGAGTGGGCATCCCTGTCTTGTTCCTGTTCTCAGAGGGAATGGTTTTAGTTTTTGCCCATTGAGTATAATGTTGGCTGTGGGTTTATCATATATAGCTTTTATTATGTTGAGGTATGATCCTTGTACTCCCACCTTGTTAAGAGTTTTTATCAGGAAAGGGTGTTGGATTTTATCAAATGCTTTTTCTGCATCTATTGATATGACAATATGATTTTTATCTTTCAATTTGTTTATGTGATGTATCACATTTATTGATTTGTGGATATTGAACCAGCCTGCATTCCTGGAATAAATCCGACTTGGTCATGGTGTATGAGCTTTGTGATGCTCTTCTGGAGTCGATTTGCCAGAATCTTGTTGAGGATTTTGGCATCTATGTTCATGAGGGATATTGGCCTGTAATTCTCTTTCATTGAGTTGTCTTTATCTGGTTTTGGTATTAGGGTGATGCTGGCTTCATAGAAGGAGTTTGGAAGTGTTCCTTCCTCTTGAATTTTCTGGAATAGTCTGAGGAGGATAGGTTTTAGTTCTTCCTTGAATGTTTGGTAAAACTCTCCTGTGAAGCCATCTGGTCCTGGGCTTTTGTTTGCTGGAAGCTTTTTGATGACTGTTTCAATTTCTTCCCAAGTCACTGGTCTATTGAGATTTTTAGATTCTTCCTGATTGAGTTTTGGAAGTTTGTATTTTTCTAGGAATATGTCCATTTCCTCCAGGTTGTTCTGTTTGTTGGAATAGAGTTGTTCGTAGTATTTTGTAACAATCCGTTGTATTTCGGTGGGGTCTGTTGTTATTTCACCTCTTTCGTTTCTGATTTTGTTTATTTGGGTCCTCTCTGTTTCTTGGTTAGCCTGGCTAGAGGACCATCTATCTTGTTTATTCTTTCAAAGAACCAGCTCTTGGTTTTGTTGATCTTATGTATTGTTTTTTTGGTCTCTATGTCGTTTATCTCCACTCTGATTTTTGTTATTTCCTTCCTTCTGCTTACACTGGGGTTTTCTTGTTGCTCTTTTTCTAACTCTTTGAGTTGTAGAGTTAGATCATTTGTTACCATTTTTTCTAGTTTTTTGCAATAGGCTTGTAAGGATATGAACTTCCCTCTCAAAACTGCTTTCGCTGTGTCCCATAGATTTTGGATTGTTGTGTTTTCATTGTCGTTTGTTTCCAGGATGTTTTTAATTTCTTCCTTGATTTCTCTGGTAACCCAGTCCTTGTTTAATAGCATGCTGTTTAGTCTCCATGTGTTTGATTTCTTTGGAATATTTTTATTGTAGTTAATTTCCAGTTTTATGCCACTATGATCTGAAAAGATGCTTGATATGATTTCTATCTTCTTGAATTTGAAGAGACTTTGCCTATGTCCCAAAATGTGGTCTATCTTTGAGAATGTCCCATGTGCACTTGAGAAGAATGTATATTCTGTGGCTTTGGGGTGGAGTGTTCTGAAGATGTCAATTAATTCCATCTGGTCTAGTGAGTCATTTAGGCTTGATATTTCTTTGCTGATTTTTTGTTTAGATGATTTGTCAAAGGGTGACAGTGGGATATTAAAATCTCCTACTATGATTGTATTGCTATTAATCTCTCTCTTAATGTTCTCCAGCAGTTTTTTTATGTATTTGGTTGCTCCTGTGTTGGGTGCATATATATTTACCAGGGTTATTTCTTCTTGTTGGATTGCTCCCTTTAGTATTATGAAGTGGCCTTCATTATCTCTTGTTATGTCCTTCACTCTGAGATCTAATTTGTCAGATATAAGTATTGCTACCCCCGCTTTTTTTTCATTTCCATTTGCCTGGAAGACTTTTTTCCATCCCTTCACCCTCAGTCTGTGTGCATCTTTTTTTCTGAGGTGGGTTTCTTGTAGACAACAGATGTATGGGTCTTGTTTTCTTATCCAATCTGTTACCCTATGTCTTTTGATTTAAGCATTTAGTCCATTTACATTTAAGGTTATTATTGATAGGTACTCATTTGACGCCATTTTTATTCTATACCCTTGTTCCTTCTTCCCTTCCTATTTCTTTATTTTTACAGTAGACCCTTTAGCATTTCTTGCATTGCTGGTTTGGTGGAGATAAATTCCTTCAGTCTTTTTTTGTCTGTGAAGCTCCTGATTTCCCCTTCAATTTTGATTGATAGCCTTGCTGGGTACAGTATTCTTGGATTAAGACCCATCCTTTGCATGACTTTGTATATTTCATCCCATTCCCTTCTGGCCTGATAAGTTTCTGTGGAGAAATCAGTTGCTAGTCTGATGGGGGTTCCTTTGTATGTAACTTTCTGTCTCTCTCTGGCTGCTTTTAAGATTCTTACTTTGTCGTTGTTGTTTGCCAATTTAATTATAATGTGCCTTGGAGTCTGTCTTCTGGGATTCATTTTGCTTGGGACTCTGCAAGCATCTTGGATTTGTGTGGGTTTTTTCTTCTCTATTTCAGGAAAGTTTTCTGTCATTATTTCTTGAAATACTTTTTCCATGTCTACCTCAGTTTCCTTTCCTTCTGGTACCCCTATTATTCGAATATTATTTTGTTTTATATTGTCCCAAAGCTCCCGTAGGCTCTCCCCCTGCTTTTTAATCTTTTTTTCTAGAAGCTGCTCTACTTGGGTATTTTTTTCCATCCTATCTTCTAGCTCACTGATGCGGTCCTCTGCTTCATCGAGCCTACTCTTGATGCTTTCTATTGAGTTCTTCATGGTAGCGATGTCATTTTTCATTTCTTCTTGGTTCTTCTTCAGTTCCTCATGGCTCTTCTTCCATTCCTCATGGTTCTTCCTCATTTCTTCTTGGTTATTGTCAAATTTCTCTTCCATTCTTTTTAGCCATTCTATGATCATTACTCTGAATTCTTGCTCTGGTAGGCTGCTTGCATCTGACTCGTTTACTTCCTTTACTGGTGATGCCTGCTTTTCTTTCATGTGCAGACTATGTTTTAGCCTCCCCAGGGCCTTTCTTTTCAGGATGTCTGGTTATGTGGTGTTCCTTCTCCTGCGTTGATTTAACGGTACAAAATACAATACTACCAGGTACAACACAAGAGGCACTTAACAGAAACGTATTTACAATATTAATAACCTCTAATAAAGGTGACCACTAGAGAAAGGCAACTTAGGGGATAGGAGAGAATGAAGAAAGGTAAAAATAAAATAAAGAAAAATTTAAAAAAATTAAAATTAAAAAAATTAAGTAAATAAAATAAAAAAGAGGGATAAAGAGATAGAAAAAGAAGAAAAAAAGTAATGACAAAATGAAGTTGGAAAACGGGGGGGGGGAAAGAAAAGAGAGAGAGAGAGAGAGAGAGAGAGAGAGAGAGAGAGAAAGAGAGAGAAGAGGCAAACTAAAAGAGAAATGGGAAACAAACTATATATATCTGGAGAAAATTGCCATAGAACAACCACTGAAACCCAGCCAATACCAGTAACAATACTTGGAGATTAATACAAACTACAATATCCACTATTATTAAGTAAGGCTATGATATACAGAAGTAAAAGAAACAAACAAAAACAGAGGATTTAAAAAAAAAAATACAAAGCAACAATCACAACACAGAAATAAGCATCGCGATTTCACTAAAAAGCATAAAAATTCACAATAATCAACCTTCACACAAACAATGTGAAAAGGATAGAGGGGAGAACAGGTTTTTTTGTTTTTGTTTTTGTTTTTTTGTGTGTGTTTTTTTAACTAGTTAAAATAGTGCAGAGATTGTAATTTATACACTTAGATCAGGGGTTGGAACTTAAATCTATAAGTATAGTGAGAGCTTTAGCAGAGGGTATACAGAAAGAATAGAGGAAAAATTCAAGCTGGAAAAGGATAGCATAAACAGGGGACTAAAAGGGTAAAGTTAGTAAGAGAGTGATGGTGTAAAGGTTGAGTTGAGATAAGGTTGAATGATGCTATAGTAGAGATTAAAATAGAATGAAGGTTACTCCCAATGTAAAATAAAGAAAAAATAAAATGTTACTGGAGAGGGGAAAAAAAGAAAAACAAAAAACAAACAAACAAACAAACAAAAAACCACACACACACTCAAAAAAAAAAAAACACAAAAATTGCAAAATAGCAGTAGTAATAGTGATGATAGAGATTGAAAAATGTAATAATTGAAAAGGTAAAATCAAGTAAGGACAAAAGAAAAAAAAATCGTTTCTTAAGTAAAAGATACAAAAAATGAAAATTAAATAAAAGATGTAAAAAATGAAAATAAAATAAAGAATAGTAAAATTAGCATAAAAATGTCCAGTAGTGGTCATTCACTTCCTCTGTTAATGCATTTGGCACTCCTGATTCTCGGACCAGACAGTCTTGCAGTTCCCAGCATTCCACTGCACCTCAGCTTTGTAAGGTAATCCTTAATTTTAAGTAGGCTATATCTTAGTTATTTGTGTTCATTTATTTTTGATTAGTTAAAAGAAAAAAAGAAGAAAAGAAAAGAAAAAGAAAAAAGAAAAAAGGCAGTTTGTAATTCAGCTCTTACGTGTCAATGTTTCCGGTTTGACCTCCCAGTCTTTTTGGTTGCTCTGGGCTTCTTTCTCTATGGCTCTAGCTCGCAGGGTGCCAGCTGGCTCCCAGACTACCTCTTCTGGCTCCGATCCCTTGTTTCCAGGAAGGCAAATTCCCCCTGCAATTTCCCCGGATATGCCCAACTAGGCCGACCTTCCCTAGTGTTCCGAAGCTAGGGGGTGAAGGGGATCAGGCCCCAAGGTAAGGAGATGTTCCGCCCTTGGCGGGACAGCCGCGATTCTTAAGACTGTTTCCAGTCCCCTGGCGTGTTTAAAAAAGTCCCGCTTCTGGGGAAGCTTACGTCCAACCCAGCACTGGGTGTCGCTGCAGCCTTCTTTGGGCGCAGCTTGGCGCCAGAAGCCGCTCCCGGCTACAGTGGAGGCGGGGCTTCGCCGGAGCTCCCAGGCTACCATAGCTGCCCGGCTTCGGGACCCGGGACCCTCAGGCTATCCCCGCAAAACTCTGACCTTTCCGTGGGTGACTGAAGAACTCCCTTGAATCCACGTGTTTGCGCCGACTCGGGCATCCCAGCTGCTCGATGGACCTCTCCGCTGTGTGTTTTCCAGGCCTCAGAGAAGCTCGTCCTTTCCCCGTAAGATGGCGCAGCCTTCCCTCCAGGCCCACAGCCCGGAGCTCGCCGCAGCCGCTGCAGCCGCCGCCACAGCGGCCTTGGCGGCAGTGCTGGCTGCCCGGTCAGGAAATCCTGTCCAGCGGACCTTTCCTTACCTTCCTTGAAAATTCCGCTGCCCCTTTGGTGCCAATCAAGATTCCCCAAGCAACTCAGACGCTACTTTTATCTGATCTGGGAACAGAGTCAGAACAAGTCCGACTGTTCGGTCGCCATCTTCAAGCTCCGCCCCTGCTTTTTTATTTTTAAAATATATTTTATCTGAGGTTCTTCCTCCTCCCAACTGGTGGGCGGAGTTATGACATTACTGGCATCTGTCCCAGAGACATCCCCAAGTCATTGAACCACCAATCAGCGTGTGCCAAAGTGTCCTGGAGCCCACCCCTTTCTGTTCTGCCCTGGATCCAACCCTCTCCTGTTCCTCTCCTTAAAAAGATGCCCAGACCAGCTATGTGCTTCAATTCTGATTTCTCTACCTCCGTAATGAGTCCCGCTCATTACTGGGGAATAAACTTTACTTTAAAATGTCTTGTTGGTCAGTTTCCTGTGCCTCAAACCTTACATTTTATTGATCTTTTTTACAGAGAGGAAGAGAGAAGGATAGAGAGTTAGAAACATCCATGAGAGAGAATCATTGGATCAGCTGCCTCCTGCACATCCCCTAATGGGGAATGTGCCCACAACCAAGGTACATGCCCTTTACTGGAATCAAACCTGGGACCCTTGAGTCTGTAGGCTGATGCTGTATCCACTGAGCAAAACCGGCTAAGGCTAGCTTTTACTTTTATAAAATAACCCCTAAGCTCACTCAGGGCCATGAGGTTTTGGAGAGACATTAGTCCTCTTGCGGTCACCAGCTCTTGAAATAAAGGCTCTTAATTTGTCTCTTTGATTTTTGGCATCTTCTGTCTAGCTCACTGAATTCCAATATAACAGTATGTAAATGTTAAATGTTATACTAGATGCAGAAAAACAAAACTTAAGACAAGCAGCAAAAAGACTTGGGTCATGGTGGCTCAAAAATTAAAAATGATCCAAATACTTTTAAACAAGGCCGGATGCATTAAAATTCATGCATTGGAGCGAGGGGTGCCTCATTCTGGCCTGCCTTCTCTCACAGTCCAGGAAGCCTCAGGGATGGGAGGCAACCTGGTGATCAGGCAACCTGGTGACGCCTCCATCAGACCTTTGCTTCTGCCACTGCCAGCAGCACCTGCCTCGGCCAGCCCTGTTTACCTCAGGCCTGCCCTGGGAAGCTGGGCAGCTGACATCCGAGGCCTGCCATTGCCTTGACTCAGTTACCCACTGCCCTCCCTTGCCATCCTCTCCCTACCCCCCCCCCAACTATCTTCCCCTACAGGACCAGTCACCCCTAATTGCCCTCCTTTGCCAGCCTGGTCCCCACTCTGAACTGCCCTCCCCTGCAGGCCTGAACACACCCAACTGCCCTCTTATGCTGACTCGGTTACCCCCAACTCTCCTCCCTTGCAGACCTGGTCCCTCTCAACTGCCTTCCTCTGCTGGCCTGATCACCCACAACTGTCCTCCCTTACTGGCCATCTTGTGGCAACCATCTTGTATCCACAAGGGGGTGGCCATCTTTGACCACATGAGGGTGACCATCTTGTGTATTGGAGTGATGGTCAATTTGTATATTATCTGTATTTTATATAGGATAATAACAAAATTAAAAATGTGATCACTTAAGTCATCACAAATACGTCTAGATTGTGGAAGCTAAAACGTCTAGATTAATGAAGCTTCTATTAATTTTGAGAGATGAAGCAAAATAAATTTAAGAGGTGCAGGCAGTGCACCAAAACCTTTCATCATCACAGAGGCCCAAACATCATGGGCACCTAGAGCCTCAGGTGACAGACCAAGAAGCCGGAAAGTGACACTGCAATCTCTGTAGCAGCCACCAGAGGGCAATGTGATCACTTTCTGGGACTGACAATTGTGAGTCAGAGCAAAATTCCTGCCTAGGAGCAAAATAATTGCAGTTTATATTTTAATTGTTGACATCACCTTTATTTCCCTCTTCTGTTCTGCTATTTGGCTAATTCCCTGCCTTGAATGCTCTTTCCAGTGAGCCAGGCAGCCTTTAAGGACACCCAAATGCCAAGGAGATCCATTTCAGCTGAGTCTACAGAAACCACATAGGATGTCATTTTTTTTTCTTTTTTAAGTATATTTTTATGGTTGACAGTATTACAGATATCTCCAATTTCCCTTCCCTAACCCTCCCCCCTCTTCCCAGCCCTTATGCCTCCCCACAGGTCTTCACCACCTCATTGCCCATGTCCATGGGCTACGCAATCCTATGTAATAAAAGAGTAATATGCAAATTAACCATCACTCTGCAACAAAATGGCAGTGCCCATAGCCACAAGATGGTGGCACCCAGTCCTCTCAGACTGGCCAGAGTCCCCCAGTTCCAGGGAGGGCTGCTGCTAAGAGCTGAAGGCATAAGCAGCCTGGTGGAATGCTGCCCAGAGGCCCTCCCGACCCTTTATAAAAAACAAAAACAAATCCACTCCCCTTGGAGTGATCCCTCACACAAACACCTGCAGCCTCAGGTCTTTGCCTTGGAAGCGCCCGTACCCCCACAGAGCGATCCTCTCCCAGCCACAACCAGTGCCTCCCTCCCACCCACCCCTCACAGCCCCCCTACACCCCCACTCCCCAGAATGATCCGCTCTCAGCCACAGCCTAGGGGAGTCTGCTTGGAACTTCCCTTGCCCCCAGCTGAGTGATTGGAGATGGGGGAGCTATCTGGGATCTCCCATCCGGTAGAAATTTCTGACCAGGTTAGGAAGGTAAATGGGTTTTGTTTAAAATCTTTAGAAACCACAATGGAAATGTCTGAGGTAGGGTTTCACATCGGAAGTAACTTACAACTAATTTCTGAAGGCAAACGGGGACATTGCAGTTACACAGTTACATTACTGGAGAGCACCCGTGGTCCGGAGGTTGGCTCTGCAAGGGTGGTGCTGGGTGCTCCCCACCCTGGCTCCTCAGCACCTCAGGCAGGGCTTGAGCCCACCCAGGAATGCCTTTTCCCCTACAGTTTTCACCAAGGCAGGAGGTTTTGTAGACATGAATAAGAAGTGCCCATACACAAGTCCTGAAGATGCTGGGGCTGGCAGAAGTGAAAAACCAACCAGGGAAAGAGCAAAACCAAAAACACCAGCAATCCCAACAGAAATCATCTTTTTCTTCAGAAGACCGTGTGCTTCCCTCTTTTTTGTCTTCTGGAAGCAAGACAGATTCAAGGACTGACGATTCTACCAATGGAAAAGTTAAGAGAAAGAGAGGATAGAAAAGGAATAAAAGGAAAGAAGAAAGGAAGGACAAAAGATGAAACATCAAGAAAAAGAAAGAGAAGGAAAAGAGGGGGATACAAGCTCATGATATCACCTTTCCAAGGTCTCATAAAACTCCTGTTTAAGAAGTTTATTTTATGACACTTTTAGTTTGGGTTTACATTTTTACTGGTTTGTCAAGACCACGGCAGGTACACTGTCCAATATGTTTTTTAAAAATCAGAAAGCAGGTCTAATTAAGCAGGTTTATTCTATATCTATTGATTTTTTACAGAGAAGAAGGGAAAAGGATAGAGTGCTAGAAACATCTATGAGAGAGAAATATCGGTCAGCTGCCTCCTGCACACTCCCCACTGGGGATGTGCCCCCAACTAAGGTACATGCCCTTGACCATAATCGAACCTGGGACCCTTGAGTCTGCAGACCAATGCTCCATCCACTGAGCCAAAACAGTTTGGGCTGTCCAATATGTTAAAAACAAACAAACAATAACAACAACAAAAAAACAAACCTTATTTAATAAAGAGGGACTATGCAGGGAAGTGCATTTGGGGGTGACCGGGCTGTGAGGGGAGGACAGTTGGGGACAATTGGGCTAGCAGGGGAGCATTTAGGCATCAATAAGGCTGGCAGAGGAATGGTTCGGGGGTGATTAGGCTGGCAGGCAGAAGCAGTTAGGGGCAATCAGGCAGGCAGGCAGGTGAGCAGTTGGGAGCCATCAGTCCTGGATTGTGAAAGGGTTGTTCTAGGGATCGGGCCTAAACAGGCAGTTGGCCATCCCTCGAGGGTCCCAGATTGGAGAGGGTTCAGGCTAGGCTGAGGGACACCCCTACCCAATGCATGAATTTTGTGCACCGGGTCTCTAGTCTATATATAAAAAAGCCTAAGTATCCATCCGACCATCTGACTTGCATCTATTATAGGCACTGAACATAAGGGGGCACACGCTCAAAGCAGAAGCTTCCATGATGCACACTGGCCAGCACTGCAGACCTGCCTCTGACAAACCAACACTTTGCTTCCTCCAAGTGTAACACAGGCCCCGCCACCACCCCAGAACAAAACCCCACCAAATCACAGCCAACACTGCCAAGACCCCATGGCCCAAAATGCAGCCCACAGCCCAGCCCAGCCTGGAAACGGTTGCTATGGGTGCTGGGTAATGATACCACATAGCAATGCCCTCTCCCTAGCAACTAGCCTCCTTGCAGTTTCTTCTGCCCAGGAACATGGCTTGCCTTACATTTCTTCAGCCCAGGAACATGGCTTGTGCAAACATTTCACTCTTTAACCAAATGTTTGTGAAGCATTTTCAGCTGCCTCATCTCATTTGATCCTCACAGAAGTCCTGGAGTGGCTACATAGGAGACTCAGTGGAATTCTATTTTCTTTACATTAGCTGGAGAATGGAGATTTAGAAAGCTTAGAATCTTGGCCCAACTGCAAAGAAGTAAGAAATGGTAGACCTTGAAAATGATCTCAGATTTTCTCACTGTGCAGGATAGTCAAACACTGCTGCAGTTAAATATTTTACCTTTGTTCTCCCTGCATGATCTACAATAATAATCTGTTTCATGTTGATATGTATTGCTGTGTTGCAAACAAATACCTGAAAGAGAAGTTGGGGTGCTTTACTGGGCTGAAAAAAGTTTAGCTAAATCAGAAAGCAGTTCTAATTAAGCAGGTTTATTCTATATCTATAAAGGGCTAAGTTCACTCATATATGTGTGATACACATAAAACTCTCACAGGCGCCAATCGCATGTGTGTGTTTCAATCTGTTGTTTATTGTGAGTTTGGTTGGCTCTACTATATAGAAAGGGTGAATAGAGATATTAAAAATATTTTTTCTAATTAATTCCCTTTCAGTGTGCACGAATCTGTGCACCGGGCCTCTGGTAAGTATATAACTTCTTGTTCCCCCAAACCCACATCAAGGTATGTCAGTCTGTTCCATGCCTCCCTGCTTCAGGTCTTATTTTGTTGGTCAATTCATTTGTTTATTAGATTCCACAAATAAGTGAGTCCATGTAATATTTGTGTTTTTAATATTCATTTCTCTGATGATTAGTGACTTTGAGCATTTTTTCATGTGTTTTTTGGCCATTTTATGTCCTCTTTGGAAAAATGTCTACTCAGGTCTTCTGCCCATTTTTAAAAATAATTCCTTACTGTTGGAAGTATTTTTCCTCCCTAGTATACTCCACCAGCCTGTCCCCACCCCCCTGATGTAGCCAATCAGGGTACAGTGCAGTAACATGTCAGGGATGAACAGGAGTCTAACACTGAGCTACACATTTCACAGAATTCTCAGTGTTTCAACACTCTCCTACCGATTTTTCAGACCTTCACCACCCTATTGTCTGTGCCCATGGGTTATGCATATAACCCATCTTTGGTTGATTACTTTCCACACAACCACTATACCCCGCCTCTCATCTGAGAGTCCTCACTCTGTTCCTTGTTTCCATGTCTCTGGACACACTTCATTCTTCAGTTTATTTTGTTACTTAGATTCTACATATGAGTGAGATCATGTGATAATTGTCTTTCCCTGACTGACTTATTTCACTCAGCATGATACTCTCCAGGTCCCTCCATACTGTCTCAAAGGGTAAGAAATCCTTCTTTTTAACTGCTGTATAGTATTCCATAGTATAAATTTATCCACTCATCTACTGATGGGCACTTAGGCTGCTTTGAGATCTTAGCTATTGTAAATTGTGCTGCTATGAACATAGGGGTGCATACATTCTTTCTGATTGGTGTTTTGGGTTTCTTAGGATATATTCCTAGAAGTGGGGCCACTGGGTCAAATACAAGTTCTATATTTAATTTTTTGAGGAAACTCCATACTATTTTCCATAATGGCTTCACTAGTCTGCATTCCCACTCCTGTTGTGCCACCCTCCTCAGTTTAGACATTCCAGCCAGATTGCTAAACCAGGACCTTAAGCCAATCAGGGTACAGTGCAGTAATACGTCAGGGGTGAACAGGAGTCTAACACTGAGCTATACATTTCACAGCTCTTTAAACATGAATTCTCAGTGTTTCAACACTCCCCTACTGATTTCCCAGCTCTATAAATGTGAATTCCAAGTGTTTCAACCACTTTTCTACATATAATCCCAGCTGTTTCAGCAAGAATTATGTTTTCAGACACTTTCCTACATATTTCACAGAACTTTTAATACTAATCACAAGTATTCCCTATCCCTAACACTGAGAGCTATCAGTAATACTTATCTCTAGCCTAACTTCTAACTCTAACTCTCTACCTTCTATCCTTAACCCTAACCCTAACCCTAACCTTATCCCTAATCCTAACCCTAGCCCTAACTCCTAAGGCTAATTCTAACCCTAACACTATCTTACACATTTCACAGCTCTTTAAACGTGAATTCTCAGTGTTTCAATACTTCCCAACAGATTTCCCATCTCTATCAATATGCATTTTAAGTGTTTCAAACACTTTCCTAAACATTACCCATCTCTCTCAATGTGAATTCTAAGTGTTTTAAACACTTTTATACACATTTACTAGCTCTTTTCTTTTTTTAGAAGGGAAATTTATTTAATTTTTCCAAGAAAAAATTATTTTAAATATAAAAATGTTACATGCAATAAACATTAACATTTCAAGAAAAATAATGCTATCTAATAAAAGAGTAATGTGCAAATTGACCATCACTCCAACACACAGGATGGCTGCCCCCATGTGGACACAAGATGGCTGCTACAAGATGGCCAGCAGGGGAGGGTAGTTGGGAGGGACCAAGCCTGCAAGGGAGCGCAGTTGGGGACAATGAAGCCTGCAGGGGAGGGCAGTAAGGGGTGACCAGGCCAGCAGAGGAGGAAAGTTGGGGGCGACTGGGCCTGCAGGGAAGGGCTGTTTGGGGGGAGGGGGTGGAACCCAGGCCTATAGGGGAGAGCAGTTGAGTGGACCAGGCCTGCAAGGGAGGGCAATTAGGGGCAAACAGGCGGGCAGGGGAGCAGTTAGGCATCAATCAGGCTGGGAAGTGAATGGTTTGGGGGTGATCAGGAAGGCAGGCAGGTGAGCAATTGGGAGCCAGAAGTCCTGGATTGTGATCCTACTGGGATTGGGCCTAAAAGGGCAGTCAGACATCGAGGGATCCCAGGTTGGAGAGGGTACAGACTGGGCTGAGGGACACACACCCCCATGCATTAATTTCGTGCACCGGACCTTTAGTCTTAAATATAATAATGTTACAAGCAGTAAACACCAATTATTCAAGAAAAATTATCTTAAATATAGTAATATTATAGGCAATAAACATTAATATTTTAAAAACTGTATTTTAGGTATAATAATATTATCAAAACTAACATAGTATGATATCACAAAAGTTGTAGGAAATATTTAAAATCTGCAAATACCAGGATTGCTTCTATTAGATTCTAAAATATTTTCCCTTCATTGGTTCTATTTTTGTTAATCAGTTTATGTTGTTCATTATATTCCACAAATGAGTGAAATCATGTAATATTTATCTTTCCCTGACTGGCTTATTTTGCTTCATTTCCTAACTCTTGAGACATAAATTCTAAGTTTACAACAACTTTCTTACATATACCCCAGCAGTTAATTACAAGTGTTTTCGAACACTTTCTTAGATATATCCCACCCCTTCCAACCTGATTTCTAAGTGTTTTAGACAATATCCTACACATTTTCAGCTATTTAAATGTGGTCTCAGTGTTTCAAGACTTTCCTACACATTTCCAATTCTATAAATGTTAATTATTTTTCAAACAGTTCCCTAAACATTTTCCCAGCTCTATCAATGTGAATTCTACATGTTTCAAGCACTGTTCTACACATTTTCCTAATCCTAACACTAAGTGCTAACACTAACAATAAACCCTATCTCTAGCCTAAACCTAACCCCTAACCCTAACCCTAACCCTAACTCCTAATCCTATCCTTAACCCCATCCTAATTCCTAACTTTAAACCTAACTCCTAACCCTAGCAATATCCACACTTCACAGCTATTTTAACATGAATTCTCTGTGTTTCAACACTTTCCTGCATATTTTCCAGGTCTATAAACATGAATTATAAGTGTTTTAAACACTTTTGTACACTTCCAAGCTCATTAAACGTGAATTATAAGTGTTTCAACAACTTTCTTACATATATCACAGTTCTTTCAGCATGAATTATAAGTGTTTTCAAAACCTTCCTAGATATTGTGTGAATTCTAAGTTTTTAAAACACTATCCTCTGTATTTCATAGCTTTTTAAATGTGAATTCTAAGTGTTTTAAAGACTTTCCTAAACATTTTCCTGTTCTTTTAGCATGAATTCTAGATCTGTCTAACACTATCCTACACATTTCATAATCCTAACACTACTAGAAAATGCTAATCCTAAACCCTAACCCCTAACCCTGACCCTAACTCATAACCACAATCCTAACTCCCAATTTAACCTTAATCCTACGTGTTTCACAGGCCTTTAAACTTGAGTTCTCAGTGTTTCTAACATCTTCCTAAACATTTTGAGCTCTATCAATGTGAGTTCTGTATTTTAAGCATTTTCCTATACATCACACAGCTCCTTAAAAGTGAAATCTCAGTATTTCAAGTTTCCTACAGATTTCCCAGCTTTATACATGTGAATAATAAACATTTCAACCACATTCCTACGTATTTCCCAGCACTTTCAACATTAACTCTGTTTTTTAAAATACTATTGTACACGAGAGAGGAAAGATGGCAGAAGAACAGAAGGGAGGATTCTGAGCCCGGTCCTGAAGCAGAAAGAGAGAGCAGCTGATGGTGTTGAGCTGTGAGTGTTTATTAACAACCTGGGAGACAGCGAACCCCAGAAGAAACGGCTGGGAGGCCGCTGACAGAGGTACCCCGCACAGGGAGGCACCCACGCGGGCTGCATCCCTTCCCGGAGCTACCTGCCGGAGCTATGCAGCCCACGTGGGTGCCTCCCTGTGCGGGGTACCTCGCCATCTTGAGAGGAAGATAGGATCGTGTCAGAGGCCTGAATATCCACAGCCGCACCAACCACCAAGCAGCTGTGATCCCCAGAACACGGATCCCAGGCGGCGCGAACACCCGGCCCCACTGGAGGGTCCCACTGCTCGGCGAAAAGGTCAGTTTTCCCCGGAGAGGGTGGAGAGCGCTCGCCGCGAAGACAAAAGGCTGCGCGCGCACAGGGCGCGGAAGCTGGAGACAAGGGCGGTGATTATAAGTGGAAGCCCCAGTGTTGGGCGGGTGTCACCCGTGAAAGTGGACGGGGCTCCTAACAGGGGAGATATCTAAAGAGCAACACATTTGGATCTGCCGCGGAGGGATATCGGACAGTTGCTGGAGATTGCAGTTGCTCGGACCTGCCCCTCCCCCCTCCGTAGATCCTGCTTCAAAGAGGACGGAAAAAAAAAAAAAGCTGAGAGGCTCTAGAGTCCGGGAAGTCAACCTAGAAACACTGCCCCCAGAGGCTAATTTACAAATTGACTCTAGTGTAATAAAAACAAAGCAAAACCTCCCTGAAAATCAGGACTGGATCATAACAATAGAGGAAGCCAACTACCTTCATTACTGCAAATTTTATTTAAATTTTAATTTTTTTAATTTTTAAATTTTTGTTTTTTATTTTTGTTCTCATCATTTGCAACGTTTACTCAAGAAACTTTTTTTTCTCACTTGATTTTATCTTTATAATTACTACATTGTATACGTATTCAACACTATTACTGCTACTAATTTACTTTTTTCATCTTATTTTCTTTTGTTTATTTTTTATTTTTATTTCATCATATTATATATATATTTTTTTATTTCAGGATTACTGTTCTACAGTCTTTATCTATCTTTCCTTCTCCAACGCTTTATTCTATCTCAACCCTACCTTTATGCCTTCACCCTCTTTCTGATTTTTTCCTTCGGTACCCCGTTTATCTTAACCCTTCCTGCTCTAGATTTTCCCCATTCCTTCTGTCTACCCCCTCCTAAAACTTCACCCTACTTGTATATATCTAATTTCCAACTGCTCCAAGCCCATTCACACCTCCCTCGCAGTTGTCCTAAAAACAAAACAAAACAAAAAAACAGTCTTTCTCTCTAACTCTTTGAAGTTGTATGTTAAATGGTAACTATACTGAAGTTGTATGCTTTTTTTTTTTACAAGATTAATTTGCCTATTCTTTTGGTTTGATTGTATGTTTATGTTAGCTGGGTTCTAGTCAAATTTATTGGTGGTTATTAATATTACAAACACATTTCTATTCAGTGCCTTGCGAGTTGTACCTGGTTGTGTTGTATTTTGTGCCTTTAAATCAAAGCAGAAGAGAGAGAACTACACAACCAGACATCCTAAATAATGGGGAGACCCAAAACCAGCCCGCATATGAAAGAAAAGCAGGCTTCACCAGAAAAGGAAGTAAATGAGTTAGAAGCAAGCAACCTATCAGAGCAAGAATTCAGAGTAATGATCATAAGATGGCTAAAAAGAATGGAAGACAAATTTGATAATATGAGTAAGAACCAAGAGGAAATGAAAAATGACATTGCTACTGTAAAGAACTCAATAGAAAGCATCAAGAGTAGATTAGAAGAAGCAGAGGACCGCATCAGCAAGCTAGAAGACAAGATGGAAAAAAATACCCAATTAGAACAGCTTCTGGGGAAAAAAATTAAAAAACAGGAGGAAAGTCTAAGGGAACTTTGGGACAATACAAAACAAAACAATATTAGAATAATAGGGGTTCCAGAAGGAAAGGGAATTGAGGAAGACATGGAAAAAGTATTTCAAGAAATAATGACAGAAAACTTTCCTGAGCTAGAGAAGAAAAAACCCACACAAATCCAAGATGCTCGCAGTCCCAATCAAAATGAACCCCAGAAAACCGACCCCTAGACACATTATAATTAAGCTGGCAAACACCAACGACAAAAAAAGAATTTTAAAAGCAGCCAGAAAGAGACAGAAAGCTACATATAAAGGAACCCCCATCAGACTAACAACTGACTTCTCCACAGAAACTTATCAGGCCAGAAGGGAATGGGATGAAATATACAAAGTCATGCAAAGGAAGGGTCTGAATCCAAGAATACAGTACCCAGCAAGGCTAACAATCAAAAGTGAAGGTGAAATCAGGAGCTTCACAGACAAAAAAAGACTGAAGGAATTTATCTCCACCAAACCAGCAATGCAAGAAATGCTAAAGGGTCTACTGTAAAATTAAAGAAATAGAAAGCAAAGAAGGAACACAGGGGTATAGAATAAAGATGGCGTCAAATAAGTATCTATCAATAATAACCTTAAATGTAAATGGACTAAATGCTCCAATCAAAAGACATAGGGTAATGGATTGGATAAGAAAACAAGACCCATATATCTGTTGTCTACAAGAAACCCACCTCAGGAAAAAAGATGCACACAGACTGAGGGTGAAGGGTTGGAAAAAGGTTTTCCAGGCAAATGGAAATGAAAAAAAAGCTGGGGTAGCAATACTTATATCTGACAAATTAGATCTCAGAGTGAAGGACATAATAAGAGATAATGAAGGCCACTTCATAATACTAAAGGGAGCAATCCAACAAGAAGAAATAACCCTGGTAAATATATATGCACCCAATACGGGAGCATCCCAATATATAAAAAAACTGCTGGAGGACATTAAGGGAGAGATTAATAGCAATACAATCATAGTAGGAGATTTTAATACCCCACTGTCACCCTTTGACAAATCATCTAAACAAAAAATCAGCAAAGAAATATCAATCCTAAATGACTCGCTAGACCAGATGGAATTAATCGACATCTTCAGAACATTCCACCCCAAAGCCACAGAATATACATTTTTCTCAAGCGCACACGGGACATTCTCAAAGATAGACCACATTTTGGGACATAGGCAAAGTCTCTTCAAATTCAAGAAGATAGAAATCGTATCAAGCATCTTCTCAAATCATAGTGGCATAAAACTGGAAATTAACTACAATGAAAAAAATCCAAAGAAATCAAACACATGGAGACTAAACAGCATGCTATTAAACAAGGACTGGGTTACCAGAGAAATCAAGGAAGAAATTAAAAACATCCTGGAAACAAATGACAATGAAAACACAACTATCTATAATCTATGGGACACAGCAAAAGCAGTTTTGAGAGGAAAGTTCATATCCCTACAAGCCTATTGCAAGAAACTAGAAAAAATGGTAACAAATGATCTAACTCTACAACTCAAAGAGTTAGAAAAAGAGCAACAAGAAAACCCCAGTGTAAGCAGAAGGAAGGAAATAACAAAAATCAGAGCAGAGATAAACGACATAGAGACCAAAAAAACAATACATAAGATCAACAAAACCAAGAGCTGGTTCTTTGAAAGAATAAACAAGATAGATGGTCCTCTAGCCAGGCTAACCAAGAAACAAAGAGAGAGGACCCAAATAAACAAAATCAGAAACGAAAGAGGTGAAATAACAACAGACCCCACCGAAATACAATGGATTGTTACAAAATACTACGAACAACTCTATTCCAACAAACAGAACAACCTGGAGGAAATGGACATATTCCTAGAAAAATACAAACTTCCAAAACTCAATCAGGAAGAATCTAAAAATCTCAATAGACCAGTGACTTGGGAAGAAATTGAAACAGTCATCAAAAAGCTTCCAGCAAACAAAAGCCCAGGACCAGATGGCTTCACAGGAGAGTTTTACCAAACATTCAAGGAAGAACTAAAACCTATCCTCCTCAGACTATTCCAGAAAATTCAAGAGGAAGGAACACTTCCAAACTCCTTCTATGAAGCCAGCATCACCCTAATACCAAAACCAGATAAAGACAACTCAATGAAAGAGAATTACAGGCCAATATCCCTCATGAACATAGATGCCAAAATTCTCAACAAAATTCTAGCAAATCGGCTCCAGCAGA
Organism: Nyctalus aviator; assembly: GCA_036971965.1. NCBI lineage: Eukaryota > Metazoa > Chordata > Mammalia > Chiroptera > Vespertilionidae > Nyctalus > Nyctalus aviator. The sequence goes on from CM072925.1 coordinate 87,110,883, forward strand.
GCATCACAAAGCTCATACACCATGACCAAGTAGGATTTATTCCAGGAATGCAAGGTTGGTTCAATATCCGCAAATCAATAAATGTGATACATCACATAAACAAATTGAAAGATAAAAATCATATAGTCATATCAATTGATGCAGAAAAAGCATTTGATAAAATCCAACACCCTTTCCTGATAAAAACTCTCAACAAGGTGGGAGTACAAGGATCATACCTCAACATAATAAAAGCTATATACCATAAACCCACAGCCAACATCATACTCAATGGGCAAAAAGTAAAACCATTCCGTCTAAGAACAGGAACAAGACAGGGATGCCCACTATCACCACTCCTCTTTGACATAGTACTGGAAGTACTAGCCATTGCAATTAGACAAGAGGAGGAAATAAAAGGCATCCAAATTGGAAAAGAAGTAAAGTTATCCTTATTTGCAGACGACATGATATTGTATATAAAAAAAACAAAAGACTCCATTAAAAAACTAATTGACTTAATAAATGAATTTGGCAATGTAGCAGGATACAAAATTAACGCCAAGAAATCTATGGCATTTCTATACACCAACAGCGAACTTATAGAAACTGAGACTAAAAAAGCAATTCCATTTACCATAGCACCAAAAAAATTAAGATACCTAGGAATAAACTTAACTAAGGAAGTAAAGGACCTATATGCGGAAAACTACACGACACTGAAAAAAGAGATAGAGGAAGATGTAAGGAGATGGAAGAACATACCATGTTCATGGATTGGTAGAATCAACATCATCAAAATGTCCATACTTCCTAAAGCAATCTATAGGTTCATTGCACTCCCCATTAAAATACCAATGGCATATTTCACTGACCTAGAAAGAACTCTCCAAAAGTTCATTTGGAACAATAAAAGACCCCGAATAGCCACAGCAATTCTGAGAAAGAAGGGTAAAGTAGGAGGGATCTCAATACCAGACTTCAAACTGTATTACAAAGCCACTGTTCTCAAAACAGCCTGGTACTGGCACAAGAACAGACATTTAGATCAATGGAATAGAATCGAGAACCCAGTTATCAACCCAAATCACTATGCTCAATTAATATTTGACAAAGGAGGCATGAATATACAATGGAGTCAAGACAGTCTCTTCAATAAATGGTGTTGGGAAAATTGGACAGATACATGCAAAAGAATGAAACTAGATCACCAACTTACACCATACACAAAAATAAACTCAAAATGGATACAGGACTTAAACATCAGACGGGAAACCATAAAAATACTAGAAGCATCCACAGGCAACAAAATCTCAGACATATGCCAAAAGAACTTCTTCACTGATACTGCCCCTAGGGCAATGGAAGCTAAAGAAAAAATAAACAAATGGGACTACATCAAAATAAAAAGCTTTTTTACAGCAAAAGAAACCATCAACAAAACAACAAGAAAGCCCACGGTGTGGGAGAACATATTTGCAAATGTTACCACTGATAAAGGTTTAATCTCCATCATCTACAAACAGCTTATACATCTAAATAAAAGGAAGATGAATGATCCAATTAAAAAATGGGCAATGGACCTAAATAGAATATTTTCAAAAGAAGACAGAAGGAAGGCCAAAAGGGACATGAAAACATGCTCAAAGTCACTAATTATCCAAGAGATGCAAATCAAAACAACAATGCGGTACCATCTCACACCTGTCAGAATGGCCAACATCAACAAATCAACAAACGACAAGTGTTGCCGAGGTTGTGGAGAAAAAGGAACCCTCGTGCACTGCTGGTGGGAATGCAGACTGGTGCAACCACTGTGGAGAACAGTATGGAGTTTCCTCAAAAAACTGAAAATGGAACTCCCATTTGACCCAGCAATCCCACTCCTAGGAATATATCCCAAGAAGCTAAAAACACCAATCAGAAAGGATATATGCACCCCTATGTTCATAGCAGCACAATCTACAATAGCTAGAATCTGGAAACAGCCCAGGTGCCCGTCAGCAGATGATTGGATCAAAAAACCATGGTACATCTACACAATGGAATACTATGCTGCCATAAAAAAAAAGGAATTCCCATCATTTGCAGCAACCTGGATAGAACTAGAGAACATCATGCTGAGTGAAATAAGCCAGTCAATGAAAGAGAAATACCACATGGCCTCACTCATTTATGGGTATTAAAGAACATTATAAACTGACAAGCCAAAAGTCAGATATAAAGACAGTAAAGCAACAAGCAGACTGTAAAATTACAGCAGGGACAGTAGGGAGATCTGGGGGAGATAAGAGATCAACCGAAGGACTTGTATACATGCATATAAGTACAACCAATGGACACAAAACTCTGGGGAGGGAGGGTATGTATGGGAGGGGGGAGTTAAAATATGTACACAGATAATAATTCAAAAATAAAATAAAATAAAATAAAATAAAATAAAATAAAATAAAATAAAATAAAATAAAACACTATTGTACACATTTCCTCAACCCTAAAACCAATAGCTAACCCTAACAGTAAGTCCTAACTCTAGCCTAATCCGTAACCCTTAACCCTAACTCTCACCCTAACCCTTAACTCATATGCTAATTCTAACTCTAAACCTAACAGTATCCTACACATTTCACAGCCCTTTGTTTATTTTTTAAAATATATTTTATTGATTTTTTTACAGAGAGGAAGGGAGAAGGATAGAAAGTTAGAAACATCGATGAGAGAGAAACATTTATCAGCTGCCTCTGCACATCCCTCACTGAGGATGTGCCTACAACCAAATTACATGCCCAGACAGGAATTGAACCTGGGACCCTTCAGTCCACAGACCAATGCTATATCTATCCACTGAGCCATATGAGTTAGGGCATCACAGCCCTTTAAATGTGACAACATTTCCCTACAGATATCCCAGCTCTATAAATGCGAATTCCTAGTGTTCCAATCATTGTTTCAACATTTCCCTACAGATATCCCAGCTCTATAAATGGGAATTCCTAGTGTTCCAATCATTTTCCCATATATTTCCCAGTACTCTCAATGTAAATTCTAAGTTTTTAAAACTCTAGCCTATACATTTCACAGCTTTTTAATGTTTATTGATAGTGTTTCAATACTTCCCTACAGATTGCACAAATCTATAAGCTTGAATTCTAAGTGCTTTGAACAATTTATATATATATATATATATATATATATATATATATATATATCCCAACTCTTTCAGCATGAATTATAAAGGTTTTCCAAAATTTTCTTACATATTTCCAAGCACTTTCAATAAGAATTCTAAGTATTTTAAAGATGATCCTATACATTCCACAGCTCTTTAAACATGAATTATGTGTTTCAACACTTTCCTGCATATTTTCCTAAAGTATGCCCTAACCCTAAACCTAACCATAACTGTAATCCTAACACCTAAACCTAACCTTAACCCTAACCCTAAACTTAATCTAATCCTAATCCTAACACTAACCCTAACCCTAACCTGAACCCCAAATTAAATCTAACCCTAGCCCTAAACCTAATCTGAATCCCAAATTTAACCTAACCCTAACCCTAACTCTTATCCTAAATCACCAGGTAATTACACTGTGCATCCAAGGACCCAAACGCGAACCCTAAACCTAACTCTAATCCTAACACTAAACCTAGTCCTAATCGTAACACTAACCCTAAAAGTAACCCTAACCAAAACCCTAAACCTAGCCTTACCCTAACACGTTCTAGCCCTAAAACTACCCTACCAATAATCCTAGCTCTAGCCCTAAATCTAATCATAACAATAATTTTGACCTACCCCTAAACTTAAACCTAAAACTAACCAAACCCTGGCACTAACCCTAACCCTAAACCTAATCATAAACCTAACCTTAAACCAAGACCTAACCCTTGCCATAGCCTCAAACCTTAAACCTAACCCTAACCCTATACTATTCCTAACTCTGACCCTAAACCTAAATCTAAGTATAGCACAAATCTTAAACCTAAATGTAATCTTAGCCCTAACATAATATTAACACTAACACTCCAGCTCTAACAATAAATCTAACCCAACTTTGAAACCTAACCTTAACACAAACCATGGCCTAATCCTAACCCTAATCCTAGATCTAGACTTAACCCTAACCCTTACCTTAACCATAAACCTAACCCCAGCCTTAACCATAACACTAACCCTAATCCTCGCCCTAACACTAACCTTAACCCTAACCTTGGACCTAACCATAACACTAACACTAACCCCAGTTCAAACCAAAAACTCAATCCAATCAAAAAAATGCAATGCTAACCATAGACCTAGCCCTCAGAGTAACATTAAACTAACACTAAACCTACCCTAAATCTAGCCCTAACCCTACCCCTTACACTAACTCTCCAGGTAATTCCAATGTGCATCCAATGACCCAGACACAAGCCCTAACACTAAACCTAGCCCTAGCACTAGTCTTAACACTAACCCTAGCCCTAACCATAATTCTAACCCTACCATAAGCATAAGACTAAACTTAACCCTAACTCTAGCTTTAGCCCTAATATTAACCCTAACCCAAGCCATAAACATAACACTAAACCTAACCCTAAACTCAGCTGTAACCCTAATACTAACCCTATACTAAAATGTAACTCTAACCTGAGACCTATCTTTAACACTAACCTAACCCTAAACCTAAAACTAGTTATAGCCTCAACCCTAACTGTAAACAAAGCTCTAAACCTAAATCTTCAGTTGATAACAATGTGCAGCCAAGGACCCAGAAGCTAAACCTAACCCTATCCATGACCTTAGCCCTAAATGTAACCCACCCTTAGCCCTAGCCCTAGCCCTAACCCTAACCATAAACATAACCATAACCCTAATCATAACTCTAAACCTAAATATAACCATAGCCCTAGCTGTAACCCTAACACTAACCTGAACCCTAAACTAGCTCTTGCCCTAAACCTAACCATAGCCATAACCCTAGCCCTAGCATTAACTCTAACCCTAACTCTAATTCCAGTCTTATCTCTAATCTTAACCATAACCTTAACCCTGATCCTAATCCTAATCCTAGTCCTAAACCTAACACTAACCCTAGCACTAGCCCTAGCTATAACACTAAATCTAACCCTATCACTTGCATTTGCCCTAAAACTAACCCTAACCTAATCCTAACCCTAATACTAGTTCTAGTGCTAAATCTAACTCTAACTCTCCAGGTGATTCCAATGTGCATCCAAGGACCCCTAAACTTAACCCTAACCCTAGCCCTAACCTGAACACTAACTATAGCACTGAAACCAACTCTAACTTAACCTTAACACAAACTCTAATCAAAGTCCTTTACATAAACCTACCCCTAACCTTAACCCTAAACAAACACTAACCCTAACCTAGGCCCTAAACATAATCCTGACCCCTAGCCCTAATATTAACCCTAACCCTAACCCTAACCCTAGCTTAACCATATCACTAACCCTACCCTAACCTGAACTCTACCACTAAAACTAACACAACCCTAAACCTAATCCTATCCCAAGCCCTAGACCTAAACCTAATCCTTTTCCTAACTCACCAGATGATTCCGATGTGCATCCAAGGACCTATTCCCTAATCCTAACATTAAACCTAGCCTTAGCCCTAACCCTAATACTAACCTTAATTCTAACTCTAATCTTAAAACTAGCGCTAGCCCTAATGTTAACACTAAACTTAAAAAACCTAACCATAGCCCTACCCCTATGAGGCCTAACTTTAACAATAACCTAACCCTAAACATAAAACTAGTCATAGCCTTAACTGTATTCCTAAAACTTAAACCTAACTTTAATCCTAACCCTAAACCTAAACTTAATGCTCTATCCAAACCTAACCCTAACCTTAACCCTAAACCAAGTCCTAGCCCTCACCATAACACAAATCCTAACCCTAAACCTAATCCTAGTACTAGCCTAAACCCTAACCCAATCCTAAACCTAACACTAGCTCTAGCCCTAAATCTAACCCTAACCTTAATCCCAGCCCTAATCCCATATCTATTCCTAACCCTAACCCCATTCCCAGCCCTAATCTTAACACAAAACTTATACCTAACCATAGTCTTACCCCTAAACCTAACCCTAACCCTAGCCCTAATCTTAACCCTAAACCTAGTCCTAGCCCTCGCCATAACACAAACTCTAACCCAAACCTAACTCTAACCCTAACCTGAACCAGAGCCCTAGCCCTAATCATAGCACTAAACCTAACCCTGCCCTAGCTGGTTTGGCTCAGTGGATAGAATATTGGTCCGTGGACTGAAGGATGCCAGGTTTGATTCTCATCAAGGGCACATGCCTGGGTTACAGGCTCTATCCCCAGTAGGGGATATGCAGGAGGCAGCCAGTCAATGATTATTTCATATCATTAATGTTTCTATCTCTCTCTTCCTCTCCCTTTTTCAAAAAAAAAAAAAAAAAAAAAAAAAAAAATATATATATATATATATATATATATATATATATATATATAAAATAAACCTAATCCTAAATCTAACCCTAGCCTAACCCTAAGGCTAATACTAGCCCCAGCTCAACCCTAATCCTAACCCTAGCTATAACCCTTAACCTAGCTTTAGACCAAGCCCTAGACTTAACTATAACAGTAACCCTAACCTTATCCCTAGCCCTAGTCCTAAACTTAACACTAACACTAACACTAACATAGCCCTAGCCCTTACCCTAAGCCTAATACTAACTATAACTGTAACCATACCTCCAGCCCTAATCATAAACCAAAACCTATTCCTAATACTATCCCTAACCATAGCCCTAAACATAACCCTATCTCCAGCCCTAACCCAAACTTCAGCTGTAGCCCTAGCCTAACCCTTACCCTAAATCTCTAGGTGATGGCAATGTGTATCCAAGAACCCTAAACCTAACACTAGATGATAAACCTAAACTTAACCCTAGGCTTAGCCCTAAATCTATCCCAAACATAACACTAACCCTAGCTCTAGCCCTAATTTAAACAATAACCCTAATGCTAACCCTTGCCCTAGCCCTACCCCTAGCCCCTAAGCTTAACCATAATCCTAAACTTAGCCCTCAACATAACATTAACCCTAACCCCAAACCCAACTTTAACCCCAAACTTTAGATAACTAAAATCTAACCCTAACCCTTCCATTAACCCTATCTCTCCAGGTTATTCCAGTGTTTACCCAAGGACCCAGACAATAAACCTAACCCTACCCTGTTCCTAGTCCTAATCCTAGCTCAAGCCCAAGCCTTAACCATAACACTAACCCTACGCCTAACCCTAACCCTAACCCTAGTCCCAGCCCTAGCCCTACTTTAACAGTAACCCTAAACATAATGCTAGCCCTAGCCCTAATCTTAGACCTTGACCTAACCTTAACCCTAACTCTTTAGGTCGTTCCAATGTGCATCCAAGGACCCAAACCATAACCCTAAGCCTACGCCTAACCCTAAACATTAATGTAACTCTCCAGGTGGTTCCACTGTGCATTCAAATACTCAGGTGTTAACTCTAACCAAAGCTCTAGCCGTAAACATAACAAAAACCCTAATACGTTATAACCATAACCTTAAACCTAAACCTTACCATAACCCTAGCCCTAGACCTAACCATACAACTAACACTAACCTTAACCCTAAGCATAAACTTACTAACCTTAACTCTAGCACTAACTAATTAGAGTCCTAACTCTAATCTTAACCCTAAACCTCAGCCTAAACCCAACAAAAGCTATATTCCCAAATATAACAGACCCTAAACATAGCCTTTGCCCTAAACTTTTTTATTTCCTTGCCCTAAACTTAACCCTATGCCTAGCTCTATATCTAACCCCAACCCTAGCCCTAAACCTAACCCTAACCCTACCCAAAGCCATAACTATAACACTAATCCTAACATTAATCCTAGCCCTAACTCAAACCCTAACACTAACACAGCTATAGCCTTAACCTTACCTTTGATCATAACCATAGCCCTATTCCTAAACCTAAACTGAACCTTAATCCTATCCCTACCCCTAATCTTAACACTAACACTAACCCTAACTCTAACCATAGCCCTAACCCTAATTGTAACTCTAGCCCTAATATTAATATGACCCCTATCCCTAGCTCTATACCTAGCTCTAAATCTACCTCTAACCCTACCCCTAACACTAACCCCCCTAGCCCTAACCCTAATGCTAGCCCTAACCCTACCCTTACACTAACTCTCCTGGTAATTCCACTGTGCATCCAAAGCCACAGTAGCTGATCTTAACCATGGCCAAAGCCCTAACCCCAAACATAACACTAACCCTAATCTGAAACAAAACCTAACCCTAACTTTACTAAAACCATAGCCCTAGACGTTACCATAGCACTAACATTCACCATAATCCTAACTGTAACCTTAGCCCTAACCTTAACCCTGACTCTAACCCTAGCTCTACACTCTAACCCTAGCCCTAAACCTAACCCTATCATTAACCCTAGCCCTAACAACAACACTAACCCTAACCCCAGCCTACTCTTCACCCTAACTTTAAACCTAGCCCTAACCATTACCCTATACTACCCCTAATTCTAACCTTAACCGTAACTCTAGCTCTAATGTTAATCCTTACACTAACCCTAACCCTACCTCTATACCTAAATGTAACCCTTTTCCTAACCTTAACCCTGACCTTGTCTTAGTCCTAACCCATATCCTAACTCTATAGATATGGCAATGTACATCAAGGACCCAGATAATAAACCAAACCCTAACCCTACTCCTAATCCTAATCCTACCCATAGACATAGAACTAATCTTAACCCTAAACCTATCCCTAAGCATAGATTTAATTTAACACTAACCCTAATTCTATCCTAACCATAATGGTAAACCTACTCCTAATGAAAGATCTAACCCTAACACTAAAACAACTCTAAAACCTAACCCTAACACTAGCCATAACACTAACCCTGAACTAATCCTAACCCTAAACCTAGCCTTAACCCTAACTCTAACTCTACAGATGATTCCACTGTGGACACAAAGACCCACATGGTAACATTAAGACTAACCCTAGCCTTGCTTTAGCCCTAATCTTAAACCTAACCCTAAACATAGCACTAGTCCTAATCCTAATCATAACCCTAACTCTAACCATAAACCTAATCTGATCTATAAACCTAACCCTAATCCTAGCCCTAGTACTAGCAGCAGCACTAACCCATACACAAACTATTCAGGTGATTCCATTGTGCACACACGGAACCCTAACAGTAACCCTACCACTAATAGATACACTAACACTAGCCTAAAACAAACCTTGCACTAAACTGAAACCTAACCCTAACCCTACCCCTACCCTTACCCCTACCCCTACCCCTAAATCTTATCATTACACCCCAGGTGATTCCAATGTGAATCCCAGTACCCAGACAATAAACCTAACACTAACCCTATCTTTGGTCCCAATTCTACCCCTAAACCTAACTCCAATCCAAACCCTAGCCCAAATCTTAATCTAACTCTAATACTAACCCCAACTCTAACCATAGCCCTACCCCTAACCATAACACTAACTCTATCCCTACCCCTAGCTCTAACTCTAACCTGAAACCTAACACTAGCCCTAGCCTATCTATAACAGTAATCTTAAACCTAACCCTAACCCTGGCCCTGCTCATTACACTAAACTTAACCCTAACTCTAACCCTAATCTTAGCCCTTGGCCTACCCCTAAACCTAACCCTAACTCTCCAGGTGATTCCAATCCAAAAAACCTAACTCTAGTCCTACTTCTACTCCACCCTAAATCTCCAGATGTTTACTGTACATCCAAAGAACCAGTCACTAACCATAACCATAACCAAAGCCCTAATCCTAACCATAACACTAACCCTAAACCTAAACATAATCTCAACCTTTACTGTAATCTAGTCCTGGACCTAACCATACCAATAACACTGACCCTAAACCTAACCATAACATTAGCTGTAATCCTAACCATAATACAAGCTATAGCCTTAAACCTAAACCTGACCTTGACCCTAACTATAGCCATTGCCCTAATCATAACTCTAACCCTAACACAAGAATTAGCCCTAAAACTAACGCTAACCCAAAAACAAGGCTAGCCCTAATTTTAACCCTACCCTTATAAACTAACCATAGCCCTAATGCTAGGGCTAGAGGAATCCCTAGACCAAACTATAACACTAACCCTAAATCTAATCCTAGCCTCGGCCCTAATCTTAACCATAAACCTAATCCTAACCTGAGCCCTAACCCTAACCCTAAACTTAGCCTTAATCTTAACCCTAACCATACCCCTAGCACTAAACTTAACCCTAACACTCACTCTAACCCTAGCTCTATACCTAACACTAACCCTAACCATGAACACAATCCTAACCCTAGCACTAGCCCTAACCATAACCCTAACAAAAACCTCCAGGTCATTTCAATCAAGGACCCAGACTCTAACCCTAAAACTAATACTAGCCCTACCCCTAACTCTAGCCCTACCCCTGTAGCCCTAGCCTAACCCTAGCCCTAACCCTTACCCTAACACTCCAGGTGATTCCAATGTGCATCCAAGGACCCAGACACTAATACTAACCCTAGACTTAGCCTTAGCCTTAACCCTATTCCTAACCCTAATCATAACTTCAGTCTTAGCCCTAATTTTAACCCTAACTCTAACCCAGGCTCTCATCTTAATCCTAATCCTAACTCTAACCCTTCCAAAAACCCTAACTATAACCTAAACCATAACCCTAACCCTAACACAACCTTAATCCTAATGCTAACTCTCCAGGGGATTACAATGTGCAGCCAAGGACCCTCATACTATCCCTAACCCTAACCCTAACCTGTATCTAAAGCTAAAGGCCCATTCACTAACCCTAACTCTAAAACAAGCCCTAGCCCTAACCTTACCCTAATCCTAACCCTAAACTGAGCCCTAGCCCTAACCTTAAACTTAACCATAGCCCTACCCCTAAACCTAATGCTAGCCTTAAACTTAACCTCAAACTTAGTCCTAGCCTTAACAATAACACTAACCCTAACCCTAAAACTAAATAAACGTAACCTGAGCACTAGCCCTAATCATAGCACTAACCCTAAAGCTAATCCAAGCAATAACCCTTAACCTAGCCATAGCCAAAACCATAGCCCTAATTATAGCAATAACCCTAACACTATCCACAGTGCAGGCAGCATCTTAACCTTAACCCTAACATTAACACTGTCCCTAATGCTAATCCTAACCCTAGGGATAACACAAATGCTAACCCTGACTCCAACTGTCTCCCTAAACCCAAATGAATTCTAAAATTTAACCCTAGACCTAGCCGTAGCATTAGCCCTAACACTACTGCTAACCTAAACTAACTTTAATCATAGCCTAATCCTAACCCTAATCTTCTGAAGATTCCAATGTGCATCCAATGAATCAAATAGGAACCCTGAAACACTAACCCTAGGGTTAACAGTAACCCTAACCCTAGGTCTAAACCAAACCTAACCCTACCCCTAATCATAACCCTAAATCTAATCCTAGCCCTAGCCCTAGCTCTAACCCAAATCCTAGCCCTAACCCAAATCCTAACATTAATATTAATACTAAAACTAGCCCTGGCCCTCACCCTAACCCTAATCCTAACCCTAACCCTAACCCAAAACTTAACTCTAAACCTAACCCTAATCCTAACCTAGAAGAGGCAGTTTCATCCTCTTTTCGGGGACTTCGCAGCAGGTGATTTATTTTCCAACTGGATTTGAAATTTGTGATTTTGTTTGACAAAGCCAAGTTTGATTATTAGAATGTGAACTGGCAGGCTGAACTGTATTATATAGGATTATCTCAAGGATTGATTTGTCCTCTGTTAACAAAAAAAAAAAAAAAATTTTGAAACCTGTAAAGAATTTTTATGAGTTTATCTGAGCCAAAACTGTCGACATATGCCGGGAAGCAGAACCTCAATGGATTAAGATAATGCTCCAAAGAATGGCAGGTTACATTTCTCTATTTATACACTGAAATCAAAGGAGGGACATAGGCGGGTTACATGAAATTCATTGGTGATGGAGTAAGGAGGCGGGAGAAAGCAAAGCGGTGGGAAAGTCCTGGGATTGGATAAAAATTAAAATGATGGAGTGTACTCAGCTGAGTGCAGGAACAATTAACATGATAACGAAGGAATTTGAGGCATCCGTCCTGGCGTCCACCACATTTGGTTGTTCCCCAGGGGCTCCGGAAAAAGGGAAGTAACAAGTTACCCAGACATCGCAAAGATATGTTATCTTAGAGGCAAAAGGCAAACGGGCTCAGTAAAAAGATCAAAGTTGATCTTTGTCTGGGAAAATACCTGGGACTACCTACTATAACCTCTTAGATATTTAATTTTCAAACCATCTTTTGTGGTTATCTTAGGTCTCTGGGTTTGCAAGACTGCCACGCAGGCCTTCCCTGAGCTTGTCAGGTTACCATGTGGCATTTTCTTTCACATTTGCCCCTTCTGGTCATTAATCAATCCAAAGGATGCATTGATGACCAACCTTTTGGTTGGATAATGGAGTCCCACGGCGCTAGGAAGGCTCATTCCTAGGATGTCTCAATGTCAGCATGTCTTATTGAACATGTGGACCACTGGGGATGTGAGCAAGACCATAACGTTAGATTACATTTGAGGTCGATTTATATATTTTAAAAAAGGCAGGCAAATGGGAGGCAATCAGACCCCATATGTCCTTAATAAAAGTATCCTGGATCATTTCTAATTTTTGAGCCACCATGATCCCAGTCATTTTGCTGTTTGTCTTATGTTTTTGTCTTTCTGCATCTGAAAAACAACTGGAAGTGTTCCAGTGGGTAGGGCCCTGGGGCCCTGTGAATGTGGACCAGGGTGGCAAGTGGACCCAAAAGCCCCACTTTCCTGAGCTCCAGACTGGAACCCAGGGAGAGGTTCCCTCGTCCTCAGGGCGGGGCGTTCCCCGCGAATCAGGCAGAAAGCCAGCCCTCAGGGCCTGGCAACCGGACCAGTAAGTACCTCTGGAGGGGCCCGGGCAGTGTAAGGGGGGGACAGTGTCCGGTGGACAGTGTGGGGGACAGTGTGGGGGGGACAGTGTGGGGGACAGTGTGGGGGGGACAGTGTGGGGGACAGTGTGGGGGGAACAGTGTGGGGGACAGTGTGGGGGACAGTGTGGGGGGGACAGTGTGGGGGACAGTGTGTGGGGAACAGTGTGGGGGAGACAGTGGGGGGGACAGTGTGGGGGGGACAGTGTGGGGGGACAGTGTGGGGGACAGTGTGGGGGACAGTGTGGGGGGGACAGTGGGGGGGACAGTGTGGGGGGGACAGTGTGGGGGGGACAGTGTGGGGGACAGTGTGGGGGACAGTGTGGGGGACAGTGGGGGGGGACAGTGTGGGGGACAGTGTGGGGGACAGTGTGGGGGACAGTGTGGGGGGGACAGTGTGGGGGACAGTGTGTGGGGAACAGTGTGGGGGAGACAGTGGGGGGGACAGTGTGGGGGACAGTGGGGGGGAACAGTGTGGGGGACAGTGTGGGGGACAGTGTGGGGGGGACAGTGTGGGGGACAGTGTGTGGGGAACAGTGTGGGGGAGACAGTGGGGGGGACAGTGTGGGGGGGACAGTGTGGGGGGACAGTGTGGGGGACAGTGTGGGGGACAGTGTGGGGGGGACAGTGGGAGGGACAGTGTGGGGGGGACAGTGTGGGGGGGACAGTGTGTGGGACAGTGTGTGGGACAGTGTGGGGGGGACAGTGTGGGGGACAGTGGGGGGGGACAGTGTGGGGGACAGTGTGGGGGGGACAGTGTGGGGGACAGTGTGGGGGGAACAGTGTGGGGGGGACAGTGGGGGGGGACAGTGGGGGGGACAGTGGGGGGGACAGTGGGGGGGAAAGTGTGGGGGGGACAGTGTGGGGGACAGTGGGGGGGGACAGTGTGGGGGACAGTGTGGGGGACAGTGTGGGGGGGACAGTGTGGGGGACAGTGTGTGGGGAACAGTGTGGGGGAGACAGTGGGGGGGACAGTGTGGGGGACAGTGGGGGGGAACAGTGTGGGGGACAGTGTGGGGGACAGTGTGGGGGACAGTGTGTGGGGAACAGTGTGGGGGAGACAGTGGGGGGGACAGTGTGGGGGGGACAGTGTGGGGGGACAGTGTGGGGGACAGTGTGGGGGACAGTGTGGGGAGGACAGTGGGGGGGACAGTGTGGGGGGGACAGTGTGGGGGGGACAGTGTGTGGGACAGTGTGGGGGACAGTGGTGGGGGACAGTGTGGGGGACAGTGGGGGGGGACAGTGTGGGGGACAGTGTGGGGGGGACAGTGTGGGGGACAGTGTGGGGGGAACAGTGTGGGGGGGACAGTGGGGGGGAAAGTGTGGGGGGGACAGTGTGGGGGACAGTGTGGGGGACAGTGTGGGGGGGACAGTGTGGAGGGGACAGTGTGGGGGACCGTGTGGGGGACAGTGTGGGGGACAGTGTGGGGGGACAGTGTGGGGGGGACAGTGTGGTGGACAGTGTGTGGGACAGTGTGGGGGGGACAGTGTGGGGAACAGTGGGGGGGGGACAGAGTGGGGGGGACAGTGTGGGGGGGACAGTGTGGGGGGACAGTGTGGCAATTCCAAGAGCAAAAGACAAAGAGAGAATATTAAAAGCAGCAAGAGAAAAACAGTTAATTACCTAGAAGGGAGCACCCATACGATTGCAGAAACTATGCTGGCCAAACAGGAGTGGCAAGAAATAGTCAAAGTGATGAATAGCAAGAACCTACAACCAAGAGTACTCTACCCAACCAAGCTGACATTCAGAATTGAAGGTTAGCTAAAGAGCTTCACAGATAAGAAAAAGCTAAAGGAGTTAATCATCACCAAACCAGTATTATATGAAATGCTGAAAGGTCTAAGAAGAGGAAGAAGAAGAAAAAGGTAAAGATAAAAATATGAACAACAAATACATATCTATCAACAAGTGAATCTAAAAATCAAGTGAATTAAAAATCTGAGGAACAGAATAAACTGGTGAACATAATAGAATCAGGGGCATAGAAAGGGATTGGACTAACAACTCTCTAGGTTTGAAAAAGGGTGTGGGGGTGTGGGAAGAGATTGGACAAAAATTGTACACCTATGGATGAAGACAATGGGGGGGGGGTTAAGGGAAGAGGGTGGGATGGGAACCAAGTGGAGGGGAGCCATAGGGGGTGATGGGGGGGAAGAACAACTGTAATAATCTGAACAATAAAGATTTACTAAATTTAAAAAAAAATTGAACTCACAGAAATTCTCCACAGATTTGAATTTTTTTTATGTTAATCCATCCATCCATCCATCCATCCATCCATCCATAGGGAAGTTAAAGATGAATGACAAAAGGCTGTCTGTCGTGAGTGGCACAGTTGGAGCAGTCTGGAAGTCGGGGGGGAGGGGCGGTAGGGAGGAGGGGCGGGAATGGATGATGATAAAAACCAGCAACTGGAGCAGAGTGTGCTGGCTGGTCCGGTGACCTGAGTTTATTGAGTTAAATCGTCCCTCACCAGGCCTCCAGGGGCCCTCATCACTCCACTCCTACCCATGTCTCTCCTCCAAGGAGATGTCTCTAAGACCCTGAGATTTACTGTTTACCTTTGCCTTGGACCCTAGACTCAAGACCCTCAAACATCTCACTCCACTCCCCACCCCACACATGATTCCCAAATGGGATGGGAGGGGGCTGGTTCCTGGAATGGCAGATGGAGGGCACTCTTTTCCACCCGGACAGGATGGTTTCTCAAACATCCTCACTCCTGGAAGTTAGCTAGCTGGGGCCTAAGGAGTCACTGGAGAGCTTTCTGCATTTGAAAGAAGCCACTGAGTGAGATCCATGGAATGAATCGCCCTGACCACCTCTCCTCCCCCTTGCTCCCTACCCCACCTCCTACTCCCCATCCCCCACCCCAGCTCCCTTCCTCTCATCCCTCAGGTTAGAGGTTTCATTCTAAGTGCTGAACTGAGCCTCTGGGCCTCTGGGCGGCCTCTGGGATTGGGGAATGGGGGGAAAGGGGGACAGGAGGGGGAATCACAGTGTATTTGAGCCAAATATGATGAACAATGATAATGATAATGATAACAAGGAGACTGGTCATGCCCAGAGGGGTGTGGGGAGAGGGGTGTGACTATAGTTATCCTATGGGCAAAAGACAATAGACGGCTCAGTGAAGGTAAAGGTTGACTTTTGTCAAGGCGGGGATGATTCTAGCCTAGAAAATGGCTACCTGCCATCAACTCCTTCTAGTGACAAAGTTTTCATTTCAGACCATCTTTGGTGGTTACTTTGGGTCTCTGAGTTTGCAAGGCCACCAGGCCACACAGGCCTTCCCTAAGCTCACAGGGTTAGATAATGAAGCATCCATTTATATAAAAATTGCTGTTTAAAGTTTTAACCCTGCTATTTTGGCTTCTGTAAATGAGTGCTGGCTTAAATAATAAGGAAAATCATACTACTTCCTATTCCAGAGAAGCCATAATCTGTGCCCCAGACAGAGCTGTCAGTGCTGACACCAGGCCCGGCCTGGAGATATGGTCTCATGGCCCCTTCCCAGCAACAGGCCTTCTTTTTCAGAAGGCCCAGAAGACTCATTCCAAATTTTGGAGACAAAAGAGCTAGAAAAAGTATAAATAGAAAAAGTTTCCTCCATGTTGGTGGGCCCAGAATTTGAAAGACACATTTTTCTCTGGGCCTGCTCAGAATCCTATCTAAAAGTAACATGCAAATTGACCATACCTCCATTATACCCACCAGCCATGCCCACCAGCCACGCCCATCAGCCAATCAGTGCAAGAATGTAGATAATCCCAACCAAGATGGCTACAGCCTCAGAGAGCAGGAGGGAGGCTTGGGTTTCCCCGACAATGGAGAAATCCAAGCTTTCCGCCTGTCCTTGCCAACCTAGGCCTCCACTTAAGGCTACAAAGTTTCAATTATAGAAGGTAAACAAATCCAAACAAAAATGGCTGCAGCCACAGAGCAAGCAGGAGGCTTGGTTCCACACTAGGTTACAAAGTTTCAATTGTAGAAGGAAAATAAATTCCAGATACTAGGACCTCTGCTTGGGTCGCCAGGGGGTGTGACCAGCCTGCAAACCACCACAGGCTCCTCGCCCAGGCTGCCCCACGCCCCAAAGGAACCCCCACCCTGATCCAGGACACCCTTCAGGGCAAACAAGCTGGACCCCACCCATATACCAGGCCTCTATCCTATCTAATAAAAGAGTAATATGCAGGTTGACCATCACTCCAACTCACAAGATGGCTGCCCCCATGTGGTCAAAGATCCTGCCCCCATATGGACACAAGATGGCCAGCAGGGGAGGGCAGTTGGGAGGCACCAGGCCTGCAAGGGAGGGCAATTGGAGGTGATCAACCCTGTAGGGAGGGCAGTTAGGGGTGGCCAGGCCGGCAGAGGAGGGAAGTTGGGGGCAAACAGGCTGGCAGAGGGGTAGTTAGACATCAATCAGGCTGGCATGGGAGTGGTTAAGGGGTGATCAGGCTGGCTGGCAGAAGCGGTTAGGGGTAATCAAGCAGGCAGGCAGGCGAGCAGTTGGGAGCCAGCAATCCTGGATTGTGAGAGGGGTCCCAGATTGGAGAGGGTGCAGGCTGGATACCCACCATCCCCCACCCCTCACCCCCGCTGCCCCTATGCACAAATTTCGTGCACCGGCCTCTAGTTTAATAATAAAATGTAACTAATTCCCTTTCTCTAAGTGTGACTTGGTTTTTCTCCAGTCTTCTGCAACAATAGCATGTGGTCCCCTTCCATCCACACGTCATTTGGATTTTTCTGGTTGATGGACTAGTTAGGCTTGCGTCCTCCCATGCCGTCCTGCCAGACCTCCCTGAAGAAATACCTCCACACAATGAGCTCTTCCCCTTTGTCCAATGCACACACATATGCACAAGCACAAGCATATGCATGCATGCAAACGGGCTCCTGCCAAAATACAGCTGTGAGATGACAGGAGGGAAGCCTAGAGTGAGAGGATTCCTTCTGTAGGAATGAAGGCCAGTCTGCTCTCCTGTAGCACCCCCCACCCCCATCTAATGAGTTGCTTTTCCACAATCCTCTCTCTCTGCTCAGCCCAGCATGGGAAGCATTGAGGCAGTAAGAGATGTAGTGTGCTTTGATATTCTGGAGCCACATACCTCCAATCCTGGACAACGTTATTTTAATCCCTCTTTCCTGATGTTCAGAAGTGACTGCCAGGTATTTTCCGTCTAGTTGCTATAGTTTATATCTGCTTTTCAGTGAATTCCTAGTGGTTGCAAACACTTTGCTATAGTGAGCTTACTGCTCTTTAGTTAGGGCTTCCCCCCAGTAGTCAAACACATTTCTACCCTCTTTCCTGATGTTCGATGTTATTTCCAGGTGTTTGCTAATGATTGTGTAGTTTACTGCTCTTTTTTCCAGTGAATTCCAAGTGGTTTCAAACACTGTGCTATCGTTGAGAAGGCTAAAAAGGCTATATTCCAACATGACCCTGATATTGGGGGGGCAGCAATCTGAATTTGTGCCAAGCCCAGTGTACATTCCTGATAACCTATCATTAAGTCACTGCCTCTTTCCCAGAAACTGGTCTTGCAGAACCTGCTATCTACATGCTCCCGCCGCTTCCCCAGGAGCAATCACTCCAGGCCTTTGTCAGGGCAGAAGCGCAGCAGGTTTTCAGGTCCCTTGAGGCTAATGGTTCCTGAGGTCTCACTGCCCAGAGCTTCCTGGTAGCTCCAAGTAGAGCCCAAGCCTTCACGGGCAGGGCCTGAGGACAGTGCAGAGCCCGCTCTGCCCCCCCACCTCCCGCTGGGCAGCTTCAGCCAGAGAAATGGAGCCTCGGTCTCCCGTCAGAGGGGACACCGCTCCCTCTGGGTGGCTGGGGCGATGCAGTGAGGTGATGCCCTTGGCTGCTGCCCAGCGTGCGACCAGCACTCACCCTCCCTTCTTACTCCTTCCTTCCATGGCCAATAAACCTAGAGGTCAGCAAAGAGTCTCCTTTCAGCAGAATGAGCTCTCCTATTGAGGTCCGAATGGCCAGTCCTCCTAGGCACCAGCTCCCACACCTTGCTGGTCCTCACACCCTGCTCCTCAGCCAATCCCGTCCTGCCTCAGCGTGGCCAGCACCAGGCTCACCAGCCATCCCACTGCCCAGCTTCCTGTTCCTTCTCGTCCTACCCAACTTCCACACTCACCAGCTGCATCTTTCAAATTAGGGATCTAATCTTGTCAAATGTCATGTATAAAAACTGCCAGGGCTTCCCCCCAGACTAGAGAGTGAAGTCTCCATCGTTGGCATAGTGCAGCCACCCTTGACCAGGCCTGCGCCAGGAGCCCCAGGATCTGCACTGATCTTTCTGGCTGGAAGGTCAAGGAGGACTGTAACTGGCTTCTGAATTTGGGACAACTTAAAATAGACATTAGGGAGGAGAAATCAAAAGTCAATTAAGAGAAACCTGGCAAACTAGAGAAATGGGCGACTTTCTAGTAAAAATAGACATTAATAAAATGGACCCTAAAATAAGGAAAGTACAAGTGGATAAATTACCCATCGATGCATCTCTACTCCCTGTGGCTGTTCTCTCATTGTTCTGGGGTTTCCCTCTCCAGGTCACAGAAGGAGCCAGACACACCACCTGAGCAGCACCCTAAGACCTGGCTCTACCCAAGGCCTGTTAAAAAAACAAAAAACAAAAACAAAAACACTGAAACCTGTAAAGAATTTTTGTGAGTTTATTTGAGCCAAACTGTTGACATATGCCGGAAAGCAGAACCTCCACAAATTGAGATAATGCTGCGGAGAATTGTTACATTTGTATTTATACATTGCCATCAGAGGAGGGACATAGGTGGATTACATGGAATTCATTGGTGATGGAGTAAGGAGGTGGGAGAAAGCAAAGCTGGGAAAAACTCTGGGATTGGATAAAAAGTGAAATGATGGACACATATCTAGGTGTGTGCAGGAACAATTAACATGATAATGAAGGAATTTATGGTCTCTGTCCCGGCACCCACCACATTTGGTTGTGCCCCAGGGGCTCCAGAAAAAGGGAAGTTACAAGTTACCCTGACATTTCTAAAGGTATGTTATCATAGATGCAAAAAGACACATGGGCTTTTTGTTAAGGTAAAGGTTGACCTTATCAGTGAAGATACTGGCTTAGGATGTAACTGCCCATCATAACTGCATTTAGTTAAAGTTTAATTTCAGACCATCCTTTGTGGTTACTTTAGGTCTCTGAGTTTGCAAGACTGCTATGCAGACCTCCCCTGAGCTTGTCAGGTCAGCAAGTGGCCCCATTCATCCACACATCCCTCTTTTGGTCATAAATCAACCCAAAGGATGCATTGATGACCAACCTTTTGGTTGAATAATGTAATCCCATGGTGCTAGGAAGGCTCATTCCTAGAATGTCTCAACATCAGCATGTCTTGCTGAACCGGTGGACCACTGGGGATGGGGCAAGACCATAACCTTAGATGGCATTTAAGGTCAAATTATTATTATTTAAAAAGGCAGGTAAATGGGAGGCAGTCAGATCTTATATGTCCTTGTTAAAAAAGTACTCTGAATCATTTCTAATTTTTGAGCCACCAAGATCCGAATCTTTTTGCTGTTTATGAAGTTTTCTTTTTCTGCATCTAATATAACATTTACATATCAGGAACAAAAGTAACAATACTAAACCAATAACACTGATTAGGAACAGAAAATGTCTAATACTAGATAAGGAAAAGTATGAGGGGAACAAGCATCCACGCCAACTGAAAAACACTTTACATGCATTATCATAGTTTTTTTTATTAAGCTAATTACATGTTTTCCTCCTTCATCCACTGTCAGTTGTACCTTATGATATGTTTGGCCAGGTGATTAAGGCTCTCTACTATTTCATTACCTAGAAGCTCTAATTTTCTTCTGGCAGGTTAGTTTCCATAGAATTGACTTCATGGGGAGAGTTCAGTTTCCCAATAATTGGTTTTTCAGTATCAATATTACCACAGATTTTATGATCATCAGGCAAAGTCATTCTGCCTATAATTTCAGTATTACACCATATTCTAGTATTATTTAATGTAAACTTGGTGATATTACAGTAAAAAAATTCTTAGTATAACAGAAGAATTTTTAACCCTTCCCAGCAAAAACGCCCCTTACCCATATACCATATATTGTTATTCCTTGGGGCAGATACAATAGGCTAGAACTGGGTGAATTCAGTATTTCAATGGATTGGGGGCATAACCATTCACCTCTCTGACTTTCACAATCAGACAGTGAGATGGGTTCACATTGTTTATTATTTTTAAATATGGCCCATCTACTCACCATTGGAAGTATTCTAGTATTATTGAGGATGGTGCCTATGCTGGTTAGTTGAACTGCTAGAAATTTAAGTTTAGGATTTAACTGAGGCACCTGGGCTTTTAAAACAATTTTTCAAATTCCTAGGAAACCATATGAGTCCCATAAGTGTCTGGCCTGGGCTCCTGCAGCCATTATAGTTGGCCGTTGTTTCATGGCCACTTCAGATTCCATTTGCATTAGCATAGACAACAGGCCCAGTAAGTTAGGGCACAGGCACATTCCCATTGTTGGGTTTGTGCATGCATTTTTGTAGTCTGTCTGGTCTGTTGTATCCATGAAACTAAGGCTTTATTGTCTTTCCATGCTGCTTCCCACCTGGTCAGCATGTGGCGCCTTTCATCCATAAGCCCACCCAGAGTCTTCCTCCCCCTTTCCGCTGCCGTGGTGCTCCCCAGGGAGTCCCCGTGGAGTCTCAGGGACTGCTGGCTTCTGATGTGTAGCCAAACCCACTTGATTGCAATGTTCTGGACATGCTTACTAAAGTACAATAAGTTGACTTTTAAAAATATATTTTTATTGATTTCAGAGAGGAAGGGAGATGGGAGAAATATCAATGACTAGTGGCCCAGTGCACAGTCATTTCATGATGGGGTGGCAGTTAGGTTCCCTCAGCCCAGCCTGCACTCTCTCCGATTGGAGATCCCTTGGGAGATGTCCGACTGCCAGTTTAGGTCTGATCCCTAAAACGGCAGTCAGACATCGCTCTCACAATCTGGGACCACTGGCTCCTAACTGCTCACCTACCTGCCTCCCTGATCACCCCTAACTACCTCTGCCTGCCTGATCACCCCTAACTGCCCTCCCCTGATGGCCTGATCTCGCCCCCAACTACCCTTCCCTGCCATCCTGATCTTGCCCCCAATGACCTTCCCCTGCCATCCTGATCTTGCCTCCAACTGCCTTCCCCTGCCAGCCTGATTTCACCCCCAACTGCCCTCCCCTGCCAGTCTGGTTGCCCCCAACTGCCCTCCCCTGCCTGCCTGATCTCTCCCCTATGGCCCTCCCCTGATGGCCTGATCTTGCTCTAAACTGCCTTCCCCTGCCAGCCTGATTGTCTCTGCCTTGGCCCCCACCACCATGGCTTTGTCCAGAAGAAAGTCAGAATTCTGGAAGGTGACCAATTGACCCAGTCTAATTAGCATATTACCCTTTTATTAATATAGATTATATAGGATATGATTGCTTAAATGGGGGGAAAAGACTTTTTCAGCAGGAGGAGATGCTCAGTATACAAAAATACATATTCCCTATATCTGGACTGATAATGAGCCATATGCACTATACTGCCAAACCTAACAAAACATTGAACCGCTTTCTTACACCTTACACCAAATAGCTGTTGCCCTTGAAACCCCAACTTAGACCCCACCTTAGGCTCTGCCTTCCCAGTTCACCCAAATTTGGTTCTGATTGGCCGGTTTCTATGCCAGTCAGTGTCTCCAGCCCATCTCTGGGCCTGATCAGAGAGCTGGGGCTGATCAGCAGCCCCCATGGAGGCCTGGAGAGAAAAAGAGGTGTAGCTACTGGCCAGGCCTGGAGAGAAAGAGAGAGGCAAGGACTGACCAACAGCTGCCAGGGAGGATAGTATCAGACCCTGCTTCTCTCTCCAGGCCTCTCTCCAGGCCTGATCCACAGCCCCCTCAGCAGTCAGTGTTGGGTCACTGCACCTGCAGCAGCAGCAGTCAGTGCTGGGTCACCACGGTAACCTAGCACTGACTGCAGGACTTCTGTCAGTTGAGCCTTCGGTTGTTTTGGACATTAGGGACCCTGGGTTTTTATATATTAGAATAAGAGAGAATCATTGACCAGCTGCCTCCTGCACATCCCCCACTCGGGATGGAACCCACAACCTGGGCAAATGCCTTGACTGGAATTGAACCCAGGACCCTTCAGTCTACCAGAGGCTAAGATCAGAGTGAATGAACTTCGTGCACCAACTGAGCCAAACCAGCCAGGACTAAATAAGTTCATTTTTAACAGCAAAAAATCTATCCTTGCAAATTTAAGTGTTTTGGACTCAGCAGGTGCAGGTTCTCACTGCCTCACCTGGTCGCTCTCCAACTCTGCCCTCAGGCACTGCTCCTGCTGTGAGTTGCCCCAGCCCAGTGGTTGGCAAACTCATTAGTCAACAGGGCCAAATATCAACAGTACAACAATTGAAATTTCTTTTGAGAGCCGAAAACCCGACTTCTGCACGTGGGCCACGAAGTTTCAATCATACTGTATGTGTGCGCCCACACGTGGTATATTGTGAAAGAGTCACGCTCAATGGGCCAAAGAGCCGCATGTGGCTCACGAGCCACACCGTTTGCCGACCACTGCCCTAGAGAAAGGAAACTTGAGGCCTCTCGCCAACAGCTAGGGAAGAACTGAGGTCCTCAAGCTGACATCACCTGAGGGATAATCCTCTCAGCAACCACAGGAAGCAGCTTGAAGCACTCTCCCTGCTATGGATTCAGTGCCTGTCCTCCCACATTCCTATGTGGAAACCTAATGCCATGTGTAGTGTTAGGAAGTGATGCTATTGGGAGGGCATTCGTTCACAAAGGTGGAGCGTCCTGAAGAAGTGAACTCAGTGCCCAGTGAGATCTGAGAAAGCTCCATCATGGAGGTCGCCCACCTGAGTGCGTGCACAGACGGTGGGAGCCAGCCAGCTGGTGCGGATCAGATAGGCAGCTGCATCTCTGCCAACACGCGGGTCATTCCGTGACCCTCGGCAATCCCAGGAGCAGAAGGCTCTGCCCCAGGTTCCAGGACAGAACCTGAGGTCGGGGTATGCATGGCCCTGACCCTTCATCCCTCCCAACCATCACCACACACAGCAACAACAGCTGTTTCCCAAACAACTTTTATTTTCTCCAAGTCTCCCCTAAACCCTACGGGATAACAACTCCACTGCCCTTCTGTCGTGTGGGGTGGAGGGGAAGAGTCAAGCTGCAATCAGACAGACTCGCCTGGAGCCTTCCCACCTCTAGCTGGGGAGAAACACATCCCTGTTGCTGATCAGCCACCAAGTCTCTGGCGGCTGCAGCTGCCCACACTACCAGACACGCCTGCAGGCAAGCCTCAGGTGGGTGCACAGCTGGGCCAACAGCATGGCCAGACCCACCTCACCTTAAAGCCCTGTGTGATGGTGTTAGGGGGTGGGGCCTCAAGCCATGAAGATGAAGTCCGTATGAAGCGTCAGTGTTGTCCAAGACCCAGCCCCTTCCTCCCTGAGAGGGTAAGCTGGACCCCAGGGACCGGAGAGAGGCCCTCTCCTACCAGCTCAGCACCCTGATCTCAGACTTTTAGCCTCCAGAATGTGAAAAATAACTTGTTTAGAAGCCACTGGTGTTTTATTATAGCAGCCCAGATGGACTAAAATGTACAGGAAAAACTGGAATTTGAAATGAAATTTTTTTTTTGCAATACCCCCTCAAAAATTGAAGTCCTGATCCTAACCTCCGACCCTGCTCTGACCCTGACCATAAACCCCAATCCTAAACCCTGGCTCTGGCCCTAGGCCCTGACCCAAACCAACCTTAAACCCTTTGCTGCTGGTAAAATCTATAGCTACCAGTAGTACCCAATTTTCTTTCCATATTTCAGGTTATGGAAAAGTTGTGCCAAAAATCTAACCACAGACACTCTTCATATACCAGAATTAGTAATAAAGTGTGAAAGAAAACACATTGTAAGAAAAAATAAATAAATAAATATATATATATATATATTTTTTTTTTAATTATTATTTATTTATTTTTTTTAAGATCTGGGGACAAGCATATCTATCCCAGACAAGAAACAGAAGCAATGCTAAGAAGGCTAAAATGTATTAACTGCCTTTATTGATATCTTGTATTTATCCAGGTATGTCAGCTTTTAAACCAGTTTCAGATTTCTTACATTAATCCCCTGGAAGTTCCAGCCTGGCTAAAGCACTTTCACACAGTGATTTTTACATTACACACTTAATGTTATAAACTTGATCTTTGTTTTGCACATCTCAGTGGCTCTCCTACTTCTAAGACAAAAGTCACATATAAAAACACAAGACGACTGACTACATAGAAGCCCACAGTCTAAGAGCGGTGTCTGCACAGCTTGCGGGAGCACATACCGAGGAGCCACAGGCCGCTCACGCTACACCAGAGGCACGGCCACAGGCAGCTGCTCACACTCTCCGCCATGTTTACAAGATAAACAACAGCTGGTTCATATAGATTACAGCATCAGATTTTTTAACCAAATTCTGCTTTAAAAATCACAACTGAGAACATGTAAATTAAAACTGCTAGGCAAGTTTAACACATAGGAAAACGTGTTATGCATGGCCTTTTTTTGAATCCTCACCTGATGACATTTCTTCCACTGGTTTTAGAGAAAGTGAAAGGGAGGGAAGAGGGACAGAGGGAGAAGCATTCACACAAGAGACGTTGACTGGAGCCTCGCGCACGCACCACCCTCCTGCACGCACCACGACCAGGGATGGGGAACCCACAACCGAGGCACACACCCCCTGCATTGCCTTTTATGAGGCAAATGTGGTTTAAAAGAAATGAAATCCATATACAATCACAGGGGAAAAGCATAATAGAACAGATTTCACAGATACACTCATTAAGTCCAAGAATGTCCACAAATTGGAGGCCTCTGTGTATCCACAAGACCCTGTCGCTCTGCAGGGTCCCTGGGAGCGCTCCACCCTGCTCCGAGAGTGGCCGAGTCACAGGCAGGCCACCGAGCCATGAAGTGCTTCTTCCCAACAGCTTCGGGACACAAGCCCAGGAGGACACAACAGTTTCCCAGTGAGGCATGCACACAGCATTCTGTGACAGAAAGGATTCAGCTACTAAAAACAGCAGAAAGGTGAAAAATAACCAGGACTCAGTTAACTGGTTGAAATCAGAGACACTAAACCTCAGCAACAGCCAAGACTTGATGCGATAAAATTAAACCTCAACTCTGGGTGACTGACCAACATCAGCACTGTTTACTGGGCTATTTGTTAACATTTAATACTGTTTCTTCTGTTTGGGTAAACAAACAAACAAAAACAAAAACAAAAAACGAGAAAGAACCAGTGTTTTGGAATAAGCACTGTAACTTCAAAACATTCTGCCACCAGACCAACAGGACCCTTCCTCCGGACCCAGAACCTAATTAGACAAAAGCTCCTGCCACACGAGGCCCCAAGTCTGTT
Organism: Nyctalus aviator; assembly: GCA_036971965.1. NCBI lineage: Eukaryota > Metazoa > Chordata > Mammalia > Chiroptera > Vespertilionidae > Nyctalus > Nyctalus aviator. The sequence continues at coordinate 87,137,438 of CM072925.1, forward strand.
CCCCGAGAGTGAAACTGCTCTAGTGCAATGGAGCTAGCAAAATACATATATTTGTTCTTAAGAAAAATTACAAAACTAACAAATCTTTTTTCTCCAGAATTACAAAAGATAAAATCTATGAGTCAGTTCTCTAATGTGATTATAGAGGAATACCAACGGAAGCTCTGAACGAAAGCGAAAAACGCAAGCAGCCAGAGTCCCCACCCTTCCCACAGCCCGAGGACCTCCACTGGCTCCGAGGGCCACAGCCTCGGTCCGTCCTGAGGCCAACCCTAGCAAGGATCACCGCAATCCTCTCGTCGTCGTCATCAGTCCGCACTGGGGTAAACGTTGTCGTTTATTACCTACACGGCATGCGCTTCATTCTTCAGGGTATTCTCTCAGGGATTACTAGACATTGGTTCTTTTTTTGATCGATTGATCAATTGTAGAGAAGAGAAGGGAGAGAAACACTGATTTATTGTTGCTCCACTTCTTTAAACATTCAGTGGCTGATTCTTGTGTGTGCTCTGACAAAGGGATCGAAACCAAAACTTTGGTGTATTTGGACGATGCTCCAACCAACTGAGCTACCCAGCCAGGGTGACATTAGTTCTTCTAAAGGTAAGGGAAGGTATCGGGGAAAAAACTCCTTGGAATTCTTTTGCAACTCCTAAAAGGTATCTGGCAGTTTGATATTTTTATTCCCCCTCCCCCAACACAATTTAAAAAAAACAACACACAAACTGACAACTCCCATAAGAATTTTTACAATTTTATAATAAGGGAGAGCTTGTCAAGAAAAGAGAGCTAGGTTTAGTGAAGGTGAGGGCCACGAATTAAGAGGTTGATAATGTCAAATTCAAATTTGGACAAAGGTGTGTCTCACCCAGAAGTCCCCACACTTACAAAGGTGCGCTTGCACGCTCCACGCACAGCACAGCCCCTCGGTCTCCCTGCTTGTGCAGACGTGCCTCCCTGTGCCTCCCACAAGCTGATGGGAGCCTTTCTCCGGGAGACTCTGTCCCTTTCAAGAAAACATTCTCCCATGCACTTACTGTTTGTCAGATTATATTTAAAGAAATCTACCATTTAATGAAAATTCTACAAGATAATCAAGATCAAACTGGAAGAACCGTGCAGACAGGGCACACTCCGCTGGCCATAGGCTTGGCGCCACCTGCATGCGCTCACTTGTCCCTGTAGTAGAGCAGGTAGTACTTCAGGGGGTCAGGCAGGGGCAGGCTCAGGACCTTCTCCCGCAGGAAGTTCACGGGGGGCTCTGGCTTTGTCTCAGCTGGGCTCTGCTCCTCTTCTTCCCGCTGCTCCTCTCCCAAACCCTCACAGCTGTTGTCCTCAGACGGGTTGGAAATCCGACTGGCAAAGACCTCTTTATCTAAGAAGACAATGGTTTCCATTCGACGGCGGCGCACTCTCCTTCGCTTGAACCTGGGAGTGGCTTTCAGTCCGTCCCCATTTCTGCTCACTGCTTCCTGGTGAATGACCTTCTTAATGGCGCCCCGGATGGCAATGCGAGCCAAGTCCTGGAGGCTCCGGACCGCCAGGGGGGCTGCAGCGCAAAGGACATGAGTCAGTGTTTGTGCTGACAATACAGGCCTAACCAACTGGAAACTGCATGTGAACAGACAAATCACAGAGCATGAGCTCTTTTCAGGAAATACTTGACACATGTAACTTGCACGGAGACGAAGGAGGGCCCCACCGCTGGCAGAGACCAGCAGGAGAGAGCCCGGCTGCTCTGAGTCTTCCCCAGCCTGGCCGGCCCTCTGGTCCCTGTGTCTGCCCAAGGGCTCTCACCCACCACTATCCAGCACTAACCCACCTACTCTGTTTTCATTGTGATTTATAAACTGAATACTTCTTGCTGTTGTTAAAGTAGAGAAAAGTAGAATCACAACAGTTTTAAGAACAAAAACTCTACAGCCTAAGAAAAAGTAAAGCTTGGTCACTGAGTTTAATGCAGGCTCTTCGGTGAGGCTGTGAGGGCTTTTCTCAGAGGGAAAGGAATGAGGGGGTCAAGTGTTTCAATACAGTAAACTCAAAACGAGCATGACTCTCCCCTCCCGGACCCGAGTGCTCCAAAAAATCACACCGCCCTCCGGAGCCCTCGCAGAGCCTCAGCAAGTGCCCCCTGGACCCAGGGTCCTGGGAGTTCCCATGACCCCACTGTCAGCACCAACTCTCTCTGCTCATTGTCCTCTTCCTCCGGAGGATGCGGGCCACCCTGCCACTCGCTGCTGCTCCTCAGACAGCTGGAAGGAGTCCTTCACCGGCCGCCAGACCTCCCACGGACAGCGCTGGCACATGGGCCACGTGGGGCCAGTGTCGGCTCTTCCTCCTCTCAGCCCGAGTGCTGCTTCCCAAGGTTCTGACTTTATCCTTTCTCCTCTCTCCATGATCTGACATCTAGCCTGTGGCTTCAATTAACAGAAACCGGCCAGCAACTCCCAGGGCTATCACCCGTCCTGACCACAAGCCCACATCTACAACAGTCTCTGGCATCCTTCTTCAGAGAGGTCCTTGGACCTGTCCTGGTCCTTCCCTTTCAGGCCAGTGTTTACCATCCATCTTTATCTTTAGCCTGGGAAATCCCAATCGCCTCCTAAATGGTTCCTGCCTGTGTTGACCTTGGCCTGTCCACTCTGATGACTGATCCTGCCGGCACCTACAGGACTTCACTCGGCACTGACTCCCTCAGTGTGACTACTGGTTTACAAAGATCACGTTACAAACAAGTGAGCTGCTGTTCCCTTCAGGATCCCTGAACAGCATCCCATGATTACTTATCATCCAGTATTCACTCTAAACCACGGGCTCAAAACCCACATATCAGGGTGCCTTCCACTTGGTCATGACCATCAGCCAGGCCCCACCAGGCCTCCTCGAGCCCCGACTGTCCCCTCACCTCCAACATGCTGCCGTGGGCAGCGTCAGCTGTTACCCTCTGGGAACACGGAACATGGACGCACTGCATCACTCAGGAGGGTGATCCTGAGTGAGAGGCGTCACCCCCGAGGAGCTCTGCACAGCCTAGGGGATAAACTGCAGGCCAACTGGCATCCCATCAGGGCGCCCAGCTGCCTCCTCAGAGCCCCTGGGAGCGTACACTTCAGTCACGGCCTTGGCTCCTTTCCTCCCTCTCTTCTCTCCTCTCGGCCTCAAGGACCAACACAGCCTCTCAGGCCCTTTGCACAGTCTATGGTTGCTCCTTACCCCTGTTCCTCACACTTCAACGACCATGTCAATGTCATGTGACCTGCACTTAGCAGAGACCAGAAAGAACATAACATCACATTAATAAGTGACTCCTCACATATATTAAAGGATGATTCTAGAAGGAACTCACCCACGTGTATTAGTTATCTTTGGGTGCTGAAATTAAGGGTGATTTTTTTCTTCCTATACTTTTTTTCATTTTCATAAAGACAATTGCAATTCTCCTTGCTGTGTAAGTCTCTTGTTGAAATTATAAAACATTTGACTGAATGCTTAACTCTTTGATGGGTCTGCACCCTGACAGAGTGAGAAGCACAGACCTGGCCGAGGAAGGCTCCACTGCAAACCTGTCCCTGCCCACCTGAGCCGAGTGGCGGACACGTGGCCCTGCAGCCGCCCCGGGCAGAGGGCCATGGCAGAGGTGACAGGACACACTCTCCACAGGGCGGGTTTAATTCCCTTCTAGGGGCTCTTCTGCTTCCCAGGGCATCACCCTCAGCAGTTTTCTGAGGAGGTAAGACACAGCTAAAATCACGTACAATAAGCTGGAAATAGAGTTGTGGTTTTTAGGCATTTAAAAAAAAAAGTTTAGCCGAGACTGGTTTGGCTCAGTGGATAGAGCGTCAGCCTGTGGACTGAAAGGTCCCAGGTTCGATTCTGGTCAAAGGCATGTGCCTTGGTTGCGGGCACATCCCCAGTAGGGGGTGTGCAGGAGGCAGCTGGTCGATGTTTCTCTCTCATCGACATTTCTAACTCTCTATCCCTCTCAATTCCTCTCTGTGTAAAATCAATAAAATATATTTTAAATAAATAAATAAATAAAAAGTTTAAGGTTATAGTGAGTGGGAAATGCTCTTTAATATTAAAGGTTCCTTTTAATGAAATTCAAAACATCCAAATGATGGGCTATGGGCTCTGTACTCACGTAACTGGACGAGTCTTGATTTCCCCGACTCTGAGCGGCGCGGCTGGACCAGAGGAGCAAAGGAAACAGCCAGGATCTTTTTGGTTTCCCAAGCAGAAGGTCCCGTGCGCGTTATCTTAGTCAACTATCCCAGAGACAAAACAAGATTTAATTACTGGTATGTTAGATTAAACATAGTTTTAATTCCTACACACATCTAAAACTACACAGATACACAAATCGTTAAAAACACCAGAGGGCGATGTGGCATGAACAGCGGATACATTTAGTCTGAACACAGCCAAGCATCTCACCCTAGCTCCTGTTAGAGGAAATGTCTATGTCAGAGGGAGAAATTAAAGGACAACAGGAGGACACAATCCATGCAGTATAGGGATCTGATGAGACCACTTTCAATGCTAGGGGATGTGGAGGACTCTGAAGTGACAGTCATCAGACACACACAATCTACACCACACGCTGGCCAGCCAAAACTCCTACAGCAAGTGGGGACTCAAGCACAACAGCTGCAACCACAAAGCACAGCTCCTTGCTGGGAGTCTAGCTTCCTGTCCCCTTGGGAGATGCACAATGAAGTGTCCAAGGAGCCTCCCAGTGACACTGCCCAGGGCCCCAGTGACACTGACATGGCTCCCTGCGTGCAGTCTCACCACAGTTCCTGTGAATCACAATCCAGGGGCGCAGGACCGATTAAAGCATGGCCATCCTGTGCTCTGTTGGCCTGCTCTGCCACCACAACACCTGGGTCACAGGACTATTTCTGATCAGCTCTGTCCTGCTAAGATTGTATGCTCCCTAATCTAAAAATAACTAAACCAGCAAACCGTCTAAAAACTAAGGTTCTATGCCATGAATCTTAGAAATAAAAGAATTCAGTAGCCATGTATTCGATGAACATCAACAAGTTACTTGCATTCTTGTATACTAGCAGAGACATTCCTTTAAAAAAAAAAAAAAAAAGAAATTATTTATTAAATCGATGGGGTGACACTGGTCAACATGAACATATAGGTTTCAGGTGTGGGTTTCTATGTTATAAGATCTATATCGTACCGTGTGCCACCACCAAAGGAAAACATTTCTTAAAAGGAGAATTTCTAGTTATAATAAACATCAAATAGTTAAATGTAATTAAAAAAAAAATGGGTGAGCCCTTAAAACTATAAATGCCTATTTCATGTTCTGTATGAGCAGAATACTGAAAATATGTCTCTAATCCTCAAATTAACCCAGCTGTAGCACAATTCTAATAAAAGGTCCTATGTATTTCTGCAAAACCATGAAGATTCCTACAGTCATCTGTAAGGAAGGACCCACCTCGCATTCCGAGACTGAAGAGCAGAGACGAGGCCTGGTCCTGTCACTGTGAAAACAGCAGGATCAACCCGGCAGGACGGCCTACTTGGCACGTCTCCAGTGGAATAAAAAGGCAAAAACCACACACCCCAAAAATCCTGAACTAGTTATAGACATCAAATAGTGATGCCACATATTGTAGACAGACATCACACTGGGCGGATGGGGACAGCGTTCTGCCTGAGAGACAGGTGGCACTGACACCACTGGCTGAGGGCTGACACCCACTACCCTCTCAGGGAGGAAAGGACCAAAAGAACATGGGAGAGAGCCCCACAGAGATATGCTGCAGGGAACTTGGTAAGACAAATGGCCTAATTTCTTCAAAAACAAATTGCAATGAAAAAGAATCTACTGATTAATGCACTTAGGAGATACTCCAATCAGATTCAACACATAAATCTGGACCTGCATTCACATAAACAAATCAAAATAACGTTAAGACAATCAGGAAAAATGAAATGCTAGTAGACAGTTGAAGATATTCAGAAATTACTATTGCCCAGCTGGTGTGCTCAGTGGCTGAGCGATGACCCATGAACCAGGAGGTCACAGTTCTATTCCGTCAGGCCACATGTCCACGTTGTGGGCTTGACCCCCCCGGAGGGAGGAGAGGGTGTGCAGGAAGCAGCTGATCAACAATACCAATTTCTATCCCTCTCACCCTCTCCCTGCCTGTCTCTGAAATTAATAAAAACACATTTTAAAAAAGAAAAAAAATTACTACTAATTTTTTAGGTTGATGATGGTTTTATGACTGTTTTAAAAACAGAATCCTTATCTTACCCAAATACATACTGAAATATTTATGAGTAATTGTTTTTTAATTTGGGTAGTAATTCACTGAGTCTCTATGTAACAGTAAAATAACAGTGAGTCACAACACACAGCCTCATGTCCAATCACAGTAACCGGATCATCAACTAGGCCCACATACCAGTGGCTGCCAGGCAAGAACTAAAAATAATTATGTGAACACTGACTGGCTTGAAACTATATTCACGAACTCTTCTAAGGAACCAGTGTAACTTCTAAAACATGCGCTGTCGTCTTTTTAAAAAAAAAAACATCAAACTACAAACATGTACAAGGACCACACTCAGCCACCAGGAAGGCAACTATGAGCAGTTGTGCCTGGTGTTCCTTCATTTCCTAAAATGAATGATTATTTTTCAAGCAAAATAAGCTAAATGCAAACATTTAACAATTACAGAATTTTTTTTTAAAAAATGCACAATCTCATGTTTATAATTTTGTTTTTCCTAGTTCTTTGTGATAGTGAGTCATCCTTCCCAATGACCAATGCATGTCTGTCTTTCCCACTGAAACACAGTACTGAAAACATACTAAAACATGCATGACCCAACAGCAAACTTGGGTAAGATGCCCACCAAGCAAGGGATTCCTGTGAACTATCACCATCACAGTGTCTCACAATGAGACCACCAGCCGGAATATACTTACTCTAATTCTTTTATATAGTAACTACAAGAGGCCTGGTGCACGATATTCATGCAATAATAGGCCTTCCTTCCCCTACCTTCTCTCCCAGCTGCCTAGGAGCTGACACATCCCCACTCTCCAGCCGCCCCCTAGCTGCCCAGGAGCCAGCAAGTCCTCACTTCTGTCCAGAGCACCACTCCAGTAGCTCCCTCAGCCATTTCCCCTTCCCCTCATAGCAGACTTCACACTGCTCTGCACCTGCATATGCAAATTAACCTCCATCTTTGTAGGGTTAATTTGCATACTTGTTCTGATTGGCTGTGGGCATAGCAGAATGATGATTAACTTGCATGTTTCTCTTTTATTAGGTAAGACTAGAGGCCCAGTACATAAAATTCATGCACAGAGGTGTGTGTCCCTCAGCTCAGCCTGCACCCTCTCCAATCTGGGACCTGTCGAGGGATGTCCACCTGCCTGTTTAGGCCAAAACCTAGTAGGCTTGGGTCCCGCTCCCCCCAACTGCCCTTCCCTGAAGGCCTGTGTCCCCCAACATCCAGTAGGATCAGGCCTTAACAGACAATCAGAACATCCCTCTCACAATCCAGGACTGCTGGCTCCAACTGCTCACCTGCCTGCCTTCCTGCTTGCCCTAATCACTTCTACCTGCCAGTCTGATCACCTCCTAACCACTCTGCTGCCAGCTTGATTGATGCCTAACTGCTCCCCTGCCACCTTATTTGCCCCTAACTGCCCTCCCTCCGGGCCTATTCTCCCTCAAGAGCTCCCTCTCAAGGGATGTCCACCTGCCCATTTAGGCCCAATCCTGGTAGGCCTGGATTCCCCCCAAACTATATTTCCTTGCAGGCCTGGTCACCCCCAACTTCCCTCCTCTGCCGGCCTGGTCACCCCTAACTGCCCTCCCCTGCAGGCTTGATCAACCCCAACTGCCCTTTCTTGCAGGCCTGGTCCCTCCCAACTGCCCTCCCATGCTGGCCATCTTGTGGTGGACACCTTGTGTCCACATGGGGGCAACCATCTTTGACCGCATGGGGGCAGCTATCTTGTGTGTTAGGACTGATGGTCAATTTGCATATTTCTCTTTTATTAGCTAGGATAGAGGCCTGGTACATGAGTGAGGGGCTGTGATGGTTTGCAGGGTGGCCAAGCTCCCTGGCGACCCAAGCAGAGGCCCTGGGATCTGGGATTTATTTATCTTCTATAATTGAAATTTTATAGCCTTGAGTAGAGGCCAAGGCAGGCTAGGGCTGCAGAAGCTTGAATTCCTCCATTGCTGGGGGCAACTCAAGCCTCCTGCTCTCTCCAGCTCCATGGCTGCCACCATCTTTGTTGGGATTTATTTATCTTCTATAATTGAAACTTCATAGCCTTGAGTGGCATCCACAGGTGGCCAGCATGTGAGGGAAGCTTGGCTTCCTCCATTGCCAGGGAAACCCAAGCCTCCTGCTCGCTCTGTGGCCCTAGCCACCTTGGTTGGGTTAATTTGCATACTTACTCCTGATTGGCTGGTGGCCATGGATTGTGGGTGTGATGGAAGTGCGGTCAATTTGCATGTTACGCTTTTATTAGATAGGATAGGCCTAGTGCATGAAAATTCGTGGGGGGAGGGGGGAGTCCCTCAGCCCAGCCTGCACCCTCTCCAATCTGAGACCCCTTTGGGGTATTGTCAGACTGCCAGTTTAGGCCTGATCCCTGTGGATCACCCCCTAACCACTCCCCTGCAGGCCTGATTGATACCTAACTGCCCCCCCACCCCCGCTGGCCCAACTGCTCCCAACTGCCCTCCCTTGCAGACCTGGTCACCCCCAACTGCCCTCCCCTGCTGGCCATCTCGTGGCAGCCATCTTGTGATGGCATCATGCAAGGGTGTTAGGCCACTTAGACTTTTATTATATAGGATAGGATTCTAGTAACAAAATAAGCACCACAGCACAGCTGTGGGTAGGGCGTATAAAAGGAGGCTCTGAGATGCTTATTCGACCCAAGACCTGTCCTTACCTGCTACCTCATTTGTGAACACAGGGACTTGTTACAAGGAAGAGTATGTGTCAACTACCTGGAACAGACCTTGCCAAACCGTTACATGTGCAAAGATGTCAGTTAGGAAGGGGTCTGACCTTCTCTTCCAGCGGCATGACCAGGATGCCCCCCACCTTGAGAAGACTCTTCATGTAGTCCTCATGCTCCTTCTGCACACCTGCACCGCAATACACCCGGTCATACTGAGAGCAATCAGGAGAAAGCTCCAGGCAATTGCCAGGAACAAAGGAAGGTTCACAGAAGTCAAACCTGAAAGGAAGAAATGTGTTCATCCCACGGCTCCAAATAACAGGGTTACAAATAAATTTATGCCAACCACAGGTGAGAGATTTTCATTTCAGAACCCTACACTATGTAATACAGCTTACTGAGCTGGCACTGGAAGCCAGACTTCAAAAAGGATTGTGCTATTAATAATTAAACCCTAGAAATTCCAAATAAAGTATCATTAAAGTGAACATCATAAGCATGATCCAAGCTTAAATCATCCAACCTCCAATCATCACTAACTTTGCCCTGCATTTATAATAATTATCTTATTCAAAGTCATTACACAACAGTGAAATGAGGGTAAGTAAAATACATTTGGTTTTTCTAAAAATTTTAATCCCTAAAATAAGACTATTCATGCCTTATTTAAAAATGGCAAGAACTAGTTACAAAAACGGTTTACTGTTTTAGAAACCATCAATGATTAAACGTCTATATAAGAAACATGAAAACTGAGCAAAATGAACATTCTATTTCTCTCCCTTATTGGTGAAAAACTACCTTTACCTAGGTATCACAGTGAACAAATATAAAGCCCTAAAAACTCCAATATATGTTTTAAAGATAAACACATATTTGATGTTCAGAGATAAACACATATTTGTTGTTCCACTTATTTATGCATTAATTGCTTGACTTTGTCGGTGCCTTCACCGGGGATCGAGCCTGCCACCTGTAACCCTGGAATATCAGGAAGATGCTCTAACCAACCACCAACTAAGCTACCTGGTCACGGTGACAGGATGACAAGGGTGATGGGAGGGGGAGGAACAAAGAGAGAGAGAGAGAGAAAGAGAGAGAGAGAGAGAGGGAGGGAGGGAGGGAGGGAAAGAGAGAGAGAGAGAGAGAGGGAGATGTGTTAAGCTTTTTTTTATTTTATTTTTTTTTAGAGAGAGAAACATCAATGTGAGAGTGGAACATCCATCGGCTTCTTCCTACATGCCCTCCAACAGGGATGGAACCCAGAACCCCGGCACCTGTGCCCTGACTAGGAATCAAACCAGCAATCCTGCAGTGGCCCAATCAACTGAGCCACTCCACTTTTAAACAATTAGACCACACATCCTGGTCCCCTGGCACGCCACAACCATGCCTGCTGGCCAAGAACACTGCAGATGGATTTCCCCGTCTCATCAAGTTACCTTACAACCCAGACCCTGGCAGAGGGGCAGGGCTCGGCCTTACTTGTCGAAGCTGTCGCTGGTCCTGATGAAGAAGTCCAGCTTTTGCTTTGCGTACTCAATCACATCTGGGTGAAGCTCCACACCATGGTTTACCCCAAAAGGACCTGCAAGGGTTCAGAGCCAGAAAACTTTCAGAACTAGAGCGACAACTCTTACTCTGCATTTCTCCTGTATCAGCAGCAACAGGCCTGACTTTGTGTGAGCAATTACTGTAATTCACAAGGTTTTCTTATCTTACATCACCTCAAGCTTATCTTTATATGCAAGGCAGGCTCTGTTCACATCACACTCATTCACTTGTGGTTACTGATTCCATAGTTTTCCAAAGCCTGAGCTTCCCTGCCCTCCAACTTCCAAAGAATTATTTGAAAATGTAAAAAAGCCAAGGTCTGAAACCAAGAGTTCAAGGTCTTGCCAATAACTGAAGAAACGTATTTGCAAATGAAAGTGGACAAAGGACTGTTTTCCACAGAAGGTTCCACCAGACACTCAGATGTGGGCATTAATAATCCTCACAAAACAGGTTTTAATCATCCTTGAAAAAACTACAATTCCAAGTCACTGTGAAGCATGTTTTAAATCAAAGGGAACCGCAACAGACATTACATCCTGTTACTGCTGTCAGTGTTGTCTGCGTGGGACCTTCCTCCAGGTGAAATCTGGGGAACAACTATGGACACAAACAGCAGAGGTGAGTCTGTGGGAATCTGTTTACATGCAGGTCAGAAGCAGGCTGATGAAGGGCCCAGTGCTCCTCTGGAGGGTGTGGGTCCTGGGGTCCTCTGGGTGTGCCTGCAAGGAAGTGGATGCACATGTGCCAATTCTCCAGGCTCCATTCTTCACCCTCTCATTTCCTCCTACCATACCCAATGTGAATTCTCTCATAACTGACGTCTTTATTCTCCGGAGTCACCGTCTTAAAAAGGCCCCTCGGGGCAGGATGGCGTTGTCTTTTCCATCCTGTGAGGCCGCCAGTGTTCAGCCTGGATACCAGGACCTGCTCCCTTTTCTGTCTTGATACATTTTTTTTCCAGAAAAGCTCTGGCCATGATAGTTGTTAAGATGTCTCCACCCCCCACCAATCACATTTTACATAAGATAGGAATTAAATGAATCCTCAGTTACTAATGAATCCTACTGTTACTAAATGGCTTTAAGAAAGTTAACTTGTGAAATCTCTCTCACCTGGAAATTATCTAAAAATAACATTACAGGCATTAATTCTCCCAGTGTTCAAATCACAAAACAAACAAAAACTGTTTGAGAGAACTTTGAATCCCAGGCACTTGGAAGTTAATTGTTCTGTTTAGAGCAGTGGTTCTCAACCTTTCTATCGCCGCGACCCTTTAATACAGCTAGCAGGGTCGCCTAAGACCATCGGAAAACACACATATTTACATTACTATTCATAACAGAAGCAAAGTTACGGTTATGAAGTAGCAACGAAATAACTTTATGGTTGGTGGTCACCACAACATGAGGAGCTGTATTAGAGGCTGCAGCACCAGGAAGGGTGAGAACCCCTGGTTTAGAGCAAATGGCAGGGCAAGCTGGGTCTAGTCAAGAGCCAGGGAAGACCAGAGTGCCGCAACTGTCCTCCACTGTCGGGAGGATGTGTTGACACCTGCTGGAGGCACAGGTGACAGGGGACAGAGATTGGGAGCGGTGCCCCAGGGCGCTCCCCTCACCAGCCCACCCAGAGTCTATGGGTAAATGATACCAGATAACGCAGGGAAGGCCAAGGGCAATTAGACAGACCCCTCCAAAGGACACTGCCAGCAGTCTCTTTGGTACTGCAAACTCCCCCCATTACCTAAAATGAGCCCCACCATGGAGCTGAGGTAGCCGGTGCCACTGCCCAGATTCAGGAACGAGAGCCCAGGCTGCAGGTCTAGGGCTTCCATCACCTCTGAGTAGATGCATGGAGCTGACAGGTGGATGTTCCCATGCTTCCATGCCAAGTCTTTGTACGCATTTTCTTTAAACTCTTCAAGATAATAATCTGCGCGGTCAATCGCTCGGAAAGCCTGCTCCACCAGTTCGGTCCGGATGTACTGTGCTTCCTTCAAATTGTCTATCAGCTCATCGTTGTCCTCACCGGCACTCACCGCACCTCCCATTTTTGAGATCACACTCGAGCAACACTGCAATGAAAGATTAAATTTTAAAGAGCCATTTACATTAAAGCTAAGAGCGGGACAATGAAAGTACTAAACGCATACCAATTTCAAATTCTGAATTCTGAAATACAGATGGAATACATTTTGTCGACCCTGCCTGCATCATAGCAAGAATGCCAGCTTCAGAAGGAAATAAACTCGGTGGTACCCATCTAGAAGGAAGTCTATCACTTATAGTATCAACTGAATTAAATCTTAATTTGAACTTGAGATACCTAAACATATTTAATTTTAAACCTTAATTAAACTGTGAATCCCATGCTTTATTTCCATCAACAATCCACAAAGTCAAGATTTTAGAATTAAATCTATCTTGAATACAGATCTGCCTCAAAGGCACATACCCACCCATAGCAAAATCACTGGATGCAATACAACAGGAGGGCAGTTTAAAAACTCATTCTAACAGCTACTGTTCTTTGAATATTTTCAAGTGCTACAGATCTTTTTTTGTAAACCTGTAACACACACCAAAAACGGCACTGAAATTCAGGTAAACTACAAGTACAAAAATATATTGGCCACTTGAAATTCCACTATACATGGGTGTCCTACATGCTATATGGCAACTCTGCACCCCTCATACATGTAGATGCCACTTCCAGCAACCAATGCAGTCTGCTCATTTGGATGTTCTAACGTTCACAGTTCAGTTGAAAACATCCACAAAACTCTCTTCCACAACAGAACATATTGTAACAAACACAAAATCCAGTTTACAGGTAGGCAGAGCTGCAACTCCAACCCCTGCCCCCTCTGGAGTCTAGCTATGCCCTTCCAGCTCTTTTATAGTATAAACTACACCTTCCCACCTGACTTCAAGAATACAAAGAAAGAGAAACCAAGATGGCAGCATAGGTAAACGCCTAACTGTAGCCTTATACAACAATTTCAAATAAAGTGGACATTATCCAGAACTACAGGAAAGTTGACTGACTAGAAATTCTACAACTAGAAGGAAAGAGAAAACCAGAAGGAAAATCAGAGGAGCTATAAAAGTCTAAGGTACGGAGACACGTGGGAAGAGGATGGAGCTGGAGAGGAGAGACGGCCGAGTGCCTGGTTGGCGGTCCCTAGCAGGAAGGAGATAAAAGCTTCGGACTGTGCTGAGCCCCAGTTCCGACTGCACTGAACCCCAGTTCTAGGCGAGACCCTGGGGACCCAGGCTCATACAGAGGGATTCTAAGCTATAAGACTCAGGGGAGCGGCGAAAAGCAGAGCCCTGGAGTCGCACACATTTCACACAGAGGACTGACTGTTGACTGTGCTGCTGGATTGCCCTAGCGGGAAGGAGACAAAGCTCCAAACTGTGCTGAGCCCCAGTTCCTACTGCACTGAACCCCAGTTCTAGACCAGACCCTGGGGACCCAAGCTCATTCGGAGGGAATCTGGGCTGTAAGGCGGAAACTCAGAGGAGATGCAAAAGACAGAGCCCCAGAGTTGCGCACGCTGCGCGCAGAGGATGGACTGTTGACTGTGCCGTTTGATTGCCCTAGCAGGAAGGAAACAAAAGCTCTGGACTGCACTGAACCCCACTTCCAACTCCACTGAACCCCAGTTCCAGGCTCATTGGGGGAGAGACTAGACTGTCTGGTAGAGGGCGAAACTCGAGGGCACCTTTCTCTCAGAGGTGCTTGCAGCCAGTACCAAAGGACACTGAAGAACACTGAGACTCAGAAACCTCATAGGGCGGGGCTGACAGGAAGCCAAGGCTGTAGGCTCCACCCTGAAACTCCGCCCCATCCAAGCTAAGCACAGAGGCTTTTGAATAAGCCCGTCTCCTGGCATAGACACAGCTGATCTTCACAGCCAATTGGTCTGGAGGTCAGTTCCTCCCAGTGATACCAACAACAATTAAGACTTAACTACAACAAGGCTGTACACACAGTCCACAAAGGGGTACACAAAGAGTGTCCACTTCAGATAACTGGGAGGCTGACCCACTGACCAATATAGGACACCTTAACACACAAAGCCACCTTACCAACTCAGGGAAGCAGCGAAAATGATCACAAGTGAAAGAAATGGAGGACAAAAAGCGACTGGATATAGAGTTCAAAACCACGCTTATAAGGTTTTTCAAGAATTTCCTAGAAAATGCCGATAAAATAAATGAGACCTATGAGGATATGAAAAGGGATCAACTAGAAATAAAGAATACATTGTCTGAAATAAAAAATATTATACAGAGTCCTAAAAACAGAATGGAAGATCGCAAGAATCAAGTCAAAGATTTGGAACACAAAGAGCCAGAGGACACTCCTCCGCAGAAGCAAGAAGACAAGAGAATCCAGAAAGTTGAAGATAGTGTAAGAAACCTTTGGGACAACTTCAAGCAAACCAACATCAGAATTATGGGGGCCCCAGGAGAGAGAGAGCAAGATACCAAAAACATATTGGAAGAAATAGTGACAGAAAACTTCCCCCACCTGGTGAAAGAAATAGACTTACAAGTCCAGGAAGCACACAGAACCCCAAACAAAAGGAATCCAAAGAGGACCACACCAAGACACATCATAATTAAAATTCCAAGAGCAAAAGACAGAGAATATTAAAAGCAGCAAGAGAAAAGCAGGTAGTTACCTATAAAGAAGCACCCATATGACTGTTAGCTGATTTCTCAACAGAAACCATGCAGGCCAGATGGGAATGGCAAGAAATATTCAAGGTGATGAATAGCAAGAACCTACAGCCAAAAATACTCTACCCAGCAAAGCTATCACTCAGAATCAAAGGCCAGTTAAAGAGTTTCACAAATACAAAAAAGCTAAAGGAGTTCATCACCACCAAACCAGAATTATATGAATTGCTGAAGGGGGTTCTTTAGGAAGAGAAAGAAAATAAAGATAAAAATTATGAACAACAAATACGTAACTATCAACAAGTGAATCTAAAAACAAAGGGAATTAAAAAACCTGATGAACAATATTAACTGGTGAATATAATAGAATCAGAGGTATGGAAGGGGAGTGGACTGACGATTCTTGGGGAAAAGGGGAGTGCGGGGTGCGGGAAGAGACTGAACATAAACTGTGCACCTATGGTTGAGGACAATAGGGGTGGGGAAAGGGCAGAGGGTGAGGTGGGACCTAGTGGAGGGGAGCAATGGAGGGAAAAAATGAACATTTGTAATAATATAAACAATAAAGTTTATTTTTTAAAAAAGAATACAAAGAAATTATGGCCAGCTGCTCAGTAATTAGAGCATTAGTCTGAGGAATGAAGGGTTTGGGTTCGATTCTGGTGAAGAGCACGTACCTTCACTTGCAGGCTTGATCCCTCACCCTGGTTGGGATGTGTGTGTGTGAGGAAACCAATCAATGTGTCTCTCTCACATTGAGGTGCCTCCCGCCCCCACTCTAAAAATCAAAGGAAAGTATTCTTAGGTAAGTATTAACAGCTACAAGAAGAATACAAAGTAACACCCTGTGTTCCACTCTGGCTCAACTAACAGCCTAATGTACCTTCATCTAATTAAGAGGGAAAATGCTCTGTTAGATGTCTTACTCTTTCAGAAAAGAAAAAATTTATTCTTCATCCATGTAACTTTTTCAGAATCAGGCCAACTCCTAGTAACAACATATTATAATTTTGTTATTACAAAATTTATACTTGCTTTGCCCTCACAATTCTCTGGCTTTCTAACAGAAAGAGAATCCTAAGGAAATACTGGGCAGAGATATTCCGCACACACTTCCCGCCCACACAACTGGAAGCTGGTTGGGAGAGGTTTACCCAAGAAAGAAAATACATGAGCACATGGATGAACCCCATCTTCTTTCAAGGACACAAACATGTGAGAGCCTGGGCTTCCATGTCACAGTGGGGACAGCTCCTCTGCTTCACTGGGGTTTCCGAGCTGAGTCTGAGGCCTCCAACCCACCTTGCTTCAGAGCCTTGTGAAGTGTGGGTCCATGGCCAGTTTAGCTGAGTGGGATACTGTGCTATGAGGTCGAATTTAATCTTAGATAAGCTACTTAGTTTTGAAGCTAAAGTCCATTCCCCTAGTCTAGGACAATCATCTTAAAATGTGGGTCACTGGTTAAAAGTGGAGCTGTGTGTGGCTGCTTCAGTTTAGTTAAAAGCATGGAACCACACACACCCCGCCATGGTCTGAGCCTACCCAGGATGTCGACATCATTCCATCCCACAAGGCAAACACAGACTGTATATATATCGATAGGTTTTATTTTGTACTAAGTACTATCACTGTCTCCAATTTTGCCTCACTTTGAAAATTTATTCCATATCCAAAGGCTACTTTTTTGGTTTGTTTGGTTAATCCTCAACCCAAGGAAATTTTCCCCATTGCTTTTTAGAGTTGGGGGGGGCGGGGGTGAGAGAAACATCAATGTCGCATGCACCGGACCAGGGCCAGGAACCAGGCATAGAATCCGAGACACCCTAAGTGCTCCGGCTAACACTCTAACCACTGAGCCACTGGCCAGGGCACAAAAGCTAGTTTTTTAGTAAATACAGCTACAACCTTTTCACAGGCACCACCTGCCAGTCACGACCTCATTTTGGCTTCACACCTTAAAAGAGGCTTGGCATTCAAACCCAAGACTGGTCAAAAGCCTATGTTCTTTGCCCCAAAACAAATGCCACTTTTAAAAATTCTCAAGGGAGCAACATCCTTTAACACAGAGCAAGTGGGTGATCTTTGTCCAAAATGACAGACTAAGTAACTCTGGGGTAACCCTACCCCCTGCCACTGGCGAAATGCAGGGTCTGAATATTTATTAACTTTGCAGTAATCTAACTCTCCCTTATTTCTGACCCCAGATGTGATCAGTCCTCAAGCCTCCAAATCTGGATCTACCATCCATTCAAAACCGACCTGTCAAAGGAACGCTGGGTGGTACTTCGCAGCCCCTGGCCTAACCGGCCACAGCTCGGCGGGCAGCCTCCCTCTGGGGCTGCTCCCCCGAAAACCCGCGGGCCGGGGCCTCTCCCAACGGATGCGTGGGGCGCAGGCATGAAGCCGTGAGCGTGGGGTCACGGTCCGTCCTAGGTGGTTGTCACTATACGGAGGGCATGTTCCATCGTGAATATCACTTAAGAAAAATGTGGACAAAGTCTTTCAGGTGGAAATGAGCTGGAAGGGACCCAAATGGAAGCAACGGAGACGCCTCTTCCCAGCACTCAGGCTGTCGAGCGCGCTCCCGGGCCGAGGCGAGCGGACCGGGCCCGGCACGGAGCGCAGACTGAGTCCGAGGCGCCGGGCGCTCTCCGGGCGTCACCGAGTGGCTCCAGGCTCGGCCGGTGCTCGGCGGCTCGTGGGGACCGGGCTGCGCTGGTGCCCGAAGGGCAGGCTGCGCGGACGACCGCGGCCACCGGCCACTCCCTCGGCGAGAAGGTCCCCCGGCGACCAGGGCCGCCCACCGCCAGCCCTGCGCCCTCCGGCGAAGACCCGCGGCTCCAACCCGCGGAGACGCCGGACCTGCCCGCCCGCCAGCTGCGAACGCTGCCCCGTAACTCGGGCCGGACACGGGGCGTGGGGGCGGGGAGACCCCGGCGCGGCGGCGGGCCAGGGAGGGAGGAGGTGGACCTCAGGGCAGGGCCCGGGGCAGCGACGGCAGAGGCTCTACCTCCAGGGCCGGCCGGCCCGCGACCTGCGGCTCCTCGGGCGCCGCTCGCCCGTCCGTCCGCGGCCACCGACCTCCGCCGCCGCCGTAAACACCGCCGGCCCAGGGCGCCTGCGCGGCCAACGGCCCCACCGCGCGTGCGTCCCGCCGGCGCCGGAAAGGGCGGGCGGCGTCCTTGCCCCGCCCCCGCCGGCGCGCCGCGAGGTCGTGGCCGCGGGCCGACGCGAGGCCGGCCTCGCACCCTGCGGGACGGGAGTTCCGAGGGCAGCGGCCCGGGGCGGGGAGGAGTGTCCCCTTCGCGCCCCACCGCGAGCCGAGGCCCCGGGGAGCACGACAGGCCGGCGCAGGGGATGGACAGCCGGGGGCGGCGGCGGCAACCTGGGCCCGGGGGCACCGGAGGGACAGAGGGTATACAGGCCCCGAGGATCCAGCCCCGAGCGGGCCGGCGGCCTACAGCCAGGCCGGGCGCCGCCCGCCGCGCCCCGCCGCGGTCCCCGGCAGCCGCCTCGCCTGCGTGGGGCAGAACCTGCCCCTTCCCGGCCGCGCAGAGAAGCCCCACAGTTGGAACAGGCCGCCCAGCTCCAGCAAAGCCCGCTGCTTTGTCCATCAGGGACCGTTGAGGACGTCCCAATGACACCTGGTCCCAGCAGTGTCATCTCAGCAAATGCGCGTTAATGTCACAACGCTTCGGGTCCTAGGTATTGACAGCAAACAAAAAGGATTGGGAAGTGAGGGCTGCAAGTCTGCGGTGGGGGACGGTGGGGGAGAGGACGGAGCACTGTGCAGGGCGGGAAGAGGCCTGCGGGTAAGCGGGGCTTTTCCATCCACGGGGCTGACAGCGCCTCCCTGCGGGATTCCTGTCTCAGGTGATGTGGGGGAGGGTGGAGGTAGGGCCTATAGGGTCCTACCAGGCAAAGAGGAGGTGTCTGAATAATTATGAAAAGGAGTAATAGGCAGGTGTGAACTGAAAAGCTGCCCTGGGGGAGGCAGCAGGAAGCGCCTCTGGGACAGCGTTGGGGGTGGGCGGTGAGCTGCCAGTGTGCAGGAGGGTGTGCCCCCCCCCACGGAAGGCTGTGTCCTCTTTGTTCCTCTCAAGGTAGTGGGCTCCTGGTGAAGCTGACAACCCGCGGCGGCGGGCAGATGAGCCCTGCACAGGCTGTCTGATAAGCGCACTAAGGCTTCCTTTGCTTCAGGTAACCCCATTTTTTAGTTGTTTTTGTGAAAATATATAGAAAACGTAAATTTACCATTTTAACCATCCCTAAGTGTCCAGTTCAGTGGCATTAGGAACTTCACATTGTTGTGTAACCATCATCACCATCATCTCTAGAACTTCTTTTATCATCTGCAACTAAAACTCTGCCCAAGATGCCTGAGACAACCAAGAGGTGGACACCGTGTGTGAGCGGCTGTTTGGGGTGTTGTGACTCCTGAGAGGTCAGAAGCCAGTGGGTCAAGCCTTACAATCACCTCTCCCTCCTGCCGTCAGTCTCCAGACCACAGTGCAGAAGGAAGGCCAAGCAGGTCCTGCAGTTGAGGAAAAAACAGAATGAAGGGAGACAAGGCAGCTAGCATCCCAAAGCACGGCCTGTTCCAACTGTGGGGCTTCTCTGCGGGCTGGGAAAGGGGGGAGGTTCTGCCCAACGCAGGCGAGGCAGCTGGACAGGACCGCGGCAGCTCGGGAGGGTGGCGCCGGCCTGGCTGTAGCTCCCATAGTTGCACCAGACAGGGAGCAGTACCTCCCAGCAGCACACTGGGAGCCTTGTGTCCAGTACATAGATCTTGCTTCATCCTTAAGGAGTAACTAGCTTCTGACCCCAGCTAACAAATCAAAGAAAGCTTTGGAGAGATCAAACTGTTCCTAATAACTCTGTCCTAGAATAAAGCTTAACAATATTTAATATAAGAATACAGAGTTTTCAGCACTCAAGGTAAAATTCAGTGTCTGCCATCTGATCTAAAATTGTCAGGCATTCAAAGAAGGAGGAAAATACAACTCACAATGAGAAAGACAAGTCATTGAAAGTGACCCAGAGCCCTCGCTGGTGTGGCTCAGTGAATAGAGCATTGGCCTGCAGATTAAATGGTCCCAACTTCAGTTCTGGTCAAGGGCATATGCCTGGGCTGTGGGCTTGATCTCAGTAAGTATAGGAGGCAGCCGATCAATAATTCTCATTATTGATGTTTTTTTCTCTCCCTCTCTTTTTCTCTCTGAAATCAATAAAAATATTTTTTTAAAAGAAAGTGACCCAGATCTGACATAGATCTTAACATTAGTAGACACAGACATTAAACCTGTACAGCATGTTACCATACTGAATGCTTTAGGCAACCATAACACAATGGTAAATATTTATGTGCCTAAACATAGAAGAGACACAGTAAAAACATGGCATAAAAGGTAAAAGCGGCACACCTGCATGGGGCGTGGCAGGACGGAGTTTACAAGGCTAGACATTGCTCGGGATGAGCCAGAGGTGAACGGGGTGAAGTGAGGCGTCACACCTCAGGGCACTTCATCAACGCCGTACACTTAGGCTACATATGTTTTTAAATTCTTAAGTCGTGCCCTAGCTGATTTGGCTCAGTGGAGAGAGCGTCAGCCTGCGGACCGAAAGGTCCCAGGTTCAATTCCGATCTAGAGCATGTACCTTGGTTGCCCAGTAGGGAGTGTGCAGGAGGCAGCTGATCAATGTTTCTCATCGATGTTTCTAACTCTATCTATTCCTCTCCCTCTCTATAAAAAATAAATAAATTATATTTTAAAAAATTCTTAAGTCATAAAGTAATCTTAGCTTTAACTTTTTTACTTCAGAACCTTAACTCTTTTATAATAACACTTAGCTCAAAACATTGTGTAGCTGTAACAAAAAGATACTTTAATTACTACTTTAAAATTTTTAATTTATCTCTTCGCTTTAAACTTTTTTGGTAAAAACTAAGATACAAACACACACATTAGCCGAGACCTGCACAGAGTCAGGATCAGCACTGTCACTGCCGCCCACGCCACGTCCATCCCTCTGAGGTCTTCGGGCAGCAGCACGCCTTTTGCTGGAGCACTTCCTGAGCGTCCCTCTTCAGAAATCTGTTCCTGGTGGTCAGCTTAGTTTCTTTTTTTCCAGCATAGACTTGCTTATAAGCACAGGAGTGCGCCTCCTTAGGAACGAAACCTTTCCGTGTTGGAGCTCGTGTGTTAAGGAGCTGGCTGAGGTTTAAAAGCTGCTGTGAAGCCTTCACTGAGTTTCTTGGTGGTTCTTTCTCTTCCCATATGGCATCCTTTTCTCTCGCTTCTGCTTTGCCCTGCTGTCCCAGGCACAGCGGCTCCTCAGTAGTCAGTCCTGGAGCTCAGTGCACCGTCTGCCACCAGCTTGGAGGTGCTGGTTTTTGCCACCTCCTCATCCTTGGCAAATCCTTTGAAGTCAGGCTACAACATCACTAAGTGATAGAGATTTTCAGTTCCATTTTAGTCTCATGGGACCACATTGTACATGTGGCCATCATTGTCCAAAACATAACTATATGGTATGTGATCATAAGCCAGCAATGAACAATTAGAATTTGACATTAAAAAAACACATTTTACATTATAGCATTTACATTAGCACCAAAAAGGAAATATTTCGGCATAAGTCTAATGAAGTACAAGACCTATATAAGAAAAACTACAAAATCCTGATGAAAAAAATCAAAGATCTAATTAAATGCCTAAATATTCCATGCCCACAAATAGGAATAGTGAACATAGTTAAAATGTCAATTCTTCCCAATTTGATCTATAGACTCAATGCAGTCCATTAAAATTCCAGCAAGTTATTTTATGGATATCAGCAAAATGATTCTAAAGTAACATGAAGAAGAAAAAACAGAGTGGCCAACACAACATTGAAGAAGAACAAAGTTGGAAGACTGACACAACCCAACTTCAAGACTTACCATAAAATTATGGTGATCAAGACAGTGTTGTATTGGTGACAACAACAGACAAAAGACCGATAGGAAGAAACCAAGATTGCAACATAGGTAAGTACCTAAACTGCTGCCTCGCACAACAGTTTCAAAACTACAACTAAAAGAATAGGCATCATCCAGAACCACAGGAAAGCTGGCTGAGTGGAAATTCTACAAGTAGAAGGAAAGAGAAAAGCTCACGGAGAATCAGAGGAGCTGCAAGGGGCTGAGTTTATGGAGACACACACGCAGAGAGGAAGGGCGGCTGAGTGCCTGGCTGGCTGGTAGGAGGGAGGAGGAGGCTCCCGACTGCACTGAACCCCAGTTCCAACTGCACTGATCCCCAGTTCCGGGAGAAACCCTGTGGACCCAGGCTCATAGGGGGGAGTATGACTGCTGAGGTTGCCGCTGGCTTTCCCTAGTGGGAAGGAGTTAGAAGCTCCCAACTGCACTGAACCCTAGTTCCAACTGCACTGAACCCCAATTCTGGTTTAGCCTTGGGGACCCATGCTCTTACAGGGGGAATCTGGACTATCAGGCAGAAACTCAGGGGAGCCACAAAAGGCAGAGGTCTGAAGGCACCTGTGCAAGTGCATGCTAAGAGGACTAACTGCTGAATGTGCCGCTGGCTTTCTCTAGCTGGAGGGAACCAAAAACTCCTAGCTGTACTGAACTCCAGTTCTGGGCAAGAATCTGGGAATTCAGATTCATTGGGGGAGAAACTGGGCTGTCTTGCCGCAGAGAAAACTCAAGGGCAGCTTTCTCTCAGAGGTGCTTGCAGCAATTACTGAGGGACACTGAGACCCAGGGGCCTCATATGGCAGGGCTGATGGAAAGACAAGACTGTCTGCTCAGCCCTGAGTCTCCGCCCCATCCAAGCTGAGCACAGAGGCTTTTGCAATTTTGCAAGTCTGTTCCTATAAGGCTGTATCCAGCACAGAAGTTCTCCCAATGTAGACACAGCTGATCCTCACAGCCAATTGGCCTGGCAGTCAATTCTTCCCAGTGATACCAACAACAATCAAGAGTTAACTACAATAAGGCTGTACACATAGTCCACAAAGGGGAGCACCTCGAGGATATGAAAAAGGACCAACTAGAAATTAAATATACACTGACTGAAATAAAAAAATATTATACAGAGGTCCAACAGAAGACTAGAGGATCCCAATAATTAAGTCAAAGATTTGAAATACAAAGAAGCAAAAAACACTCCTTTAGAAAAGAAAAAAGAATCCAAAAATATGAAGATAGTGTAAGGAGCCTCTGGGACAACTTCAAGTGTACCAACATCTGAATTATGGGGGTGCCAGAAGAAGAGAGAGCAAGATACTGAAAACCTATTTGAAGAAATAATAACAGAAAACTTCCCTCACCTGGTGAAAGAAATAGAATTACAAATCCAGGAAGTACACACAACCCCAAACAAAAGGAATCCAAAGAGGACCACACCAAGACACATCATAATTAAAATTCCAAGAACAAAAGACAAAGAGAGAATCTTACAAGCAGCAAGAGAAAAACAGTTACCTACAAGGGAGCAACCATACAATTGTCAGCTGATTTCTCAACAGAAACTATGCAGGCCAGACGGGAGTGGCAAGAAATATTCAAAGTGATGAATAGCAAGAACCTACAACCAAGAGTACTCTATCATTCAGAATTGAAGGTCAGATAAAGAGCTTCATTGACAAGAAGAAGCTAAAGAAGTTCATCAACACCAAATCAGTATTATATGAAATGCTAAAAGGTATTCTTTAAGAAGAGGAAGAAGAAGAAAGTAAAGATAAAAATTATGTACAATAAATACGTATCTATCAACAAATGAACCTAAAAATCAAGTGAATTAAAAATCTGAGGAACAGAATAAACTGGTGCATATAATAGAATCAGGGGCATAGAAAGGGGGTAGACTGATAATTCTCAGCGGGAAAGGGGCATGGAGGTACAGGAAGAGACTGGACAAAAATCGTATACCTATGGATGAGGACAATGGGGGGGTGGAGTTAAGGACAAAGAGAGGGGGAACGGGTGGAGGGGAGCTATGGGGAGGAAAAGGAGAAACAATGGTAACAATCTGAACAGTAAAGATTTTTTAAATTAAAAAAAAAAGACCAATAGGACAGAACAGAGCCCAGAAATAGACCCAACAAAACAGTTAACTGCTCAGTGACAAAGGAGCAAAGGCAACACAATGGAGAAAGGACAGTCGGCGCTTACACAACTGGACATCCACACTGCAAAAACCTCCCAGCAGTCACATGAAAGTTCTAGAAAATAACAATGTAACTGACCTTGGGCATGGCTATGATATTTTACATACAACACCAAACATATGATCCATGAAAAAAGAAAGAAAAAAGATGGGCTTTAGTTAGTAATGCATCATTCTGGGGACAGGAATGATAACAACAGGCCACACTGATGCACATCGCTGATAACAGGGCTGTGCAATCACTGCAGCTTTTCTGCAATCTCCAACCTCAGACGATTTCATCTCAGCTCACCTAACGGCATCTTTTTCATTGCTTTTTCAGAAAGTGGAAGGGAGAGTGGGAGGGGGACAGAGAGAGAAGCATTGATGAGAGAGACACCAACTGACCGTGCCCTGGCGGAAATGGAGACCCTTCCATGTGCACCAGCACTCTGCCATTGATGAACCCAGCCAGGTCAGACTGACTTCTCTGAAATGATCAAATAAAAGCTAGAAGAAGAAGCAGACTCACACAACGTGACATAGCAAAGGGACTTTCCAGGCAGAAAGCAAATGATACCAGATGGAAATGTAGGTCTACACAAAAGTATGACGAGCATTGGCAAGGATAGCCACGTGGGGAATGTACATATAAGCTATATGTCTGCACAGTAAATGTTTTCCTTCGTGCGCCTGTCCTGGCTGAGGACACCACTTGTTTTATTTGCCACAGATCTGCTGTCTTACTGTGGGCAAAGACTGCCTTGGCAGTGACCATCGCGTGATGTTTGTGAGCTCAGAGCTTCCTGTTCTGAGGAGCAGCCGCTGTTCCCAAGCCTCAGACAGTGAGGGGGAAGCTGAGCCAGGGCTGCCGATGGAGGCTCCTTTGGCTGGTGGAGTGGAGTTAGACACTCAGCGGGAGGGGGTCTTCCCCTGCTCCCATGTCAGCCAGGAAGCGCTGCTGAGGAAGGCCACCCTCACTGCCTTTGCAGAGGACGTGGGAGGGTGGTGGCACCGCCCCACCCCCTTTCTGACATCTCATGCTCTTGAGGTCCTGGGTCTCTGAGTGAGGTCCTTGCCAGCAGATGCATGAAACACCATTAGGCGGGAAGCGGGAGGGGGCGGGGGGCCTCCCGGTGTGGCCTTGGCTCTGAGCCTCCTCTCCTGCCTCTGACGGTGCTGTGGAAAGGGAGCTGTACCTCAGCAGCTTGAGGTCACAGTAATAACAAGACTCCAACTTCACCACAAGGGGTCGCCACAGCACAGCTTTTGTGTTGGGAACAGCCACAGGAGTCTCTGAACAGGGAAAGGTATTTCTTCCTCTTTTCAAGGCATTTGCAGCCAGAGCGGAGTCTTTGCGCAGCTCAGTCCTGTCCCAGCCTCTCTGCTGTTGCTGTGCAGGCAACAGGGGCGTGATGTTGACCTGAAAATACTGGTGAACTCTAATCTTTTTATTTGTGCATGTAAATGACTCGTAAGATAAAAATAACTTATCTTAAAACAAACCACCTTAATAAAAAGTTCCCATGCATGGGCACAGGGAAGGGGAGGCCATGGCGCCCAGGTGGTTGGTCAAACATCAGTCTAGATGTTGCTGTGAAGGTTGTTGTTGTTGTTTTAATGTTTTTGTGTGTTTTTTAAAGTGACTAACATGTAAATCAGTAAACTTTGAGTACTACAAATTCTTCTCCATCATCCACACAGTTGAGGCCCTGAAGCAGACCGATACCCCAGGGAGGAGTGCATTCAGCCCAGCCAGCCTTCTGGTGCGAAGCTACGGGGTTAGCGCTTCCTGGGTCTCCAGCCTCTGGCCTGCAGCGTTCAGCCTGAGCCCCAACAATCACATGAGCAATTTGTTAAACTAAATCTATTATATATCTATCTGTCTCCTATTGGTTGTTTTCCTGGAGAAACCTGACTAATGCAGGGTCCTTACAAAGAAAAAGCACCAGACCTGGGTCCAAAGGTCTGTCCACAGGACACCACACTTACTAGGATGTAGTCCCAAGGTTAGGGTCCCCTCCCCTTCGCCAGCTCCCCACCACTCATCGCTCTCTCTGTGGCTGAGAGGAGGAGTGGGGGGAGGAGGGAGGTAACCGCCTCAGTGAGGGGCCAGTTTGGGAAGAGTGGGCTCCGGAACTCCTACCGAAACTGTTGGTGGCAGGTGTCACTGAAGGTGGTGGGAGCAGATGCGGGTGCTCTGAAGGGGCCAGGTGAGACTGTGGGTGCTTACGGGTGGCCTGCATGGCAGCTATATGCAGACATCCAGTGGCTGTCACCCGCCAGGGCAGAGTTTGGAACCAGCTGGTACAGATGGGAAGGGGGGCGGATTCGAGGGTGTCCTCAGGGTGAGTGAGCTGGGGTCTAGGCTCCCCCTCCTTCAGCACATGTAGTGGGGACCCCTCGCTGAGAGGCTGGACATGACCTGCAGAAGGTTGGGGGGGCATGGGCCAGTGCAGCCTAGAGCCGTCACCTGTGCTTGTGCATCGGAAGCCAGAGCCCCCATAACAAACCTCGCCCAGCACTCCTGACGACCGCTGCACATCCCTCAGGCCTGTGGCTGCCCCTGCGGGCACACTCCCGCACAGCACGCCTGCAGAGCGCACATCCCTGCGGGGCTGTGGCCCCACCAAAGCTCTGTATGGACCGAGGAGTGGCAACTAGAGACCCTCTGGGAAGGGTCTGTCTGGGCAGCTCCATGGTGCTGTGCTTCTCCCCCCACCACACCAGCTCTGACCCTCCATCTCAGCCGGGTCAGGGTCTATGCAACCTCCCACTTAAAGGGTTCAGGGGCTTGAACAATATTCAAAGGTCACAGTCCTGGCTCGTCTCCCATTCGCAGGGCGGCAGCAGCAGCTTGTGGGGAGGGTACTGGGCTGCATGCTTCACCCTGCCCATACCCCCTGCTCCCAGGAGCCATTCTAATGCCCAACCTTTGGCAAACACCCACATTCCCAGCTTACCGACACATCCATGGGCTCCCATATTCAGATCTGCTGGGGCCCCACTCATTGGGGCCAAGTGCCAGGACTCCTCACATGAACACCCACACAGCCATACAGCTGTCTCCTGGGTCCTGGCCCTCCCCCCCACTTTGGCCTGACTATGGGGGCCCCTGCTCAGCTCCATAGGCGGGGGACCAGAGGAGCTGTAGGGGATGTGCCTCTGCCTCAAGAAGTCCTGAGGGCCTCTGAGCAGGGCCACCCATCTGGGGAGGGTCGGAGCATCCTAGCAGGCCATGGCATCTACCTGGACTAACTGTTCCAAGAGGGGGCAACCCTGTTCCTCCACTCCCTGACCCCTCCACTCCCCAGTGAACTCTCGGCCTGCAGAGCGGACACTTCAGAATCGGCCTTGCTGACATCCAAGCACCTGAGTGCTGATGAGCGGAGCTCAGTGGGCACAGTCCAGGCCTCGGGCACCCCTGTCCCGGTGGGGCTTCAGCAAAGGGACCCCAGGACACAGGCTTGTGGTATGCCCTCTGTCCTACAGCGGCACTGGCATCTCTGCATCCCACATGCCCAGCCTGGGCTTGAAAATGAAACCCGAGGTTTCTAAAGTCGCTCCTTTGTTCACATGGTCACCCTGCAGGGCCACATTCCCAGGGAGGTCAAAGTGTGCCCCTAGCCTAGCCTGACCCTGGGCAGCTAGAGCCCCGCGCAGGAGCAGGAGACAGCGAGGTGCTGCTGCAAGGCCAGGGCTGAAGCCAACAAGAGGGACTCTGTTGCTCTGTGGCCTCCTGTAACTGGGAATTGCAAGGGTATAGCCTTCAGGTCTGGCTGGATCCAGGAGCTCTGAAAAGGTCCTTACAGAGCTCTCTCCCCCCTTCTCAGCCCGCCTCCCTGAGGCCCAAGCTCTCTCCTCCTGCAGGCTCTCTCCTTGTGGCCGGGAAGAGAGACGGCTGAAGCAGCCACCCTCCCAGTTACACTGGCGGCAGAAGACTCTGTGCCTCAAGAACAGTCTGCACAGGCCTGGCATGTGGGCCGGCGGGGCAGCAGGGCCTCTAGAACACAGCTCGGGAAGTTGCAGGTTCCCTGGGTGGCAGCAGGAAGAGGCTGAGATGAAAGCCCACCCCTCTCCCACTCCCCCGCAAGGTGAGCCAGGGCTGCCACGGAGGTGACGGCATAGGCACAGGGGCAGCGTGCACACAACACACTCCCATCACAGTCAGAGTGGGCTTTTATTAGGAAATTCCCGCCAACACACTGGGAAGGGCTGTGCTGCGGGCTCCACGCGTTTCCTGAGGAAGGAGGGTCACAGTATGAGCTCAGGGGAGCTAGGCCAGTGGGCGGGTGACTCCTCGGCGCCATGGCCAGCACCCCGGAGACAGGACTCGCCATCACGATCTGCACACAGACATCGCACGACACAGCTGCGCTACACACACCAACACAAACACAGAGCGGCCGGCCTGCAACAGAGGAACCGAGAGGGAGAGAGGACCACGTCTTCCCGCTGGACCAGCTCCTCCACTACAAACACCTTTAACTCCATCATTAAAAGAATAAATAACAAATATATTAAAAATAATTTGATTGCATCAAAATTATAACTAGAAGTTAGAGCAAGATTTCCTGTATGTGTGGCCTACCTCATAGTCAAATCGTTAATTTTGCTTTGATTTCATTCATTTCTCTCTCATGGTATCCTGGCATATGGGGGGCTACTTCAAACAGTATAAAATTAATAAATAAAAATGTCAAATAAATAGCAAACATTAACATAAAAGAGGTTGTGAATATAAATACTTACATCTTGACAAATTTAAATAATTTACAGAATAATTAAACTAACTACTTTTTTTATTTCTTCCAGAAAGAGCAATTTCTCTACTTGTAAATACTAACTTGGAATTGCAGTCACCACTGATTTGGGCTCTATTTACATGTAGGAACATTGTGTTTTTAACACATTAAATTAAAATTTACCTTTTTTCAAATCTTTAGATCTAACAAGGAGTGAGACCTTGGTGTGTCCAATTAGAATTTGTCCCCTGACCTCACAGACACTGTGCCCCTCAGTCGAGCTGAGCTGACCCTGCAGTGACAGGCGAGGCTGGGGTCAGGCACCGAGTCCAGGCCCAGCCCTGAGCCTGTGCAGGCTGCTCCTGACTTACCCTCCGGAGTGGTGCTTTGTTCCGTCTCAACACAAAACTGAATGAACTGAAAACAGAAACACACTCCCACACGCCTCGCAGAGCAGACGCCGGCTGGGCCCAGGCTCACGGGCCACCCAGCACCACAGACACAGGACACCGTGGTCGCAAACTCCAAAACTTCCCTGAGAACCACTGGAGACCTTGAGCTGAACTTGAGATTATTTTCAGAAAACAAAAATAAATCCCTTTGTAATACTTCACACTCTGCCCTCGCTCAAGGAGGCTGTGGCCTCGGCCTGACCAGCATCGGAGGGAGGCCCAACCTCAGGCACCCCTCTGATCCACCGCGAGGCAGCTGCCCCCCAGAAGCCACTGTGACTCGGGGACCTCTGGGAGGGCAGTGCGGGGAGGTAAACAGGGAGCCCGGCTGGGTCCTGGCACCCCATCCAGGTGGGGCCTAGACCTGGATGCCCCGCACGGCCTGCTTGATGCTCTCCAGGAGGGCCCTGTGCTCGGGGTTCTGGTAGCTCTCCCGGCTGGAGCACATGTTGGTGAGGGTGCTCACGTAGGCGTCGAAATTCTGTTCACATATTGGCTCCTGGAGGACAGAACCAGGCTAGCAAGTGCTGCCCGTGGCGCCCCTGCCCGTGGCAGCCCGGGGGTTCAGAGGCTGTGGAGCCACAGGGGCCGAGGCCACACCACCCAGCACCCCCTGCCCCTCTGCTCTGTCACCCGGAGGCTGGCTGTGGATCTCCAGCAACTCGGGGGACCAGGAGCATGTGGCAGCAGCCCGCCCGGTGCCCTCAGCACTGCCTGCTGCTCACCATGTGCGGAAGGCGGATGTTGGCGAGACTTTGGATGAGGGCCTGGCTCAGGCCCGACAGCTCAAGGAACAGGGCTTCATTCTGCTCCTCGATGAGCTTGTTCTCCTGCTCGATGGTCCGAAGGCTCTTCTCCATGGAGGAGATCTGCACAGACAGATACAGGAGCCGCGCCCTCACGTCCTCCTGGCCCATCTCCTGCCTCGAGGGAGGGCCCTGCCCCAGGGAGGGGCTGGCAACGCCCTGGTCCCTAGGTCAGGGCACACAGAAACTAGCAGGGCAGTGTGGGCCACGGCTTGTGCGGGGCTACTCCTCGAGGTAAAGGAAGGAGCCCAGGCAAGCTCAGTCCTGAGCAGCTTCATGGTCCTCGCTGGTGATGGGCAATCTGCACCAGCGGGTGTCTGTTGCCTTTGGTTTCCACCCCGCAAAGACCAGCCATGTGTCTAACGCTGCTGTGTGTGTGTGGTGGGTGGGGGGGGGGGAGATCCACTGTCCCGGCAGCCCATCGCCAAGGGGAGCTGCTGATGGCTTCTCCAGGCACCCTGACAGGGCCCGGGGTTTCCAGCAGGGAGGGTTGGGGACTCCCAGGCAGAGCCCAAGGGGCTCCTGGCTCTGCAGTGAAATGCCAGAGACAGCGGTGCCTGGGCTGGCAGCCACAGGCCGTGCTGCCTGCTCTGAGTGGCTCAGTCCACCCGCACAGCCGTGCAGAGGCGTGTGGCCAGCACAGGAAGGTGGGGAGCCTGCCTGAGGCCTGGCCTGGAGAAGACATGCTTGGGGGCACCCCTTGCCTGACTGGATTTCGCAGGAGCCTGGGCTCGGAAAGTTCAGTGTCGGTGGTGACACACCGTTGTGGGGGGAGGGGTCAGGGGGTGTTTTCCTCCAGTCAGGTGGCTCTGTGACCAGTGGCTGGGAGCATCCTGAGCAGCACCTGATGGCAGCTTGGACTGAAGATGAGCTGGGCATCTGCCTCTGCCCAGCACCGGCGGAAACGCCCTGGAGGGGGCAGGGAGTCCTCCCTACAGGACGCTGAGCATGCTCCTATGGGTGGGCGTGGCACCCTGGCCTTTGACTCAGTGGTGGAGTGTTGGTCCTCGGACTGAAGGCTCCCAGGTTTGACCCAGTCAAGGGCATGCCCCTGGGTTGCAGGCAAGGTCCCTGGCCTGGTCAGGACGTGCTGGGAAGCAGCCAATCAATGTGTCTCTCTCACATCAATGTTTCTCTCCCTCCCTCTCGCCCACCCATTCTAAAAAAAAAAAAAAGAGAAAGGAGCCCACGTGAGCTCAATGGAAAAATATCCTCAGGTGAGGATAAATAACAAAAAAGATGGGTGTTGGCAAATGAAGAGAAATTAGAGGTGCTACCTGCTGGTTACTGATGCCAGAGGGCCCACGGTCTTTGAGAAGCCAAGGGCCAGGGGAGGACAGACATGGCACAAAGATGTGTCTTGGAGCCCAGAGACAGCCTGAGGCCCTCTCTTCTTCCACTGCCCACGAACCTGGGGAAGATGCCGCTGGCATAGTGAACCCTCCCTGCCCTCCGGCCAGCGCTGTGTGTGCATGGCCTCTGAGTGATCGGCGGCCCGCAGAGCCCTTTGCCTGGGAGGAAGGAGAGGAGTGAGACGCACCACAGGCCAGCCTCAGGTCAGGAGCCCATCTCTGTGACGTCCTCACTGCCCTCAGTCCGACAGGGCCTGGTCCCCTCCTCGTCCCTTTGGCCCGTCAGCCAAAGGCACACAACTCTGTGCGGCCCACCTCTGTATGCCCAGCTCTGCTCCAGCCCACTCAACCTCCGAGGGCAGGCCATGGTCTCCTTTTCAAGATGAGATCTTACTGCTATTTTTCTGATCGCAAGCATTCACTTGGGGAAAGTCCGAGGGATGTGGCACACACGTGGAGTCCTTGGCAATGCCACCGCTCAACGGCAGCGCTGCTTTCTCGCAGAAACACGCTCCACTGACGACCCGTGGAGCTGACTGCACTGTATCCGCCCACAAGGACAGGAAGCTGCGCCCAGCCTGTGTGGCCACACAGCGTGAGACCAGCTCTGTCCAGGCTCTTCCAGCCCACACTTTGGTGTGCTCCTCCCGGCACTGACTCTACCGGGGCCACCACCCACCAGCGCCAAGGACCAAGGCTGACCGGCAGAGCGGGCCGAGGCAGCCATGAGCACCATGCTCATCTGCCCAGCCCAGCAGTGACCCTGATGTGGGGCTCGGCTCTCCTCCCTTCAGAGAGGAGGCCAAGGACCAAGGACAACAGGACTTTGTTGAATTGGGGGCCAGAGGCAGGTGGGCGGAGCCACCCACCTGGGACTGCAGCTGCACCATGGCGGCCTCCATCTCTGAGTTGGACTCGTTCAGGTCTCGAATCTCCTGGTTCAGCTGCTTGATCTCCTCGTCGTTCTCCAGCACTGCCCGGAGAGAAAGCCTGGTAGCGGCTCTCGGCCTCACACCCAGGCCAGCGAGTGGGGGCATGGCAGAGGTCTGCTCACTGGATGGAACTGGGGCCCCTTTCCAAGCAGAGGCGCTTGGCCTGCTTTTGAGCTCTTTGGTGAGGGGCTCACCTCCCACATTCCGTGCCGGGAAGGCTGGTCTGGGGCACTGGCTGTGGCTGTGCTCTGCCTCCTGGCCCTGGGCCATAGACACTAATTGCCAAGAACAACATGGAAGTGTTTTCAGATGATACTGAGTTTCCTCAGCTGCCTTCTCCACGGACACTGAGCTCTCTGCTCCATAAGCCCGCAGGGCGGCCAGCAGGCTGCTCTGATGCCAGGACTCATGGATGCCCAGGTCAGAGCTGGAGTGCTGGGGGCCCAGACACAGGCCCCCCTCCCAAGGTCGGGAGACCCATTGGCTCATGTCTTCTGCATGCCTAACCCCCTCCCTACGCCAAGGCTCTCTCACCCTGGTGCCAAGGTCCCATGCAGACGCTGCCTGAAGGGCATCCTTACCATCACTAGTCTTAAACTTCGTGCCAAGAACATCATCCCCTGAGAGTTTTCCCTTCTTTCCGGCAAAGCTTGCTCTGGGACAGCCGGACAGACTGGAAGCAAAAGTCACACCTCAAAAACCAGCCCAAGGTCACATATCCCAGTGGTGGCTTGGGAGGGTCCTGGTGGAACTTTCTAGCTCATGACCTTTTGCCCCCTCACCCAGGACAGTCCCCCAGCTCCCTCCCTCCTCATCTAGGACCCCAGTCACTGCCCTGAAGACTTGTCTCCCAGATGTCCTGGGAAGCTGGCACCTCCCTCAGCACCCTCCCTGCTACGCCTCCCCAGCGGGGACACAGCTGACCGCTCCGGGCGTTTCACGTGTTTGTTTGCAGCCATCTTCCCTCCCGCCCTGCCCACAGCGCCTCCAGGAGGGCCAGCTGGCAATCTCATCTCTGTTGTCTCTCCAGAGCCTAGCGCTCCGTCCCGGAGAGCTTGTGGAGTGAGTGAGTTAATCGACCACATGGTGGACCGACGAGGGAAATACAAGAAGGAAGACAAGACCCTGTAGTGGCCTGTGCACCCAGCCACCACCGGGCACAGAGGAGTGGGCTGGAGAGAAAGGTTCACTCGCCCTGGGGCGGGGTGGGGGAGACTCCAGGACTGCTGACAGGACGAGGAGGGGTCTTGTCACCAGGCCTCTTTGCAAGACAGGCAAGGCCTGGCCCCAAACTTCAAAGAGGCCCCAGCAGGAAGGCAGGGCCTGTAGCAACCAACGCTGCTCCTGAGACGCTGCAGCTGGGGCGAGAGGGACCCGGGCACGTGGAGGGAGGCGGTGACAGCCACCTCAGGACAGGCCGCAGACGCATCACCCGGACCACACGCTCCCTCTCGCCCTCCCAGGAGCTGCCAGTCCTGACCTTGATCTTCCCCCAAGACAGCGCCCGTCACCCCTGAGCCCAGTCAGCCCCTGGAACCCCCGGAGGCTCCCGGTGCAGGGTGTTTACCTCCGGTGGGTGAGGAAGCCCCCGTTGGCGTGGCCCGAGCCGTCGCAGCCCGGAGTGGGGCAGGTGGGCCCCTCGTTCCTCGGGGACTTCCAGAACGAGGGGCCGTTGAGGGAGCCCTCCTTCTGCCTGCGGGCGGCCAGCGGGCAGCCCGACGCGCTTCGGTGGGAGGCGTACTTGCCGCTGACGTGGCCGAGCCCCACGCAGCCTGGAACTGGGCACCTGTACAAACGTTTCCGAGGTGAGCAAGGGGAGCTGGAGGAAGGCCCCAGAGACCCACCCACACGGCCGGGCCATGGTTGCAGCCCCAGGGAGGTGACAGCAGCAGGGATCACAGCCCTTCGCCAGCCAGAGGGTCCCCAGCAGACTCCAGCATGACCCCCTGGCCCCAAGGTGGCTCACAGGGTCCTGGATCCACACCTACGGGTAGACCTGCTGCCAATGCCGCCTTGTAACACGCCAGCAGTGAGGTGCCCGCTGGGTCCTTCCAGAGACCACTAGCTGGGATCCTGCACCGCGCACAGGCCTGAGTGGCTGAGGAGTCACAGAGGTCAGAGGGCACCCTGATCCCAGCAGCTTGGGGACAGCAGGAGCCTGCCACCCCACACCACCCATAATGAGGCATGATGCCCATGGGTGTCCCAGCTTTGCCACATCTGAAATGTGTGCCTGGAAGGACAGATGGAGGCCACAGGTCTGTGGGAAACCGGCTCAGACCCCACAGGGACCCAGCCTGGTGCTGGCCTTCCTTTTGTTCAGGTTGTTCAAGGAGAGGAAGGGGTCCCTACAGAAATCATAGTGCCCCAAGTCAGGAGACATGACCCGAGGGGGGCTCAAAGTGCCTGCCCGCCCCTGCGGTCACAAACAGCAGGGCGAGGCCGCGAGTTCTGGTGGCCTCAGGGGCTGTTTCTTCTGAGCACCGGTCCGGGCTGTGGGGTCAACAGGGACAGAGGACAAGCTCCTTCCCCCTAATCCCTACCTTCTCCCTCCAACAAGCGAGCCTCCTCTAATGCTGATGCTGTCCCACCTCTTGGTGCTGCAGACCCGCCCGCACAGGCCCAGGTTACAGAGAGGTCCCTGGGCTCAAAGAAATCAGGGCAGGAAACCCCCTGTCAGGGCCAGGCTGTCCCAGGGCTCCTGCAGCACCGGGGGGTGGGGGTGGCGGGGTGCACTGCCCAGTGAAAAGGCCATCAGGGCTCCTGGCTCCGGCCTCAATCGGAGCAGCCGCCAGTTTCCCGGCCTTGTTTGTCTCCCTCTGCCAGCTCCCTTTCCTTAGTCATCCCACCCCCATGGACCTCGGCCTGCGGAGTGTCTGCTGACCCCATCCAAGGTCACCTCAGCCCATAATTCAGAGCAGACACACTGCCAGGGCTCACAGGGGGTTGGGAGGTTCCGTCTTACACCCATCCCCAAACCCGGACACCTCCTAGCCGAGGGCGTCTGCAGGGGGCCTGGGCCCGGTGCCATGAAGCCCCGACAGGACAAGACCCAAAGGCCCGGGGGTGGTGGGGCCCAGAGTCTCGGTGGCTCTCAGAGCAGCCTGCCGCAGCGACTGCACGCACAAGGGGCCCTTCTTCCCATCCACCAGGCCACGTCTCCGCAGCTGCCGGTGACCGGGAACGTGTGGCGTGCCGGCGCAGTGCTCCGCACTCCCAAGAGCCCGTGCTGGAGCAGGCGTGATGGCCGCGGGGACCCCGGATGCCGCTGTGGCCGAGGACAGAGGGCATCCAGCCCTGACCCATGAGCCTCCCAGACCTGGATGGCCAGTTACTCAGCTGTGGCCAAAGGGATTCCCACAAAGTGCTGACGGGACTTAACCTCAAGCGGAGCAGACACCGACACTATGGAGTCTCCTGCCGTAGCGGGAGACTCCTTGCCAGCCCGTCCAGAGGCCCAGCGAGGGCATGCCAGGACGCCCCGTCCCGCAGCAGGCGCCCGCATGGGAACACACCGCCCCCTCCCCGCCGAAGGTTGAGCGTTTCTTAAAGTCACCTTCTCAGCTGGCTGCAGAAATCTTGCTGTTTGTTGTTTTTTTTAAACAAAGTTCACAGCACACGGGGAAGAAGAGCCAGTTCCCAGGGAGCCTGCTCGGCCTGGTGCTGGTGTGAACCATGGGCCAGGACAGCAAGTGCCCCCACGCCCCAGCAGCACCAGGCGCCTCCCCTGCGACCGGCTAGCCACAGGCCCTCAGGAGGAAGCACACGGCCAGCCTCGCAGTCCGCAGGCAGCATTCCAACAAAAGCCTGCTTTGCATCTTTGATTTAGCTTCCATTACATTGTTTCCTCAAAATGTAAGTGGAGAAAACGGTCTCAGCCTATTACACAACGGGCTGTGGGCCCCTGGGAAGCTGTGATGCTGCTGACCAGCAGAGACTCCCCTCAGCGGGGGCGGGAATGGCTGTTCTTGGCCACTAGGCAACACGGTCAAGTCAGACTTGCTCCCCGCTTGGATCAGCCTGGCGATCTGAGGCCCACCCGCCACGCTGCCCAGGTGCAGCCACACGGGGCCACAGCCACTCCCTCCCACTCCTCAGCTGCCAGGAGGGCCCACTCTTGCCTTGCCACATGACCTCTCAGAGTCCTGGGCGCACTGCATGGCGAGGGACCCTGTTTGTCCCTGCGGCCTTGCCCCCACCTGTTGGTAGAGGTTCAGGTGGGCAAGTGGCCTTCTGGGAGGGTCCCCGCGCAATGACACCAGCCCGCTGAGAGGGGGACACAGGACCAGGGCACATACACCCAGGCCCGGGCCGAGCACCCCAGTGAGAAGGTCGGAAAGGGCTTCAGGGACTTGGATCACACAAGGCACAGACTGCCCCTCCTCCCACAGCCGTGCCAGGCCCCAGTCCAGGGTGAACTCCAAGGATCTCACTCGGCCCCCACGAAGATGTGTGAGCGCGCATGGCTGTGAGTCCCACACTCGTGACCGGCCGCAAGATCCACCATCTTTCTAACCATCGCCTCCTCCTCAGCCCTGCACCACCCTTCCCCACAGATGGCAGAGGCCTCGGCTGCATGGGTAGCAGGGCCCTGTGCTCTCAGGCATGGCTGGGCTCTGTGTGTCCCGATACAATGTACAGGGCTCACGCCTTCGCAGGCGTCCACATACGTGGGGCAAGAACATCTGTACAAACAGGTGCTGACACTGCCTGGCGTGTTAGTGGGAAGGGGATCGAGAGGATCCCGGAAAGCCCCGCTCTACAGGCAAGGCCCTGACTTACTTCATCAGCTCGGGGTCTTCCTTGTCGTCCTTCGTCGGCGTCACCTTGGCTCCGCTCTTCTTGGCACGAGGGCAGCCTGATAAGCTGGTTTCAGAAACACACAACCGTGGTCCCAGAGCAGCAGCGCCTCGCCCCGGGGTCAGCAGCCCAGAAGGCCCCACAGGATCGCCCCCAAGAGCCCAGCTCTGAGGCAGAGGCAGCCCAGCTTGGCTGCCAGCACCACTATCGTCTTACTTGGATCTTCACCCCTTCACCTGAGAGAGGCCCGCCCAGCACCCCTGGCGTGGCAGGCTCACCTGCGGTGCGAAGCGTAGTTCCCTGTGATGTGGCCAGAGCCGTCGCAGCCGGGGGTGGGGCACCTGCAAAGCAAAGGGACAGGGAGCTGGGATAAGCCGGTGAAGACGCCCGCCCAGGGGGCCTCGCCGTCGGTGGTGCCCATCTTGGCCAGCCTTCCACCAGGCCTCCAGCCTTCACTGCTTTGCCAGTGAGTCCCCAACGGTGTCCCAGGAACGCCAAGAGGAGAGCACAACCCCTCAGAGGGATGCTGGGCTCCGAACCTGAGCTCGTGCAGGGTTTGGGGCTGCAATAGAAGGCTCCAGAACACACACCGGCCTTCACGCTACACGCGGTCAGGAAGGCAAGCCTAGCACCTAGCACTGGGAGTAGAGGGCTTCCTGAAGGAGGCTGTGCCATGTGAGCGCCACCGCACAGGCCCAGGACCACTGCTCGGCGTGTTCTCACCGGGGCGGGGTGCGGAGCAGGCACAGGACCAGCTCTGCTGCACAGGGCATTGCAGACGCATTACAGAGACGGTAGAAATCCCACTGTAGCGCACGAGTGTGGCTCCCTTAAATGACTTTTCCCAAATGACCTCTGAGCACCGTGCGTGCCTGCGGCTGCGAGCCTGGCTCTGCAGGTGTCCGTGCGGGTGCCCCCCGCCGGGCTGGGGACCAGCAGGCCTGTGGTGTGCATGGGGGGACCGATACTCCCAGGACTCCCACTGCCCCTCTCGCCCTCCCACACAGAACCCAGCATCCACGTAGCCTGAGGGCTGTGACTACACTGCAGCAGGACACAGGCCTTTGCCTGCCGACCCCTTCCTCGGTGCCCCTCAGCACACACAGCGCCTGGACTGGGGGCGGGACGGGAAGCTCGTGCTGCCAACGGATGCTCCTCGGTCACAGTAGCACCTCCTAGAACCCAGCAGGCGGCACTGCCTGTACCCATAGGAATCCTCGAGGTGGGCACGCGACGTGGGTGCTCCATGCCCAGCCTCCTCTGGCCTCTCCTTGCCCTTGGGACTTCCTGGGGCCCCTCCTCATCGCTGTCCACATTAGGGCCACACATCAAACACCTCCCTGCATGGCAGTGGACCAACCAGTCAATCACCCCCTGACCAGGCTGTGGGGTAACTCCAACCCCGTTGAGGTTATGATGGTTTCTGTCCAGTCACATGTGGTCACATTGCAGCCCACCATGTCTGGGACAAAACATTTTAATAGGAGCCACCCCCCACAGCCATCCAGGCAGCCTTGCCCTCCACAGCACGCCTGCGCTGCCCCATGTCTCTGCACTGCCTGAGGCCCGGCGCCAGCTGCTCGGGTCCTTCAGGCACACGGTCCTCACATGACTCCGTGCTGAGGCCCAGCCCTGTGGCGTCCAGCTGCATCTTCCTCAAACGAGGAGCCTGGGAGTGCTCCAGAGGCAAGTGGAGCATGGAGGACAGAGGCGCTGCTCAGGCCTCTGCCTCCACCCCCGAGTGAGACTCAGAGATCTCAGCCTTGACGGCTCCTGATGGTGGGGAAGGGCCCTGTAAGGTGCAGCCCTGATTTAGGGCAGGAGACACACGGGTGGTACCTGCCAGGCCCAGCACAGGTGGGACCAGCAACCCCAGGGTCCCGCTGAGGCACACCTGACCCAGCCGCTGAGACTGTCCTCTTTACTGAGACCCAATTCCACAGCTTTTCCCAGAGTCATGTCCCAGAGAGGGTGCTGTCGTGTGGCTGGATCAGCCTGGAACCAGCCCCTCTCGGGGCCCTGAGGACCCACAGGGCCAGCTGCAGGGACCTCCCACCACTTGCTTGTGAGTGGGCTGCCTGGGCAGCAGGAAGCCTGTGCCTGAGGGGCGTGGCGACACACAGGCTCTCCCCTGAGCCCCATCCCTGTCTCCACCCTGTGCAGAGCCCCCATCACACCTTTGCACCCCAATTCCCCACACAGAGGGTGCTGGGCAGCCAAGTCCCACTCTGACTGCACCGGGGCACGTGAACGGGAAGAGCAAATGGATTTAATTAAAATACAGATGACATCGTACGAGACTCACTGCACCCAGGCGTCGCTAGGAAGGCCACCAAAAGAGTCTCCTTTGCAAGGGGTTGGCAGAGTGTCTGGGACTGGCCTTGCCTTTGTGCAAGACCAGTCCCAAGCCACAGGGCTGGTCGGGACTGGACAGGGGGAGGGAGAAGGATCCAGGGAAAGAGCCCGCCCGCCCCAGAGCCCCTGAGGGGAGGCTCTGGACAGCGGCACGCCCGAGGCTGGGGAGCTTGTTGCACACAGGAAGCTGCTGGTGCTGCTTCTAAATATGTTCTGGGTTAGAGTCATTTTTTCAATCCGCACCCAAGGGTATTTTTTCCATTGATTTCTAGAGAGAGTGGAAGGGGAGGGAGGATGGGGAGAGGGAAAGAGACACATTAATTGGTTGCCTCCCAGCCCTGGAACTTACAACCAAGATATTGCCCTTGACCGGGAATAGAACCTGGGACCCTTCAGTCTGCAGGCCAATGTTCTAACCTCTGAGCATCAGCCGGGCTCAGTTAAAGTTCTTCACAGGCTTTTAGTCTGAAAAGGATGCAACACTCTCAAAGCCACATTTCTGGTGTTTTCCATCCAGTGGCCCTGAGCACATGTTGTCATGGCTCTGAAATCACTCAGGCCCTCAAACCAGAAATCCATGAAAACCAATCCCAGGCCAGAAAGGCAGTTGAATTAGAAAACAGGAGGAAGGAGTGTGGGCGAGGCAGAGAGAGCGGCTGGGGGCGAGGAGGGGTCCCAGTGGGGCTGTGTGCTCTGCTGGGCTTCCGGGCTGGACCCAGGCGGGAGTGGGGATGAGCCACGCCTTAGGAAACGCTGTCCCAGCGGGCACTCCCAGAAAGACCCTGGGCGGCAAACAGGCCCAGCGCCCTGGGAATGAGCTCATTGCAGCAAGGGGCAGGAGGCGCTCCCCGAGGCGGCAGAGCGCTCGGATGCCTGGAGCTTCCTGCCGTGTCTAAGCAGCTCAGGGCCTGGGAGCTTTGGCACAGCAGCTTCGCAGCTCGGCACCAGGCCCGCTCCGTCTGGCCCCGTGTGGAGCAGCCAGGGAAACTTGTCTGGACCCAGGGCCTCCCAACACAGAGGTCTGGAGGGAGGAGCAGCCGCAAAGGGTGACCCGAGGGGCCAGGGGGACACCTCGTTCCCCGTCTTGGCTCAGCCAGGACCAGCCTGTCACAGGTCAACTGAAGGTGTGAACACAAAGTCAAGGCCAGTCCCAGGCACGCCAAGAGGACACGGAGACCTGGGAACCACTGGGTGCATCGAGCAGGCTGCTGGGCAGGTGCCGGTGCCACCGAGTCTGCCAGGCCGTGCGTTAGGGGAAGGGAAGAGCAGAAGCAGAAAGAGGATGAGCTCGGCAGAGAGAGGGAGGAGGAGGAGGAGAGACACATCTGGGACACCATGGCCAAGACCAGCAGCTGGAGGGCTGCAGAGAGGGAGGGAGGAGCTTTCTCTTGCACCAGCAGCAGCACTCCATTCAGCAGCCTGCAGCGCTGTTCTGGGCTGGTCCACCCACGGGCAGGGAGCAGGCCCTCATCAGGGCCCTCAGCACAGGAGAGGTCAGGCCACCAGGCCTCACAGGGCCCAGGACAGCACAGGAGCCTACAGCAGCCCAGCGGGTGGGGACAGACAGACAGCAGCCTCAGAGCAGCAGACACAGCACAGCGGCCCCAGCCACGGAATCGGCTCCTCCACGGCCTGGCCTCTCTGC
The DNA here is from genome assembly GCA_036971965.1 of Nyctalus aviator. NCBI lineage: Eukaryota > Metazoa > Chordata > Mammalia > Chiroptera > Vespertilionidae > Nyctalus > Nyctalus aviator. The sequence continues at coordinate 87,178,890 of CM072925.1, forward strand.
CCCTTCCTGCAGGCGGGCAGGCCGGGGACTGAAGCCCACAGTTTGGGCTGGAGCCTCATGGAAGGGGACAGCAAAGCTAGGGAGCCACCCGAGAGAGGACGGCCAGGAGGGCAGACATACTTGAGGTCAGCAGAATGGGCAGCCATGAGGTTTCTGAGGCTCTTGTCAGCAAGAGGGCAACCAGAGAGGCTGAAAGACAAGAGAGGGGGTAAGCCAGAGGGGAGCAGAGCAGGAGAGGAGGAAGGCCCGCCACGCAGCACCCGGCCAGGCAGCCCGAGAGGGGACGAACCTGCGGTGGGAGGCATAGTTCCCAGTGATGTGGCCGCTGCCGTCACAGCCCGGGGTGGGACAGCTGGACAAAGAAAGAGAGCGTCAGAGGAGAGCGAGGCCTGCCCGAGCCTGCTGGGCCACCATCTGGGTCACCGCCTGGGTCACCGCCGGCAACACCTCTCTCAGGCCTCAGCACACAGCCTCAGCCTCGGACGGCAGCTGCCAGAGAACTCGATTCAGAGGGAAAGGGAACCAAGGCAAAGCTCCGCACATGTGTGGGTGCTCGTGAACACACAGGAAGTTCCTTTCCGAAGAGCATGGCCTTCCCTGAGGACAAGGGCCAGCCAGAGCCCACGCTGGCCGTGTTGGGGAGCAGCTGCGGAACAGGGGGCTCAGGACCAGAAGAGGAGCCGGCACCGGCAGCACAGGTGCGGCCTCGCCCTGCTCTGAGAGCCGACTCTCACGGGCCCACAGGAGGGTGTGGATTCATTTGTCTATGAATAGCTCCCAGCAGCTTCCCTGCTCTCTGATGACACCTGGTTCCTGAGGACCAGCTCAGAGGGCCAGCCCACTTCCGGGGCGCCGGGGCAATGGTCAGGCCTGGCCGCGGCTCCCCTCGGCCCCAGCCTGATTCATGGGGAGAACAGGGCCTCTTTTTCATTCTGTCACATTCGAGGACCACGTGAGAGCCAGCGCAGTGCGGCGAGGATGTGCACTGGCCCCGGTGCCTGGTGGAGGCCCCTCTGCGTAGAGGGCAGCGGAAAGCCAGACAGAGCGGTCGGTCCGACCGCCCAGCCTGTCCCAGCTGCACTCTGGTCCAGACTGAGGTTCCCCAGGTGAGACTTACGTGAGCAGCTCCTTCTTTATGTCCTTGGAGAGAAACTTCAGCTTAAAGTTGGTCAGGGTGACATCCCCCGGGTACTTCCGCTCCTCAAAATTCTCTTCAGACACTTCCTGGTCATCTGCTTCAGAAGAAGCAAAAGAATGGGCTGCTGGCTCTGACTGCAAAAGACCAGCAGGGAGAGGTTTTAACCGCTGGCGGGCCAGGCGCCCGCCCAGGGCTGAGGGAGAGGACCCTTCAGAGCAGTGGCCTCCGAGGCGTGTCCTGGAGTCTCCCATCCTCTAGATAAGGGAGAAGAGTGCCCCCAACAGACACAGAAGACAGCACCCCGAAGGGCTGGTGCCCCTGGACCTCAGCCAGAGCTGCCTGGCAACAGTAGACCCTGACATCCTCCGCGTACCCGCGGCCACTGAGCCACCTCCTGAACGCACACCTCGCCACCCTTCGGAGGGGGTGCCCAGCACAGCGGGCGCCAAATCGTTTTGGTGGAGAGGCTGTGACGATGAGGTGGCACAGGAGTAACCACACCAGAGCATAAAAGATAGATCACCCTGACATGCAACCAGCTGGCCTTGGCGCCCCAGCAATGCCTGCACCACAGCCGGCGCTTCCTAAGGCGGCCCACGCAGGCGTCACGGCGCACCCCTAGCACTGGTCCCTGCTGTGTCCCTGAAATGTTCAGCCTCTTGGGGCTGAGCTGCCCCTTTGGATATGGAGCTCAGGGGAGCCCCGCACAGGCCTTCGGAGGCCAAAGGAGGACCCGCCTGGAGCACCAGCCATGGGAGGCTGCTCGAGGTCTTGTCCTGTCATTGACTCACTCGCCTGGCGGAGTTGCAAGCTATTGACCAATGTCTCCCCAATAAACTTGATTTTAGAAAAGCTGCTCTTCGGCGTGGACAGGGCTCCCAGAAGCGCCGACAGGTAATGCGGGGCCGTGGGTGCGGGACAGTGCGGCTGGAAGGAGCGTTTGCGCTGGGAGGCAGGTGGTGGGGCAGGGACAGGGAAGGCCTGGCTCAGGGGGTGTTGCGTGCCTGGGAGAGCAGCTGGGGAGAGGAAGGGACAGGCTGAGCTGAGGCTTCTGTCTGGAGAGGCTGCTGGCTGCAGGGCAGAGTGGGAGCAGGATTCAGTGGCGGGAGCTTGGGTGGGGCCTCTGGGCCACCCCATCGATGACGGTCAGTCCTGGGAGGGGACGAGGATGCTCGGAGAGAAGGGCCCTGCCCAGGGATGGGGATTAGCCTGAGGAGTGCTGAGGAAGGGTCAGGGAAGGAGACAAAGGGGCCACTAGGGGCAAAGTCGCGGGGGGGGCGGGAGGGGCAGAGGCCAGCTAAGTCCTGGGGACGAGACAGGAACAAGGCGACACAGAGGCAGAGGCCCCACCTGCACTGCAGCCCCCACAAGGAGGTCCCAACTAAAGACGGGCCTGCCAATCAGGGAGGAGGTGGGAGCACAGCCCAGGTGGGCGGGTCTTGGCCAGCCTCCCCCCACTGGGGCTGTCTCAGAGGCAACCCTCCTCGGTGCCAGACACCAAAGGACAGTCATGTGACCTCAGCCTGGGCCTCGTCTGCTCTCTGTAAAGTGGGGGTGCATGTGACACGTAGAGGGAGCCTGGCTCCCCAGCAAGACGGGACCCCGGAGGGGACAGTGCTCAGACGAGAGGTCTCCCTGCCACCTCCTCCTCCACAGTGACCTGCCCTGCCCTCCGCGGTGAGGAGCTGGCGGGGAGGAAGGGGCCAGGGGACCTGCCCACACGGAAGAGCTGCCAGGGCAGTGCGGCCCGCAGAGCTGGGCTCTGTTGTCCGGGACGCACAGCTCTTCGGGAAAGCCCTCCACCAGCCAGATCTCAGCTAGGGGGAGCGACTGGGCAGGGACTGCCCACCCGGCCAGACCACGTCCGGCACAGGCGCCAGCTCTTTGCTCCTCACCAGGCGGTGCTTGTCTGGGACCAGGCCACCGCCCAGCACGGAGGCTCTGGGGCCAGGAGTTCTCTCCCGCCTCTGTCCACGGAGCCCGGTGGCCTGGAGAGCCCAGGGCTGCTGCTAGGGTTCAGGTGTTTTTTGGGGGGAAGCCCCAAAACCAAGGAGCTCTAAAAGAAGCCCCTCTTTCCGGACTCTCCAAGGACCCTTGGTGGCTTAGAGGCAAGGAGACCTTGCGCTCGCACTGGCAGAACCCCACCGGGAGGCGGCCGAGTCCTCGCTGCCGAGAGAGCAGAACCGGTGCAAAGGGACGGGACCCCTCAGGCCACGCACCCACCTCCTCAGGCTCCTCCTCTCGCTGGCGGCTGGGCTTGGTGTAGTCCAGAGGCCGGTCCCATTCATCCTGGTGGGAGGCCTGGCTGGATGGGGGAGCCATGGAGCTGCCGGGGGCGCTGGTGCTGCTCTGGTGCTGGGAGGTCTCGGCAGCCTTCACCCCTGGGCCGCCGCCAGGGAACGTGCCCTCCCGCCTGCGGTGCCTGCGCATGCTCAGGTCCAGCGTCCCGTGCTCATCCACCTCGATGGCCACCGCCTACAACGCAAAGGGGCGTCTGCGTCCTGACCCCACACCCTCCCCAAGGCGGCGCTGCAGAGTGCCCACACCTACTTCCCTCGGAAGGAAATAGCCAGAAAGAAAGAAGCCCCTCTGAGAGATGAGGCCTGAGGCCCAGGTGGAGGACATGTGACCTCCCTCCTTCAGTCTCCCTGGGCCACAGACCGGGCCCTGAGGGAAGGAGCATGGTCAGCTGAGAACATGTGCATGACCCTCAGTCTCAGGGAGACACGAGGGAACATAGGTGTGCATGATAGACTCCAGAGATATGAGAGAACACATGTGTGTGTGGCCCTCAGTCTCAAGGAGGCACGCTGGAACGCCCGTGTGGTCCCTCTGTGGGCTTGGCACACAGAGCTCTCAGAGGGCACCATCCAAGCTCTGCTCACCAGGAGCCACAGTGGAGGGAGAGGGAGAAAGCAGCACCCGCCCCAGATGGACAGGTATCCCTGACTGCAGATTTCTCCACGCGATGTCTGCCTCCGAAAGGGCCCGCAGGGGACACACCGACCTTGCCAGGCGCTTCCTGTGGCTTCGTGCTGAGGTTCTCGGGCCTTTCCCAGCAGCGTGTGGAGAGGTTCAGGATGGCGGTGGCGGCCATGTGCGCAGCCTCCGCATCGTGCGCGTAGTCGAAGCCTGCAGAGAGGGTGGAGAGCAGGAGCTGTGGGGAGGAGGCCTTGGGGAAGGTTTGGCTGCACAGAGGGAACACCACCACGCTGACGTGCAGCCTGGGCAGCAGGTGGCGCACAGGTGCACACGGGACGGGAGGGCGGGGCACAGGGCAGAGCTCCGGGAAAGGGGTCCGGCAGGGCCGGTCAGACTGCTCACAGGTGCCCACACCCAGCTCCCATTGCCCTCCCGTTTGGGGCTGAGGAGGCTGTATCTGGCTTGACCAAAATGTGTGCAGAAAGAATAAAACCCTCAAAGACATTCCAGCATCCCTGATATTTAAAAACACACACACAAGTTGCCCATTGGTGAGTGACTCTCACAAGACGAAAGGGTTCTGCGAACAGGATGGCTGTCTGGGTGCCACCAGGCGGGTCTATGATGTCAATCATCTCACAAGCTGGTGGGGTGTGTCATAATCGTCCCCGCTTTGGTAAAGCAGCGTGAACGTCCACACAAACATCAGGCACAAATGGCGTCTTTCCTAGTAATCGTGCTCCCAGGCCTGAGGTGTCCACTTCCAATGCCCCTCCGGGCCCAGGGCTGGCAAGCAGTGTGGTGAGTCAAAGGGCAGGAAGGGTGCTCTCGAAGGTCCGTGTTCATTGTACAAACACCAGAGACTGTTGCTTACTGTCACAAAGAGCACCTTGCATCCACCGGGCTGCCCCAGCAGGAAGGGAAATGGCTCCTGTCAGGTGCCAGGCTCAACACAGCAGTTGTCTGACCCGCCCTGGACATACACACACATGCATGCACACCAATGCACCCACACATGTGCACACACTCGCACGCACTCGCACACACCCTGCCTCTGAGAACGAACAGGCTGGGAGCAGGTGGCCAGAAGAGGGGTCCTCTCAGGTGGCCACAGCAGCGACGTCATTCTCACACCTTTGGACACACACGCCCCACAAAGGGCTTGGTTTAGTTTCAGAGCGGGGAGTCTGACGGTGGAAAGGAGGTGGACCTGGGACCCTGAGCCCTGGGTCTGCCCCATCAGCCCCAGGGCAGACGCCCTCTTGGCCAGGTCCCTCCACTGCTCCTCACTCTACACCTCCCAGGAGCAATGCTCCCCAACTTACATTTAAAGGCTTTAGGTGAGGTTTCGCTGGTCTGAATCTTTGGGGCAAGCATGCGTTTGCCAAAAACCTGAGCATCAAAACTTGCGTAGTCAAAGGTGACCTTGGAGAACTTCTCCAGCTCCTTGGCCAGGTTGGCCCTGGGCGTGGAAGGGGCCACACTGGGCCGGTAGCTTCCATACGGAGGGACCTCGAGCTGCTTCACGAAGCACATGGGTCTGGGGTGCGGGACAGATGCAGACCGTGAGGGCAGGACCCAGGAACCCAGTGCTGCTCATCCCCCAGCCTGTCGGGGACCCTCAGAGCCAGCGGCCAGGCCCTGGGAGACCCTCCCCCATGTCCCACCACTAACAGTTGCCTGGGGCCTGGTCTGGGTGAGGAAGACGGCCTGACCCCTTGCAGACAGCATTAGCCAGAGGAGGCAGGGCCTGCGACCTCAGGAGAGTAGGTTTCAAACAGCTCAGCAACATGCGAGGGAGCCCCTGGCTGCGGGCCGCCCAGGGCAGCCTCCGGCGGGGGGGTTCGGGCCCAGGGAGAAAGTCTGCAGCAGATGTCTGAGAACCCTCAAGCAGGACCCTCACGACTGGCCCGACGCAGCTCTTCACAGGCAGGGACGATTGAGATGGCCCTTGAAGGACTGGGCAGGGACGGGGCAGGGTGGGAAGGCCACGACAGGCATGCCGTGTCTTTGTTATTGAAGCTCTTGGGAGAATGCAGATGTTTACATGCACAAGAGGCGGTGTGAAGACCGGCCCAGAGAGCTCAGGAGCCGGGCAGGAAGACCACCAGGAGGGGACTGTCAACCACGCAGGACAAAGGAGCCTGCCCCCCCACCCTCCCCGCCTCTGCAGCAGGCCAGAGAGTCCGTGCACCCTGAAACTGCCCTCCAGCTCCATGCTGGAAGGCCCGCGGCTCCTGGAGGCACACACCCACACCCACACCCACAGGCCCATGCTGCCCGCAGGCAGCCCCTTCAGTGCTTGCACTCACCTGAGAATCCGCTCTGAGTTGGAGTCCAACTTGGAAGGATCTCCTGTCTGCGGCTGTTGCTTCTCGTGAGATTTGGCTACCTTTTCTGCAGCAGCAATGGGACACCCAGACAAACTAGGGAAGGACAAGCGGGACAGCTGAGCCCCTCCTCTGGCCCTGTCCGCTGGCCGGGCCGCGGCAGAATCCTGGGGGCCTGGGGCTGTCGCTCTGCCAGAGTTGGCCTCTCCTGCTCTGGGCTCGAGCGTCAGAGCACCCGCTGCTCAGCTGGTTTGTTTGGGGAGATTCTAACCCAGTGACACTGAGGGCTGCCCTCAGGGACCACCACAGCCCTGCGCCCCACCTGCCCCACCACGCCCAGCTGGGCAAGTACCTTCTGTGTGTGTTCCGGTTGCTGTTCACGTGGCCCTGGCCCGTGCAGCCGGGGGTGGGGCACTTGAGCACGTTCTCGTGCATGGCCAAGACTGCAAGAGAAGGCTGTCTGTGAGCACAGCCCTGAGGCGGGAGTCCACCCGGAGGCTGCAGCTCACAGCGCAGGCACACTGCACCTTGAGCCATGGTCCAGGGCAGTTCCAGTCCCCAAATCTCAGCCCAGTCGGGGCATGCCCCCACCTCCCCGCCCCCGCCCCCTGCCTCCCCGGGGCAGAAACAGCTCAGCTTGGAAACCCCCAGCCGTGCAGTGTGACTGGGTCCTGTCAGCCTCCGTTTCAGTTACCGCCTTCAGCCTGGGGCCGGGACAGGCTCCCCAAGCCCTCAGGGTGCAGACGCAGCCCCTGCCCGAGTGGGGGGGTGCTTCATTTCCCTCAGCTGTGCCTCCCATGCCCATCTTCAGGGGGCCCTGACCCAAGCTGCCTTCTCAAGGTGCACGACGGGGCACGCTCCATGTCCCCAGCCTCAGAGGGCTCTCGTACGGGCATCTGGACTGAGCCAATCCAAGCGACAGGGCCCAAGTGGCCACTTAGACACCATCCAAAATGAGCTGTGTCCTGAGTTCTGCGGAGCTACTCACTCTCTGGAGGGATCCTGTCCTTGTGGGGGCATCCCGACAGGCTGCGGTGGTGCGGGTACAGCCCCGTCACATGCCCAGTGCCGTCACAGCCCGGGGTTGGGCACTTGATCTCACGTTTCTCTGCTCTTGAGGAATCTAAACACACAACACACCGGTCAGAAGGTGCCCAGGAAGTTGCGAGCTGGGTGGCGAGGACAGCTGATCCTTCTCTCTGGCGTGCAGGGAGGAGATGGCCAGTCTGCCCACAGCCCTAGAGGGACCAGGGCTGCACAGTGAGGCAACTCCAGAGACACTGGTCCACACACGTGTATCTGTCCACAGGCCGGAGAAGCCCAGAGACTGACCAGGCACCCAAGAGCAGCTGCACTGGGGCTGAGAGACACGGGGGCAGCCAGCCCGGTCCCTCTGCCCCTGGCTCAGAGTGAGGGCACATCTCCCGGAGCCTCACGCTCAGGGTCAGCCTCTGCAGAGAAAGGTCCCTGCCAGGACTGGCCATTTGTTTGTGACAAAATGAGGAGGACAGAGAAGTTAAGAAACTCACCCAAATGACATGCCTACTAAGTACTGGGGCGGAAATTTAAGCTCAAATCTCAATCACCAGTCTCATCTGCTCTCTGCAAGGCACTCATACGTGTGGAGGCCCAAAGTGGACTCCTGTCAGAATCTGGTGACCTCCGGAGCCAGGCCTTTGCTCTGGTGAAGCTCCTGGACAGAGTGGCTCCTCTGGGGGAAGCTAAGAGGCCATAGCCTCGCTCACAGGGAGGCCTCGCAAAGCCTGGCACCAGCCTTCTGGGTCTGTCCCCTGGGTCCCTGCCCTCAACTTTAGCCCTGAAAGCAAGCACTGCATCTGGGTCCCTACCACCCAGTATGAGCCCCTGAGCACCTGGGCCTGAGCTGTCACTGCCTGTAGCCCCTCTCCCACTGCACTGCGGACCCCACAGCCGCCCTCGAACTGGCACCCTACACCACCCCGAAGTCCATGTCACCTTCACTCGCACCTCCTCAGGTCCACGTCCCCTCCAGGCCCGTGCAGGAGCCTGTGCTGGCCTGACTAGGAGCCCCAAACTGCTGTCCCCCAGACTGCCACCCCCAAAGGGTCTCCTCTGACAGCTCTCCTCGGGTTGAAATAACGTCCCCATCTGTGTGTCCCCTCGGCTATGCCCCTGCGCCGTCCCACAGGCGCAGTTGTCTCCAGAAAGCATGGCCCTGTGTCTCCACAAGCGAGGTGGCCCGATGACCTACAGCTCACACAAGTCCCTCCCACCCCGTGGCTCCCAGGCTGAGGCTGAGCCACTGAGTTGGGTCACTGTTCCTCCCCTCTGCCCAGCTGGTGCCTCCGCTCAGCGCTGCTCTCTGGTGGCCCCATGTGCGCAGCGTGACAATCCTCAGCTCCATGCCCCACTCTGTGGCCTGTGACCTTTGCCCCCTGGCTATGCTGCATGGGCCAGTCTCTTCTGGTGCCCCGGCACACCTGGCGTCACCGGCGAGGTGGGGGGGGTGGGGGGACGTGTAGGCCCGCGCCAGCCCTACCTTTGCTGCAGTAGGTCTTCCGCACCGCATCCAGAGGCCTGGCCACCTTCGCCGGCTCTCCCAGGCCCGGCTCTGCGGGCTCGCACGCCGCCCGCACCTGCTCGGCTTTCAGGGCGATGGCCTGCTCCAGGAGGCCCAGGTTCCCCCGTGTCATCACGTCGTGCATCTCGGACTCGTCCGTGACCGCGGGCTTCTGGGAGCTGGAGTCCTCATCCCTGCCGTCCTCAGACCGCAGCTCCTCCAGGACCGAGTACTCTGGCTTGCGGCGGGGGGGCTCAGGGGCCTGTTCTGGGGGGGGACGAGGGATGCTCTCCCGGCAGGTCACATCAGGAATGACCTCCTCGTCCTCTTCATCCTCCCCGTCCTCGGTCTCCTCCTCCTCCTCCTCCTCCTCCTCCTCCTCCTCCTCGTCTTCCTCTTCCTCTTCCTCCTCTTCTTCAGCTTCCCCCTCTTTCTCCTCTTGGCCCTCAGAGACTGTCTGCTGGCAGAGCTCCCCGCTGGCCACACCCTCCGGGAACTGGGGCCCAGGCCCCTGAGTGCACTCACTGGTGACTTCAATAACCTCCTCGATGTCCTCAGGCTGGATAAACACCTTCTTCTCCCCTCCTTCGCCAGCAGCCCCTCCTTCCGCTTCCTCCTGCACCAGGTGCAGGGCCCCGGGGCGGGCCTGCTGGCTAGAGCCCTCCCTGACCAGGGGCTCCTTGGAGACGTGGCCCAGGTCTAGGAGGGAAGTGGCAATGACCTTCTGGAAGCTGCTGTAGCTGCCTTTGGAGGAGCCCGTGGCGGTGCCAATGGGATTGGAGCCGAAATGAGACTGGACAGGGCTCCTTCCTGCACAAGAGCAGAAAAGCCACATGAAGGGGCCACGGGAGGCGGCGTCCAGGCCTGTCCCCGCCCAGCAGCGGGCATCATGAGGTCATTTGCATCACTGCCACGGCCCGGACCTCAGGCCAGTGAGCTTTCTTAGGGGCAGACGGGAACACTATGTGGCATTTTCTAAGTCACCTCACAAAACGGAGCTCAAAGAATACATCAGATTTTTAAAAATTGTTTCAAAATTGAAAAGTAATAGACAAATTTATACTTTTTAAAGGACCCAAATTTAAATGTTTTCGGGGCAGTGACTAAGATGTGGGGTACTCCCTGCGCCGGCCCTGCGCCCAGGCTCCAAGGGATGGAGCACCTCAGGTGCAGCCGCAGCTCCGGACGGAGGCAGGTGCGGGGGCCCTGCAGGGCCGGCAACAAGTTAGCCAACCACCTCAGACCGAGGAGCTTAGGGTGCGAGGGGGCTTGGACTTTGGTCCATCACACCAGCTTTTGCCAACGGCGGGGTGTCCCAGGCGAAGCCGATGCAAACAGGTCCCCTCAATCCTCCTCCATCTCACCAAGCGCCGAGCAGCCCCAGGCTTCCCTTCCCAAGGTCACACAGCTGTCGGGGTGTCAGGCTCCCCGTGCACAGACACACACCGTCTCACACAGCGCTCACAAAGCGCAGCGCGGCCCGCGGGAGCCGCCGCCGGGACAGTGTGCCCTTGTTCTCAGGAAGGGCTTTCTTGGCAGGGCACTCCCGGCCCAGCCGCGGCTCCCGGCACACACTGGGCGCCTTGATTCGGGGCAGAAAGAACAAGGCACCTTCAGCTGGCGGGGGCTGCCGAGCCTCCTTCTGTCCTGACATCTCGGCCTCGGCCTCCTCCAGAGCTCCTTCCGATTCCTCTGACACAGAGGCGTCCTTCACCTCGGCGTCCTCGCTGCCGTCGCTGTCCACGCCGTAGCCCGCACCCAGAGCCAGCTTCAGGGGGGGTGACTTCCGTGTGGACACCAGGTGCTGGGCCTCGGGGCCCTCCAGCTTCCTCTTCTTGGCCAGAGGGCAGCTCTGCAAACTGGAGGAAGGGGCCAGGCTGTGGCCACCCACCATGCCTCCCTGCCCCCTGCCCTTCACCCTGTTTCCCTTGCCATCACATCCCTTCCGGCTGCTAGCGGCACCAGATTCGCTGGCGGGGTCACATGGAGCTCCGGGATGACCTGAGCCAGCCCCATGGGCCCGGTCCGCCCCAAGCTCCCCTACAGAGCCCTGCGGCCTCCCAGCAGCCCCACCTCAGCCCCAGGGCTTCCCCTCAGCTGGGAGAGCCCCTCCGTAAGGTAGCATGGGAGGACACTGGATCAGCAGCCGTGGACAGACATTGAAGGTTCTAGATCCACAAAAGGCTCAGAGCGGTGGATGTGCGACAGCATCCCAGCAGCCCACCCTCCTTCCCAGGAACCAAGGTGAGGCCACAGGCCTCCTTACCTCCGGTGCCTGGAGTACTTGCCACGGGTGTGCCCTGAGCCCGAGCATCCCGGCGTGGGGCAGCTGGGGAGGCAAGCAGAGCGGTCGCTGGGGGAGGGGCCCAGCCCAGACCTCACCCGGGGGCAGAAGACTGTCTCCAAGCTGTTCCTCTCAGAACGGCCGCTTCCAGTTGGCAAAACACTAATGGAATCGCTCCCCACGTAAGTGCCTGTCGGAAGTGTGTCTGCGGAGGCAGGGCTCGGAGTGCAGCTCCCAGAAGCTCTCCCTCTCCGAGGACCAGGCTTTCAGCAGCCACGCTGCCCCAGTTGGGCAGGCTCTGAGGCACCCCCAGGACCGGGCCTGCAGCTGGCCCCTGGCACACACAGACTCTGGGATGCCCTGGCCACCACAGGGGCCCGTAGCGCTGAGGCTGTGCCCGCAGCCTTACCAGCGCTGAGCCCGTGCCCGCAGGAAGGATGGTGCAAACACGAAGCTGCGGCGGCCACCCGGTGTGGTGAAGCCAGGAGAACGGGTGACCCAGGAGCTGCCATGAGACCTTGGAGGGGGTGATGGTGGGCCTCCCCCAGCTCCCTCAGGACTGGTGAACGAACGTGAATGGAGGCGAGACCCCAGGAGTCCCTCACCCTTCACCATCACCTGTCTCCCCACAGAACCAAACCATGGGAAAGTGCCTGAAACTTCTGGTCATGAGCGTGGGCCACGCCACCGAACCCACTGCCCAGGAGCCTCTCCAGGCCCTGGGTCAGGCCTGGGGGGCGTGCAGTGAGCACCTATGGGCTGCTGGACACATCACAGACTAAGGATTTTAAAGAGCTGTTATCACCCCATTTTACAGAGCAGCAAACTGGCACCGAGCAAGATAGAGAGGTCACTTAAAGGAGGGGCGAGCCCCCCCTAGAAGGGGTCACCCCAAGGTGCCCTGCCCAAGGGGAGAAGACCTCACTTTTAACAGGAGCAGCCCCATGAGGCCCGAGCTCCACCCTGAACAGACTTCCCCAGAGCCGAGAAGGAAAGGACATTCGGGCCGACATGCGCAGGCTCCTGGGCCAGGAAAGGGGCCCCTCTGTCCACACCCCCCACAAGGACGTCTAACTGGCCTGAGTGCAGACAGCTTGGGGCCCAACTGGCCACACCTGGGACAGGTCAGGGAGACACAGGACAGTGTGGAGGCAAAACCCCACCCGCACCACGGCCTAGGGGAGCAGCTGGTGGGAGCGCTGCCTGCAGCCCCTGTGGGGCCTTGAGGCTGCTCTCAGCACTGATTTTCATTGATTTAGAAAGACCGGAAGGAGCGGGGGAGGGCCGTGGGGGGGGGGGGAGACATGCCTGTCACTGTGGGCCTCCTTTGCAGGCAGAGCGGCGGCCTGCCCGGCTGGCGGTGGCAGACTGTGGCCCACCCTCTGAGGCTCTCCACAAAAGCTCCTTGTTACTGGGGCTTGGAAGCTGAGGTCCCAATTAGTCGAGTAATCGCTGAGTTAATCAGGCAATTAGGTGGCAGCTGCCCTGGAGGCCTGCGGCACTGGCGCTGCCCCCGAGTCACCTGCCCTGGGACACACCTCCGCCCGCGCTCAGAGGAGGCTGTGCGGCTGGCCAGCGCCGCGCCGGAGGGCCTGGCGTGGGAGCACCGAGCGGACCTGGAGACCGCTCACCAGGTCTCAGCACAAACAGTGTGTGTGGCAGCAGATGGGCCTGGACTGAACCGCAGGAAAGTGTCTGTCACCTCCCGCGGACCACATGTTCTCACAGACACTCAAACCGGAGGCTGCGCCCCACCTGTCCCAGCCTCCGGCAGCTCAGCCCCCACAGCCCTGTGCTACCACCCGGACGCCAGGGCCACCCTGGAGCTGGTGAAGGGACAGCTGGGGCGCTGGAGAGGCGGAGCTCTGGGGTGGTGGGCCCACAACCTCCCCCGCAGAGTGAGCCCTGAGCTCTCTAACCGCACACACAGCTCCCCTGTGTCAGCACCCACAGCAGCATCCCACCAGGACGGCCCTGTCTGCTTGGGGGCCCCGTCAGCCCGTGGTGTGTCACATCCGCGTGCAGCTCCCGGCCACGGCACTGTGAGCCGCGGTGCAGTCCGCCCGCTTTGCTAATGCCGTTCTCGGGGACACTGCTGCTGGAACGCTGGGCCCCGCTCCCCGCGTCTCCACAGGAAACTGACGGGAGTCTGCGACCGAGCCCACAGGCACCCGTCTGGAGAGCCCGGCGCCACCGAGCCTCACTCACCTGCCGGTCTTCTCCTAGGCTGTTTCAGAGCAAATCTATCCGAGTCATTTTCTCTTCCAGAGAATACCCAGCCCTTTGTGGCTGCTTTTCTAGCTTCCCCACAGCCTCATCTACCGGCTGAACCGATTGCTGTTACCAACGCAGACGCCAGCATGTCCCAGGTGAGGCCACACGGCCGGCCGGGAAGCAGCCCTCCTCTCAGGAGCTTCTGGCCTGTGCTCAGAGCCTCGGGGGTCCCGTGGCCTCTCTCAGGGCGCCGGGTCTGCCTGCCGCCTGCCCTCACCCTCTCACCCTTGACCCCAGACTGTGCTGTGAGCTGCAGAGCATGTGGTGCTGCTCTTTGGGCTGAAAAGCTTGAACCCTCTCATCCTCCGGTTCCCGCTCACAGGGACAGCGCCGCCCAAGCCTCTCGGAGCCCCCTCCGCCCACACCCCTTTCCTTCCGAACCCAGGCAGAGCCCAGAGCTCGGGGGCCTCTGGGGCACTTTGGGGGCCTCAGCAGCCGCCTAGAGAGAACACAGTGGTCTTGGCCCATCGTCCCTCCATCTGGTGAGAGTGCACAGAGGGCCAGGAGGAGGAGCGGCCTGCTGAGGGAAGGCCAGCAGCATCAGGGGGGAGTCTGTCTCCAGCCGGGAGTCTGGAAGCTCACAGAGACTTCCATGGGGTGTGCCGGTCTCCCTGGCTCCTCAGCACGGCATCTCAAGGTGTAGCACACCCAGCTACACCCGCGGGGCCAGGCACGGTGCTAAACACACCCCCTGGGGCTGTCTGAGACCAGGGTCCCACACCCTGGGAAGAGACCGTCTATAGGCAGTGTCAGGAGGGGCTGGGCAGGCAGTGAGGGGAGGGGAGGGGCTGGGCAGGCAGTGAGGGGAGGGGAGGGGCTGGGCAGGCAGTGTGGGGAGGGGAGGGGCTGGGCAGGCAGTGAGGGGAGGGGAGGGGCTGGGCAGGCAGTGAGGGGAGGGCAGAGGCTGGGCAGGCAGTGAGGGGAGGGGAGGGGCTGGGCAGGCAGTGAGGGGAGGGGAGGGGCTGGGCAGGCAGTGAGGGGAGGGGAGGGGCTGGGCAGGCAGTGTGGGGAGGGGAGGGGCTGGGCAGGCAGTGAGGGGAGGGGAGGGGCTGGGCAGGCAGGCACATAGGCATTGGGGTGGGTTTCCTTCTGGCCATCCCAACCCGAAGGCTTTGGCCACACCCAGGACAGAAGCCTTCCCTGGGGCACTAGCACTCGCACTCGCTGCATAGGGCTGTCCCTCCTCCTCAGGCTCGGCCCTGGCAGTGTGGCCTGGATCTGCAGTCACAGACTCTGCCCCTGGAGACCCCAACACACTGCCTGCGTGTCCCAGTCAGTGGCAGCCTTGGGCCCGGAAGCCTGTTCCATCTCCAGCCCAATGGGCCTCAGACAGGCCTTTGTGACCCCACACAGACAGCCCTCAGGATGGCGGAGACCCGTGACCGCCCTCTGGTGGTGGCCAAGGTGCACAGGCTGTGCCCCTGCCATGGTGTGGTAGGGCCAGGGCAGAGGTGGGGCAAGGGGTGACAGCTGACACGTGCCAAGGAGAGAGGGGCCTGGTCAGGGAACGGGGCCAGAGGTGCAGCTGGTCCATCCCAGGAGCCCGGTGGGGGCATTAGGACATGCAGGGTCATAGGCGTGACACGCTCATTGCCAGCGGGAGTCCTCTTACCTGAGCTCGGCACCTGTGGGCTCCAGGGGTGCTGCTGAGAGACAGGAAGCACACGCAGTCAGCATTAAACGGCACTTGGGGCGTGGCAGCCACCCTGTGGCACCTCCTCCTGACCTGCTAGTGCACCTTAGGTCCACCCGGAAAGGCTGGTGGCTTTGGAGGGGCAGGCGCCCACCTGACACAGGCTCCTGGGCCCTGAGAGCCAGTGTCTTCCTAACTGCGCCGAGAACGCGCCGTGGTGCTGCGTCTGCCTGGCACCTCGCCCGGTGCACTGTCTGGGAGCGCTCCGCAGTGCGACAGCCCCGAGGCCACCAGCAGCCTTAGACCCAGGCCCCCCGGGGGGCGGGGCAGGGAGGCCGTTCTCCTGCGGGGGAAGTGGCATCCACAGCCTCGGCCTGAGCCTCGGACAGAGCCAGCTGTGGTAGCAGGACAGATGGGGAGGCGGCACTCACCTCGCAGGGCCTTGGATCTGGTACGAGCACGCATCTCCTCGTTCTCTAAGCTCATCTGCAAGGAGAAGCAGCTGTCAGGTCAGGGAAGACGGTGCTGCCCACCCGCTTTCCCGCCCCAGCTCTGCTGGTGAAGGTGGGTCTGCGACATAGAATCCAAGGAATGGCTCCGCGGGAAAGACCTGGGACCTAGAGCAGCAGCCCCCCACCCCACCCTACCCCCGTCCCCTGCGCCTGCCCCACCCCAACCGCAGGTTCACAGCTGAGGAAGGCAGGGCCTGCTCCACCCCACCTCATGGGGTCAGGCTCAGGCATCAGGGCAGTTCACCGGCCCAGACCCACCCATGTGCCCGCGCCAGCTTCCTGCGGGAGCCGACATGAGGGCGTCCGTCATAAGCAGGACCTAATGGGCCGTCCAGGAAGCACCCAGAGGTGGACGGCTCTGAACTCACCAGGAACAGCCTGAGGACAGGCAGCCTGAGCTCAAGGGCCGTCCCACGGGGCCCAACGCCCTGCATGTGTTCCCAGAGGCATCTCCGCACACCCTCCCGGGGACCACAGCAGGAACCAGAGACATCTCTGTGCGCGTTCTAACAGCCACCTTGATGATGTGAAAAAACAGCTACAACTAACGCCAATGATCAACTTAGCCCAATCTGCCCGAACACCTTCATTTCAACAATGATTGACAGGAAGGTTGTGAATGAGACGCTTGTTCTGTGGGGACTCAGAAACCTGCGTGTCTCCTGGTCTCAGAACACCTCTATGTTAGCAGCCACTGCCACATGCCCATGGCCACCAGGGCATGTGGCAGTGTGGCCTGCCCAGAGGCAGAGGCCGTGTCCGTGAGAGCCAGGCTGGGGCGTGAATAAAGGCCAAAGTGTCAGCTCACCAGACCCCCAGGCCCTGCCCAAAGCCACTTCTCCCAGGAGAGGCTGAGTGGCACCTGCGAGGGGACGAGACAGTCTAGACCAGCGGTCGCCAACCTTACGGACCTCACAGACCACCAGTGATCCGAGGACCACCGGCTGGCGACCGCTGGTCTAGACCTCACTGGAGCCCATTGGTGACGCCCCCCAGTGCCCAGCCCTCATCCACTTTGTGGGGGGCACGCCCACACTGTCCTCCAGGGAGTCCCGGTGAGCCCCGGGGCTACCTGTCATCAGACAGAGACTTGGCCTATGTCACTCATGACACATCTGGGCAGCAGGCAACAACGAGTAGGAGAAGGGCGTTGGGCAGGAGCCTTGACATGCCGTGTGTCTCCAAGAGAGAGCGGCCTCTACCGAGACCCCCCCAAAGGCCTCACGGCTCACTGTGGTCAGGAAAAGGAGGGAGCAGCCCGCCTGTCTCAGGCCACCACCATGCTGCCAGGGGGACGGTGGGCAGTGGGGAAGATGTGTCAAGAGAGAGGGAGCCAAGGCAGTGGGAGCAGATGTCTGGGTAGCCTTGGGGAGACAGGAGGGATCCCGTAAGTACTGAGATGAATTCTGCAGAAGGAAGCTCCCCCAAGCGGCACTAATATATGGTGACGTATGTGATTTGTTAAGAGGAAAACCCAAAGCCCGGTGACTGTGCGGGGTGGGCGTGGGCCGTGCGCTGAGTGCAGCTGCCAGCAGCAGGAGCCGGGGCTGCACTGCCCGCGTGGCAGGATCCCTGCGGGCCAGCGGCTCACGTGGGGGTGAGAGGAGCAGGTGTCCAGGGCTTCGTTCCCCCACGAGCCTTCAAACGCACCACGGGCTGCCAGGCAGGACACAGGGCACTGATGCTGACGGCTGGCTGCCAGGCCTGCTTGCAGCTGAAATGCAATCTACCGCTCTTTTTTGTGATGTTTCCCAGGGAAGCTGGCAAGCACCCTGCCAAGCTAAGTGTGCCTGGGTCATTTGGATTTCCCGCAGAAAGATTATTTAAAGAGCAGAGAACAGAGAAGGTGGCAGGGGTGGGTCGTGGACCCTGCCTCAAATGGCAAGCCCTTTGTGGAGGTAACAGCTGTGGCTTCTGTATCGGATGGTCCATCAGTGAGTTCTTCTTGGGGCGCGTGGCTTTGATTTTAAAAGGGGAAAAGCTGAATGACAGGAGGAAAGGTGGGTTGGCTCTTTACCAGGGACACGGCAGCCACAGCTGCTCTCTGAGCTTTTGGAAGTGGCCCTGGCTCCTCGGAAGCACCAGGCAGGGCAGAGGGACCCAGGGAGCTCCAGGGCTCCCATAGCACTGCCGGCTGAGGGCGCCGCTCCGTCCCAGGAGGAGCCAGCACACCCAGCGGCCCCCACTCTGCAAAGGCAAGGTCCCCGTTTTTCATTCATTTATTATTTAGAAACCCTCCACTGTTCCAAGCACAAATCCATCATGTTTCTGTTTTGGAACTACCCACAGATAACTCGAGAGCCTCTCCCTCGCGGGGAGGCCCTTGGCACAGCGGAGCCTGCCAGCCTCCCTCCCGGCACCGAGCCCTCAGCACCGCCTGTGTCCGTAACTCCAGCTGGCTCTGCCACCGGAGCCGCCCACTTCCCGTGCTCCTTAAACGGCTCTAAGCGCTCATCAATATTTCACTGGTTCTGCTTTCTAAAGGAAAACTGGGGGCGGAGGGGTAATTTACAGATGCAGACGCACTGGCGCTGCCACCTCTGTGAGCCAGAGAAAGTGGTCCTGTCCTGCGTCGCCTCAGGACCCGCGGCATCATGTGGCTCTCCCTGTTGTCCACTTGGCGTGTGACCAAAGCACGGGCAGCTCTCACGGCACACACCAGAGACCAGCCATCGTCCAACCGTCTGGCATTGCAGTGGCCCAAACTGTATCCCCTGGGTTGAATATTTACAAACTGGGAATCAAACAAGCCCATGTGGCCAGCACCCTCCAATCCTCATTTGGACTCTGGGGCCACGGAGGTGAGCAAGGCGCTCAGGCCCAGCCAGTAGCAGAGGGACAGGGAAGGGCCCAGGAGGATCCAGTCCATGTGGCCACAGGCTTTGTGCATCTCCATTTTTGTCCCAGAGGCCACGTCTGTCCACCCCCCATGTTCAAGGACTCTAGGGTGGTCTCTGGAAGTGCCCTTCCCTCAAGCCCCCAGTCCCGCCTCTCTCCCTCTCTTTCACTCCTTTCTTCACCATCTTCTCAAGCCTTCACACCTCCCTGCCCTTCTGCACAGACAGCTGAGGCCCAGCCCTAAGGACCCCAGACAACCTGCCTGCCAGCGAGGGTCCTCGACTAGGGAAGGGGTGTCAGGGGAGACATTGCTCAGGGGCTGCTCAGACTTGGGACCTTGGTGCGGGGGAGGCTCAGTGAGTCAATGAAAACCTGAGGACATGTAGGCTGCCTCAGGGTGGGAGGTGCTCAGAGCTGGGGAGCAAAGAGCACCCATGGGTGTCAGATCCTCTCAACAGTCAGCCCTTGCTCCCACCCACTCTGCCCTCACAGCCCTCAGTTCCATCTGAGATAAGCTCCTTCGTTCCTGTTTCCAGATCACTGTGTCCTGCAGAGCAAGGTGGTAGGTATGGCCTCGCTCTGCTCAGAAGCTATTGTGGACAGACGGACAGACAACTGGGGAAGGCGGGCCTCGGCTAGCAGGTTCCAGGGGCCTCAGGGATGTTCACTGACCCTGGGATGCAGCAGGAGGCAAGTGAGTGTTTCATTTTGTTTGGAATTCGCTTCAACAGCTGCAAAGCTTAGAACAATTTTTGAAGCCAAACTATCATATGCATTCTAGTGTCTCAGAACAGACCTGGAGGAAGAGAGGGGTGCATCCACCGACTCCCAAGAGACCGTAGGCAGCCCTGCCTGAAAGACGGGTGACACGGAGTGAGGGGGCAGAGGGACATGCTGGAGGAGGCCAGGAACTGCCCATCACCTGTCTATGGGCTCCAAAGGATCCCCTTTCTCCAGGGGGGGGGGGGGAGTCTGGGCTGGTTCTGGCCTCAGTGAGGGCCGTGCCTGTGGGAGCGAGCGCTGTGGCTGGCACCATACCCATTGGCAGCTCCACCTCAGGACCAAGGACAGCCTTCAGGTACACCCTTGCCCCTCTCCCTGGGACCCTTCAGAGCTCCCCTGCCTGCACTCCTCCCAGCTTCCCTTTTCTCTGAGTGTGCACTGCATGGACAGGTGGCCCCGAGCAGCTTCTGCTGCACAGATGGGCAGGCTCTGCACCTCCAGAGCCCTCGGCGCACACCCAGCTCCCCATCCTCTGATCTCTGAGCCTAGTCCCCTCACCCACACCCCTGCACCCTGGATGGCTGGTGTCACAGCTCCCCTGGTTCCCTGCATGACAGCTCCATCTCCCTTGGAGAGTCCCACTTCATGTTTGACATTCTCCTGACACTCCTCCTACTGTCCAACCTCCTGGCAGCTGAAGACACCCATCTCTGCTCCAGGTTGCAAAAAAAGACATCCATGGAGTATTAGTGAACACGTGTCTTGGGAAGGTTTCTCCTGACACCTCTAAGCATGGGGTCATGGCTTACTCCAAACCCAAGTTAAAGTGTATAGCATTGTGGCTCCTTCCCACGGCGTCATTAGCTACATTAGCAGCCACGTCTGAGTCTCTCTCTTTAAAACTCCACCATAAATGGAATTTGTTCCATTTGAGGCCAGCCCAGAGGTAGAAATCAGGTACCTCCCTCCCTCGTCAGGAGCCCCAGGCAAGGTGGCAGGGGAAAAGCCTGGCTGGGTGTCATGCAATCCACCTTCTCCATAGCATATCCCTAGTCATCCACTGAATAGCACTGTTTTATTCTTCAATGTCAAGAAGAGGTATAAGGATCTACAATAAATGCCTGCACCTTTTCTCCTTAGGTAGAGAGAGAGAGAGAGAGAGAGAGAGAGAGAGAGAGGGAAAGAGCCCTAGCTGGTTTGCCTCAGTGGATAGAGCGTTGGCCTGCAGACTGAAGTGTCCCAAGTTCAATTCCAGTCAAGGGCACATGCCTGGGTTGTGGGCACAATCCCCAGTAGGGGACGTGCAGGAGGCAGCTGATCAATAATTCTCTTTCATCATTGATGCTTCTGTCTCTTTCTCGCCTTTCCTCTCTGAAATCAATAAAAAATATATTTTTAAAAATAATAAATTAAGCCGAAACCGGTTTGGCTCAATGGATAGAGCATCGGCTTGGGGACAGAAGGGACCGGGTTCGATTCCAGTCAAGGGCATGTACCTTGGTTGTGGGCATATCCCCGGTAGGGGGTGTGCAGGAGGCAGCTGATCGATGATTCTCTCTCATCGATGTTTCTAACTCTCTATCTCTCTCCCTTCCTCTCTGTACAAAATCAATAAAATATATTTGTTTAAATAATAAATTAAATAAAATAAGCAAGTGCTCACACACACACACACCAGCCAACACTTCCCCTAAATGCACAACCACCTAATCTTGTCTAAGGGCCCCTGCCCAGCCCACCTGGGAGCTGTCCATACCCCTGGTGCTGAAGCTGGGTCAGACTGTGCACACCTCCCACAGAGGGTTCCGCTGCCCTCAAGGCACTGAGCTGTTCCTTGCCTCACCCACTTCCTGCCTGAGGCCAGTCCTGCTTTGCCACTTGGTGCTCTGCTGTTCCAAGGCCAGCACGTCTGTGCCGGGGCCTCCTCAGCCCACAGTGCTGGAAACCGACCCTTTCACGGCACATTCTTGGATCAGAACAGCAATTCAGTCCCTACCTGCCGAGGCAGAGGGATAATAAGTCTCTCTTGGAGCAGCCGATGCTTCCAGAGAACCAAGCGTGGCCCACAGACTAGTGCATGGCAAATCCCACACCATGAGCTCCTCAGGCCAGAGCCACAGTGGCAGCAGCTTCCTGCCAGCCCTCAACGCTACAATGTCCACAGGGCACGTCCCCAGGCCCTCGGCCTCAGGTCAAGTCCAGGCGGGCCTCCTTCTACGGTGCTTCACTGACCCTGTGTTCCCACATGTGGAGGCCAGGCACCCAGCAGGGGAAAGTATGTCAGCGCCATTTCCCAGCTGTGTTTGCTCACTGCATGTCTCTGTGTCATGCTTCGGCGGTTCGCACGACGTTTCAAACTTTTCCACTGTTGATATATTTGTTATGGTGATCTGTGACTAATGATTTTTATGTCATTATTGTAATTGTCTCTATATAAGACAGCAAACTTAATCAATAAATGTGTGCATTCTGACAAAAAAAGAAAAAAAAGAAAAATGCGTATGACTCACTATCCTTTGATATCTGTTTTATTGTGGATGCCTGGACCAGCAATGGCTCTGAGATTGCTGTCACTTTCCTGGTCACGTGATCTCTGTTTAGCTGCTCAGGGCTGGGATGGGATGATGCAAGTAAGGCCATCACTGGGTGCAAATTTAAGGGGGAAACAAAAACTCAGTGGTCAAGATTAAACAATATTTTAATGCAGCACTTAACACATTGAAGTCAATGCAGAAAACCCATGATCAAAATTTAAATGAAGGCAGGGTTGGTGTCGTTGTCTTTTCTTTAGGCCTTGGGCTCCAGATGGCACCAGCCACCCACAGAAAGGCAGATGTGGATGGAGGTGCGAGGACAAACCCATGGCAGTGCCTAGGCCAGTCACCAGATTGGAAAGAAGAGGTTGGGCTTTGAGAGCAAACTACCAACTCCCTCAGAGGAGGCTGTCACCCAAACGCTGTAGCCCTGGCCGCCTACACTCTGGGCAGGCGCACCCTGTGGCCGGACCTCAGGTCATGGTCTGGAGCCTCGTCAGTGTCTGTGTCAGACAATGAGGCCAGCATCTGAGACCTGGGAAGGAGGCCCACCAAGCCTGCTTGCTGTCACCTAACCCTGGGACCCTGTTTTACCTGAAGAACATCATGGGAAGTTCTAGAATTAGAGGGTGGCATGGCTGCCAGTACCTGGGATGTCCTGGACTAGGGAGCAGTACCACAGAGGGCACCTGGGCCTCTGCCACCCATCTGCTTCCACCTGGGGAGATGGAAATCAGCGAGGACGCACACCTCACGAGTCCCTAGGGATTCTCAGCCTGCCCGGGCACTGAGGGGAGAATGGCAGCAGTGGCTGAGGACATCAGGGAGCCCGATGCAATGGGGCCTTGGAACAGGGACCTGGCCTAAGCGAGGCTACTGTCACCTGTGGATTTGTTCTATTCAGCCACTCTTCTCCCTTTATTTAAAGTGTCCCTAGCCCCACCAGTCCTTCGCCTAATCTGCTGACGACTAGACACACGTCACCTGTGCCGCTCCCGGCCTGGAGGGGAGAGCTCTGTCTGCTTAGACCCGGGGCAGGGCAGGTGGCCCTCTGAGCGCCTCACCTTGCCGCGTCCGTCCATTAGCCTCGAGGCCCTGTAGTTGCTGGCCTTGTCTCCGTGTGTCCACCTCTGGCTCAGCAGCTCACCCCGGAACTCATTTTCTGAGGGCCAGAGAAAGGAAACAATGAATGCGCTATACGTCTCGAGGACAGAAGCCGAGCAGTGCGGGTCACGTCTGCACAGCCGTCAACAGCCCCTGCCTAGACCCACGGGAAGACATGCCAGGCTCGTGGAGGAGCATCACTGCTGGTGGGGACACCCTGCCGGCATCAGGGTCACAGGACACACTGGGGCTTCCAGCGGGGGAAGCTGAGGGGACGCTGTCACTGAGGGGATGCTGCCCCCACTGCCTGGCCCCCGCTCCGGCACCTTTCCTCTGTGAGGCGCCCACTTGGGTTTAATCCTTCACAGCAGCTCGGCTCAGCTGGACAGACAAAGAGCGGCCTTGTGTGCCTATTCCCTGCGGCACTCTGTTTCCATGACAACAGCTTTCCACACCGGCAGCAGCGTTTCAAAGAAAGGCCATCAGTAACCAACAATAAAAATAGGAAATGAAAATGCCTGCGTTCTGCTCTCTGCTGCTCCCTGAAGGCAGCTTGGACTCTGCCGGAAGTGGTGGGGCCCACAGCTCTGACACCACTGCCCGCACGCTAGGCCGGCACCCCCACGTGGTTTGTCTAGTTCAAGCTCCTGCCCCGGCACCCTTGTGACTCCTTCCCACAGCATCCACATGTCCGGAAATGCCTCCAGACCCTCGAAGGGCTCCTGTGACCTCCAGGAGCAGCACACTGAGCGACTCAGACTGGTTGTCAAGGCGATGCCTAATGCAAGGTTTTCAAAGGACTGGTTTGGTACCTACCATGTGCCTGCCTCACTGAGCCAGGAGTCACCTGCAGGAGACCCCGAAGGTATGGGCTGTGACTCCTGGCTTCCAGGTCCTCACCAGCGCACCCAAAATGGGGACAGGCCCACGGCCGGCATTCAGATTTCCAAACCCACCACACGTGTGTGGGAGCCACACAGGCCCTGAATGAACAGGCAGAGGCTGCAAAGTGGGTGCAGACAGACTCACACCTGGCAGGGATGAAGGACACGCGGTGAGTCAGCCAGTCATAGGAGGTGTCTGATACCTGAGGGCAGAGGTGAGAGTGCACAGGGTTCGCTCTCCACACACACCTCCTGGTCAGGAGACGCCACAGCCACCTGTGCTGGCTGCGGGCCAGGCTCCAGGGGCAGTTCTTGTCTCCATGACAATGTAAATGTGTGAGGTGACTGGGGCGTGTCATGGCAGCTGGAGGGGACAGCAGACGAGCTGTCTGTGCTGCAGGCAGGACTGTTTCCCCTCTTGACACCAGCAGGGGCCTAGGCGTGCCCCACCCCTGTGCGACCCCTTGAGGTCCCTCCTGCTTCCCAGAGGAGCCCAGCCAGTGAGCAGAGCAAATCTGGGAAGGAGCTCTGTTTTTCTGTTTGATGGGAGACAGCCAGCTCACAGGTCTTCCCACACCCCCACACCTGCAAGGGAAAGCACAGGGTAGAGAGTGTCTGGACACAGGAGCGGGGCAGCACCTCAGCAACCTGGAGCTCACGGCCCTGGGGCTCGGCAGCAAACTGGGCACAGCCCGGGGACCAGACCCTCATCGCGAACCAGTTCTCCCCTGACGTGAGTCCTTCCTCTTCCTGGGAAGACTTTGGCAGCAAACTATGGTCACTGCTGGCAGCCAGCACTCCTCCTGGGCTAGGACCCCAGGACCTGCCGTGGCCCAGCCACCTCGCAGACCGGACGCCTCCTGGCT
Source organism: Nyctalus aviator (assembly GCA_036971965.1). Lineage (NCBI taxonomy): Eukaryota > Metazoa > Chordata > Mammalia > Chiroptera > Vespertilionidae > Nyctalus > Nyctalus aviator. Next base: position 87,203,471 of record CM072925.1, read on the forward strand.
GACACACAGAGGCAGCACACAAAGCCCCCACCAGCCCAACTCAGAGTCCTCAGGCTGGAGGGTGGCCCTGTGGGGCCCCAGCAGGACGTGCCTTGCAGGGGTCACCTGCTCTGGACACATGGGGCAGAGGGGCAGAGGGGCAGAGCTGCTTCCACCCCTGTCCTGCATGTCCCCTTCCCCATCCACCACGTGAGGGGGACGGAGGTCTGGGGATTGACAGCTGATGTGGAACATGCCCTCCCGGGGTCAGTGCACAGGGGACACGTGAGGATGGCACAGCCTGTTACGGGGAATCTGAAGGGAAGAGCAGGCTGTCCTCGGGACGAGTGGCCTGTGAGCTCTTAAGTGTCTAATCAGCTCATTCGAATCTCTGCCCATGGACTCAAACAGCAATCAGGCCGCTTAGGGGCAGGTGGTGAGGAGGAGGCGCTGGCCTTGACCCCTCTGGGACCGGGCCCCACGTGCCCTGTCTGTTCACACTGCCCAGGTCTGTCCCCACAGAGGCCCCAAACTCACTTCTGCCACGAGACTCTGGCTGGCAGACAAGCTCAGAGCAGCGACCAGGATCTGCTGCCAGGGTGGTGGGTCTGTGAGCAGGGCAACTTCCTGCCCGAGCCCAGCAGCCCTCTCCTGATGGCAGCCATTGCCCAGCTCAGCAGCCCCAGGGCCAGCCCGCCAGGCCCAGGACAGTTTCTAACAAACAGCAGTACAGCCCTGGACCCCAAGAATGAGAATCGGTCTCCGGTCTCCGGAGGCCTCAGCCCAGCCCTCCTTGGTCCCCTTGTGTTCCCAACATCCTGGCCGAGCCAACCTCTCCACGAGGGCCTGATGCCCCCTCTTTCCCAATATCGAATAAAGGATCCCAGGGGCACCTCACAGGCTTTTCAACTGGACCCTTCCTGTGGCTTTTCAATTCTTCAACCAACTTGAGGTTAAAATGACCATCCCTGTGGGCTCCACCACCAGCAGCCTCCCCCCGCATCACAACCACATTCCTTAAGGAACCACACTGCTCCTCACTCCCCACCGCAGCAACCTCCACCCACAGCCTTCCACCAGAGCTCGATCCCTGAGGGGTCACCAGTCACAGCCACGTCACTTCCCCATGGTGCACCCCTGACTCCCCCACTGCCTGTAGGTCCTTCTGGCCACTGGCCGTCCCATCGACCCCTCTTCTGACTCTGGTCCCTGTTCTTAGCATCTGCTCTTCACAGGACTGAGCTTTCCTCTCCCCACTCCTCACCAGGGCACCAGCATGGATTGGGACCCAGATCCTGCCACAGTTACATCCTGAGTCTCCCCACAATCCGGCGACTTCTGTTTCTCCAGCTGTTTTGTTCGAGAAAATTGATTCTAAAATGTACATGGAAATTCAAGGAGCACAGGATTGTCAGCAATAAAGCTGGACGCTCTCACATCACATGCAAAAGGTAACTCACAGTGGATCACAGCTCTGAATGCAAGAGTTAAAGTCTTAGAAAGCACAGGGGCACGCCTTCCTGACTGACTTAGATATGACACCAATAGGACAAGTAATAAAAGGAAAAAGTGGATAAATTAGACTGCATGAAAAATTTAAAACTTTTGCACATCGATACCAACAATAAGATGAAAAGACAATCCATAAACTGGGGGGGGGGGGGGGGGGCATTTGCAAATCATATATCTGATAAGGGACTGGTAATCAGAACACTTAAAGAAGGCTTACAATGCCATAATCACTACACCATCCAGTTTAAATAGACACTTGTCCAAAGACAACATATGAATGCCAATATACACATGAAAAGAAGCTCAGAATCTAGTTGTTAGGAAAATGCCACTTAAAACCACAAACTCACTAAAGTGGCTATAATTCTCTTAAAACTCACACGATAACAAGTGTTGGAGAGAATATGTAGAAGCTGGAACACAGATGGGAATGAAGAGGGCGCAGCCCGGCCAGCGCGTCTCAGAGGTTGAGCAATGGCGGGTGCACCAAGAAGTCACAGTTGGATTCTCCGCCAAAGCACATGCTCAGGTGGCAGGCTCAGTCCCCACTAAGGGGCGTGCAGAAGGCAGATGGATGGTTCTCTCTTATCAATGTTTCTCTCTAGCACTCTCCCTTCCTCTCTCTCTAAAAAATCAATAAAAACATATTTTAAAATTAAATTTTAAAAATTAGGGTGTATCATTTTTTTTTTAAAAAGGTTTTTTTTTTAAGACAACTTTAAAAATATATATCCTACCCTAGCCAGTTTGGCTCAGTGGATAGAGCATTGGCCTGTGGACTGGAAGGTCTCAGGTTCTATTCTAGTCAAGGGTATGTACCTTGGTTGTGGGCACATCCCCAGTGTGGGGTGTGCAGGAGGCAGCAGATCAATGCTTCTCTCTCATTGATGTTTCTAACTCTCTTTCCCTCTCCCTTCCTCTCTGTAAAATTTCAATAAAATATATTTTTAAATATATATATATATATATATATATATATATATATATATATCTTTAAATATATATATATATGACCCAGCAATTCCAACCCTAGGTAAAGACCCAAGAGAAATGCAAACATATGTCCACACAGAGCCTTGGACACATCGATTCTTTACATCGTTATTCAGACCGGCCAAAAAGCAGCAACAGCTCAAACTCCTGCCAACTGCTGAATGGATGAAACAAAATACCACAGCCTCACCTCATTGGTTAGCGTGTCGTTCCAACACACCGAGGTGTGGCTGCTAGGGCACGTGCAATGAGCACATAAACAAGTGGAGCAGCAAATCGATGTCTCTCTCCTTCCTGCATCTCTAAAAGCCATCCATCAGTCATTTTTTTTAAGATGCCACTGAGCTGTGCTTGGCGATGAGGAGGAATGCAGTGCTGCTAGTGGTAGGGTGTGTGAGCCTCAGGCTGAGAGCGGGGACACCAGCACGGCCATCCAGACACGGTGACCCCAAAGAAGTGTTGGGCTCGGGGCCCGTGTAGAGGACCTCTGAGGCACGGCTTTCCTTCCAGAGGATGCAATACGATGGGCGAGGCTCTGGGTTTGCCGAGACAGTGACGTACTCACTGCGGGGGCGATGGGCAGAGGGCCCAGGCCGTGCCAGTGGCTCCCGCCGTGGTCAGGGACAATTTGCAAGTCAACTTAATGAGCCTAACCTGCTGGGTAAAACCAGTCCTATCTACTCAGAGATTAATAAAATGAATAAATTGGCGGTTAAGTGAAGAATGAGGCATCTGCATAGTTTCAATGCATCTTCCTGCCAAATACTTATCAGGTGCAAAGAAAAAGACTGTCCCTGCATCTGTATGACAGCACCATCTGACCAGAGCAGAGGCATCAGGCCAGGGCACAGGGCCCCATGCCTGGGGTCCAGTCTGGAGGGCAGCCAAGAAGTTCTACCACAAGCTGACCAGCACTCCTCAGGAGGGTGAAGGTCACTGAAAGGTTAACGTGGTGGTACATGGGAGGGGCTACAGAGCACCTCGGATGGTGGATAAAGAAAATGGAATTTATCTAAGGAAAGGGCTGAGCTGGGATGCCCACAGGGGAGGGCTGCACAGCCCCGAGCCAAGGGCGCACGGGGTGAAGCTGGCTGCCCCAGGAGCTGGCGCTCCACCTCCTGTGCAGCCGCTGGCAGGAGCCCTGTGGTCAGAGGGTGGTCCTAGCCGGCGGGCTGGGGATAAGATGGGCGCAGGTGTGCGACTGGGTGCCCCACGACAGGCGCTTTCCTTATGCTCCGGCACCGGTTCCAGCAAGTCCCTCCCGGCGTGTGCCCTCCTGAGGAGGGAGCAGGACAGTCCTCCCGGCCTGTGCCCTCCTGAGGGGGGAGCGTGGACAGTCCTCCCGGCCTGTGCCCTCCTGACGGGGAACGTGGACAGTCCTCCTTGCCTGTGCCCTCCTGAGGGGGAGCGTGGACAGTCCTCCCGGCCTGTGCCCTCCTGAGGGGGAGCATGGACAGTCCTCCCGGCCTGTGCCCTCCTGAGGAGGGAGCATGGACAAGGCCTTCTGGTCTCAGTCTCCTGTGGCGGGAAGCTTACCCATGGACTTTAATGATCACGTTGCCCTGCAGTCCTAACATTTTCCTCTTCTCTCTGTTAGAAATTATTTTTATGGAATCGGGATGAAGGTCTCTATCTTCTGGGACCACCTCCTGCTGATTGGGGGTGTAGAGCTGTCCCTGACCCGTGCTCGCATGCTGGGGACCTGGAGAGTGGAAGGGTGTCCTATAGGCCATGGTCGGGGCTGGCCGTGTGTCTGGAATAGTTTGCACACGGTTTTGGAGCAAGGGAAGGAGGACACAGCGATGCGAGGTCTGAGAGAAGGAGACTCACTGAGACGAGTGGACCCAAAATAGGTAGGACCACATCCCATTAGGGCACCAAGGAGAGAGGGATTGCCCAATATCTGGGTTTTGTCAGTTATATGTGTGTAACCATTCTGCCTCTTCATAGACTCTCTTTATGTTAGTTCCAATGACACCGGAAATGTTGATGGAGGGACAGCAAGTCTGTGACCCCTCCCTGCTCTTTGAGGGTTACAGGTTGTCAAGGACTCATCGGCTAGGGAGCCCAGGGGCCTGGGAAGTCGGCTAAGAGATCCGCAGGGCACAGAGACGTTCCTCCTGTTGGGTTGGGGAGTTCTGTTAGAGTGTGTTCACGACAGGTGAGCCCTCCTCATGGAGCTACAGCTGAGATTGTGCAATGACCCTGCCAGGACTAGGCCGAAGGCCCTTTTTGTCCTGCATGGGCTGTGCTTTGGTTGGGTTGCCCTGAGGATAGTGATGCCTGTTGGTGCGATGGCCCCAGGGTTGGGAGTGAGCGATAGCCTCGGGGGTTCTGCATGAAGAGTGAGGGAGTTGGGGTTCTGATGGACAAAGGAGTCCTAGGGGAGTGGTAGGAGAGAAGGGTTAGAGGAGTTATACTTGTTGAGAAGATGGTAGTTGGGTAGAAAAAGACAGTTGCGGATGGACTGAGCTTGGAGGTATTGTGTGGCTTCTGTGCTGGGTCTTTGAAAATGGGGGCAATGAGGTTTGTAGCTTTCCTAGCTGCCAGCTGCTGTGCCGAGCAGGGTTTGTGTCAGCTGTTCCTGAAGTAATGGCAGAGCGGCTTGTATTTGGAGTGCAATTGTTGTCCTAGTTTGGCTTCCAGACAGGCTCAGGGGTGAGCCGGGACAAGCTGCCTGCCACTGCCCACTGCTCCCCTGGTGGCAAGTCTCATGGGTCCCTTAGAGGTTGGGGCTTTGTGCCTGTGAGGGGTGGGGGGTGGAAATGGAAGGGGTGCTCCTTGAAAGGAGCAGACACACAGGGTCCTTGTCCTGAGTGTATTTCTCTCTCTTGCAGGTGGGGATCTGAGGGGCGGTCTGAGGGGAGGTCTTAGAGAATGTCCATCAGCTTCCAGGTGAGGTGAGCGCTTTCAGGGTCGTGGTCTCTGCTGACTGGTTGGTGCCAGGGCCAGGGGCCGTGATACAGGGCAGCTCCAGTATCTGGTTTTGCTGATTTATGGGCCTGGAGCTGAAATATAGCTGAGGCCTTGGTGTTATCTTTAAAGGAAAAGATCAGGGTTCTAAACCCTGATATGAAAGATCAGGGTCCAAACTGTGTGTCCAGTGATGTGCCAAGAGGAGAGGACCCCTGGGGACAGGTCCTTGTTCTCCCAGTTTTGCTCCTTGCTAGGCACCACGGCTTTCTGCCCTGCAAGTATCTGTCCCAGGCCATCGCCCCGGCTCTGCTCATGTGTAACAGTCCAGACTGATGCAGACCAGTGAGATCAGCCACCAGGAGCTGCGGCCGAGCCCGCTGTGAGCCGCCTGCGCAGGGTGTTCTGAGGGATGGCATCGCCAGGCAAACATGCTCTCCAGGGGGTCAGGAAACGCAGCTCTCTCCCACATTGGAAATGTTCCTGTGAGTTTGAGGCTGCTTCAAAATTATTTTGAAAAATAACAGGACATGAGGAGACTTCAGTGACGGACAGACAGTAGAGGTCTGTGAGGAGAGGCGCAGGGGCCGGCACCCTCAGGTGCAGGTGCGTGGCCTCTCAGCTGCAGGACTGTCCCTGGAGCCCAGGAGGCTGGCTCCAAACTGCCTGCTTGGCCTAATCTGGGACACGCTATTCTGCACAGTCTCCTGGGTGGTGCTGTCCCTCAGGAGTCTGACAGCACAACATGAAAAAGGAAGTGGCATTGGTGCCCTGGACACATGGCCCCAGGCAGAGGGACCCTGCATTTGCCTCCTCCCACTCCAACCCCTACCCCTCCACCCCCAACCTGGCTTTTCCTGCAGCCCTTGCCTCTCAGACAGGGAGCCCTCTGCACCCGGCCTCTGGGCCCCTCGGGGCTCCACACAGGGGTTCACAGCCGCGGGGTCCTGGGGCAGTGCCGGCATACCACCCACGCGCCAGCTTTTGGCAGGGAACACAAGCAGAGCCCAGAGGTGAATGAGGCAAGTTTTTCTCTTTTTCTTTCCTTTTTTCTTAAGCTGGGACTCGAGAATAAAATGAAGAGTTGCTGAGTAGAGCAAAAGCAGACCTGCTTTTGCTGAGTTTAGGTGGACAGGGAGGCGGGGGAGAGGCAGCCCTTCGCTCTGCGAGGTTCTCTCATTATTTTGCTTCTAAATCAGCCTCCCTGGAACTTTCTCGATTCAATAAAAGCCACATGCAAGCCTGCCCTTAATCGCAGCAGCAGCAGCTCTCTGCTGAGAAAATAATATAGACGTAACTTCCAGCTCACACTTTTCCATTTATATGCAAATAGTGACCTTTCACCCAGGCTGTCTCAAAGAAGTGGTTCCTTAAAAATGCAAATAGCACGATGCTGTCAGTTACTGTGGCTGGGTCTTTGTTACATTATTATTATTATTTCTTTTAAACCTCACCAAGGCTGTAAAAACAACAGTGAAGTGCCCGGCAGTAATAATGACTTTCTAAACCAAATCACAGGCTGCTCTCCAGGCATCTGCCACAGAGCCTGCCATGGGGAGGTGGGTCCCAGGTGGTGGGCGGAGCTGGTCAGCCCTGAGGCCGGCGCCCGTCCTAGGAGAGGCCAGGGTGCAGAGCTGCTCCAGCCCAGCCATGTCCCAGCCAGGAGCTCCACCGGGAACCGTCTGCCCCATGTGGAGTTCCACTATGACCCCAATCCCACCTACATTGGCTGATGGCCCCCGCCCCTGACGCTCTCGGAAGCTCCCCCAGAAAAGGGGGCGGTAGTGGTGACAGGAATAAGAACGCTGGAAGAACAGGCTAGGAGAACTGGGGGAACCAAGGGAAGTGGCAGAAGGCATTGGGGTGGGGACTCCCCGCGATTCCCTCGACCCACCCCACTAGCCAAGCCAGGTGGCGGGCCAGGCAGGAGCTGGGAAGACGTGTACTTGTACCCTGCATCGCCCCCAGAGCTCAGGGCCCCATCAGTGCCACCCATCCATCCTCTCTGTCTGTGGCTGCTGCTCCTTAAGCTCAGAGCTTGGGCTCTTGGGCCACCCCGAGCTTAGGAAAGGAGGGTGTGGCCAGCCAGGCTAAACCAACCTCAGAAACCTCCAGAGCAAGCAGGTCAGGTTGCCTGTCTCATTCCAGGGAACCCAGAGGAGAAGGCAGCATGGTGGCCTGGCATGGCACAGCCTTACCCTCGGGGGGGGGGGGGGGGGGGAGACCCGGAGGGCTGGCTCAGGGCCCTCCTCGCAAATCTCTGTCGACTCCAGAGGACACATGGCCCCATTTCCCTTCTCCACCCCCAGGGTCTGTCAGGGAGACCAGGGCCAGCTCCAGGGCTCAGTGGCCCCACATGGCGGCTGCCGACCAGCCTCCCAGCAATGCCAGGGAACTCTGCCGCTGTCCGGTCAGTCCAGGGTGGCCTCGGAGGGTACCTGGCAGGAAGGGCCTGCAGGAGGGGCGGGCAGGGCCAGAAGGTGCACCCTGTAGCACAGGAAGAGTTGGGAGTCCAGCTCCCCTAACAGCCTGCAGGGGCCAGACCTGCAGCAGCAGGTTCTGAACCAGAAGCCGAGGGTCGAGCCTACAGCTGGACGGCAGGCCAGGGCCCAGAGCCAGCAGCCTGTGAGGGCCACACCAGCCCACCCCTCGCTCCTGGCGCTCTGAAGGAGCAGGGCCTGGCCGCGGCCTCTCTGGCTGCCCTGGCGGCTCGATGGCATTTCCAGGCAGGCGCTTGAGCAGAGGTCACGCACTCACAGCTCTCGTCAGTTGTGAGACCCAGGGTGCTCGAGAGGGGAGGAGCCACACTGCAAACCTGCTCCAGGCCTCAGCACACCGCCACAGCGAGGGCGGGAATGAAATGAGGTCACACAGAAAGCTGAACACGCCGAAATCAGACCGTACGCAGGAGCAGCCGGAGGCAGTTCCGCAGGCGGATGGCACACTCACAGGACACGGTAGAACCAACCTCAGGAAGGAGCAGAGTGGATGGAACGTTCAAAACTGAAACTCCTCGCAGGGCGTGTCAGTAGCTTTTTTTCTGACTCCATCTCCTTCTCACCTGAAGCCATCCTTGAGAAGCATCCATGGGGCGGCCAGCCCAGGGCCGTCCAGGGGAACCTGGGCAGCTGCACCGCCGCAGCCGGGGGTGGGCCTGGGCCTGCAGCTGCTCAGAGGGAGCAGGACCTGTGCGAGGGGTCTGTGTCCTACGGAGCTGCCGAGACAGCGGTCAAGGACGAGACACTGAGCGCACAGAGAAGCTACAGAGGCCCCCTCCCCCAATCCAGGGCCTCGGAGAGAAGGAAACTCAGCTGCAGGGAGAGGGAGGAAGCGCCACTGGGAGGCAGGTAGGAACCTTCACTTGGGGACGGAGACCAAAGTTGGAGGAAGCCGGACACAGGAGGACTGTGCGGGGAGGCAGCCTGAGCACACCCGGCAGAGCGCTGCCTGACCCGCCCGGCCGCCCGCACCGCCAGCACCACAGGAGCCCCTGCCGTCCTCGGGGGCTCAGGGCTCAGCAGATCCTGCAGGTGCAGAGGCGGAAGGGCTGCCACACGTCAGCTCAGTAAGACGACAGGGGTGCGGAAGCATCAGGCCCTCAGGGCTGCGGGTCTGGCGCACCATGACCGGAGCCTCCCCAAGCCTCCCCAAGCCACGGCGGACGTGGGTTTACGGTCTGGAAGCCCAAGGGCCCCCGTGGGCCTGGTCAAGCAGGAATCTGCCCATAAGGGAGCGTCTGAGCCACCACAGCAGAGAGAATGTGGGAGGGCAACCTGGGTCTAATGAGAACCGGGGGGGGGGGGGGGGGGGGGGCCTCAGGCCGCTCCTCTAATGTGCAGCTTTTAGGCAACAAAATGGGAAAAAAGGAGAGGCCCCAGATGGCTTCTGCCAGAGCCTCCAGACCGCCATCCAACACGATCAAGGTGTGAAGCCAGGCGTGAGTGTGGTGGGAGCCTGCGGCAGGGCCTCAGCAGCGTGGGCCATATGGCGTGTGTGCCTACATCTAGGTCACCGCCACCACCACCGAGCAGCACAGAATGCCAGTCCTTCAGGCCCTGTCACTGCCGCCCCCTCAACGCAGGGCCCCTGACCCACCAGCAGCCGGGCCAGCGGCCCCTGCAGTTAACAGAACTCCCTGAAGGCGGGGCTGCAGAGGCAGCGCTCGGGTAACAGGAGGGGCCTGAGACCAGTTGCTCACACCCACCTCCTACCTTCCCTCCCTCCCCCAGGCCTCCCCGCCCCACACACACACACACACATACACATGCCGCCCGTGGCTGCCTCTCCCTTGGACGGCTGCTGGTCCTGACAGGGCCTGCTCACAGCCACTCTGAGTGATTAAAACAACATTGCACTTTTGTGGGTAAATTTAAAAATGGAAACGGATGAAGCAAAGGGTAAAGCCAATCCTGGCACAGGAAAAGCACAGTGCTCCTGACAGTGAGAGCAGCGAGGCGGATGGCGCCAGCTCCGCGTCCTCTGACAAGCCCCGCGGAGCCCGAGAGCAGAGCATTTCCAGTGGAAAACGTCCTCTCACTCTGTTCTGAGTTTGTGAAGCAGCGTTTGGAGAAGGGAAACTCAGCACTCATGAAAAACAGACCATCCTCTGAAGGCCGTGAGACCGCAGCGGCAGCCGGCTGGCTGCCCCGGAGGTCTCCGGACAATGGCCTAGGGCTGGGCAGCAGAAGGCTGGACTGTTGCCCTCACCCCTCCGGGAAATGGCATCTGGGGGCTGACTAACCTCCTAACGATGCCAGCTCCCAAAGACCATTTTCTATAAACTCTCACCACAAAATTCCCGTTAAAGTGGACGCTCAGCTGCTCTGTCGTTGCTGAGGGGTTCACAGCAAAGCCCAGGAGGCTGTCGCGGGCTGGGACCCGAGCGAGGCCCTTTCCGCAGCTAAGCCAACAACAAGGGGACCTGCTGGGCCTCCAGGGCGGGCAGGCACAGTGTTGGTCTTCCCAGCAAGCCTGTGCGACTGACTGCATCCCCCTAGGTGCCCAGCGCCCTGCGGGCCCGACCAGGTGACAGCGGCACCCGCCTCCTGTCACTCCGTCGCTCCGCCACGTGCTGAGAGGCAGTCACCCAGGTGGTGCTCAGCTTTCTCCATGGCACACAGCACACCCAGCCCATCCTGGAGCAGCCCGGCCCCACCAGCGTGCCCACTGCCATGAGGCCGCCGCAGGAGGCCAAGGAGACCTTGCTGGCACGGTGTCCGTCTGCAGACGCTCGGTCCTGCTGTGTGCCCAGGGCTGGGCCATGCAAAGCAGCATTCCCAATGGTGTGGCCGTCGTCAGGCATAGACCCCATCCGGAGGCAGGTCAGCTTAGCTGTGCTGCCTAAACACTCCAGCCCCCCGCGCCCTCCTCACCACCCCATCCAGCCCTCACACTCAGACTCACCATGTCCTAGTCAGCATCTTGGGTAACTCCAGGCCAAAAGAGGGCAGTAGGAAAAGGAGGGCCATGCTCTGGGTAGCACCAGGGGAGTGCCCAGAGCAGCTGGGCCCAGGTCCAGCCAGAACCAGCGTCTTATGAGCCAGGGGCCAGCATGCTTGGCAGGCCCGTCTGACATCCCTGAGCACCAACAGGGTTTTTCAGTAAAAAATAAAAATAAATAAAAAAACTGGGACAGAGCAAACTTTCAGCCCCAAAGGCTCTGCACCCACATAGGGGCACCTCCATCCAGGCTCTCTGCCAGAACCTCCCAAGAAAGTACACTGTCTCAAGTACTGCCTCTAGACCAGGGCGATTCTGAGGGTCCCACAGGCCCTGGGCCAGAAGCGCCCTCCTGACCTGCATGAGCTCCGAGGCCTGCGTCTGGGCCCTGCGGACCGAGGGAACTCGGCCCAGGTGATTCCGAATGGGAAGGCCTGTTCCCGGCTGGTGGCCCGGGAGGGCCAGGGCTGCGCAGTCACCTGGGTGACTGCCTCTCAGCTGCCCGCCTCCAGCGCCAAGGGCCCAGGGCTCCGGCACCGCCTGCTCTGCGCAGCGAACCACTCGGGGAGCTGGCAGGTCCCGTCTGGTGGGGGACGCCCTCCCTGCTGCGCCACAAACTCCAATCCCTGCTCTCCCACTCTTTTGTTTACCATGAAGTAACAGGTCACACGGAGGAAGGGAATCGTCTCAGCCCAGGACCGATGGGGGGCGGGGGGGTGGCCCAGAGGCAAGGACCAGAGTAAGCGCCCCCTCCCCCCCCACCCCACCCCCGTCACCCCTCGCCCCGACCTGCCCAACACCTGCCTGCCTTTTGTTCACTCAGCCACAGAGGCCTTCACAGGCCCTCTGACTTCCTTTTTAACCCCTACGGCAACACCCCCCACCGCCTCTCCTTCTCCCGGAGGAATGACCATAATAGCTGCTGTCATCACGGCACAGTCTGCTGGCCGAGGCCCAGCCCTCCTCCTGCTCCAGAGCCACCTCCCGGGGTTTTGTTTCAGGAATTAAACAAACTTGACTGGCCAGTGGTGTCCGCTGGTGCCATGGGGCAGGGAGAGGAGGCAGACTCCCAAGTGAGTGCCCACACACAGGGCCCGGGCTCACCTGCTCTCCCGGCTCACAAAGAAGGAAGTGATCTGGGGGCAGAACAGAGTCCGACCCTGACGTGTCACCACAGACAAGGCACCACGTCGCTCAATGCCACACCAACCGCCGGCCAGCCAGCGTCCCGGTTTTAAATACACGGCCCGTCACACCCACACACGCTCCGTGGCCCTCAGGACCTTGTCACATCTCGAGAAGGGACCGAGGAGCGGCTCCTCAGTCCTGCGCGTCTCCCCACAGACATGCACCTAGGCGTCGCTCCCTAACTTTAGAGATACGTGACACGCAAAGACAAACGCTCACATGACCGTCTCCACTCCGCGCCTTGCGGGGAGGGGGTCCATGAAGTGCAGACTCTGAGTCCCGGTCCAGGGAGATCTGCTGCTGACGGGCAGCGTCCTCTCCGCCACAGCACTCCCCAGCTGCAGGCGCCCCGGCTCCTCATCCAGAGTTTCTCGCCTCGCTTCCAGGTACCCAGTGTCTTTTCCGGCAGACGCACAGCGTCCGCTAGACTCAGAGGCCAGCGCGGGAGCGAGCAGGGAGGGACCGAAAGGGGAGGAACCCAGCCCTGGCAGACCCCGGAGAGGAGAGCGCCTGGGCCCGACCTGCTCCCCCTGCTGAGAAAGCCTTCATCCGGCAATTAGCGGCTCGCACCCCCGGCCCTGTTCCCCGTCCTCCGAGGGGGAGCTAAGCACCCGGGATCTGCCTTTGTCCGCGAAAGAACGTAACATTGACTTACCTTTCCCCACAGCTATTGTCTGTCCTCTTTCAAAATGACATCACGGAAAGCAATCATGAAATTTACATGGGGGGTGCAGGGTGGACGGGAGGAGGGGCAGGCAGCTGCCTGCCAGGCATCACATGTGGGGAAGCCCATGTGCGGGTTTCAATTAAATATCTTCTCCCCTCAGTGTGCGGGCTCCTAAGCCAGCGAAAGGCAGCGTCTCATTTACTTAATGACCGCTCTCATTAGCAGCGGTGGCACGGGCTGGCAGAGAGGCTCCTTTGTAAATACGCTACCCATGAACCCTTGGGGCTCAATATATCTGTTTACTCTCCGAGGTGAAATAAATTTACAGTATAGCATCAGCAAGATGGATCTGCTGACCTGGGAACTGAGAGGGGCTTGGCTGGCAGAGCCCCGGCTCCTGCTCCGAGCCACCTCTAGCACAAGGTACCTGCATTTGCCCACACTGGTTTATAATTAATATGTGGCATGATCGGATTTTTTTATGCAAAATCCACAAAAGGGCAGAAAGCGTCACAACTGCCACGCTCAACCCCCTCTGCTTTCTCCACCAGTGGTTCAGTCCAATAATTCCTAATAGCAGCAACCGGAGTGACAGATGCCCTGGGTTAGCACGGCTGCAGAGAGAGTACTTTACAATATTTATTGGTGGTTAAGAATATGACCTACCATCATAAAGAACGGACGACAGAATTTATCGCTCAGATGAACCAGGAGGGCTACTTAGGGGTTCGTCTGCATATTCAAGTACCAGTGACTTAAAAGGATGTGTGTGTATATATTTAAAGTGCTTAAACAGTACCTGTGGTCACAGACCAAAAAATACACTCATACACATAAATAATCAATCAAGAAAAGATACTTTTCTTTTATTGCACTTTCCCTTTTTTAAATAATTATTTTAAAATCATGAAACCCTCTCCAAGAGAGGAGGCATGCCTCCGGAGCACCAAGGCAGTAAGTTTATCGCATCCCTGCAAGTTCTCTGCTCCATCTTTTTGAGTCTTTTTAAAACTGCCTGCTCGGAGCTACCCAATGAAGCTCAGGAGGAGGAAAGTCCATAGCACACACAATAGAAGTGCCCACCCACTCCTTAGTCAGCCTGATTGTCTGCTTTCTCATCTGTCATCTTGGGGCTTTTTTATTTCCTCGGGGTACCCGGGAGCCAAGGTATGCTTGCTAACTACTCAAATTCCCTTTTCTTATGATAAATCAGGCCAACAATTGTCTGTCATCACAGTTAGGCTATTAGGAGCTGTCCAGTGGATTTCAGACTCCTTCCCCGGAGTTCTGAGGCTTCTCGGCAACAACAACATTTCCTGGTAAGCTATCCAAGAACACACAACCCCCAACCTAACTAGCATCAGAGGTCTCTGGCCTTCAAAAGAATGAATGAGACAGAACTAAAACATTTCCCATTCTTTAGGAAAGCATGTGTTGACAATCAGCTGAAACTCTCCCACAAGCAACTATTTTTAACAGGCAGTGTCCTGTCTACAGGGCAGCCAACAAGCATCGTCCTAAAAGGAGGCAAGTTGGTACGTTCAGTTCTTAAACACACGTCATCCTCATCACATGAGAGGCACACTGTATGGAGGCAATCTTTCAGACTGAGCAAAAGGCAATAAATGCGCGCTTTCACTGGTCAAGCTGAGTGTGAAACATTAACTATCCAACACAGGCTCCCGCAGTGACCACCTACCACTGTTTTCATTCTTTCGGAAACTCATGTCCATTAGCCTAGAAGGACATTCTCCTGAAAAACCACTTCCTGTCTCCTCTGGACAGGCTGTGTGTGCTGGGATATTTGCATCGAGCCTTTGGCACTCAGCAATCCTATTAAACTCTTATCAGCAGGCTGCAGGCTGGAGCAGCCCTGCACGCCATTGTTTGTGGGGGAGATATACTGGGGGGGGGGGGGGGGCTGAATCAGCTGATTCCCCAACAATGCCCACTGTCTCGGGAAAGCACTAGTTCAGATCTGTAACAGTCACGATTAGGAACATCGACAAACAGGTAGCGACAGGGAGGGATGGAGTTGTACAACAAAAGACCTGGTGCGGCAGTTACTTCTTCAGGCAGCAGGATTTCCATCAGCACAAACCTCAGTCTCAGCATTTCACGCGTCCCCCTCTGACTCACCCCCGCCCCCGTCCCCAGCTGTGCAGCTCTGTTAGGAACGGCCTTCCAATGTGCTCACTGCCAGTTCCGGAACCGAGAGAAGCCCTGGGGCTGTTTCAGAAGAAACGGGTTTAATGAGCACAGGTTCAGACTCTGGGGCTGACTCGTCCGGAGAACAGGGGAGGATCCCGGAGAGGCGCGGGGAAGGGCTGTGGGGCCAGCTTCTCAGGTTTGGCCGCTTCCCTTGGCCTGAAGGTGGGGTGGCCATGGGCCTCGATCTGATCAGCACTTTGGACAGCGCCGTCGCCCCGCGGCCTTTGTTCTCCCCTCAGCCTCGCTCAGGAGGATCCCGGAACCTCCACAGCCAGGCGCAAGCCGGCCTGGATGACAGCCGAGGGTGCAGCCAACACCTTGCTTCCGGGTGACGAACACCAGGACACTTTACGGATGAGATCCTTCCTTTCCCACAGTGAGCGTGGGGCAGACTGCGTTCCTTCACGCTTTACAGGGAAGTCGCTGTGGCTGTTGAGGCAGAGAGGGGGAAACGGCCTGTTTGGCTGAAGGGTCTCCAAGCCCCACTGGGACAGGGAGCTTTGCGAAAACAAACCTGGTGAAGCCTCCGGGAGGCATGGTGATCGCTTGTCCGAACGATGGTGTAAAATGCGTGTGATTCCTTGTGCAAATCTGCACAGATAGTCCAAGTATCTGTTCATTTGCTTCATAAAAAGTCTTTCAAGTAATTCTGGTCTGAACTTCCTGCATCTGTGATTGGCACCACCTTTTCCGTGGCCAGCTGGGGAGGCTCTCTTGTGTGTGTTTTCTGAAAGCGTCCCTGCAGATGGGCGCCTGCCTTAAAGCTGCAGACGACAATTAGGGCCCTTGTGTGTGGAGCCGAGGTGGTCAGCATTAATATTGTATATGAACAGCTGAGGGCGAGGGGGTGCGGCCCCAGGCAGGCGCTGGCAGATGGAGCAAACAAAACCCAGAGCCACTCTCACCAGCACCGGCGGACTCTGTGCGTCTCGCGCACTCACACACACTCTGGGCCAGATTGTGAGACTGTTTCACACTGAGACATCAAACACCCGTCCTCTGACACTGTGAGACACATACGCACACAGACACACGCTGGGAGGATCCGGAGGGCTCACACACTAACTCCTGTTCCAACACAGGGTTAACGGCGCACACGGAGCAACTCGCGTGTAACGGAACACGAGCAGCTGCCCAGACACAGCCCTCCGTTCCCGATGAACCTCTCTGCACACACAGACCCGAGGGCACACACACTGCTCCCCACCTCACCTCCTCTCAGAGCCTGGCCGCCGGCTGCACCCACACCCTCCCTCGCTGCCCCCACCTTCAATGCCAGGCCAGCCCAAGGACAGGTGCTGCAGGCTCTCAGCAGCCCAGGGAGGGGCAGGCTGGAGCCCTGGGCCGGCCTTTCAGGAGGAGCCTGTCTGTCACAGAGAGAAGCTGGGAGCTGACGGGACCCTTGGCGGCCGGCGGAGACCTGTGAGCAGGCCGGGGGGTACGCACCCAGAAAGGTCCCGCAGAGCGTCATCCTGGCTGAGCAGGTGAACGTCCACCCGAAGCTGGACATGCGGTCACTGCATGCTGGGAAAAGTTGCTGCACAAACTTCTGTGTCCTAGGGCCCTGGAGAGCCCCTTCTCCCCCAGCCAATCAGAGCGAAGAGCAGACACAAATTAACGCTTGCCAATGAGGCTCCTTTCCCCACACAATGGGCCAGCCAGACAAAGAGCCCCGCCTGCAGGTGGAGAAGAGGAACGGCCCCTCACGAGGCGAGCCAGCCTGAGGCGCTTCCGAAGAACACTTCTTTCTCCCTATCCCCCACCCCTTCCTTTCCTGAGCGCCTCCTCCCCTCCCCTCCCCTCGCCCTCCTCTTCTCCCCTTCCTTTCCCTCTCACCTTCTTCCCCCACCTTCCCTTTCTACCTACTTCACCCCCACCAAGTCAGGACAGAAACCAGGTGGGTGACCAGTGGGATGGGGGGAGGATGAGGTCTGGGGAGTCCTGGCCTGTCCCCAACATCATCACTGGCTGCCTGGGGGGGCAGGCCCTAGGGCCCTGCAACAACGGGCTCCCCACCACCAAGCTAGGGAGCCCTGGTGGGGGTGGGGGAAGGTAAAGGGAGGACCAGAAACCCACCTCAGGGACGGAGGGTTAGGAGGGAGAAACTTGAGTTTGGCCCCTGGCAGCTCAGCCCAGACCAGTGTAGGGAGGGGCAGGTGGTCTTTCTAGGACTGGTCCTCCTGCCTCATCCACAGACCCCATCCTCACTGCCTGCAAGCCTTTGTTTGTGCAAAATTTGGCCAGTCCCACACTCGGCTGACACTCCCAGCTCAAAGCCTGGCTTTTGCTTACCCTGAGACAACTCAAGCCTCACTCTGGGAGGCCTCCCTCCCACCCTCCATCTGGCTACTCCCCTGCCTATCAGTGGGGCACAGGCTGCTGATGGTCTGGGTGTGAGGTGGAGGCAAGACACACTGTAGGGGACTGCTCAGGACTCCAGGCTGAGCCTGAGCCATGGGTGGGGGCAGTGCCACTCACCAATGGGGAGGAAGCAGGTGTGTGAGAATCCACATGGGCTCCAGGCTGAGGCGCAGGGCCGAGATCAGGCTGGAAATGAAAGGTGAGTCCTCTGATTAGTGAGGATCAGGGAGAGAGGGGCAGGTGGGAATCCCCTCTAGGCTGTCATTGTCTCTTATCTGCAACTACCCCGTGCCAAGAGGACAGAGCTGACCCGGGAGGGAGAGGGGAGAGCCACCCTGCCCCTCTGGCCTCGCTGCCCCCTCCTCCCAGTGGGTTCCAGGCCGACGGCACTGACTGGCTGATGCCAGCCTCAAGGACCCCGGAAGCCCTCCTGGCACCACAGACACCAGGTGCCTGCAGTTAGCAATTTGATCCCTCCACCTCACCCCACTCCCTGACCTTGGGGAAAATGAGTTCTTTTGGATGGAGTTAATTAAGATTGATTATTTAAAGTAACAATGGGGAATCTATGAAATGCTTGTGCTGTTTCCTTTAATAAAACAAAATGACCTCCTAATCCATCAGATGACAAAACCACTTGGACAAGTTCAGAGTCAAGTGAAACAAAGTCAGCTACCCTCTGAGGGCTGCAGGGCCCCAGCTCCGCCAGGCGCACACCCGTGCTCCTGCGGTGGCACTGAGTCAGAACCCTGGGATCCACATGGGGACCCCAACGCTGCCCTGGAGCTTCGGGAGCATTTGCCTCTGGACACAGGCCCCCGGGGAGGGCTGCCTGCCTGTAGGGCTCCGTTCCAGCTGAGCTGTCACGGGCAGAGGTCACTCCGGCCCTCTCAGAGGCTGTGGCTATGGCACCTCCTCCCCGTGTCCAGAAAGGCAGCACTGCACTCGGCCACCAACCAAGGGAGCCCTTGGGACATCACCTTTCACAGCTCCATGTCCCCTCACCACCGAGGCGCGGGCCCTCCATGCGGCTGGCTTCTCACTGCCAGCTGAGGGCAGGCTGCCCCGGGCGGGGGCCAGGAAGCTGAGTGCCATGTCAGATGGCCCTGCCCCCACCAGACAGGTGTAGATCTGACCGGGAAGCCCACTGAGACTTCTAAGTGCGTGTGGGACCTTCTGAGGGTGTGGGTGCCAGGACAGAGCAGCCCCCTGGTCGCAGGGAGGACAGACAGAGAAAAAGACCTGCAGGACATGCAGCAGTGGGAAGGGGCAGAGGACACGGGCAGAGGAAGGAGACAGGTGGGGACAAAGGAGAGCAAGGCAGAGAGGGAGGAAGAAGCCAAGCAGGCTCAGACAGACAGATGGACAGAGGAGTGGAGCGGCAGAGAGGGAGGGAAGACAGGGAGCAGTCTGGTGGGCTCATCCCGCACCTTGTCCTTTTTGTGGCCTTCCACCCTCATCTGCGTGTGTGCACGTGCAGGTGTGTGGTGTGACGTGTGTAGTGTGTGCATGTGGGTGGTGTGTGTTTATAGGCACACATGTGGGAAGATGGAGGGCTCAGCACCTTCCCTGCTCCAGGGTCTGTGTGAACAGCTTTGGAATTCTGCTCCCAGAACAGACGGCCGCAGAGATAAAGTGTCCAGAGCTGGACAGTGAGGCAGAGGCCATTGCCATGGCAGGCCAAGTGGTGGCATCTGCTTATTGGTGGCCATGAGGCTGCTGCCCACAAATGTCAAGACAGCTCATGGGGGACCCTCAGCAGAGCCTCGGGTAGCATCCGGCAGCAACAGTGGAGTTCAATGGAGCAGGGCCACCGCATGGCTGCAGGCTGGGGTCTGAGGACAGCAGCAGCCCGGGCCCATTGGGAGAGACAGTCCCTCCACTCAATCCACAGCCGGGGGGGAGGCGGGGGGGCCTCAGGACTGCTGGCCTGGGTGTTCTCGCTGCACCAGCAGTGGAGACTAAGAGCCAGCCCCTGGGTGAGTGAAGGAAGAACAGACCGGTCAGCCCATCTCAGATACAGTGCCCTGGGTGAGGGTGAGGGGCAGGGCCCTCCCCTCCCAGCCAGCACCCAGAGCCCAAAAGAGGGAGAGGGCAGCTGGCACCAGGGGAAGGAGACAGGTGGGGACAAAGGAGAGCAAGGCAGAGAGGGAGGAAGAAGCCAAGCAGGCTCGGACAGACAGATGGACAGAGGAGTGGAGCGGCGGAGAGGGAGGGAAGACAGAGCAGTCTGGTGGGGGCAGACCTGGGTGCAGCAAGCACAATAGCCTCCTGAGGGAGCCAGCGGCCGGCCTGAGGCGGAGGGAGAGGCGTCACCCACGCCTGGCACTGTGCAGCACCCTGCAAGGCCAACTATGGCTCCAGACCAGCCTGTGGCTCAGAGTGCCACGGCCACAGCTCCCGGACAGAGCTGGCCCTGCACCACAGCGCCCAGTGCTCCCTCCCGGAGCTCCCTGGGAAGGCTCCCCTCGGGGACGCCAGGCCGCGGCGAGGAAGGCTCCGCCTCCGGCTGGGCAGCCCAGGGCTGTCCCGGCCACGGAGCCTGGGCCAGGCCAGGACGAGCGGCTCTGCCCAGGGCCCCGGCCTACCTTTCCCTGCACCACCGCCTTCACAGGTTAGAGCGGCTGGGAAACTTCCAAACCCTGCGCAGCCCTCCCACCCGAACACACACACTCACACGCACACACACACACTCTTTCACACTCACACACACACACACACTCACACACACACACACACACACACACACACACTCTTTCTCACACACACACACACACACTCACACACACACACACACACTCTTTCACACTCACACACACACACACACACACACACACTCTTTCTCACACACACTCACACACACACACACACACACACACTCTTTCACACTCACACACACACTCTTTCACACTCACACACACTCACACACACACTCTCACACAGGCACATACACACACACGCACTCTTGCACACTCACACACACACTCACACACACACACACACACACACTCTTTCACACTCACACACACACATACACTCTTTCACACTCACACACACACACTCACACACACTCTCACACAGGCACATACACACACACTCACACACACACACTCACACACTCACACACACACTCATACACACTCACAAACACACTCACACACACACTAACACACACACTCATACACACTCACACTCTCACACACACACACTCACACACACACACTCACTCACTCACACACACTCTTTCACACTCACACACACACTCACACACACCCTCATACACACTCACAAACACACTCACACACACACTAACACACACACTCATACACACTCACACACTCACACTCACACACACACTCTTTCACACACACACTCACACACACACTCACACACACTCACACTCACTCACACACACACTCTTTCACACTCACACACACTCACACACTCACTCACTCACACACACTCTTTCACACTCACACACACACTCACACACACCCTCATACACACAAACACACTCACACACACACTAACACACTCATACACACTCACACACTCACACTCTCACACACACACTCTTTCACACACACACTCACACACACACTCACACACACTCACACTCACACACACACAAACACACTCACACACACACACATACACTCTTTCACACTCACACACACACAAACACACACACACTCACACACAAACTCTTTCACACACACACACTCACACACAAACTCTTTCACACACACTCACACACTCTCTCACACACACTCACACACACACACTCTTTCACACACACACACACATACACACACACTCACATACACTCACACACACACTCACACACTCACACACACTCACACAATCACACACACTCATATACACAATCACTCACATACATACACACACTCACACACACAATCACTCACACACTCACACACACAATCACACACATTCATATACACAATCACTCACATACATACAATCACACACACATTCTCACACTCACACAATCACACACACTCACACACACAATCACTCACACACACACACAATCACTCACACACACAATCACTCACACTCTCACGCTCACACCCATACTCACACACACAACCACTCACACATACACACACACACTCTCACACAGGCACATACATACACACTCACACACACCTACACACAATCACACACGCTCATGCACACAATCACTCACATACATACATACACACAATCACTCACACACAATCACACACAATCACACACACAATCACACACGCTCATGCACACACTCACATACATACATACACACAATCACACACAGGCACATACATACACACTCACACACACCTACACACAATCACACACGCTCATGCACACAATCACTCACATACATACATACACACAATCACTCACACACAATCACACACAATCACACACACAATCACACACGCTCATGCACACAATCACTCACATACATACATACACACAATCACACACACTCACACACACACATACACACACACACCCTCTCACACACACACTCACACACATACACACACACTCTCACACAGGCACATACACACACTCTCACACACTCACACACACCACTCACACACACATACACATTCTCTCACACACACACTCACACACTCACTCACACACACTCATACACACAATCACTCACATACATACACACACTCTCACACACAATCACACACACAATCGCTCACACACACACACTCTCACACTCACACACATACACACACTCACACACACAATCACTCACACACACGCACACACACACAATCACACACACAGTCACACACTCACACACACGCACTCACATACACACACACTCTCACACTCACACACATACACACACTCATACACACAATCACTCACATGCATACACACACACACAATCACTCACACACACACACTCACTCACACACTCACCCACACACACTCACACACTCTCATACAGACACATACACATACACACACTCACACACACATACACACACTCTCACACACACACTCACATACACACTCACACAGATACACACACTTGCACACACTCACACACACACTCTCACACAGGCACATACACACACACTCACTCACACACACACACTCTCACACAAACACACACACACACTCACACACACAATCACACACACACACATACACACACACTCTCACACACACACATACACACACACACTCAGATAAACTCACACACACTCATACATACACTCACACATTCGCACTTACACATGCACATTCACACACTTGCACACACTTGCACTCATGCACATTCATACGTACATTCACACTTGCACACACTCACACACACAAACATTCATACATACTCGCACGCACTCACACACTTGCACATTCACACACACACTCGCACATGCACACACACTCACATTCACACACACACACACACACACACACACCAGAGGCCTGAACCTGCTGGATGAAACTGCAATGAGCCTGTCAGCCCTGACTTTCCATGCCCACCTCTGCCATCCATGAGTGTGTGGAAGGTGGCTGGCTGGCTGGCTGGTGGTGGGTGAGCGGGTGAGTGGTGGGTGTGGAAGATGGGTGGATGAGTGAATGGATGGGGCGGATGCATCACTTTGCTGGTTAGGTTGGTACAGGTGATGGGGCTACATCAGGCATGGACATGGGACACTGCTCATTGGGGAGCACCAGTATAACTATCCACAATGCTGCTGGAGCTCAGGACCCTGCGTGCCTCTCCTCCCTGACCGGACCCCCCCTCACACAAACACATGTACACACACACATACACACACACACACACACACACACACACGGAGCAAGGCAACTTCGTGTCCAACAAGAGGCCTGAAAGACATCCAGCCAGCCCCACACATGGGGTCCTGGGTCTGGAAGGAAAGAGACAGGCTGACAGAACACGGAGTTCTGGCTGGGACAGGACCTGGGGAAGCGGCTGCCAGGCGAGGGCGCAGAGCTGGCCGGGAAGGGGTGCTGTGAGCCCAGAGCTTCCCCAGCTGTCACCACGTGGTCACCAGGCGACATGAGACTCCGCTGGCCCCCAGGCTCCGGCCTGAGAGGAAGCAGACTGCCCGGTGTATCCCCAAACAGTGTGGCCGCTGCCCCTGGGAAACCACCCTTCTCAGCTGGGCTGTCGGTGTGTGACCGCTCGATCCATTACAGCACTTCGCCTGCCGAGCCTCAGCACCTGCCTGGCCATTTGAAGGGAGCCCCGAAAGTCTTCATGGGAGACCTCTGTGATGTGCAGCCGGACCTGATGGCCACCTCCATCAGCACAGGCCCTGCAGGCCATTGCCCAGGGCCATGTCACCCCAATTATAGAAAAAGAAGGAGGCTCAGACAGCCACGAAGGGTGACAGGGCTCCAGGGCAAGCCCATGGCAGCCCAAGGGCTCCCCAGGGGCCCCACAGGCCAGAGCCCACCCTCCCCCACTGACCTGGGCAAGGCTGCAGCTCTGAGGAGGCAGCAGGAGAATGAGACTCACTCTGAGTGGCCATTGTCCCACCACCTGTGCTCCTGCTCCCCACCCCCAACCCTCAGCTGCACAGGCAGGCGCACCTGTATGCAAATCCCTCCGAGGGCACAGAGGAGGGAGGGCCCAGCAGACCAGGGCGCTGGAAGGAGGGCAGAGGGCAGGGGGGCACAGGCCCCACCCAGAAAGGATAAGCAGGACCATGGGAGGAGGGGCTTCAAGGAGGGGCTCACCACTCTGAGCTGGGGAGCCCCGTGGCTAAGGGACAGGACATCCGGGCTATGGGCTTGCATGAACCTGGGCACGGCAGTCATTGCTTGAACTGGAAGCTGCTGGCCCTCCAGTCACTCGGCTGCAGTTTCCTTGGAAACATAACAAGGGCCCATCTGAGTTCTCGTAAGACAATCCTGAACATCACGGTGGCAGGAGGTGGCGGTGGCAGTCACTAAGCGCTGGCAACAGCCTCCTGGTGATGTCTCTGGGCTCCAGGGAAGCCTGGTTCTGCGGTCCGTCCTGCATCAGCCCAGACGGATTCGCTGGAAGCTCAAAAACCAGGGCCCGCGGCCCTCAGGGTCACACGCAGCGCAGGCAGAGCCGGGGCCCACTGCACACCGGCCGCGGGATGTGGAAGCCGGACAGGCAGTCTCGAGCCCTGGGGTCAGAGGGGTCAGGTGGCAGAGACACAGCTGGACATCCAAGGTGCACGGAGAGCCCCTCACAGAAGACCCCGTCCTGTGCCCTCACCCTTGTCTGCGGCCTGACTGAGGGCCCTGGCATGCAGCACATCCTGAGCCTCGCTTCCAGCCAAGGCCCTCAGACACCACTAGGCTCCAACGGACAAGGCCACGCACTCCCGAAATTTCCTTCATGCAACTGGACGCACATCACCAGGGCTTGCAAAGCAGACGCTAATGCCATCCAGAAGGCAAACACAAATGCCGGAGGCCTGGTGCCCAGCCTCCCCTGCAGGAGCCCCTGCGGCCGGCACGCTCAGCCACCCCTCCTGCAGGAGGGGCTGCCATGTCCTCTTCTGGGACAGACTCCAAAGCCAGTTGTGGACTCAGCCTCAGCCTAGGCCACAGCCACGCCGCCTGCAGCCACCCCCCCTGTGGATGGTGGCCCCAGTGCTCTTGTCTCGGTGCCTCGATGGTGGTTTTCACATTTATCCTGCAGCGTGGGCCACTGTGCTGGAAACAGCTTCACGGGAAAGTTAGAACCAGCCGTGGGACAGAAAGCACCAGGAGAACGGGGCGTTAAGCAGCCCGGGGGTCCTTCCATCTGCCCCTCTCCTCACTCCTTGGCCCAAGGCAGGGCTGGCAGACACAGCCTACTCCACCCAGAGGCTCCCGCCAGGGGCCGGTGCTGTCAGGAGGAGTAGGAATGACGGAGCGGCTGCAGGGTGAAGTGACTGAATGGACCTGAGTGGACACTGTGTGGGCATGAGCACGCCTCCTGTTCACACTCACGGGGACAGGAACAACAGTCCCCGCTCCAGATGGCCCCACCATTTCTAATGTAACCTTAGGGGGTCTGAGGCCCCCAGCCTGAGTCCATTACCTCACACCCTCAGTGCCCTTCCTTAGAGTACCTTCTGGGGTGCACTCACTTGCTCAGCGGCGGCTGAGGGGACACAGGGCATGGACTTGTGCTCCTGCCTAGCAGGAGCTGCCAGCCCACATGGACATGGACAGCACAGCAGAGGCTGGACACAGGGATCCTCTCACAAGTGGAGGCAGGTTGGCTCCCTCGTGTCCTCCACTGGGGGTCAAACACCCCAAAGCCCACCCAAATCCAGTTCAGCTGTCCACCTGGCTTAGTCCGGGCCTGTGAGGGGTCTCCACGGAGGCAGACAGGCAGGCCCCTTCCCTGGCTAGAGAACAGGAAGGGCCCTTCCTCCTGCCCATGCCCAGCACCTCCCTGCACCCACCTGGCAGCAGCTACTACCCTACCTGTGTGCCCCCCATTAGGCCCCATCCTTCAGGTAAAGACCCAGCCTCCAGCCTGCCCCTGCCACCGGGGGAGGGCTTGCTCCCACCCAGCTCTTTCCACTCCTGCTGCTCCCGCTCTGGGAAGCTGCCAGCTGAGGTCAGCGTGTCCTTGGAGCCTCCAGGCCCTGGCCCTCCTGCAGCAGCCTTATCACAGGCGGAATCTCCCATCGGTCACCGCTTGTCCAGCACCCAGCTCCTCAGGGGCCAGACAGGACACTCAGGCTGGCTTAGAGTTTCCGAGCTGAGTGGGTGGAAAGGGAGGGGTAACGTGGGGGACTGCTGCTTCCTGCCCATCCGAGAGTGGGGTGAGGATGCCCCCACTGCCCGAGGGAGAAAGGCCGGCTTTGAAAGCTGGGCGGGAAGGAGCTGCCGGAAGGCCGGGCTGGGAGTCCCACACAAAGGGCTCTGTCTGCAAAGTTGGGCCCTGCACCTGCCCTGCGCTTCCCCATCCTCTCACCCCGAGGGGGCTAGGCCTTCCCCAGGGATCCCGCAGAACCCGGTCACCACCTCCATGTGCCTGAGCTGGCTCAGATGGGTGCTGCCACATGCAGGGCACAGGCCTTGACACTCACTCACCCTAGTGTGCAAAGTGCAGAGGCCAGAGCCCCAAACAGAGGCTGAGGGAGGGCAGAGGTGGGGAGATTCCCCACCCCCCACCCCAAAACTGCAGCAAAATGCTTGTCTTCAGGCCACAGAGTGAGAACAGCTGCTGAGAGCAGAATGTCACTGGCAGCGCACCCAGGGCCCTCAACACCCAGCATGGGGGCAGGGCAGGGGGAGGGTTGGGAGGTGGGAAGGGAAGGGAAGGGAAGGGAAGGGAAGGGAAGGGAAGGGAAGGGAAGGGAAGGGAAGGGAAAGGAACGGGGGAATCTGCACCCAGCACCCAGCACCCAGCTCAGGGGCTGAGCTTCTCACCAGCATCCTGTCTTGTCTCCTCCACCACAAACCCAAGCCCAGGCGTCCCTGGGTCTCTCCCCTGGGCTGCCATCCTCCCCTCCTAGGACCCAGGATACAAGGCAAACCCTGAGCTGCATCTCTAGGCTGGGCGAGTCAGCAGCAGCTGCCAGGCTAGGGGACACAGAGGGCCAGGGCAGGTGGGGCATGAGTGCAGTCAGCAGCCTGCAGAGCCTGGCGCTGCATCTCCTAATTGCTTTAAAGTTGAACTAATTGACTTACTGAAAACAGAGTCTGGGGCGGGGGGTGGGAGGGGGAGGGAAGGATGTCCTGGAAATCACAGCCCGTCCCCCAGCCAAGCTAAAGACTCCCATTCCCAGGGTCTCAGCTGGTGCCAGGCCTAGCCCAGGCCCCAGCCAGGTATGGAGCTGGGCTTGGTTGGGGCCACACTCAAACAGAGGGCAGGATACAGGCAGGAGCTGCCCAGGCCCAGGCCCAGCACCAGGGGCCTCAGTCAGTCAGGACAGGTCTGCCCCACCTGACCAGAAGACCCAAAAAGCAGACCTTCTGCCCTGGCCGGTGTTGCTCAGTGGATAGAGTGTCAGTCTGCAGACTGAAGGGTCCCAGGTTCGATTCTGGTCAAGGGCATGTACCTCGGTTGCAGGCACATCCCCAGTAGGAGGTGTGCAGGAGGCAGCTGATGGATGTTTCTCTCTCATCCATGTTTCGAACTCTCTATCCCTCTCCCTTCCTCTCTGTTAAAAAAAAAAAATCAATAAAAATATTTTTTTAAAAAAGCAGACCTTCTTCAGGACCCCAAGAGAAGGGCCAGCAAACATTTGGGAAGGGGAGTGAGTGGGTATAAAAGACCCTTCACCAGCTCAAGATATAAACATGAACAGGGGTTTTTGTTCCTTCAAAAGCAAGCCTCCAAACCCACTATTAGCACAAGTTTATGATTTCCTTCCGAAGCTTCCTCCTCCAACCTGAGTGTCCAGTGGTCTGAAACCACGAGGAGCTCACAGGACCAAGAGGGGCTACCCTGTCCCAACCCAGGCAGGGCCACCAGGTGCTGTTCCAGTGGAGACCAGAAGATGTCACTGTGGAACATGGGTCCTGCACAGCCCTGTAACTGGCTCCTGGATCTGTGATCTCTCTGCTGTCCCATCCCCATGGGCCACAGTGGGGACAGGGATCATGGCTCTCGTCAGTTTAAACAAGACACAGATCCAAACCTGGGGGCCGTGGGCGTTGCTCCCCTGTGCCCCCACAAGTCTCCGGGCCTTGTATTAAACCTGATCTTTCGCTTGGGTCAGAGGGGTGGCAGTTTTCCTGTCAGGCAATTTCCCTCTGCACACTCCCAGCCCATCAGAGTGGCTCTCACAGTGTCTGACCTGAAAT
The DNA here is from genome assembly GCA_036971965.1 of Nyctalus aviator. Taxonomy (NCBI): domain Eukaryota; kingdom Metazoa; phylum Chordata; class Mammalia; order Chiroptera; family Vespertilionidae; genus Nyctalus; species Nyctalus aviator. The sequence goes on from CM072925.1 coordinate 87,231,537, forward strand.
TGAAGGAACTGGTGTGATGGAAATGGTCTCTCCATTTCCTCCCAAGAGCCTGCCATGCAAACATCTCCTCCTGCTTGGCCTCGCACCTGGCTGGCTCCCGCATGGAGGGACACCCTCAGAGGGATGTTGGGAGAGGCTTGTCCACGTCCTCTGCATGGAGGGGCCTGGAGAGGACCACAGACATGCCGCCCAGAGGTGGCTCAGCCCGCCGCAGGGTGTGCGAGGCCACGCTGGGGCCTGCGGCGGGAAGTCTGTCCACCCAGAGGGCTCCTCTCAGGCTCACCGAGGAGGAGAGGCGGGAGAGATTTCCTGGAGAAGGACTCTTGCCACACCCTGTGCATAGGAGGGGATCAAGATGGGATGAATGAGAAAAGGAACAAACATATGAGCAGATACAAGGCCCTCGGGGGAGCCACGGCCGCACTGTGTGACACGCATGCCTCGGAGCTGAGTGTAGGAGCAGGTACGGAAAGGGGGCACCTGGGGAGCCCAGGCAAGGGGGGAGGCCACGGACAGGCTGAGGCTGTGGTAAAGGGAGCCCAGGAGGGAGCAGGGCCGTGTCAGATGGGGCGCAGGGCCAGCAGAGCACTGCGGGCTGGGCGGCAGGGGGAGGGCTGAGGCTCCAGGAGGCAGGTGGTCCTGGAGGGAGCGGCTCTGGGAGGCATGGCCAACTGCGGGATTGGGGTGCGGGGAGACTGGGAGCGGGACGTGAGGTAGAAGATAATAGGCTGATTGGCAGATGCGTAAACAGCAATCTCTTGATGGAAACATGTTTACGGTGCAATTAGCAGCTGTGCCATAAATAAAAATGTGGTTGTGATGGAGTTGCTGAGCCGCAGGAATAGCCCCTGTGCCTGAGCCAGGCTTTCAACCGGGGCTCCGCGCAGTGTCTGCCTGAGCGTCACTGACTGCATCCCCCTCCAGCCACATCCCCCACACCGCCCGGACCTGGGACCGAGGGACGGAGCGGCCTCTCCCATCCACTGCCCAGATCCTGCGGTGCCTCGGGGCACACGTCCCACCTGAGCTGTGCCCCGACTCTCCCTCCTCTCTTGCTCTTCCTCCTACAAGATCCTGCTGACATCGTCCCCACCACAAGGCGGGCCTCCCTGACCCAGCCTCCTGATCTTTCTCTTTTTAAATTTTTCAAGCACAAAAATGTTCAAACACACAGACAACAATAAACACTCTGAATTCACCGTCGCCTCTGAAATTGGTCTGTATCATCTCTGCACATTTTCCATTCCGCCATCTACACACACATCCAAGAACATCGTGTGCCAGTCTTTGCCGGTTACGTTAATGTGATCGCCAGAGTAAAACCCTTCGAAGCGTGCTTTTACCGCTCGGCGTGATGGCCAAGGAGCCAGAGCTGATCGGCCCGGCGCGAGCCCGCGTGTCACTACTCGGGATGACGCCAACCTGTGCGTTCCTGCCCAGGGACACGCAGGCCACTTTTTGTCGTGACAAGTACATTTCCAATGGCTCTGCCTTCGTGCTGCTGAGTGTTTCAGACGTCCTTGGGTGGCATGGATGCCCTGGGTGCTACAGAGGCTCGCCGGGGCTCCTGGTGGTGGCTCTCTGGCCGCAGCATGAAGCTCACATCTACTCCCCGCTTCCGGAGAATCGGTTTCTGTTTGGCCAGCCTCTTGTGTTTTCTGGTGATCAGTGAGGTTGGGTGTCTCCACATAGAACCTGGGGCAGGAAGTACCACACACTCAAGTTCAGTCGTCAGCCAACAGCCCAGAGCTTCGGGATGCCAGGAGCCTCTCCCAGCTCACTCCCACAGGGCTGGGCACTGACCGACTCCGTGCCAAACCGCCGGCGTCCTTTCTTAGACGCAGCTCAGCCATCCGGGGAGCGGGGGACAGCCACGCCTCCAGCTCTGCTCCCTCTGGCAGCTCGTCTCTGCACAGCCCCGTGGCCCCACTCTGTGTTGCTGTAAATTCTCTGTGAAGGTGTAAACATTTCCCCACGCTGGGGAGTAAGTCTTGCTGGCTGTGTGCTTTACAAGCGTCCATGTGCAGCTCAAGCTCCTCTTTCCTCATCTATAACCTTCCTGGGCCCTTGGCCCCTCACCCAGGCACGGCGCCTCTGGCTGTGGCTCCCAGGCGCAGGCCTGCCCCTGCTGTAAGTGAATGCTCTTCTCTCAGTCCCCAGGGCCACTGCCTCCCTTGCAGGTGTCCCAGATGGGGCCAGAGTGGGGACAGTCCCACGTGTGGGGACAGCAGCCTCCTCTCCACACAGGGTTGGAGGAAGGACCACCAAGCCTGAGGATGAGGAAAAATGTGTGCTGTCCCTTTAATTTCTTCCCAGACAAAGTCTCCAGACTACAAAAGTAAGGTTTTGACTTAAACATCCATTCACGGAGCACAGCTTGAGCAGGGTCTCGTCAAAGGCTTTAATGGTTTAAAAAGAGTCTTGTCGAGTGCAGAAGAGGTGGGAGGAGGCCCCTGGCTGCGTGGGGAGTGCAGCGCGGAGCGGAGGCCCAGGAACCAAAGGCCCAGGTGCGCAGAGGACTTGGCTCTGGACGGGCAGCGAGGGGCCTCAGGGCACCAAGTCCATGCTCGCGGCCAGACCTTGCCGGGGCTCCTGGGTGGAGGCAGCTCTCCCGGTGCCCACAGCTCCCATGGTTTGGGGTAAGGAAAAGCAACTTGAACTTTGACGGCTTCTTCCTTCCTCTCTCTCACAATCAATAAATAAAACTGAGAGTGCTGGCCATCCCTGGTGGGCCACAGGGTCAGATAGACAGCATCTGCCCGCCCCACGGGTCTCCCTGTGTCCTCCAGGCCCCGTGCAACTGGGGGCCTCATGATTCCTTCGTTCCCACTGTCACCAAAGGGCCTTCCTTCTGCCCCTTCCCAGCCAGGACACTCAAGGTCGTGTGCGAGGGCCTCCTGGGGTCCTCTCCCCCTCCCCCCACTCCCACCAGGCGCACATTCCACAGCTCTCCTGTCCTCCCCCTTCTCCTCTGTCTGGGCCACAGACTGAGGAGTCACCTGATCTGCACCCCACATCCCACAGTGTCCACACTCAGCTCAAGGCCATCTCAGTAGTCCCGGAGGTCCCTGTCCAGCCACACCGCTCCATGGTCACCAGCAGCTCCTACGGGACAACAGCCAAGTCCCTTTCCCAGGTTGGTCTCTCTGGGACCCAAACTCCTGCTCCTCACCCCCACCCTATGTCCGGCTCCACCCACAGGGACCCCACCAAGCTGGGCACTGAGTTTCTGACAGTCAGAGCAAGTGTTAGAGAAGCATCAAAGCTGGGCAACAAAAACAATGTTTTAAGAATTAGATTTCTCGCCAAAACCGGTTTGGCTCAATGGATAGAGCGTCGGCTTGGGGACTGAAGGGTCTCGGGTTCGATTCCGGTCAAGGGCATGTACCTTGATTGCGGGCATATCCCCAGTAGGGGGTGTGCAAGAGGCAGCTGATTGATGACTCTCTCTCATCGATGTTTCTAGCTCTCTATCTCTCTCCCTTCCTCTCTGTACAAAATCAATTAAATATATTTTTTTTTTAAAAAAAAGAATTGGACTTCTCACCAATCAGAAAGTTTGTATGCTGCCCCTATGTTCATAGCAGCACAATGTACAATAGTTAAGATCTGGAAACAGCCACGTGCCCATCAGTAGGTGAGTGGATAAAAAGCTGTGGTACATTACACCATGGAATACTACGCTGCCATAAAAATAATCTCTTACCCTGTGAGACAGCATGGAGGGACCTGGAGAGTGTCACGCTGAGTGACATAAGTCAGTCAGAGAAAGACAAGTGTCACGTGATCTCCCTTATGTGAAATCTAAGTAACGAAATAAACCGATGAACAGAGCAGACCCAGAGCCATGGAAGCAGGGAGCAGAGTGTGGCATCTGGGAGGGAAGGCGGGGAAGGTGGATGGGTGGGGGGCAATCAATCAAAGACCTAGTGTGCACATATGCATGGCCATGGGCAGGAACAATGGGTGCCTAGGGTGGGGGGTGGGGGACAGGGGCAGACTGGAGGAGTCAATGGGGGAAAAGGGAACATGTGTAATACTTTAAATAAAAAGAATTTTTTTAAGCTTTTTATTTTTGCTAATTGCCAGCAAACAGCAGATAATAATAAAATGCACTTATCAAACCAAAAGAAAAAAAAAGAATGGGTTTGGGGGTTTTTTCTCAAAAGAGTCTGTCTAGTCATACTGAGAAAATCATCATTTGCGTCTTTGTTATACAGATTTATGGCTTAATGTTTTTGGTTGAATTTTTATGTCAGGAAGCGTCACAACTATTTTGGCAAGGGCTCCACACACCTGTGCCAGATGGGTGGATGGATGGACGAATGGACGGATGGACGAACGACAGTGGTGCAGCGCGCTGCCCTCGCTTGTGGCTCTCTTAGGGAGGAGGCTGGAGCCCTGTGCACACCAATGACCTCCCTGGCTCTCCCACCCCCACAGACCTGGCTCCGTGAAGCTGCAGTTGGTCCAGACTGGATCAAGGTCACTCACCAGACCCAGCCCTTCTTCCCTCCCATTCCCAGCTCAGCAACCACCATCCAGCCGGCCCCATCAGCCTCCCAAACTCAGCCCAGAGTGGAGGGAACCTACAGGTGCACGCACTCGGCCTACCTCCTGGTTAGGATTGGTCTTAGGGGAGCCCCACAGAACGGGTATTTATTCCCCCGGCCCCCTCTCTGCAGGATCCCCGACCACTGCTCTCCCCTCCTGATGGGCAGCCTCCTCCAGGTCCTCTCGGGGTCAGGGTGGATCTCGTACCCTGAGTGGCTTCTCTGTGCCCTGCATACACCGAAAGGCCTTTATTAAATTTTCCAAACCGACACAGATCCAGGACTCAAATCTTTTTTCTTTTTTAATCCTCACCCAAGGATATTTTTTCTTTTTTTCTTTTTTTTTTCTTTTTTTTTTTAATATATTTTATTGATTTTTTACAGAGAGGAAGGGAGAGAGATAGAGAGCTAGAAACATCAATGAGAGAGAAACATCGACCAGCTGCCTCTTGCACACCCCCTACTGGGGATGTGCCCGCAACCAATGTACATGCCCTTGACCGGAATCGAACCTGGGACCTTTCAGTCCGCAGACTGACGCTCTACCACTGAGCCAAACCGGTTTGGGCCCAAGGATATTTTTTCCATTGCTTTTCAGAAAGAGTGGAAAAGAAGGGAGGAAGAGAAGAAGAGAGGGAAAGAGGGAAAGATGAAGAGAGGGTTGCCTCCTGCATGTGCTCTGACCAGCACAACCCAGGTATGTGCCCTTGACCGGGAATCAAAACCACAATCCTTCTGTGTATGGCTGATGTTCTAACCACTGGGAAACACTGGCCAAGGCTGACTTAGATCTTATACCAAAACTAGTGGCCTTGTGTACAGATTCGTGCACATTGAAAGGAAATTAATTAGAAGAAATATTTTAATATCGCTATTCTTTATAATACAAGTGTCACCCAAATTCACAATCAACAATGACAGATCAAAACACACACATGGGATTGGCACCAGTGAAAGCTTTATATGTATAGTGCATGTGAGAGTCAACTTAGTCTTTTTTCTTAATATTTTATTGATTTTTTACAGAGAGGAAGGGAGAGAGATAGTTAGAAACATCAATGAGAGAAGAAACCTTTATCAGCTGTCTCCTGCACACCTCCTACTAGGGATGTGCCCACAACCAAGGTACATGCCCCTGACCGGAATCAAACCTGGGAACTTTCCTTCCCCAGGCCGATGCTCTAAACCAGTTAGGGCTCAACTTATCCTTTTATAGATATCAAACAAACTTGCTTAATTAGACCTGCTTTCTGATTTAGCTAAACTTTTTCCAGCCCAGTGAAGCACCCCAGCTTCTCTTTCAGGTATTTGTCAGCAACACAGCAGGAAATATCAATAAGAAGCAGATTATTATTGTAGATCACACAGAGAGAACAGAGGGTAAATATTTAACTGCAGCAGTGACAAAGCCTGAAGTCATTTTCAAGGTCTACCATTTCTTACTTCTTTTTAGCCAGGTCAAGTTTCTAAGCTTTCTAAATCTGTTTTCCGACTAATGAAAAGAAAATAGGATTCCATCGAGTTTCCTATCTACCCACTCCAGGACTTCTGTGAGGATCAAGTGAGATGAGGCACGGGAAAACGCTTTACAGATTACAGTGTGAAATGTTTGCACCTGGCTATAAAGCAAGTTGGGTTCCAAGGATGCTAGTCACTAGTAAGAGGAAGCTGGGTGTTGCTATATGACATCATTACCTGGCACCCACAATGACCGTTTCCAGGCTGGCTGGGCTGTGGGCATAGTTTGCGCCATGGGGTCTTGGCAGCATTGGCTGCAATTTGGTGGGCTGTTGCTCTGGGTGGTGGCAGGGCCTATCTCTCACTTGGGGGAAGTTAGGTGTTGGTTTGTTGGCCCCAGGCCCATAGTGCCATTTGTTTTTAAACTAGAGGCCCAATGCATGAAATTTGTGCATGAGTAGGGTCCCTAGGCCTGGCCGGCAATCAGGGCTGATTGGTGGGGCAACCAGCAGAGTGATTGGGGCCCCCACTCACACCTGCCTTGACCAGGTGCTGCCCACTCACCTGCTCCACCATCCTGCCACAGTCCTGCACTCATCGGGGCCCTTTGGGACTGGCAGCACCTACACAGCTGCCCGCTGCCAGCACTGCGTCGCCAAGCTTGCCATGTTCCACACCTTCCCTGGTGGTCAGTGCACGTCTAACTCCTGGTCAGTCAAACTCCTGCCCATGGTGGCAATTTGCATATCAGCCTTTTCTTATATAGGATGGCCAGTGTGCCTCATGGTAGCTCCTACACTGAGCATCTGCCCCCTAATGGTCAGTGCATGTCATAGCTACTGGTCATCGGACACTTAGCCATCCTACCTAATAAAATAGTAATATGCAAATTAACCATCACTCTGCTTCACAACCACGTCCACCAGCCACGCCCACCCGCTAATCAGAGTGAGTATGCAAATTAACCCCAACCAAGATGGCTGCGGCCACAGAGGCTTGCGTTTCTCTGGCAACGGAAGAAGCCAAGCTTTCCACTTTCCCTAGCAAGCCTAAGCCTCCACTCCAGGCTACAAAGTTTCAATTATAGAAGGTACATAAGTCCCAAACAGAAATGGATGCTGGCCACAAAGCTGAGGCTTGGCTTCGTTCCAGGCTACAAAGTTTCAACTGTAGAAAGTAAATATATCCCAGATACCAGGTCCTCCACTTGGGTCGCCAGGGGGCGTGGCCAGCCTGCAAACCACCACAGGCCCCTTGCCCAGGCTGCCCCACACCCCAATAGAACCCCCCACTCTGATCCAGGACACCCTTCAGGGCAAACCAGCTGGCCCCCACCCATGCACCAGGCCTCTATCCCATCTAATAAAAGAGTAATATGCAAATTAACCATCACTCCAACAAACAAGATGGCTGCCCCCATGTGATCAAAGATCCTGCCCCCATGTGGACACAAGATGGCCACCACAAGATAGCTAGCAGGGGAGAGCAGTTGGGAGGAACCAGGCCTGCAAGAGAAGGCAGTTGTGAGTAATCAGGCAAATAGGGGAGAGCAGTTAGGAGGCATCAGGCCTGCAAGGGAGGGCAGTTGAGAGGGAACAGGCCTGGAAGGAAGGGCAGTTAGGGGTGACCAGGCTGGCAGAGGGAAGTTGGGGGCAAACAGGCTAGCAGGGGAGCAGTTAGACATCAATCAGGCTGGCATGGGAGTGATTAGGGGGTGATCAGGCTGGCAGGCAGAAGCAGGGGCAATCAGGAAGGCAGGCAGGCAGGCAAGCAGTTGGGAGCCAGTAGTCCTGAACTGTGAGAGGGTTGTCCAACTGACCATTTAGGCCGGGATCAGACCTAAACGGGCAGTCAGACACCCCTCGAGGAATCCCAGATTGGAGAGGGTGCAGGGTGGGCTGAGGGATAACCCCCCACCCCAACCCCTGTGCACAAATTTTATACGCCAGGCCTCTAGTTTATATATATAGAGAGATAAATCCTAACTTGATTTTTTTTAAAGCATTTAAGATAATCATAAAGTACTAGAAGAGAACATGAAGACAATATTATGAGCTCACAAAGCCCACACCATAAAGATTAATTACCTTACATAATAAAAAATTTCTACACAGCAAAACTACTTTAAACAAAGACAAGAGTAAAATAACAAACAAGGATAAATATTTAGGGATAAAGCCTTCCTATATAAAGAGTCTGTACAAAAAAACTAAGGCAAAGTCCAACAATTCAATGAAAAACATGGGTCAAGAGTCGTTCTATCTAACTCATGGTAGAAGACACTAATTTTAAGATGCAGAATTTCTCTTTTTTAAAATAAATTTTTATTGTTCAGATTATTACAGTTGTTCCTCTTTTCCCCCCAATAGCTCGCATCCACCGGTTTCCACCCCACCTTTTGCCCTTACCCCCCACCCACTGTCCTCATCAATAGGTGTACAATTTTTGTCCAGTCTCTTTCCACACACCCCACACCCCTTTCCCCTGAGAATTGTTAGTCCACTCCCTTTCTATGCTCCTATCCAATTATATTCATAATTTATTCTGTTCATCAGATTTTTTATTCACTTGAATTTTAGATTCACTTGTTGATAGATATGTATTTATTGTCACTTTGTTGTTCATAATTTTTATCTTTATCTTTTTCTTCTTCTTCCTCTTCTTAAAAAATACCTTTCAACATTTCATATAATGCTGGTTTGATTATGATGAATTCCTTTAGCTTTTTCTTATCTGAGAAGCTCATTATCTGACCTTCCATTCTAAATGAGAGCTTTGCTGGGTAGAGTAATCTTGGTTGTAGGTTCTTACTATTCCTCACTTTGAATATTTCTTGCCACTCCCTTCTGGCCTGCATAGTTTCTGTTGAGAAATCAGCTGACAGTTGTATGGGTGCACCCTTGTAGGTAACTAACTGTTTTTCTCTTGCTCCTTTCAAGATTCTCTCTTTGTCTTTTGCCCTTGGCATTTTAATTATGATGTGTCTTGGTGTGGTCCTTTTTGGATTCCTTTTGTTTGGGATTCTCTGCATTTCCTGGACTTGTAAGTCTATTTCTTTCATCAGGTAGGGGAAGTTTTCTGTCATTATTTCTTCAAATAGCTTTTCAATATCTAGCTCTTTCTCTTCTTCTGGTACCCCCATAATTCGGATGTTGATACATTTGAAGTTGTCCCAGAGGCTCCTTACACTGTCTTCATATTTTTAGATTCTTTTTGCTTTTTGCTTTTCCAGTTGGGTGTTTTTTGCTTCTTCATATTTCAAATCTTTGACTTGATTCTTGGGATCCTCTAGTCTCCTGTTGATCTCTGTATATTATTCTTTATTTCAATCATTGTATGCTTAATTTTTAGTTGGTCCTTTTTCATATTCTCGAGGCTCTCACTAAATTTATCAGCAATTTCTAAAAGATTCTTTTTAATATATTTTATTGATTTTTTACAGAGAGGAAGAGAGAAGGATAGAGAGTTAGAAATATTGTTGAGAGAGAATCATCAATCAGCTGCCTCTTGCACACCCCCTTCTGGGGATGTGCCCACAACCAAGGTACATGCTCTTGACCGGAATCGAACCTGGGACCTTTCAGTCTGCAGGCAGATACTGAGCCAAACTTGTTTCGGCTAAAAGATTCTTGAGTAACATTATAACCATGGTTTTGAACTCTATTTCCAATAGTTTGCTTTCCTCCATTTCTTTCACTGTGACCTGTTTCTTTGTCTCTGAATTTTGGTGCTTCCCTGTGTTGATAGAGTGTCTTTGTGTGCTAGGTGTCCTATAGAGCCCAGTGGCTCAGCCTCCCTAATTACCTGTGGTGGACGCTCTTGGTGCACCTCTTTGTGGGCTGTGTGCACAGTCTTCTTGTAGTTAAGCCTTGATTGTTGTTGGTATCACTGGGAGGAATTGACCTCCAGGCCAATTGGCTGTGAAGATCAGCTGTGTCTACACTGGGAAAACTTCTGTGCTGGAGACATCCTTATGGGGCAAGACTTGCTTCACTGGGGCTTTGGTGCTTACTGAGTCTGCTCCCTGAGTGTATCCCTTATGGATCTGAAAAGTTGTAGTCTGGATGGTCTCTCTCTGACCACTTGGCACATTGGCTCTTGGCTCTCCAAGGAGAGAGGCCACCCACCAGGTGATATCTGCAGAGATATCTGAAGATTCCTTCTCTTTGTTTGGGGTTTGGAGGTGCCTAGATGAGGCCCAGCTGTAAAGCAATGCAAGCTGCTGTCCAGCCTTGGGTCTTCTTTTGAAAGCTCTGGGCTCTTTTACCCAGCTGCAGTACATTAGATTTCAGATTGCGAAGGGCCAGGCCATTCATATGCAAAAGCCTCTGCACACAAATTAAGTGGGGTGGGGTCTCAGGTAATCACCTGGGTGGAGCAAACAGCAATGGCTGACCCTGCCTGGAAGAAGTCCTGTGTCTCTGTGCTCCACGGCACCATGCAGGAACACTAATCACTGCAAGCACCTCTGAGAGAAAGCTGTCCTCAAGCTCCACCCGATACCAGACAGTCCAGTTTCTCCCCATATGAGTCTGGATTCCCAGAGTTCCACCCAGAACTGTAATTCAGAGCAGTCAGGAGCTTGTGTCTCCCTCCTGATTGAAAAAGACAACAGCGTACTCAGTTGCCAGCCCTTTCCACGCACGTGCCTCCGTACCTCTGCACTTTATTTCTGCACCTCCGTTCCTCCTCCAAGTCTCAGTGTGCTTTTCTCTTTCCTACTAATTGTAGAATTTCCACTCAGCCAGCCTTCCTGTGGTTCTGGATGATACCTGTCTTGTCTTTTAATTGTAGTTTTGAAGTGGTTGTGTGAGGCAGCAAATTCAGGTGCTTTTTTTTGTTTGTTTGTTTGTTTTAGTATATTTTATTGATTTTTTTACAGAGAGGAAGGGAGAGGGATAGAGAGTCAGAAACATCGATGAGAGACAGTCATCAATCAGCTGCCTCTTGCACACCCCCCACTGGGGATGTGCCCGCAACCAAGGCACATGCCCTTGACCAGAATCGAACCTGGGACCCTTCAGTCTGCAGGCTGACACTCTATCCACTGAGCCAAACCAGCCTCGGCAAGTTCAGGTGTTTTTACCAATGCCACTATCTTGGTTTCCTCAGAGTTTCTCTTTTAACCCTTATTGTCAAAGATGCAAAGACATGTTGCAACACAGACAAAGATGCAACACAGACATGTTGAAAGGGTGTTGGGGACAAAACACTCCATCCACTTCTGTGGGCCAGTATGGGGTGAGCTCACAAGGCCATAGTCACTGTACACTCACCACAGGGAAGTGCACATATTCAAGGACATCACTGTTACTGTCATCTATGCAAAAAAAAAAAAAAAAAAAGTGGAAGACAACCCCCCGTCCACGGATAGGGGTCTGAGCTCTGTGGAGAGAGGCCAGCATGCGCACAGCCCAGAGGGCCCTTCAGCAGATGGAGGCTAATGGGGACGACAGGGACAGACATTTCCTTTTCACAGGTCCCTCGCTTTTCTGTCTGACTCTGCTCTGCAAGTATGACCTATTGCTCCTTCCCCAAAAGGAAAAACAAAATATATTAAAATATTTAAATAATCATGTTTGAATTTCTGCTTCAGTTGCCAATCCAGAGGTTCTGACTATGGGGCCTGGGGTGGGGCCTGCCAGGAGGTTCTCAGTGCTGGGGGTCAGGAGCTGGGAGCAACAGGTTGCCTCTTCCTTCTGTGTCAGCCCTTCCCACAGGGGTGTCACTGGCCCCCAGGAAGTCTCAGCACCCCACAGGTGGCCTGCAAGAAACCCTGCAGCTGTCCCAGTAGGCAAATGTGAGGAGATGCTGCCACCCTCTGATGGGTGAAGGAGGCAGTGTGGCCGTGGCTGCGGACCAAGATCGAGACCCTCCAGTCCCCAGGACTTGCCCAGGACAGAGACAAGCAGAGGGTCTCCACAGGAGGAGAGTGGAGCCAGAACAGGCATGTGGGAGAGGATGAATGCACCTCTCCTGGCTCCTAGCCCTCCTCCTGCCTCCTGCTCAGCCCAGAGACCAGGCTCAGCCAGACGCTTCCGGTCCTACTGCACAGAGAGGTGCTGGCCAGACAGCCTCCCTGTCCACTCTGAGACCTGCCCCTGCATCGCAGTCCACCCACAGAGGGTCCTTCCTGCTCTGCATCTCGCTGGGCATCTGTGGGCATCTGTCCTGGGACACCCACCCTGTGATCCGCCCACAAACAGTGCACACGCCTGGACCCAGGGCCCCAGAACACCGCTCCCCTGCTGCCTGTGGGCTAGATGGTGTCACCAGTCCAGGACACACTGGGGAAAACGCTCTGCCCTCAACACTCCACGCAGTCCTCCGCACGACCTACAGGGGGCCCCGCACAGCCTTTGAGATGAGGGTCCTGGTTACCTTCAAAAATGTGTCTTGGCATTTTCTGAGGAAGTTATTTAGCTGGTGGTGGCTGATCAAAAGCCTCCACTACCTTTAGGGAAAAGCCCAAACTCCCCTCCAAGACCCACCCCAGCCAGGCCACCTGGGAGGCCCTCCCTGCCCCTCCCATGCACTGCGTGAGACCTGGTGGCTTCAAAACAACCTGAGCTTCCCTCTCACACCCAGATGGCAGCACTCCAATTCCAGATGTGGGCAGGTGCCCTCGCTGGTTTGGCTCAGCGGATAAAGTGTCAGCCTGGGTTCGATTCCAGTTCTCCCAGCAGTCTTTCTCCCCCTCTCCCCTGTTCCTCACCTCCCTGCCCCCCTACTCACCGCAGAGACACAGCTCAGAGGCCACCTTGCCCTGACTCCCATTGGGAGGGCCTGTCACAGACAAGCCTCCAGAGTTACAAACATCAAATCCAGAACACTCCTCCTTAGGCGCAGGGACCCACTTGTCCCTGATCCCTCAGAGGCCACAAACCAACACCCAGAGCTCCTTTGGAGTTCAAGAAGGGGCGAGAGGCCTGGGCTGGGTCACCTGCTGGGCCACTCTCTGGCCCTCTGCCGCAGTGCTCGGAACTGGCCACTGGGAGTCAGGCTTGGGCTGTATTGTGCAGAACCATGAGGTGGAAGCAGGAGGTAGGAGGCAGGAGGAGACCCTGCTGTCTCTCAGCCTGGGGCAAGGCTACTCCTGCTGGCAGAGCTGACCCACAGGCCTCCTGGAAGAGGCCCTGAGGCGCTGCCTGTGCCACACACATTCACTTCCAGCCACTGGCCACTCCTGGTGCCACAGCCCCTGCAGACCAGGATCTCCCATCAGAGCCTCCCAGACTGACCGACTGCGTTGGCCCTTCCCAAGGTGGCCTAGCCCCTCTGGCGCCTGACCCCTCACACGGTGCCAGGACTGCTGACTCCGCATTCGCACAGGGGAACTCACCATGCAGGCTGTGCCCCGACTGCGGGCCCACCTCTCTGTTCCCAGCTGATGTCACAGCTTGATGACACATTGAAGCCAAAATTGGGGGGGGGGGGGGGCGGGAGGCAGTCTAGATTCAAACCTCTGTCCTTCCCCAAGCAACAAAAGCAATGTTGGCCATGGGCCCCAGGACCCAGGACTGTCCCCACAGACGCTGCAGACCCACCAGGAGGCCAGACCAAGGCCCTTCCACCCCTGTGCTGACCGCATTTTGTACCTTGACAGAGACTGAGGTCCCAGGCAAGGCAGTGAGCTCTGACAGGCCCACGCCTCCCCTGCATCAGCACAGCCCTGAGGCCCTGTGGCTGCCACACAGCACCAGGCAGGACACCACGCCCAAATCTGAGTGGGAGGCCTGTGTTGCTATGGCAACCCCAAGACCGAAACCTGCTTCTGCCAGGTCTTCCTCTCCTGCGGAAAGCTCCTTCCACTGGGTGCCAGCCCCTCCCTTCCAAACTCCACCACTGAGCATGCGTGGCCCACGGGGGGTCCCAGACCCAGCCAGGGCTCCGGGAGGCTGGCACGAGGTGAGCACCACTCCCTTCTCCGTCTCACTCAGTCCTTCAGACAGAGCCACCAGCAGGACTCAGAGCGGAGGCCACCCACCCCTCTTCCACAGCGGCCAGGTGATAGCAAAAGCAGCCTCTCGTAAGCCCTGGACAGAGGTGCGGCCCCAGCCCAGCCCGGCCCTGGCGCACAGTGGGACCCACCAGGCTGCGTTACCCAGACCAGCAGAGGGGCCGCAGGCACAGAGCCGGTAGGACCTGGGCAGCTCCCCTGGAGGCCAGGGCACAGCAGGGTCTGAGTGAGGTCCCCAGGCTGAGGGTGCCTCCCTCCGTCAGCAACCTTCACACACTTCAACCTGAGGCCACAAAACGCACTCTCACGTGCCCCGTCTCCCTCTGCTCCCACTGTGGCGCCGGCCCCGAGCTCCTCACGCCACGCCATGCCCCCGGGGGCCCTCCGGCAGCAGCCCGCGGCCCCTTGATTCCTGCTCTAGGACTTCGGACCCTCGGCCACTCAGACAGGCCCTCTCCTCCCAGGAGTGGCCTGGGCCTTGGCCGCACTGGGTCAGGTGGGGACACAGCGTCTGGCTGCTCTGGTCATCTCCCGGTGGAGGGGGCGGTCCCCGAAGCCCAAGCTGTGGCCTGGCGCCCAGCACCGCCCTCGGTGCGCAGGCTGCTTTCTGTCCCCATGACACAAGCTCCGGGCAGTCTGTCCGCCGCTTCTCAGGACCCACTATTGCCACCCTCTGAGGTGGCCCAGGGGCAGGACTGACTTCTACCCAACTCTACTCCGCCTGGTCACATGGTCCTGGCCTGTCTGAGCCAAGAGCCCAGGCCACACCCTCTCTCAGCCTGAAACGCCTCCCTCCTGCGGCAGGCACACTGCTGTGCGCAGCCTCCCGGCAGCGTGCTGGTTTCCATCGCAGTTGGTCGGTTAGTCGGTTGGTTGAGGCAAGACCCTCCGCCAACGAACGAGGCGATTCCCTCTGGACAGCGTGCTGCGGTGCTGGGCGGGGCCTGGGCAGTGCTTGCTGGCGTGGCCCTCGCTCAGACAGGGAAACTGAACATTTTGTGCTGCCGCCTGGCACCTTGTGAGCCTCCTGGGGGCCTGCCCGGAGCTTTGAGTCGGGACCTGAGAGCAGCTTCCAGAGGCTCAGTGCAGATGCCCTCCCAGGGCTGCGTGGGCATCAGGACGGTGAGGATCCGCAGGGCCAGCTGTCGAGGGGGCCGGGAGGAGCCCCGTTCTCGCCACTCGAAGCGCAGCACCAAAGCTGGCCACCGCAGGCCAGCACCACTCTCTGCCTCTCCCTCTTGTGCCACAGTCACACCTGAGGCAGCAGCGTGATTTGCACGTTCTGTGCCCCCACCCCCAGTTCCTGGAGGGGAGGCCCCAACCCCGAGACGCAAGAGAGCAGGTGTGAGGCGAAGGATAGAATCTGTGTGAGACCCCAGCGGGGAGTGAATAGACAAAGGCAGCAGAGCAGGGGTGAGCCCCTCCCGCCCAGCTGCCCTCCAGCCACAGCAGGCAGAGGGGCCCCAACCTCTCCCGCGGAGGCTCCACAGGAGCGCAGTCCCCAGGAGGCACACAGCCCCGCCCACCCCACACCCCTCAGCAGGGAGGCCTCAGGACCTGGGAGCCAGGGCCCCCAAGATGCAGGGGCAGGCAGAACCTCTCCAGACCCTACCCCAGGGCGTGCGGCCCAGGAGGAGAATGCCGGCCTCCCACCTCCATGGTGACCCCTGAGACATGGACAGGGAGGGTCCGCGTGCTCTGGGCTCCTGGTCCAGGGAGAAGCTGGCCTCCCCTTCTGGTCCCCAATACCACAGCCATTGCCCAGACCCAGCCACCACCTACCCCGGCTCCCCTGACAAGGCGGCCCAGGGCCATAGCAGCCCTGAGGGGCAAACTGAGTCCAACCCCAGTAGCACCTTCGCAGAGTGGGGTCACCCCCAAAGCCGCACAGGGGGGTCAGCCTTTGGGCTCAGGTGAGAAGGGGGAGCTTAAAGGAGCCCAGAACAGACCAGGGGCTGGGCTGCAGCCTGGGTCAGGGGGTTGGGGGGCTAAGAGGTACGGCCTGAGATGAAGGTGAATGTGGGGAAATCAGAACTATAATGGGGAAGGGGGTGGGACAAGGACAGTCGGGTTGAATGTGGGAGGAGGTAGGGGTGGGTGGGGCCTGGGGATCAGGGATGGAGGTGAGGCCAGGAGGAGGTGGGGCCCTGGAGTCCTGGGGGAGATGGTCCACTTTGGAGGTCCCTGGCACTGCCCACCCCTCACACCCGCCTGGCCTGCTGCTCCTGCCAGTCGGCGTGGTCTCTATGGAGTCGGCTGGACACGCAGCCGATGTGCTGGGGAGGCACCTGATGATGTACCACTCCCAGGGCCTCTGCCTGAACGCCGTTCCTCCCTCACTTTCCCTTGATGCTAAATTTTTGTTTTAACAGCAAAGTGCCGGTCATTGAAAGTTGTATAAAACCGCACCTTAAAACCTTAATCAATAAAGTAATTTTTTAAAAAACGCACCTTGGCCCATTGGCCTTGACCAAGCACTTCAGCTCTAGGTCGCCTCACATCCCTCAGAGCTGCTCCGGGAAGGAGAGCAGGGCTGGGTGCTGAGAGCCACACCCATGTAGGAGGACCACCACCCCCCCCCCCCCACACACACACACACACTGGATCCACAGGAGAGATGCAGGCTGCTGTTTATGGAGAAACTATTTGTGCTGAATAGAAGTAACAATCCACCACATGGACTAGTTGCACCCCGTCCCGATGTGGGGGCAGGCGGGGGAGGGGCGCGGGGAGGCCGGAGGAGCTCGGCGCGGGTGGGAGGACCACACATGCTAGTCCCAGAAAAGCTACCCCACAGCCCACCCTGCAGGAGGAGTGCGCCTGGGGGTGGGGCAGGGAGGCCCAGGCGGCCACAGGCAGAGCTCACTGGCACATGCATAAGTCCATGGGCACAGGGGGCACAGGCACACGTTCACGAGTCTGTCTCAGCAAGAAGGCGCCTGTGGAGGCTCAGCCCTAAGGCCAGGGTGCCGCAGCGGCCAGCAGGTCCTTGCTCCCCAGGTGCTTAAGTCACATGACCCAGGGCTGCGACTCAGCTCACAGGCAGAGGCAAATCATCTTGTCAACGTTGCAGGACTAGTTGCAAAGTCACCAAGCTCCAGCTTCCATCTGCAGGCTGGGGCTCCGGTGACCACACCAGGGCCCCACCCCCACCAGCGCCCGCAGCCCAGAGGGTTCTCCGGCGTCACTCAAGCCAGCCCTCTCACCAGTTCCAAAGGTGAAACTACCCTCTGGTTTGGCACCAGGAGTTCAGGCGTCCCCCAGAGACACCTGGAGGCTTGGAAATGAACAATGGGTCAGTCACTGCAGGTGCAGAGCAAAACCCAACCCACTGCCACCCTTTCAAGGCCACTCGGCCCTACGGAGGGTGCAGGGTCTTCCCAGCAGCACAGCTGGGGACCTCTGATTTCAAGCAAAGGAGAGACTGAGAGGAAGAGAGCCCCAGGAGGACACAACATCCTGGGGCCCTCAGCATCAAGCAGTCAAGACCAGGTACAGAGGGCCGCTTCGAATGGCAGACGGAGCAGCCTGCAATAGCCCCGTCCACCCACAGGCCAAGCCGGCCTGCACACGTGGCCCCGTGGCTGCAGCGCATCAGTCCACAGAGCGCCTGGGGAAAGGGCTCCTTGAGGGCTGGAGGGACGTGGACGTGGGGGACCCAGAGGCGGCACCGGTGACTCTCAGGCAAGTCCATGTCAGCAACTCCCAGCTCTGGGCCAGTCCCACTGCCCTCACGCAGACCACACACAGCACAGGGCCCTCAGGCTGCACACACTGCTGTTCCGCCTCCAGGGGTGCCCGCCAGGGTCTGCGGGTCGGCAGAGGGGAGGCATGGAGTCCCATGGATCCTGGGTGTGTCCGAGCTCTGGCCAGGCTCACTCACTGGTGAGCTCTCTCACATCCTTCCCCCATCCAGGAGTGGGTTAGTGTGACTGGGGCCATGGGGCAAGCCTAAGCAATGGGGCCCATGGTGCCATCCTAAGCAATGGGGCCCATGGTGCCATCCTAAGCAAAGGGGCCCATGGTGCCATCAGCCTAGAGAGCAGTAACCTGGGTGAGCTCCGTGTTGGGTGTTGACGGGCTCTGCGGGCTGACGGGCACCATGGGCAGGTCCACGCCTAGTCATGCAGGCCTCGGCACCGTCTCTGAGGTCTTGTGGGCGAGGGCCACATCCTTGGTCGTGCTGCGCACACGCTCAGACCCCGGCCCCTCCCGGCGCAGTGCAGACGTGCAGCAGAACTTGCGGAAGCAGGCCTTGAAGTTCTCGTCTAGGAAGGCGTAGAGGATGGGGTTGAGGCAGCTGTTGACGTAGCCAAGGGCTGTGCAGAAACGTAGGATGGCCACCGCCGTCTCACTGCCTGGCTGGACTCCCAGGCCTTGGACCAGGACGAAGACCTGGACTGGCGTCCAGCAGCCCACAAACACCGCCACCACCACCAGCACCAGCCGCGTGATGCGCCGTAGGTTCCGGTCCTTCTCTCGGGAGCCGGAGAGCAGGCGGACACCCCGCAGCCGCCGGATCATGAGACTGTAGCAGATGGAGATGATGAGCACGGGGATGATGAAGGAGAAGAGGAAGATGCAGACAGCAAACAGGGGGCCCCAGTAGTCCTGCGGGGTGGGGATCTCCACCAGACACTCGATCTCTGCAGGGAGAGAAGCAGGGTCAGATGGGGCCAGGGAACATGGCCCTGGGCAGGAGGGACCAGGCGACTGACCTTCGTCCTCGACCTGTGCCGAGCCCATGATGGCCACTGGGATGCCGACGACAGAGGCCAGGGCCCAGATGGCCACATTGACAGCCTGGGCCTTGCTGGATGTCCGGACATCGAGGGCGCGGATGGGGTGGCAAATGGCTACATATCGATCCACACTCATGGCGGTCAGTGTGAAGGTGCTGGTGAACATGTTGTAATAGTCGATGGCAATGACTATCTTGCACAGGGCATTCCCAAACGGCCAGAAGCCCAGGAGCACGTCTGTGCCCTGGAAGGGCAGTGTCAGCAACACCAAGGTGTCTGCCAGGGCCAGGTTGAAGATGTAAATGTTGGTAGCTGTCTTCATCTTGGTGTGCCTGCAGGGGAGGGGAAAGGATAGCTTCATTTGGCCACTGTCTAGACCTGGGAGCAAAGCCACCAGGAGGACACCCACTCTGAGGCCCTTATTAAACACAGGCTCCTGGGCACTGAGCCCAGGGCAAACAGTGTAATAAGCTTCAAGTCCTCCTGGCACACAAGAGGGTTCCACGCCTAGGACAGGTCTGCTGGGAAAAGTGGGTTGCGGGGAGCAGAGCACACCTGACATTGCCTGGCGTGAAGGGGTAGGATTGGGAGCAAAAGAGCCTGCTCCTCCTTCAGAGTTTCCCCCAAGACCCTTTGTGGATCAAATCCTGTCCCTGCAGCTGCCAGAATTCTCCAGCCTCCCAGACCACATTGTTGTCCAGCCATCAAGACAGGAAATGGCAACTGTGATGCAAGTGGTGCTAATGAGGTCTAATGGTATCCAAGCTACTGGAATAGGGCTGGGGAAACTGGGCATTTCAGAAATATTTGTTGAATGAAATAATATCTGTGATAGTGGTGGTGGAGGTCATGGTGATGGAGGTAGCAATGGAAGTGGAGGCAGTGGGGGAGGTGGAGGTGGCAGTGGAGATGGAGGTGTCAATGGCAGTGGGGCAGAGGTGGTGGTGGAGGGGGGAGGCAGAGGTGATGGAGTGGAGATGTTGATGTAGGTGGAGGTGGAGGTGGTAATGAAGAAAGAGGTGGTGGTGGTAGAGGCAGAAGTAGAGGGGGTGATGGAGGTGGAGGTGGTGATGGAGGTGGAGGTGGAGGTGGTGATGGAGGTGGAGGTGGAGATGGAGGTGGTAATGAAGGTAGAGGTGGAGGTGGTGATGGAGGCAGAGGTATTGATGGAGGTGGTGTTGGAGGCGAAGGTGGTGATGGAGGTGGAGGTGGTGATGGAGGCGGAGGTGGAGGCAGAGGTGGAGGCAGAGGTGTTGATGAAGACAGACGTGTTGATGGAGTCGAAGGTGGTGATGGAGCCAGAGGTGGAGGTGGAGGCGGAGGCGGAGGTGTTGATGGAGGTGGTGATGGAGGCGAAGGTGGTGATGGAGGCGGAGGTGGTGGTGGAGGCAAAGGTGGAGGTGGAGGTGGTGATGGAGGTGGAGGCGGAGGTGGAGGCAGAGGTGGAGGCAAAGGTGGAGGTGGTGATGGAGGGGGAGGTGGAGGCGGAGGTGGAGATGAAGGTGGAGATGGAGGCGGAGGTGGTGGTGGAGGTGCTGATGGAGGCGGAGGCGGAGGCGGAGGCGGAGGTGGAGGTGAAGGTGGAGGTGGTGGTGGAGGCGGAGGTGGAGGTGGAGGTGGAGGTGGTGATGGAAGTGGTGATGGAGGCAGAGTTGTTGATGGAGGTGGTGATGGAGGCGGAGGTGGTGATGGACATGGAGGCGAAGGTGGAAGTGAAAGTAGAGGCGGAGGTGGAGGTGGTGGTGGAGGCGGAGGTGAAGGTGGAGGTGGAGGTGGTGATGGAAGTGGTGATGGAGGCAGAGTTGTTGATGGAGGTGATGATGGAGGCGGAGGTGGTGATGGATGTGGAGGCGGAGGTGGAAGTGAAAGTGGAGGTGGAGGCGGAGGAGGAGGTGAAGGTGGAGGCAGAGGTGAAGGTGGAGGTGGTGATGGAGGTGGAGGTGAAGGTGGAGGTGGAGGTGGTGATGGAAGCAGAGGTGGTGATGGAGGTGGTAATGGAGGCGAAGGTGGTGATGGAGGCGGAAGTGGTGATGGAGGTGGAGGTGGTGGTGGAGGTGGAGGTGGAGCGGAAGTGGAGGCGAAGGTGGAGGTGGAGGCGGAGGTGGAGGTGGTGATGGAGGTGGAGGTGGAGGTGGAGGCGGAGGCAGAGGTGGTGGTGGAGGCCGAGGTGGAGGTGAAGGTGAAGGTGGTGATGAAGGCGGAGGTGGTGACGGAGGCAGAGGTGGAGGTGGAGGTGGTGATGGAGGCGGAGGTGGTGATGGAGGCAGAGGTAGAGGTAGAGGTGGAGGTGGTGTTGGAGGTGGAGGTGGAGGTGGTGGTGGAGGTGGAGGTGATGATGGAGGCAGAGGTGGAGGCGGAGGTGGAGGTGGTAATGGAGGTGGAGGCGGAGGTGGAGGTGGAGGCAGTGATGGAGGTGGAGGTGGTGATGGAGATGAAGAGGTGATAGAGGCGGAGATGGTGATGGAAGTGGAGGTGGTAATGGAGGTGGAGGTGGTGATGGAGGTGGAGGCGGTGATGGAGGCGGAGGCAGAGGCGGAGGTGGAGGTGAAGGTGGAGGTGGTGATGGAGGCCGAGGCGGAGGTGAAGGTGGAGGTGGAGGCAGTGATGGAGGCGGAGGCGATGATGGAGGCGGAGGCTGTGATGGAGGTGGAGGCGGTGATGGAGGCAGAGGCGGTGATGGAGGCGGAGGCTGTGATGGAGGCGGTGATGGAGGCAGAGGCAGTGATGGATGTGGAGGCGGTGATGGAGGCGGAGGCGGTGATGGAGGCGGAGGCGATGATGGAGGCGGTGATGGAGGTGGAGGCGGTGATGGAGGCGGAGGCGGAGGTGGAGGCGGTGATGGAGGCGGAGGCGGTGATGAAGGTGGAGGTGGTGATGGAGGTGGAGGCGGTGATGGGTGATGGTGGAGGTGGTGATAGAGATGAAGATGGTGATGGAAGTGAAGGTGGTGATGAAGGTGGAGGAGGTGATGAAGGTGGTGATGGTGGTGGAGGCGGTGATGGAGGCGGAGGCGGTGATGGAGGTGGAGGCGGTGATGGAGGCGGAGGCGGTGATGGAGGCGGTGATGGTGGTGGAGGCGGTGATGGAGGTGGAGGCGGTGATGAAAGTGGAGGTGGAGGCAATGATGGAGGCGGTGATGGAGGCGTAGGCGGTTATGGAGGTGGAGGCAGTGATGGAGGCGGTGATGGAGGTGGTGATGGAGGTGGTGATGGAGGCGGAGGCGGTGATGGAGGCATAGGCGGTTATGGAGGTGGAGGCAGTGATGGAGGCGGTGATGGAGGTGGAGGCGGTGATGGAGGCAGAGGCGGTGATGGAGGCGGAGGTGGTGATGGAGGCGGAGGCGGTGATGGAGATGGAGGTGATGATGGTGGTGGAGGTGGTGATGGAGATGAAGATGGTGATGGAAGTGAAGGTGGTGATGAAGGTGGAGGTGGAGGTGGTGATGGAGATGGAGGCAGTGATTAAGGTGAAGGCGGTGATTAAGGTGGAGACAGTGATGGTGTCACTGTCAACAGCAGAGATGAGAGTATTCCATGTCAATTCCACTGCCACAAGGGAATATGAGGTTTACTCTTGTCTCATAAAGAGGGATTGAGAATAAGCACTGAAGACTTCATGATCAAATAGCAACAGCATAACAATGATAAAGGCAAAGTCCTGTGCCAAGCTCTTCACATTGATTTTATCATATTTAAGTTTCCCAAAGTGCTATTTTTGTTGCCTCCTCTATGCAGGAGGACAAGCAGGCTCACAGGATTGAAGTGGCTGGCTGAAGACCACAAAGCCAGTAAGCAGCAAAGAGGGCCAAGGGATTGAGAAGAGCAGCCATGGACAGGAGAGAAAATGTGTCAAAGACACACGAGGTACAGGGCTGTTATCCAGAACACAGAGAACCATAAGAATACGGACAGCTGGGTAAGGAATGGGCCTGACACCTTGCTAGAACCTCGCCAAAGATGACAAACACAGTGAAAAAGCAAATGGCGAGATGCTCCGCGTCCTAGCCCTCAGGGAAGGGAAGTTAAACAAGGAGAGTCCACTGCACACCCATCAGAGCGCCAAACCCAGAGCATGACACCGCCGAGTGCTGGCGAGGACGGGAGCGGCAGGGACCCCTTCACTGCCGGTGGGAACGCAGCCGGTGCGGCCGCTCTGGAAGGCAGCTCGGTGGTCACACACTGCACAGCCTCGTGGGACCCAGCAGTCAAGGGCATGTATCTTGGTTGCAGGCACATCCCTGGTAGAGGGTGTGCAGGAGGCAGCTGGTCGATGTTTCTCTCTCATCGATGTTTCTAGCTCTCTATCCCTCTCCCTTCCTCTCTGTAATAAAAAATATATTAGAAAAAAAAAGACCATGGTGGCCAGGGGCTGGGGGAGGGTGGGAAGGGGGCACAGAGGGTTTTAGGGCCATGAAACTTCTCTGTGTGTAGTAAGATGGTGGGCACATGTCATTACACGCTGTCCAGCCCCACAGAACAGAACATGCAACCCCGAGGGCGGCCGCAGTGCACACCGTGGCTCTGGGTGATGATGTGTCAAAATGTGTTCATTAATTGTAAAACTTGTACTATTCTGGTGGGAACTTTGGCCATGGAGAAGACTGCACATGTGTAGAGTGGGGAGTGTGCAAGAAATCTCTGTACCTTCCTCTAGATTTTGCTGTGAAACAAAAACTGCTCTTAAAAAGTCGTCTTTTAAAGAGACAGACCTGGAACAGTGGTCAGTACTGGGAAGGGGGCAGCTATTCCTCCCATTCCCTTGTCTGAGCCTGCACACCACACACACCAACATAACACCATGTGCATTGCATACTCGGTTACATCTACATGTGTGTGCAGTTGGACATACATGTGAGCACTTGTGCACATTTCTATATATTAGCACATATGTGTGCCTGCTTACACATATAAGTGCACACACATTTATACCTACACCATTGGGCATGTGTGTACACAGTGGTGCATTCATTTATATAGTCATATTTGTGCGTGTGTATACATGTTAACATGTTATGTGCACATGCATGTACACTATATGGCACCCTCTGGTGTATGCGCACTCATGTGTGTGTGCACACGTGTGCTCACATATGTGTACACACATCTGCCCTCCCATGCTGTCTCTATATGGTGCCCATCCTGTCTTTGCTTGCTATCTCCCCACATGTCCCCCCATACACTTCCACGGTCCCCACACTCTCCCCATACCCTCCCCGGCACTGTCCCTGTGATGTGTAGGGGCCTCATGGCCTGGCCACCCCGCTGAGCCCCACAAGCTTTCTCATTCTGAGCACACCGATGCTGAGCCGCCCAGCGCCAGGCATAAACAGGAGCCTGGGATGGACTAGCAAGCGCTCCTCTCAGGGTCACTGAGGGCC
Organism: Nyctalus aviator; assembly: GCA_036971965.1. Classification (NCBI taxonomy): domain Eukaryota; kingdom Metazoa; phylum Chordata; class Mammalia; order Chiroptera; family Vespertilionidae; genus Nyctalus; species Nyctalus aviator. Next base: position 87,255,627 of record CM072925.1, read on the forward strand.
CATGAGCCCTCATGGCTGGGAGCACCATCTGTCAGGAGTCAGGGGACTGTCTGGGGCACACCAAGGCTGGTCCCTCACCTCCCTCTCTCCCCAGCCCAGGGCCCCTCCCCTGAGGAGCTGTGCACTCCACACCAGGACAGCCAGCCACCAGCCAGGCCAACCAGCACAGCCCTCTCCCCGGCAGCTGTGTGGGGCTCACCAGGCGGGGACTTCGGCAGGGCCCAGCTTACCTGAGGATGACATACATGACAAGGCAGTTCCCCAGCAGCCCCCCGACACACACAGCCAAGTAGAGCCCCACGATGGTGACCTTGAGCCCGAGGGGCAGGAAGGCCGCATGGCTGACATTGAGCAGCAGGTCAGGGGGCAGCAGGCTGTGGTTGGGGCTCAGGAGGCCGTCCTGCAGGTCACCGCTGTAGACCTCCCTGGGTGGGGTGGGGAACAGGCACTCCATGCTGCTGCCCTGCCTGCGCAGCCGCTCGGAACCTGGGAGGCACAGGGACACGTGACCACGGCGCCTGACACCCCCCAGCTGAGGCCTCCAGCACCATGTGCATGGCCCGCAGGCACATGAGTCCCCCACGGGCAGCCACAGTCCCAGAGGGACATGCTGCCCACAGGGACAGAGGCTCACAATGTGCACACACAGGGACACACAAAGCACAGATCCATGCCTGCCAATATAGGGACACACAGCACACAAATGTGCATACACAGAGGCATAGGCACATATGCAGACATGAGGCACAGACGGGGACACACAGAGAACATGTGTGCACACACATGCTCAGTTTCACTTGGTCTGCAGACCCCCACATGGGATGTGTGGGTATAGGTATACACGGGGACATGATTCCGCCACAGGGACTCCTGCGCATGCAGCTGCCCCGTGTGCTCACAAGCACAGGGACACATGGGCACGCGCGCACACACATGCCCAAGCCTGCCTTCCTGCGCACACAGACACAAAAGGGAGCAGACATGCCCAGCTGAGACAAGGACACAGGGGGCACGAGCACAGCTTCCGCCCGCCCCACCCTGAGCACAGCCGGTCACCCCACACCCACAGCCAGTGGCGCAGGCTTACCTCGGCACCCCCGGGGAGCTGGGGCCGTGAAGACCTGGCCCTGGCTGACGAGCAGCTGCGGCTCCTGTCCGAGCAGCCGGGGTCTGGCTGGGGCTGCAGCAGAGGCAGCTGCTCCTCCTCAGCAGACGCAGAGCAGCCTCAGCCGCAGGAGCAGGCGGGAGAGGCTGCCGCTGAGGGGGCGGGGCTGCGCGGGCTGGAGGAGAGGCTGCAGAAAAGGGGCCACCAGCCCTTCACTGGGAGGGGCAGATACAAGGACCAGGGCACACATGTACAGATGAATGACAGAGCCAAGCTCAGACACAGACATAGGGACACAGATGCAGACAGGAAGGTAGACAAAAGGACAAACACAAGAACACATGGGGACTCAGAACAGGCACATGAACACACACACGCACACACACATACACACACACAAGGACACAGAGACACACACAAGGACACAGAGACACACACACACAAGGACACAGACACAGACACACACAAGGACACAGACACACACAAGGTCACAGAGACACACACACACAAGGACACACACAAGGACACAGACACACACAAGGACACAGACACACACACAAGGACACAGACACACACACAAGGACACATACACAAGAATACACACACACACACACAAGGACACAGAGAAGCGCACGGCATGGGACAGAGACACGAGGAAGTGTACATGAAACACACAACTGGGACATAGCTATGGGGCCATGTCTCAAATGCAGAGACGCCTGGGAGGGCTCAGAGCACCTGTTTGAGGCTCCCAAGGGAGCTGAGCTACAGCAGGCCAGCAGGTGGCAGGGTGCCCCTTCTTGGCCAGCCTCGGGTGGATCAGTCTTGTTGTCAACAAGCAGGATACCTGGACTCTACTGTGTGTACCTGCTGTGTGCCCCACATGCCTCCGGGCTCCAAGCCAGTACACACATGAACACATCCACCTGCATCACACCAGCATCGCTATCAGCATCACCTTTGTGCAGCGAGAGCATCAGGACTCAGAAGTGTGAGGCCACCTGTCAAAGTGGCAGAGACAGGGTTTGAACCCAGGTCGTTCTGTCACCTTGAGGCACACTAAAGAGGTCTGCGCTACAGTTGGGCCTCAGAGTAACATCAGAGTATCATTCTCTCATGGCCTGGCCTCAGCCACCACACAGCTGCCAGCCCCCACTGGGAAGCTCCATCCTAACAGCAGAGTCACATGCCATGTCAGGAACCCCTCAACTGAGTTGTCAGCCCCACCAGTCATGGGGTCAGCCTTCCTGCACAGACTCTGCCCACAGATCCCAGACCCTGTCTGAGCCTCCGTCTCCAAGTTGGAGATGTGGTTGCTAGGTGACTGGTGCAGCGTCGCTAGGATATCTGGGGAATCAGAGAGGGCAGTGTGAGCAGATGCCTCAGGACTCAGCATCCCAAGCTGTCCCCTAGGACCTGTCTGTATCTTTGCAGCAGCTGGCTCAGGGACACGTGTGGACTTGGGCACAACATACAGGCTCACATGTCTGCAAACAGGCACATGGGAAACACACAGACATGGGCACAGACACTCACAGGAGTGCACAAACACCTGAGCCTCACACATGCAAACCCATACGGCACACGGTTAGACATGAGAGAACATGCAGGCAGAAGGTAAGGACCTCAGACGCCCAGGTACACACATGGGCACCATCCTCTCCAGGGGAAGCTTGGTCCTGCTGACTTCAGAACCCACCTCAGCTGCCCCGGCTAGGCTCCCCACGGTCTCAGCAGCCAACCCTCGTCCCTCCTGCATCCAGGGAACCTCTATGGAAAGACGGGGACAGGGATGGACAGTCCTTTGTGGAGCCTGGGGGTGGGGTCCACAGCTCGGAATGTAGGGGCAGAGACTCCTAGTTCACCCTCACCCAGGAGGCCAGCAGCAATGGGGGACAATGAGCAGCCTTCTGCAGAGAGGCCCGGCCTTCCGCTGAAACCCCTCCACAGCCGGGTGCTGCCCGCTGGCGGCTCAGGTCCTGCACTCCCAGCGCCAACGGCCCTCAGGACACATCCGTGAGTGAGGGCGAGAGTGGCATAGGCACTGTGGCAGCCACCGATACTTGAACAAATTATGACTTAAAGCACTAATTTGGGCCCAACATAAACTGTGGGATGAGCATATGAATTAATGAATTCCAGAATAAACTGATGAGTGCATGAACAAATTACAGAATCAACTGAGATGTGAATTGGTTATAGAAGAGTATGGAGGGAAAGGGCTCAGCGCCAAGGTCCTCAACTTGCCCTCAAAACTAGCCTCAAAGAGCGCCGACAAGAGGCGGAGCGCGCCGCACAGCGCCCCTGGTGCCCCGGGAAAGAGCTCACGGGGACAAAATGGCTGGGGCGCTGCGTATCAGGTGGCGATGGGTCCGCCCACCCTACCACGGTTCTGCCCACGCCCCCAGGCTAGGGGCCACTCGCGGAGGCCGGGCTTGGGGAGGGGCGGGGCTCCACGTTGCCGGGCAACCGCACGTCACAGGCCCGCCTGAGTTCAGGCTTCATTGGAGGCTCAGACTCCCGAAGCCAAAATGTACGGGGTGTCGGAAAGGGGAGAGGGGCAGGACCTGGCCCGGGGTCTGGGGCCTGGGGTGCTATGGGCTGGACCCCTGGAAGGGAGGAGTCCTAGAGGGGAGACCTATGGACCCTAGTGAGCCCTCTTCCTCTATCCCCTCCTTCCTAGACCAAAGGGGGGCAGACCAGGAAGATGGGTCTCCCCGGAAGCAAGCCCGTGTCCATTGGGCTCTGAGCCTCCTCTGGGGCTCCAGCACTGGAGGCCTGGAGCCCAGAGGGTCTGCCAGCGAGGGTCTGCCTGGGACGGTCTGCCTGGGTCAGTCTGCCTGGGACGGTCTGCCAGTGAGGGTCTGCCAGGGACGGTCTGCTTGGGACGGTCTGCCAGAGACAGTCTGCCAGTGAGTGTCTGCCTGGGACGGTCTGCCAGCAAGGGTCTGCCTGGGACGGTCTGCCAGAGACGGTCTGCCAGTGAGGGTCTGCCAGCGAGGGTCTGCCAGTGAGGGTCTGCCTGGGACGGTCTGTCAGCGAGGGTCTGCCTGGGACAGTCTGCCTGGGTCGGTCTGCCTGGGTCAGTCTGCCTGGGACGGTCTGCCAGGAACGGTCTGCCTGGGTCGGTCTGCCTGTGACGGTCTGCCTGGGTCGGTCTGACAGGGACAATCTGCCTGGGTCGGTCTGACAGGGACGGTCTGCCTGGGTCGGTCTGACAGGGACGGTCTGCCTGGGACGGTCTGCCAGCGAGGGTCTGCCTGGGATAGTCTGCCTGGGTCAGTCTGCCTGAGACGGTCTGCCTGGGACAGTCTGCCTGGGTCGGTCTGCCTGGGTCAGTCTGCCTGGGACGGTCTGCCAGCGAGGGTCTGCCTGGGTCGGTCTGCCTGGGACGGTCTGCCAGTGAGGGTCTGCCTGGCTTGGTCTGCCTGGGACGGTCTGCCAGGAATGGTCTGCCTGGGTCGGTCTGCCTGTGACGGTCTGCCTGGGTCGGTCTGCCTGGGTCAGTCTGCCTGGGACGGTCTGCCAGCGAGGGTCTGCCTGGGACGGTCTGTCAGCGAGGGTCTGCCTGGGACAGTCTGCCTGGGTCGGTCTGCCTGGGTCAGTCTGCCTGGGACGGTCTGCCAGGGACGGTCTGCCAGGAACGGTCTGCCTGGGTCGATCTGCCTGTGACGGTCTGCCTGGGTCGGTCTGCCAGCGAGGGTCTGCCTGGGACGGTCTGCCAGCGAGGGTCTGCCTGGGATAGTCTGCCTGGGTCAGTCTGCCTGGGACGGTCTGCCTGGGACAGTCTGCCTGGGTCGGTCTGCCTGGGTCAGTCTGCCTGGGATGGTCTGCCAGCGAGGGTCTGCCTGGGTCGGTCTGCCTGTGACGGTCTGCCTGTGACGGTCTGCCTGGGACAGTCTGCCAGTGAGGGTCTGCCTGGGTCAGTCTGCCTGGGTCTGTCTGCCAGTGAGGGTCTGCCTGGGTCGGTCTGCCTGGGACGGTCTGCCAGTGAGGGTCTGCCTGGGACGGTCTGCCTGGGTCGGTCTGCCTGGGACCGTCTGCCTGGGACGGTCTGCCTGGGACGGTCTGCCTGGGTCGGTCTGCCAGGGACAGTCTGCCAGGGATGGTCTGCCAGGGACGGTCTGCCAGGGACGGTCTGACAGGCCTCCAAGAGGGTCGCACTGGTTGCGCCTTGGGTGGGGACTGAGGGCAATTCAAGGGTCACAGCATTTTCTCGGGGGACAGAGAAACAGCCTGGGGGCAGGAGTGGAATTTCCTGCAACTCCCAGAACAGAAAGTTCTAGCAGGCCTGACAGGCTGAAGGGTGCTGCTAAGCTTGGCCCCGGCCGAGGCTGGAGGCGCAGGCTTAGGGCTGCTTCGAGGCCTAGAGGGGCGGCATTGCCCACGGACGGCGTGCGGGCCGGTGACGGCGTCCTCCTCCCTCAGCGGCCGGGATGCCAGGGCCCGGGATGCCGGCGGCCGCACCGGAGGCGGGGAGCAGGGAGCCGCGGGGGAGAGCGGGGAGGGGCGCGCCGGGCGCCCCGCCCCGGGAGAAGCGCGCCCAGGGGGCACGGGCCAGGGAGCCCCCCGCGCCCGGCTGGGCTCTGTCCCTGGAGGGGCTGGAGGCCATGAGCCCCCAGCAGCGCCACCGCCACCTGCTCTTCGGAGACCTGCTTGAAGACGTGGGTGCGGCCGCCTCCATCTTCCCGCGCGAGTCCGCGGAGCTGGGGTACCGGATGCCCGACCCGCGGCTGTGGACGCAGTCGCTGGAGCCGGCGGCAGCGCGCCAGGACCGGCTGCTCGGCGTCCTCAAGGCGGCCGAGGCCCGCGGCCGGGTGCGCGCCTTGCGGTTGCGCTACACCTACATGCGGGTCAGGGCGGCGGCTGCGGGGGCGGGCCCGGAGGAAAAGGGGTGGGGTCGGCCCAAACGGAGGCGGGGAGGGGTTCCCTGCGGGAGCGGAGGGTGCGGCGGGCAGCCGCTTGGGCTCAGGAGGCCCGCACGGGCCGCCCCGCAGGCGGAGGAGATCACGCTGCTCATCCAGCGACAGAAGTCGGCGCGCGCCGCCATCCGGCTGGAGCTGTTCCTGCCGCCGCAGCTGAAGCCCACGCGCATCCCGGACCCTCTGGACCGCCAAGAGGTGCCCGCCGGCCCGGGGAGGGGCGGAGGGGGGCCGCCCGCGCCCTGCACACCTGGCCCCAGCCCCTCTCCCGCAGCGGAGGCGCGTGGAGACCATCCTAGAGGAGAAGGTGGACAGCAGGAACTTCCTGCACTGATGGCCTGGCGCAGGGGCTGCACCCCCACCTCCCGCATAAAGTCCTCTTCTCCAACGCCTGTCTCTCTGCTCCCTGCAGCCCGGGGCAGGGGCCCAGAGCCGGCATCTCCCACAAAGTGGAAGGTGCAAGCGAGTGGTGTCAGGTAGACAGGGACAGGACACCCTAACCTGACAGACCCAGGCTGTCCCCGGCAGCAGAGGGGACGAGAGCCTGGCTCACCACAGGCACCGCTACAGGGAGAGAAGGGCAGCCCAGCACCCCCAGCTGCAGGTCCCTCTACGGGTTCAGAGAGCAAGTGACTGCACATGCCAGGCTGCCCTCAGGCGCAATGGCTGGCGGTCCTGGGGAGAACCAGAGGTGGGGAGGGAGAGGGACCGGCCCTGCACCTCTGGCTTTCCTTTCCATCTGAATGGCCGCCTCTGCCCTGTCCATCTCCCTGACCAGCGCACCACACACACACACACACACACACACACACACGCATACACACACACGTGCACACACGAAAGGACACTGCCCTGTCCCATTTGGATGAACCCACATCCTGCAAATCTTCTAGATTCTGAAGAGCCTCCAAGTTTCTGGACAGACCTTGGAGAATACTGCTGTTTGCAGAGCCCAGGACCTTCCTCAGCCCCCTTCCACCCCCTTCACCCCTCACCACCCCCAGACTGCAGTGGGGGCTTCAGGGATTCCACAAGCTCCACCCCCAAGAGCCCTCCCCACCCCCAATAGGCTGCAGTGCAAAGACCCTGGAGGGGTGCATTCTTTACTCCCCTGGGTCAGAGCTGGGGTCTGGCAAGGAAGCTTGCTCAGTGGTCACTACCCCTCTCCAGCCCAGCTCAAGGGGGGCCACTGCAGGTGGCCTGGGCCCTCTGCACCGCAGCAAGCCCCGCCCTGGAGTGACCCTTCGCCCTCTCTGGGCTCTTGCTGCCTTTGGCCTGGATCACACCCAGGACTGTGTGTGGAGCTGGAGTCTGGAAACTCCGGGGGGTGGGGAGTCCTGTCAGTGCTGTGGGAGGGAGGTGTTCAGGAAGGAAGAGGCAGGAGGAAGGAGAGACGGACAGGGAGGCATTCTATCCAGGAGTGATGGCCGCTCACATCCTGACATGCCCTGGACGGCAGCAGCCCTGGCTCCGCTGGCCCAGCTTCCTGCAATGAGGACCCCAGCTTCTGTCTCCTGAGAATGTGCTGAGGGCCTAGGATGAGTCCATGTGTTAGTAAAGACACATTTCATTCCATCGCTTCTCTGGGCCTTCGTTTCTTCATCTCCACAACCGAGACCTCAGGAGTTCCGCTGGGTGCCATGCCGTCCACACGGCACTACCCCACCAGGGAGGGCACTGCCTTAGGCAGGCACCAAGGGCAGAAGGACAACACAGACATGCCAAGCCCTAAGGCCAGCAGCAGAGCAGCCTCACAGACGGCCGTACACCACAGGTCCAGCTGGCACATGCCAAGGCGGGACCTAGGTCTGCAGAGGAGGCCGAGGGAGGCGCACAGGAAGGTGGCCGGGCCTGGAGGCGGCGGCTGCTATGAGCAGCCCGTGGACTAAGACTCAGTGTGTGGCGCTGGGAGGGATCGGGTGGTTCCCAGGGCAGCAAACGTATGCTCTGGAAAGAGGGTCCTGAGTTCAAATTCCACCTCCACCATTATCTTTATATATATATATATATATATATATATATATATATATCTTTATTGATTTCAGAGAGGAAGGGAGAGGGAGAACGAGATAGGAAACATCAATGATGAGAGAGAATCATTGATGGGCTGCCTCCTGCATGCCCACACTGGGGATTGAGCCACAACCCGTGCATGTGCCCTTGACCAGAAATGAACCCACTGGCAGACACTCTATCCACTGTGCCAAACCAGCAAGGGCATCTGCTCCACCATTTTCTTGAGTTTCTGCCCAGCCTGCCTGGGCTCCTCCGTGGAATGTGTCTACAGACACAGACTCCCTAGAGGAAGTACAGGACACCCAGAAAGGCCGAGGGAAGGGGGTGGAAAGCAGGCCCAAGTGGCCAGAGGACACGGGGAGAGGCTCAAAGGGGCAAAGAGCCACAGCCAGCCACCACCCATTTCTCAGGAGGGCGGAGCTGCTGCGCCAAGGGATCAGCCTGGTGGAGTGGCTCACCCAGTACTGGCCTGTCTTTGTGGGACCTCCGGTCTGGACAGGCCCTCGGCTCTGCCCCTGTCCTAGCCAGCCTGTCACCATGGGCCCAAGCATCACGAGGCTCTCCAGGCTCTAGGACCCTGTTGCCCCTCTGCCCCCTCCCCTGCCTCTTCACCTCTCACCCAGGACAGGCAATCTGCTCCAGGCCCATCTGTCACCCCCCCGCGCGGCCCACTGGAGGAGAGTGTGTGAAGTCTGCACTTCCCTTCACACCTCGAGTTCTGGGAGCCTGTCCACGGACGACCTGTGCAACCGGAAGCCCTTTGGTGAGCAAGCCCAGCGTCGGAGCTGTGCTGGCTGCCGCTTGCAGGGCACCCGCTGGGACCAGGGGTCACACCCACTGCAGGCCCCGAGCAAGGGCAGGGCCACTGCGACGCTCCCAAAGGTGAACTGCCAGCTGTGCCAGCTAGAACGCCGGCCGCCGGCGGACGTGGTGCAAACTGTAGGACACCTCGGGGCAACGTGAGGGGTTAGAAGGGACTCGGCACAAGGCCCCACGGATGGGACATGTGATGACTCCAGATGCAAGAGCCACCCCACCCCGCCCCGGCACCCAGGGCCCGCCCTTCCTTGGTAACCACCGGAGACCGGGCTCGTCCCCTCATCTCACCGGGGCCGCCTGGCAGAGCGGGCAGAGAGGAACGTGCAGCCTGGTGCCGCCTCGGCCCCCTTCGGAGCAGCGTCCAGGCGCCCGCGTCAGGCAGCGCTGGGCGTCGGCCGAGCCGCCGGGCACCCCACACCCTCCGCGCCTCCAGCCGCAGCCCCGGCGCGGGCGCGGACGCGGGACGAGGGCGGGGCCGCTGGGCGCGGACGCGGGACGAGGGCGGGGGCGGGCAGGGCTTGGGGCGGGGCGGGCAGGCCGAGGGGGCAGGGCCTGCGGGGCGGGGCCGCGGGGTGGGCGGGGCGGGGCGGGGCCTTCGGGGAGAGGCGGGGCGCGGGCTCGGGGCGAGGAAGTACCGCGCTTTAGGGAAGCGCCGCGCCTGCGCACAGCACTCCGCCGCCCGCTACGACGGCCGGCCTCGGCCCAGCGCGGGAAGCCCGGCGGTGAGCGCCCCGCGGCGCTGGCCCGTGGCCCGCTCTGCGGCCGGGCGTGCTGGCGTGCGGGCTCCGGCTCCGCGCCCCGAGGGCTCCGCGGCGGGTCCACGTGACCCGGACCGGAGGGACGAGTCCCCCCACGCGCGGGGGAGGGGTGCACTCCGGTTCCCCTTTTCTGCAGCCGGAGCTGGGGAAGCGATTGCTCAAAGGGCCGGAAGAGCCGGGTTTCCGCGTCTCCCGCCCCTCGGCTGGTGGGAGGGCGGAGGCGGGACCCGCCGTCGGATCGGGCAGCTCCTCGGACCCGCGATCTCAGAGGAGGCGGCCCCCACCCCGATCGACAGGCCGGCGGCCGCGACCGGAGCCGCGGGAACCTCCGCCGCCGGCGCCCCCCTGCGCAGCCCGGAGCCCGAGCGCACCTGGTCCTCCCGCGCCCGCTCGCCTCGGGTCGCTGGTGAGTGGGCGCCACGGCGACTTCCTTGAGGTAGGGTGGGGGCCGCGGGTCCCTGCAAAAGGAGACAGGCTTTTCCAGGCCGGGCCCTCGAGGAGGGTCCCCGCCGCCGCTGGAAAGGGGTCTGGGGCGAGGGTCCCGGGTTATTGGCCTTGGAGGAGCCAGCCTGGGGCTCCCCCACCAGCCTAATTGGGGGGGGGGGGCAGCAGGGAGGAACGGTACTGAGTAGGATCCGAAGGGAATGGAGCTCAAAAGTGATGGCAAGTCTACCTAGAGCAGCACTGGCTGCCTGTCCAGCCTCCTTCATCCCAGAACGGGGAGGGGGCTTCCAGGGGATGGGGAAGGGGAAGGAGCCAAATGCCCGGGTGAGGGGCAGGAACCCAGCCCGGAGGGAGGAGGGGCCAGGCCAGCCTGACAGAGGCAGCCCAGAGCCTCCAGCCTGGACAGCAAGAACTCGCCCCCTTCGCCCCGGGCCTGCGCCCTCAGAGGCCGCTCCAGTTCAGACAGTCGGAGATGGCAGCCCGCAGGTGCTAGGGGCTGAGGGACAGGACTGAGGCCCTGCCCCGCTGATGGGTGGGGTGCAGAGGAGGAAGAGCGGCTCAGCCTGGGGAAGTACAGCAGCCTGGGGTGCAGCAGGGGCCTCAGAGGCTGCCACACCCCTTCCTTTCCCTAGAAACCTGACCCTGAGGGGAAGGCTGTGGCTGCTGCTTCCCCATCTGCTTGCTGGGAACCCCTGGGACCAAGTTTGAATCCTACCCTCTACCCTGCTGTGACCTCGGGGCTGTAGGGGCTATGGCCCCAGGGGCCCTGTGCCTTGCTCCCAGTCATGGGGCAGGGCAGGGCAGGGCCTCTGTGCCGGGCCCTGGAGACAGGGTGCCCTGAGCATATGCGTGTGCCATCGCCTGCGCACCTCACATCGGGGCCAGGGCCAGAACGAGCTGCTCCAGAGCTGCTGGCTGGGGACTGCCAGGGCCCGTCCCTGAGCATCCACCCTCCTCCTGGCCACAGCCTAGCGCCCACAGGGACCACAAAGGATTAAAAGCCCCTCAGCTGAGTGATGAGAAAATCCAATGAAACCAAGTCGTGAGCCTCCCGCGGCTGAGGCCGGCAGGGGGTGGGGGGCTCAGGGAGGTTTGCGAGGCAGGTGGGCAGGGCTCCCAGGCCCTGTGGGCCCTCACCTGGACCAAGGTGAGTGCAGGCAGGGGCCGTGGAGGGGAGACATTCAAATCTGCCTCCAGGGTGCTGATTGGCTGCCCTGTGCTGTCACTTTCGAGGCGTAGTACTTGGGGAGCCACAGTTGCCTCCCTGGAGACACATGAGGGCTGCCCGGCTCCAGCCTTCAGCCCCCCCACATGCACTCCAGAAAGGCTGCGGACATGAGGACACAGCCCTTGCCTCCCCGGGGTACCCCGCAGTTCCAGCTGGGGAGCAGGATACCCCCTCCCCTCCCACTGAGCCCCTGCACCCCTCGCCCCACATGTGCCCGCTCTGTGGCAAGTTTGCCCCGCCAGGAGGGGTAGAGGGGAGGGGTAGGGAGGCGGGGAAACCTGGGCAGTAAGTGGCCAACTGGGGTTTGGGGCTACCAGGGGGGCCAAGTTGCTAAGGACAGAAAGCTCGTGGCTCTCCTCACCATGAGCCCCGCTCCCTTTCCTCTCAGACCCGCAGGCTGCAGCACGTCCCTTGCTGAGTCCCAGTGACGGGGCATTGCTGTGGGGCCCACGGGCAGATCTGGATTCCTGGTGGGAAGCAGCCCTACTCACACCCCTCCCCCCCCCATCCACAACGTCCACAGAAACCCAGGACTGAGGGAGCTGGGATAGGGGTTCTGCATGTCTAACCACCATCCCTGTGCACTAACTGACAGCCGCAGACTCTTGGGGCCCTCGGTCCCCTGGGGAGGGGCCAGGAGCCGGAAACCAAGAAAGAGGAACCCAGGCTTCCGGCTTCCCTGTGACCGAGCAGATGGGGGTGTCCCAGAACCTCCTGTGGAGCTCTCCACAGCCTCGTGCAGGCAGGGGAGCAGACCCTGCTGGGGCTACAGGAAGGATGGGGGCAGCGCCCCAGACCCTCCCGGGAACCTCGGGCCCGGGGTCTCGGGTTCTCTGAGAACCGTGGCCTCTCCTCAGACCCCCAGGTTGTGGTCAGGGTCCCGAGCCGGCATCACGGAGCCCGAGCGACGACCTCCACCCACCCATGCCCACCGCGCATGAGGCCGAGAAGCAGGTGCACCTCCTCCACCCGGCCTCGCCCCCTCAGGGACCGGGGGGCAACGAGGAACTGAGGGACCCCCGGCACCAGGGAGCGTGTCCATCCGTGACTGAGGCGCCCGTCTCCCCCAGCACACAGGGCCCGCGGAGGCAGACCAGCCTCCCTCCATGTCCAGTCATGCGGGGGCGCCGGCTGCCCCCAGCCGCAACCCCTGCTGCTTGTGCTGGTGTTGCTGTTGCAGCTGCTCGTGGTACGTGGGGGTGGGGAGGGATGGGCTGAGCAGACCTGGGCCCAAGACCCCACACCCTGACCTTCCGAGGCATCACCCGCAGGCAGGACACCTGCCACCCACAGCACATACCAAGGGCTGCTGGGTTCTGGTGGCTGGTAGCCAGTGCCCGGTGTATGCCCTTTTATTCAGCCCATGCTTACTGCCGCCACTGGCAGCTGGCCTGCAGACCCACAGACTGTCGGTGGAGGGGGCTGAGCAGAGACCTGGCCTGGAGACAGTGGGGACAGACCCCCGGGGCAGCCACTGGAGTGGGCCTGGGCCTCCAGGTGGTCCCGGGGCTTGGGCGGCATCTGGAGAAGCTGTTGAGTTTGTGTGCCCCCCTCAGGCCTCCCGCCCTAAATTGTCGAGTGGACGGCACTGCAGGGAACCAGGGGGGCGGGCTGACCTGTGAACAGTGAGACAGGAGCCCAGGCCCAGGATGGCTGAGGGGGCCTGGGGTGGGAGAATCTGAAGTTAGGACTTACTGCGAGCTTGGCTTTGGAGGCCAGGGCGGGTTTGGGGTCCGGCAGGCACCGCAGGTGCGGAGTTCACGTGGACACTTTGGTGTGAGGTGTCTGCAGCCAGGTGCAGTGTGGGAACTTCCCCACTCCGTCAGTGGGGCCGTGGGAGAAAGCGGGTGAGGTCAGGCGGGGTCACTGGGAGCCCGTGAAGGCCCCAAGGCGAGAAGACACGGAGGTCCTGGGTCAGACAGCTGGAGCAGCCATGGCCTGGGGGCGGGCGGAGGAGCAGATCCTAGGGCTGCCACTGCGGTGGGCTCACAGTGGGGGAGCCCCAGGCCTCATGTCCACACGTGCTGAGTGTCCACATTCACGCATGGGCCCTCGTGTCTGCCATCAGGAGTGAAGGGCGGCGACCAGCATGGCGGGCTTCCGGGGAGAGCAAGCTGCAGCCCCTCCCCAGCTGCGAAGCCTGGTGAGTCCAGGGCAGGAGCACCCGTGGGGGTGGGGGGCGTCCGGGGGAGCGGCACAGGCTTGACGTGGCGGGTGCCCCAGCAGCACTCCGAGCCCCGAGGAGGTGCAGAGCTGGGCACAGTCCTTCGACAAGCTGATGCACAGCCCCGCGGGCCGCAGCGCGTTCCGGGCCTTCCTGCGCACGGAGTACAGCGAGGAGAACATGCTCTTCTGGCTGGCCTGCGAGGAGCTCAAGGCCGAGGCCAACCAGCACGTGGTGGACGAGAAGGCGCGGCTCATCTACGAGGATTACGTGTCCATCCTCTCCCCCAAGGAGGTGAGCCTGGACTCACGCGTCCGGGAAGGCATCAACAAGAAGATGCAGGAGCCGTCCGCGCACACGTTCGATGACGCACAGCTGCAGATTTACACGCTCATGCACCGGGACTCCTACCCCCGCTTCCTCAGCTCCCCCGCCTACCGTGCCCTGCTGCTCCAGGGGGACCCCCAGTCCTCCCATGAGGCCTAGGCCACCCCCTGTGGGCAGAGACTCAGGTCACCTTCCCCATGTGGCAGGGGTGTGGGCACACCAGGCCCAGCTCCCTGAGGGCAGGCCAGGACCCCCCCCCCCCCCCCGGGCTAGTGTCCTGAGGTCCTGCTAACAGGCCGGAGTGCTGGCCGGCCAGGGGCTCCTGCCTGATGAGGGGCAGGCCCTCCAGGGGGCATCTGGGATCCACCAGGCTCGAGAGGCCCGGGCCAGAGAAGCAGCAGTGACGGGAGGCCTCGCACTGGCCGGTGTGGGACTCGGCCGGAATCAGACCCGGACCTCCACACTGGGCTCCAGGCGGCAGGACCCAGTTTCTCTCCTCTGTGCCCATTCACTTTGAATCTGGAAACGTGTCCTCGCTGTGTTTTATAAGGAAAAAAGTTTTCATATTTATATCCAACCCACCTCCCCAACACAGGATATCTGTTATTGAAGAGACTTTTAAAGCGAGTCTCCGCCTTCCTGTCCTCTGGGCGGGAGAGCAGCTCTGTCTGCTCACCCTCACTAAGGGCCCCACAGCACCTCGCCGGGACCGGCAATGCAATGGCACGCACTGCCCAAGCCTCGGGGGGAAAGGTCGCCCCCAGAGACTGGCCTGCAGGGGCAGCACCCCTGGGTGGACCACAGTGCCACTGTCCATTCCCATCTAGGAGGTGCTGGCCATTCGTCCCTGAATTTCTGGGACGCAAAGGGGTTCAATGCTGCATGTGGTCCGAGGCGCTGAGCTAGTTGGGGGACCTGCCTCCCAGAGCAGAGCAGGTGAAGACTGGCTGTTGGAAGGCCACCTGCCGGCGGAGGCTGAGGGACCCAGGCTCGCCTTGGGCCCTGCCCACGGAGGAGGCCGGGTCCTCTGTGTGCCCATGGCCACACCGTGTCCCTGACTCCAGAAAGGAGGGTTGTCCCCAGAGGCAGTGGGAACCCAACTCACAGTCCAAGCTCTGTATAGTCCACCAGAACCAAAGCCCAGGGCAGTGTGGTGGCAAAAAGAAACTTTAATAGTTTGGAGAAAGGTGCGCTGCAGATGGGGGGCGGATGTCTGCCTTCTGGGCACAGCCAGGAAGGCACAGGGAGGGCTCCAGAGAGGCTGTGTCCACAGGCGAGGAGGGGATGGCCAGCGCTGGCCGCCACTGCAGGCACATCTGCATGAGGGCTCAGCAGAACTACAAGGAATGGGGGACACTGAGCTGGGTGACCCTGAGGGCGGGCAGGGTCTCCCCCACCCTCACCAGCGCTCCAGGAGGCTGGCTGAGCAGGGCCGCCACCACACGGGCTAGAGAAGCCCCCAGAGTGAGGGCGGGCTCCCCACGCACCTTCCAGCGGTTCCCACACTCATTGCAGACAACAAACGTGGTCATCGGCTCATCGGAGCTGCGGGTCTGCACCTGCGGGAGGCGGTGGTGAGGACCCGCTCGTGCAGCAGGTCTTCCCTGGAGTCACACCAAGGCCACCCGTGCAGGCCTCGCGCCCCGGGTCCCTGTGGCTCCCCCAGCGACCCCGCCATGCTGCCACCGCAGCGTGGCCTCCGGGTCTGGGTGTGGGTTTGCAGCCGCCGCCGCCAGGCCACACAGCCCACCCCTCCCGCCAGCAGCAACAGTCCTTGGGCCCCTCCAGGCAGGGCTGGGCCAGACTCCCCAACTTTAGTGTCTATAGCAAGCAGGACCCACTCCTCAAGACACTGCTTACGGGGGGGGGGGGGAGCACCAAACGTGACCATCACTCCCTGGCTTGGGCCCCAGCCCTGGCACCATTCACACCGTGGGGTCCGGTGTGGGGGGGACCCACCCCCAGGGCGCTCTGAGGGCGCTGGGCCCTGAGGGGGCCGCACACCTGCGTGTAGGTACAGTTCTTCTTCCTGCACTTGCTGCAGGTGAATAGGTCTGTCTGGGTGCCCCCTGTGCGGGCCATCTGGTGCTCTCGGATGGCCTCCTTGGTCATGGCCTTGCGGATCTCCTTCAGCTCGTCACTGGCCATCTCCTGGGGGGGAAGGTACTTAGCTGTGCAGCCGGCTGTGCAGGCAGCGCCCCCTCCCTGGGAGGGCCGGGGCGCACCTCCGACGTCATCACCGCGATCTGCTGGGGCGTGATGGTGCCACACAGCACGTTGCGGCGCAGATCTGGGTTCTTGGCGTCCTTGAGGTTGGCGATGCGGCTCCGCACACGGTTCTTGTACTTCATGTCCGTGTTCCCCACGTCCCGGAAGATGCGTGCGGGCACTTAAGGACCCGCTGTAGGCTGAGGTTGCTGACCGCCACCCACCCCACTGGGCCAGGAAGGGCCTCCCGGGGGCCACCAGGGCAGGGGCTGGGCTGGGAAGAGGAGCCCGGCACTCTGGGTCAGCCTGCCCCCAAGTCAGGTGGTGAGCTGAGGGGCTGCTGGTGGCCTACCTGGACCCAGTCCTGGCTGGGTCCCAGCTTGGTCATCCGCAAGGCCATGAACAAGGAGGCCCAGGCCGCAGCGGCGGCAGAATCAGTCCTCTGCAGGCTCAGGACGAGCCCACCTCATCACCCAACGCCTGGCAAGGGCGCCAGGACAGTGGCCGCCAGGGGAGCTGGGCCTGGCGGGCCTGGTGCCACCACGGACCCAGCCGGAAGCCCCGCACAAAGGATATACTCCTCGATCTGGGCCGACAGGCTCTCACAGTCCGCGCTGATGGCTGCGTGGTCACCTGCAGGAAGCAGCTCTCCAGCCCCTGCTGGCTCCAGCCACCCCCTCGGCGCCCAGCACCCGGTGGCGGCAGTGGATTGGGGACACTCACGGTCCGTCTGCAGGGCGGCCGTCAGCATCTCCCGGCACTTGTTCCGCACGGCATCGCAGGTGACCGGCACCGGGGGGAATGTGGTCATCCTCGGGGCTGGCAGCACCCTGGGCAGCTCCAGCCTCTTGCGGCTGGAGAGAGACAGGACCCTCGGGCCACGTGAACTCATGAGACGCCGGTCACCGGAAAAGCCAACCAACGTCAGAACCAGTCTCCCCTAATGCCTTCAGCTCCACCCTGAGAGCAGCTAGCAACCCCATGCATCTGCGGTCTGCCCCCCGTCCAGAGGTAGTTAGGCCTGCTGGGTAGGGCGCCCCTGACAGGGCACTGGGGGACACAGCACATCCTGGGAAGCCCAGATCACGGGGTCACAACACCCAGCGCCCTGTGCCAGATCGAGGAGGCAGGTGGGGCCGGGCGTCACCAAGGCCAGGTGCCCACCAGCATGGCTGCCCTCACAGGGCTGGAGCGCTGTCATCCAGGCTGCACCCTCCAGCCCTCCCTCAGGCTCATGCCGTGACCCCACAGGGAGGAGAGGCCGCAGCGAGTGCTGCAAGTTCAGGTGTGCAGCCTGAGGACCAGACCAAGCATGGCCTGCAGCCGCTCAGGGCACAGCAGCTCTTTGCGCCAGGCCCAGCCTTGCCGCGATGGGGCTGAGACGGTCCAGAAGAAGGGAGGGAGGCACCGACAGGCCACCCAGGCGGCCTGGCTGCTGGAGAGTCCCTCCCAGGGCTAGAGGGGCCCCTGTTCACGTGCCCTCCACCTGCCAGGGTGGACGCTTACTACCTGGAGTCCTTGGCCTCCGAGCCCTCCTTGGAGGATGATGTGGGCAGAGGCCCGCCCCTCCTCCGGTCCCTGGCTTTGGCATCTGAAGCATCTGCAAATGTCAGAAAGGAGGGGGTGTGGCTGGCAAAGGGCAGGGCCAGGCCAGGGGGGAGCAGATCATCACCAAGGCACAGCCTCAGGCCGCTGGCCAGCCGTCCCGCCCCGGCCCCCCAGGCCCCAGTGCTGAGCCTTCTTGCTAAAACCACTGGGGCCCTCTCCTGCCCAGCCTCCGGAAGATGGCCCACACCTTTCTCATTCACGTCCCCCCTCTAGCAGGTGCCTGTGGGCCTTTCTGGGGTCCCCCCCAACTGCCTGTCCTGCTGGAGGAGACTGCCATCCACCCACAGTGATTCCTGTACAGTCTCCCTCACACACACACACACACACACACGGACACACACACAGGCACACATGGACACACAGACACACACTCGCACACGGACACATATGAGAGCACACACACACACACACAGTCTCCGCAGGTGAAGCATTTGGACTTGGACAAAGCTGAGGCAGGCCTGGGAGTGAGGGCACTCTCCAGCTGGACCTCGGGCACCAGCGAGGCCCCTCCCCTGAGCACACCCCGCTAGGCTCTGGGGACGCTGGGCTCCCTGGGACCTTTGCATGGGATGAGGCTCCCACCCGCCACCAGGCCATGGGCCAGAGGAGGCCCAGGACACAGGTCTGCCCTCTGCAGGCTGGGGCAGCGCAGAGGCAGGAGCGGCTCAGGGCCCTGAGGCGGGCACCTCTGCCAACACCAGCAGCTCCGCAGTCCCCAGGAGGCGGCCCCCACCCCTCTGAGGGGCAACGCCCCCTTCCTCTGCCAGCTCCCTCCTCTTCCCTCCTTTCCTCCCCCTCCCTTCGCCCCTGCCTGGGTGGTTCCCTGCCTCCCGAATCCCCTCTCCTGGCTCCACACAGCAGCCCGCCCGGCCCACGGCCCCGCCCCCCCAGGTGGCTCTGCCTAGGGATAGCACAGCCCGTGCCGCTGACTCGCACCCAGGAGCTTCTTCCAGGACTTGATGAGCGACTTGGCCAGTGCAATGACCTCCTCATCCGAGCTCTGCTTCCGCAGGGCGTTGACGGACATGCCGACCCGGGTGGACTGCAAGGCAAGTGTGTGGGCTGGGCAGCCGCCATCCTCCTCACAGACCCCGGATGCCTCCAGGCGGGGCTCAGGGAGGGGACACTCCGAGGGCTGCTTCCCCGCCCCCCGCCCGGACTCGGAAAGCTCAGTGTGAGGGCGGGTGGGCCACCCTGTCCAGCCCATCTCAGAACAGAACAGGCAGGGACGGTCCCCTTGGGAAGGTCTGTGCTGACCAAGGACGGGCCAGGGAGGCCTGCGAGGCGCAGGCGCTGGCCCGGAGCTGTCCTGAGCAGGGCATGAGGGCCTACCTGAAGCAGGTGCAGCGTGACCGGCATGGCCTTCAGCTCCCGCAGCAGGTCCACAGCTCCCTCCTGGAAAGGGGGTGCCTCGTGAGGGCGCCGAGGTCACAGTGCACAAGCCCGCCCCTGACACGAGGGGGACAGGGCAGTGACGATGGAGGGCACCTGGTCAGGTGCCGGGGAGGCAGGAATACGTGGCCCTGCACTCACCCAGCATCACAGGTCATGTGACTTCTCACCCAGCCTTGACCACTGACCAAGCCAGGACGACGGGAAATGCCTGGGGCCACAGCCAGGTGGAGGGTGACCCAGGGGTGCAGTGTCCTATGCAGTCCCACTCCCCTGTGAGAGGGGCTGACCCAGGACCCAGGGCACCTTCACCACACCCACCCCAGCGTTCACAATCCCCAACCCCACCCACCCTCATCAGTCTGCAGGACTCTCTCAGGCCCTGGCCAGCCACCCCCCTCACCTGGATTCTTAGACCCCTGGTCTTTCTCTGCCTCACCCCCACTCCCCATCTGTTTTCTCAAAGCCCTCCCACAAGGCACAGCCCTCAGGCGCCTCCAGGAGCAAGCTGCTGCTGCCACTACAGGGCCATGGCTCCAGGGCGCCCTCCCTCTCTCCACAGCTGTTCACGTGACACCTTCTCAGCATCCTTCTCCCTGCTTCTCTTCCCTCCACAGATGCTTCCAATTCTCATCAGCGAGGTTTTTGTGTGTCTCCCCTGACGTAAAGGGGCAGAGATGACCCCACCCGGCCACCCAAGCTTGTGAGAGCCTCTGATGTCCCAGGTCATGGGAGGGCTTGGCCCACCCCCGCCCCCAATCTGGGTGGCATCTCTGCTCAGGCTGCAGCCCTGGGTGACCTCCGCCAAGGGGACGATGTCGCCAGAGCCAAGGGCACAGTGCCACTCACTGCTCATCCCCTGACGGAACCCCAGGCTCCAGAATGCCAGCTTTCTGGGGCTCCAGACCAGAGACAAGCTCATTCCTGACATCCCAAGCAAGGCCCCAAATCCCACAAGGGCTTTGTGGGCATTGGAACCCCCAAGAGCCCCTGCCAGCTCTCAACCCCACTGCATAGCATCCAGCCCGCCACCTCACAGGCTGCGTTCACCAGCCTCGCTGCTTCCCTCACTGCTCCCTGGGGCTTGGGGTGAGCATCGCTCCTCCCTGCACACCCTCCCGGTCCTGCAGGGCCCCACCCTGCCCTGCACGGGTTCCAGGACCCGTGCCATCCCCGCTGGGGGTGTTTATTGGTCGTTTTGTCTCCTTTAGGGAAAGTAGCTGTGTCCTCTGGTCATCTCTGGAAAGGGACACATACCATTCCCACACTCCTGCTCGATGCCCACTACCTCCCAGGGGTTTGCACACAGGGGGGAGGGGGTGCGCTCCTGGCAGGGTGAGCAAGAGAGTGGGAGCCAGCCCCTTTCCCAGCAACCAGGTCAACCAGGGACCCACACGCAGTCCTGCTCAGCCCAAACTGTCAGTGCAAGCACCGGGCCGGGATGATGCAGGGATGGGAGCCCAGGGCCTCCCCTGCTGAGGTCACCACTCTGCCTGGACCCAGGTGCTGGGTGAGCGGACAGCGGGCCTCTGTGCTGAGCCGCCCAGGGGGCCAGCCAGGACCCTCTCTGCCACAAGGCTGCCGCGGAAGGCATGCAGGGTGCCGAGGCCTCCGAGCTGGTGGAACCCCACCTGCCGGGCCCCTGGCGGCAAAGGCTCCCGGCAGAACAAGAGGCCAGGCTCCGCCAGGCTCCGCACCTCGGAGGGCGCTGCCTGGAGGTTTCTACTGCCCGCCCACTCCCGGCTGCTGCTGGCCGAGTCCTGGCTAAAGAGGGGAAAGCATTTATTAAGGAAACCTGGTACTTGTGAGGCGGGGACAGGGAAAGGCCTGTGGTCGCTCCTGGAAGGTGACCATGAGGGCCCAGGCCCGCGGGCATCCAGGGATCAGAGGCCCATCTCGCACGCCAGTCTCTCGCAGGCCGGAGTGGGTGCGGAACAGGGATGCGGTGAGGTCGCGGCCCGGGGGGGCGGGGCCGAGGGAGGGCGTCGCGGGCCCCGCGGGGTCTGGAGTTGGGGATTTGCAAGGGACGGGTGCCAGGCCTGCGGGATCTCGGCCTGCCGTTGGGGTCTGAGTCCGGAGCGGTGGCTGCGGACATGGTCCAGGCCTGATCGCGGCCTAACCGGGGGTGCGGGGGTGATGGGCAGGGCTGGCCCAGGGCAGGGGTCTCCGCTCGGCCACCGGCGGGGTCTCGTCCTGCCCCTCGGGTAGTCTCCCGGGCCCTGACGGGGGCTCGGCGGGCTCGGCGGGAGCTCGGCGGGGCTGGGGTCCCGGGGTCCTGGCGGCCCGCGCCCCTCACCGCGGTCTTCTTGGTCACCATCTTGTCCAGCCTCCGGGCGATGCGCGTAATCTCCTCCTCCTTGCCCATCATTGCCTCAGGGGCAGCGCCCCCAGCGCCCGCCGCGCCAGCCTCAGCCTCTCGGCCCAGACGCCAACCCCCGGCCGTCACCGCCTCCCGCACCCGCCGCCGCCGCCGACGCAGCCCTGCCGCGGGAGGGAGACCCTCTATTCAAACCCTTGGCCCCCGCGCCCGCCGCGCTGCTAACTGGGACGTGTAGTTCTCACTCCCGCCCGCCTCGCCCGCGCTCTCCCCGCTCTGGACCACAACTCCCAGGAGCCACGCGGATGCGCACCGCTTCTTGGGAATTGTAGTCCTGACGCTGGCCGTCATGGCAGACCTACGGAACCAAAGGACTCGCAGTCCCACGAGCCCCCGCACGGACCAGTTAGCCGGTGGAGGGCGCTGCGGTGGCGCGTGGGGCTACGACGTGAGTACCAGCTGCGGCTTGGACACGAGACGTACCCCCATCCCCCCGCAATCCTTCTCCCCGAATTGGCCAGGGACTCACTGCGCGGGAGACTCTAAGGCAAAGGCACCTTAGAGTTATTCCCCTCTCTCCACCCCCTCTGAGCCTTCCTCTTCCACCACCCGCTGTGGCAGGGCAGCCGCATTCTGACTCTGGTGCCCAAGAGCCAAATCCTGCAGAAGATGCCCTGAGCGCTCTGCTCCAGATTTGGGCATCTAAAACTTCGTGCAGGGCGCCGCCTGGAGTGCCCAGGGAACAGTAACAGGCTCCGGAGTCTGGGAGAGGCATGGGCAGGGTGGGATTAGTAAGGCACCAAAGGCTGTGTGGCCAGGGACCCTGCCTCCAGTCATCTACTCGATGCGAATCCCTGGCTGCAACTTCAGATAGTCATTGGCCACTTTGTGCCTCAGTCTTCCCACCTGTGAAATGGGATGTTGATAGTATCTACCTCACTGGGCTGCTGTCAAAATACTGTGAGCTGATTCACATCATGCACTGAGAACAGCACAGGAGAGAGCATGAGCAATTAGGCTGTCACCACCCTTGCTGCTGGAGCTCCAGGGGAAGGGCCAGACTGCGTTGAGTTGAAGGGATGGCCTAGCCCCGCGGAAGATTGGGGAGGAGGGGAGGGACAGGGTCAGCATCTCTACCAGATGTCTACCACCTCCTCAATGATACAGATGCTGGGTGATTTGCTGTAGGGGGCACAAGTTTGGGGGAGGGTAGAGGCCAGGGGACTGAGGTCTATAGTATTGTGGGCCCACAGTCACTAAAACTCAAGTCAAGTAACTGTGAGGCCAGATGGAAGACGGAATGTTCAGATGACCCCAGCTGACATGACTTAGTTATAATTGAGCTTCCCAGCAGCCAAAGTGAAAAGGAAAACATAGGTTATGAAATTCTAGGAAAAAGCATGGAATTCCTCTTAGGGAGCAAAGGTTTTCCAGTGTAACAGGAGAACACAGCACCCCAATTTACAAACCAGCACTGATCCTGCCCCTCGCGTGAGCCTGGGCCATTGCTCTGAGCCCCTCCCATCTTGAGGCCAACATCAGTAAGAGTGTGTGTGCAGCCTTTGAGGGTCCAGCAATTCCGGTGACACCAGGGAGACTGGAGCCACACCCCCTTCAACCTCTCCACAGAACACTGCTGGCTAAACAAGGTGCTGGCAGGGACCTGTACAGAGCCGAGCAGTAGCTCCGGAGGACCCTCCCAGAGGTCAGGCTTCCAGGTCAGAGCCGCCTGCACGCGCTGGAGTTCAGGGCTCCCGTCACAGGCCCCGGCCTGGAAGCCATCTGTCCACTACTTGTCCTGCCCATTTCCTTGGGCCATCTCCCACAGCGATGTGTCCACGAGACTGCCCAGCCAGGCCCCCAACAGGCGGGGTAAGTGGATGGAGGACTGCTCAAAGGGAACTCCCCTTCAGGCTGGCACCACTCTGAGCACCACGATGGGGGTCCAACAAAGGCTGGAGCACAGGGAGAAGTAAACCCATGGTCAGCGGAGCAGCCGTCTGCCTCTGAGCAGGAAGGTGTGTCCTAGAGACCTCAGAACAGCTTAGGTCCCTAAGAGTAGAGTCAAAAGGAGAAGCTGAGCCCAGTGTGGCTCCATGGTTGAGTGTCAACCTATGAACCAGGAGATCACAGTTTGGTTCCCGGTCAGGACACATGCCCGAATTTCGGGTTCAATCTCCAGCGGGGGGCATGCAGGAGCTCATCACTGATGTTTCTCTCTCCCTCTCCCTTCCTCTCTGAAATCAATAAAAACATTTTAAATTTTTTAAAGGGAGGGGATGAATACAGGCCTCTTGGGAGTCTTGCCTGGAATGTCGCCCTTGGAGCAGGCTGCAGCCAAGGAGCCAGCCTCAAGGCCAGTCCCCACCTACTCTCCCCACGGGCCGAGGCAGCACAAAGTGCTGGGGAGAGAGCGGACGTGCAGACACCCCGGAGAGCCAGCCTTCCTGGGTAGGCCGCCCTGGCGAGGGATGGTCTCCAGCATCCTATGCAAGAGGCTCTGCGTAAGAGATACTTACTGCTCAGTGTTTAGCGGCCCTGAAGACGTGCTAGTGCAGCCCTGCTCGTGCACGAATGTAAGGTCACAGAGAGAGAGGCCCTACTCCCTTGCCAGAGTGGAAATCCAAACCGTGTGCCCGCGGCCCTCCGTCTCCCTGAGAAGCGGGGGTCTCCACCTCGGGGGGTTGGGGGCCACGGAGACAGCTTGTAGGAGCAGGCGGGTCTCAATGCATCAGACACTGCAGACCGAGGAGAGCCAGGCGCTGTGGCCCCTCAATGGTGATGGCCAAGAGGCGGGGCCTCAGCAGGAGGCGTGCCCAGCAGAGGGCAGCCTGAGGGCTGAAGCAGGGCGTCCGGGGAGTCTGGCCCAAGGAAATGGGCAGGACAAGTAGGGGACAGATGGCTTCCAAGCCGGGGGCCTGTGGACCACAGCCCTTCCCGTGATGGGAGCCCTGAACTCCAGCGCATGCAGGCGGCTCCGACCTGGAAGCCGTCACCGCGAGGCGGTGTGGCCCTGTGTAGTGAGCCAGAATCCAGGGTCCCAGTGGGGTGACCCTGCTCCAAGGCAGCATGAGCAGTGGCCTCTAGGTGGCAGGAGTGAGCCACAGACCGGACCTGCCTGTCGGCCAGGCGCACCCTCCGCCGCCGAGTGCCACCTGGCTGAGGCAGCTAAGTGGGATGTGGGCCTCCTGCAGGCAGCCTTCCCTCCTGGAGCCCTTGGTCCCACCCCTGCCAGGGCTCACGCTGAAGTATCACTGGCCAACCCCCAAACTCCCAACTCCCCACCCGAGAAGTCCCTGTCCTTGGGCCCCTTATGAGTTCATGACCCCAGAACCGTGCTCACCTCCGACCCCCGAAGGCCCTTACCCGACCTTGGGGACTTCCTTCTCCGAGGCGCTTTCCCAGCATGCGCCCGGCGGAGGTCAGGTGCGGACTCTCCCTCCAGGGCTCTGAGCCAGCACAGCCTCCGCGAGCGCTTCACCGCCCGCCGCCCACCTCGTTCCAGGCTGGGTTTGGAGCCAGGAATGTGTGGGTGTGGGGAATTGGGGTCTCCTTGTTAGAGGTCAAAGGTTAAGAGGAGTAAGGGGTGGGAGACCGCACACTTGCCAGTTTTCAGTTTCCAGCCAGTCCATCAGCCAATCACCTTGGCCCAGGTCCAGACCCCTGCCCCATTCTATTCTAGAAAGCGCTCCTGGACACTCCGTAGGCCCACCTCGGGGGTCTCCCTCAGCTCCCACGGTGTGCCAAAAGGCGTGCATGGACAGACACACACCCCCAAGCCCAGGCCTGCCCCCTCCGCCCACCGCCAGCTGCCCTCCCCTCGGGATTGTATCCTCTCCAGGCCTTCCACCCTACACCCCTTCCCTGAGAGAGACGGGGTGACCTCAGCCCTCTGTAGGAGGCCCACTCTGTCTAGGGGGCTCGGAGCGGGTCCAGAAATGGCCCTGACAGGAGTCTGGGGACACCCCAACAACACCTAGGGTCCATTCCACACAGGCCCCACACACCTTTAGCCCAGAGGCCTGCTCCTCCTGTCCTCAGTCCACAGAAACATCGGAAGCTCAGGCCATTTATTTTTCTATTTGTGTCCCCTGCCCCCGCCCGCCAGAAGCCGCAGTGACCCCAGCCGGTGGCATCCGCGCTTCCCTTCTGGCGGGGCGGGCCTTGGTGGGAAGGCGGGGGCTGCTAAGCTCACAGGCCTTGGTCCTGGCTGCAGGCAGGCAGGGCTCTTGCCGCCCAGGAGCACGCCACCTCTGCCCTGCAGGCAGCTCTCCTGCAGCACCCCTCAGACCCTCTGCCCTCCTGCGGCCACAGCTCCGGCACAGGGACTCCGTGGAACTAGGACCACCTACTCCTCTGAGGTCCAGAGGCAGCGGCCGGCATCGGTCCTGGGAACCAGTGCCTGCCGGCTCTGCGCCGCAGCCTCTCTGGGCCTCCGCCTCCCAGTCTGCAGAATGGGAAGAGCCACCAGCCCAGAGCAGGCTCTCTGGAGTTTCCAGCCAGTCCATCGGCCAATCACCTTGGCCCAGGTCCAGCTTCCACCTCCTCCCCTCTACGCCATCCCGCCTGCAGCAGAGCAGCACTTGGAGGGAGGCAGCATCCCCCAGAGGCTGGTGGCTGCTCAGGCGCTCTAACAATGCTTCCCCCACACAATTCCCAGAAACGCCGCCCTCCCTGCCCTGCCAGCCCGCCAGCCCGGCGGCCACTCCACCTCCCCTTACCCCTATCCCCCTCCCCTCCCCAGGCAGCAGCAAGTCAGAGCTATGGGTGAAGGAGGAGGTCAGCAAACCCTGGGCCCAGGCACACAGCCCTGCCCTCCTGGAGAGAAGTGGAGGGGCCTCGTGAGGGGGGTTGGGGACGAGGGGACAGGCCCGGGAGGTCAGCTGTGCTGGCTGTGGAAACTGTCAGGTGGTAGCCCTCTTCTGCTCACAGCCCCACACAGCCCCTTCTGCTCTCCCCACAGCCTGCCCGTCCGCCCGGCATGCGCACACGCTGGTCCCTCTGTGTAAGCACTCCCCTGAGATCCCTCATGATGTTCACGTTTCCTTCAAGAAGCAGCTCAAGAGTTGCTTCACGAAAGTCAATGGCACCCGGACACAGCCCCTCTCCTCCGAGCGGCCTTCCCTGGAGCAAGCACACTGGCCCCATGTCCGCACCTGTTCGCAGGCTCCCTGATCGACTCCCTCACGGGGAGCTCCCCCCGCAGACTGGGTCTGATGTGTTTGCTGCCAAAGCCCCACTTCCTAGAACAGGGCCTGGAGGGACGGGCGCCACACAACAGTCAGTGGTGGAGGCCTGGGCCCTGGCCTGAGCGAGGAGGGGGCGTCTGACAGCCCCCCGCCGCCATCACAGCCGCCGGTCGGTCACCACAGTGACCACCACGGGGCTCAGCTCCTTCTTTCCCTGCTTCCCAGGAGCTGAGGACTGTCGCCAGGACCTCCAGGGAAATGTGGGGCCGGGCCCGCCAGGGGCCACTGCTCTCCGGAGCTGGGATACCCACGTGTGCCACCACACACTCCCATGCAGGGCAAACCGAGAGCCACGGAGGGGAACAGGCACAACGCCTGCAGAGCAGGCAGCTCAGAGCCAGACCCAGGGCCCTGAGATCTGAAGAAAGAAGCCGCACCAGCAGCTGCTTGTGCCCAAATTGGGTGGCACAGGGTGGAACCAGGGGCAAGAGCACCGGACGATGGCACAGACAGTGTCTGGCGCCTGCTTGGCCAGGCCGGCCCTCCGGCTCCCTCGCCTCAGCTGCAGCCTTCCTTCCTGAGCTGGTGTTTCCTGGCTCCTCCCTACTGTTGCCAAGGAAACCTAGAGCCACCCATCCCCAGCCTAGTTCCCATGGAGCCCTGCTGAGCAGAGAGGGGGCCACACAGCATGCAGCAACACCCCAGGACACACAGCCACACGGGCCCCCAAAGGCTTACACAGCTCAACACCCCGACTCCTGTTCAGCGCAACACCCACCGTCACTGCACCCCCACCACGTGTGGCCTGACCCAGCCGCCCCCAACTGTCTGCCACCTCCAGCTGCTCTCACTCCAGGCCCCCCGGCCTGTGCCCCCCCCTCCCCCCCACCGCCCAGTCATGCTGGCCCGGCAGCGCTCAGCCAGATCGACACCCTGAACAACAGCCCGTGTCCCCACACACCGAGGCCCGGACAGCCCACACCCCCTGCTCCCCCAAGGCTCAGCCCTCGGCCGCCCCGCGCCCACCGCCACTCGGACACCAGTCCCACACCCGCAGCTCTGCCCGGCTGCAGGCCCGTGTGCCTGGGAATCACACTGACCCCACACCCAACCCACTAGAGAGCTGCACCGCACCTTGCCCCCCACCCCCACCCTGCCTCCCAGGAGAGGCCCACGGCGCGGGCGCCAGCACCCAGGAATGGGAGCCAGCACCCAGGAGGTGCTGGAGCATGGCCTGTGTCCAGCTGGGCCTGACCCGTCACGTGTGCCCACTTGCTTCCAGGTGGCCTGCAGAGGCGTGCCCCACGCAGAGGCCCAGGCGGACCTCACCTCCTTCCCCGGGCGCAGCGCAAGGACCAGCAGGCGGGCCTGGCCAGGCCAGCAGCCCGGGTCTCAGGACAGGGGCGGGAGCTGAACTGGGGAGCTGGGCTCCTAAATGGAGGTCTCGGGACCAGAGAGTCCCCTCCACCCGATCCTGGATCCAATGGGACCCACTCCACCCTCTGGCGCAGGAGGGTCCAGCCCACAGGCCGGTAATTGGTCCCAGCTTGCTGCTCCTGCGGCAGGGCTGCGCCCCGGGCAGTGCCTGGGAGGTCTGCCACCCCCAGAGCCCAGCCAGCCCCCACAGAAAACCAGAGGGGGATTACCCAGCATCCTTTGCAGGCTTCACCCAGAGGTTGGGGGGTCCAGTCCAGGCTGAGGGAGGGAGCAAGCAGAGGCAGCAGAGCGGTGTCCACACGACGTGCAGGCCAGCCACACACGTTAGAGAGAGCTTGCCCTCCACTGTACCTTCTGTCAGGGGAGTTAGGGGCCATACACAGGGCCCCCCAAGGGTGGGCAGCAGCCAACTGAGTCTCAGGCCAGCCTGGGGTGGGTCCTAGAAGAATAGGAACACCCCCAAACTCATTATCACCCACACTTTGGACAGAGCAGGGACCACAGCTTGGTGGCCAGAGAAGTCTTGGGGATCCCCCCTTGGTGGGTGCTGAGGGCAGGACTGCACTGGAGCAGGACCCCCATTCTAGGTCCTGTTCAACCTCCAACACTAGAGCCTACCTCGCCCCAAACCCAGGCTGAGTCACAGCAGACCACACACAGACCAGACTCCCACATCTGAGGTCCCCCCGCCACACACAGCCAGCCACACCCACCGCCCGGCAGAGCCTGGGGAGTCCTCACCCCATTGTTCTCCCATCTGGACAATTGGGCCTGAGGGGCCAGGCTGTCCACACCCTTGCCAGGCAGCTCAAAGGAGAGAGCAGTCAGACCCCCAAAGAGGTAGAGGGCACCCGGGAGCCCTCACCAGTCCCACCCATAGGACGTGACATCCAGGCACCGGAGCTGAACAGGTGGACCAAGAGGGAGAGTCGCTGGCGGGGGCGCGGCCAGGCCTGGCGGGGGGTGGGGGGATGCTGGGCTGCCTCAGAGCAGCTGGGCACCTCCGGGCTGTCAGGGCAGCGGGGGTCAGACAGGGCCCCTTCAGGAACTGAAATCCTTTCACAATGGGGGGGGGGACTGCAGTGGGGGATCCCAGATGCCTCCTTCCTGAACCCCAATGACCATTGTTCCAGAACAGCTGCTGCCAGGCGGAGCCAGACCTTGGAGACCCTGACCACACCCAGAGCCTCCGCCAGACAATGACCCCTCAAACCGGCCCTTCCACCTGGAGGCTCCCCCACTCCTGCCCACAGGGCTCACCCCTCACTGTCAGAGGGGAGCCGGCCCCACTGGGAGGAGCTGTGCACCTGTCCACCAGGGCCCTCCGATCTGGCCTGCCTCCCAGGGAAGCCAGTTCCTCAGCGGCCTGAGCATCGGCGGGCGGGGCGCAGGTCCTGGACCAGTGGCTGGGCCTGAGACATCAGGCCAGCCTGGAACCCCGCCCTTCACTCCTCCTCTGGCTGTTGGATGAGACCCTACAGGCCCAAGTCACCGAGGGCCCTCAGGGGACCCCCGTGGGGTCCTGGCCTTCCCTGGGCAGCACGGCCTTGGGGGAGCCGTAGGCCCAGTGGGGGTCCCCCCCCCAGAGTGCAGATTGCATATGGCTCAGAGGGCCACCAGGGACAAAGCTCCCACACCTGGCCAGGGCTCCTGGCACCGTGGGGGAGGGGCTGCGGAGCTCCACTAGGAGGGCTGTGCAGGAGGAAACACGGGAGCCTACGCTGCCTGGGATCCTTGCTCCACCCCCAACAGACCCACCCTCAGCAGGACCCAGTGGGAAGACGTATGGGAAAGACCTCCAGCTCAGAGCTCAGGCCCTCCTGCCAGGGGTGGGGGGGGGGGTATGGGGGAGCAGGGGGGCTGGGAGAGGCCTCAGTTCTGGAAATCCTCCTAGGGCTGGTAGGAGGGCTCCCCCTCCCCCTCTCCCTCCCTCCTCACCTGCCCAACCCTCGGTTCCGCCTCACTCTCCTCTGCTGCCCTGGTGGCCTGGGTGGGCAGGTAACCAGCTGGGCTGGCCCAGGCCCCACCCCACACCCAGCGGGCCGGGGAGGTGGCATGAGGCCCTTTGCCCAGGTGTGTCCTGTTCTGAGTGGGTTTGGGAGGGGGAGGGGAACGTAAGGACCACCTTCCCGTTAACCCCACGGACAGGACTGAGAAGGCACGTGCGTGGAGGGCCGCGGACATGACAGCCCTGTTACCGGGAGGGTCTCACCTCTGAGCTAGGCTCACGGGAGGAGGACACGGGTAAGCGCGGCCCTTCCTCCAGGAACCTGGGGAGGCAGCCCCTCCCGTTACCCCCGCGGGCGGCTCCGTGGGCGGGGCGGCAGCTCCTCTGAACGGCTGCCAGCCCCGACGGCGCCCCAGCTGCGGCCACATGAGTGCCCTTCGCGTTGGGGTCTCTCCTCCGGAGGCCGGGCGGGACGCGCCGGGAGGGACAGGGAGCCCCGGGAGGGGGCGGCCTCGGCCCGCCCCGGCCCGCCGATTGGCCCCGGGCCGCTATATCTGGGCGCCACCCGGCGGAGCCGCCGTCCCGCCGTCCGCCCAGCCCGCCGCGCCCCGCGCCCGCTCCCGCCGCCGGCCGCGCCCGCTGGGATGCAGAGGCCGCCGCCCGGCCAGGCCGCGCCGCACCGCCCGCCCGCCCGCCGCGCCTGTGCGTGGGCCCCGCCGCCCGCCGCGCCGCCCAGCCCGCCGCGCAGCCCCGAGCCCGGCGGCTATGGCCTCGGCCCTGCAGGCCGCGGCGAGCGCCTGGCGGCCGACGAGCTGCGCGTTCGACGGCCCATGAACGCCTTCATGGTGTGGGCGAAGGACGAGCGCAAGCGGCTGGCGCAGCAGAACCCGGACCTGCACAACGCGGTGCTGAGCAAGATGCTGGGTGAGTGCGGGGGCTCCCCGGGCGGCGGGCTCCCCGGGCGGCGGGCTCCTCGGGCGGCGGGCGGGCCCCGGAGTCCCCCTAGGCAGCGCTGACCGCCGCCCCGCAGGCAGGGCGTGGAAGGAGCTGAGCCCCGCGGAGAAGCGGCCCTTCGTGGAGGAGGCGGAGCGGCTGCGCGTGCAGCACCTGCGCGACCACCCCGACTACAAGTACCGGCCGCGCCGCCGGAAGCAGGCGCGCAGGGCGCGGCGCGCGGAGCCGGGCCTCCCGCCGCCCGGCCTCCCGCTGCCGGGCCCACCGCCCCCCGGGCCGCCGCCCGAGCCCTTCCCCGCGGCGCCCGGCCCGGCCCGCGCCTTCCGCGAGCTGCCGCCGCTGGGAGCCGAGTTCGACGGCCTGGGGCTGCCCACGCCCGAGCGCTCGCCGCTGGACGGCCTGGAGCCCGGCGAGGCCGCCTTCTTCCCGCCGCCCGCGGCGTCCGAGGACTGCGCGCTGCGGGCCTTTCGCGCGCCCTACGCGCCCGCCGCGCCGCCCCGGGAGCCGGGCCGCTACGGGGCGCCCCCAGGGGAGGCGCTCAGGACCGCGCCCGCGCCACCGCCCGGCCTCTACTGCGGCCTGGGCGCCCCCGGCCCGCTCTCGCCGCCGCCCGAGGCCCCGCCGGAGGGCGCCGAGCCGCTGGGGCCCGTCGCCGACCTGTGGGCGGACGTGGACCTCTCCGAGTTCGACCAGTACCTCCACTGCGGCCGGACTCGGCACGACGCCGCCGGGCTGCCCTGCCACCTGGCGCTGGCCAGGCTGGGCCCGCGCGCCATGTCCTGCCCGGAGGAGAGCAGCCTCATCGCCGCGCTGTCCGACGCCAGCAGCGCCGTGTACTACAGCGCCTGCATCTCGGGCTAGGCCGCCGCCCCCGCCCTCCTTCCCTCTCCTTCCCTCCACCTCCCTCCCCTCCCTCTCCTCGTGTCCCCCTCCTCCCCCCCCCTGCAGCCGCCGGCCGGGCCTGCAAGGGTGGATCCAGCTTGCGCAGGCTTTTCCAGGTCGCCGGTCCTAGAACCTGTGGGCTGGCCCTGCCAGGGTTAAGTTTTCCAAGCGCCTAATCTTTTCCTGCAGTGTTTTCTAGAACCAGGCTGTGTTTTTACCTTGCCTTTTTTTTATATATATACATAATACTCTATATTTAAGTTTTGAACTTTTACACCCTGTCTTCCAAGGGGTCTCAGTAATCAAAGTATCAATGTAGCAAGGGCTTTTCAATGGGAGGAACCACCTGTTAGTTGCTGTAAAGGAGGAGCCGGAGCTGGTCCCCTGGAGCTGGTCCCCTGAGCCGGGCGAGGCCACAATAAAGCGCCTCCTCTTCGCCCTGAGCTCGCCTTGTCTGTGGTCGCTGGGGAGGATGGAGCAGTCCCCACGGGGGCCCTGGACCTGCCCTTCCCTCCACACCTCCCTCTAGAGTCTAACCCCAGCTTGGACCCCACTTTTTCATCCTGCCCCAAGAGATGGTGGGAGGCAGGAGCTGTGGGCACTCCCCCTCCTCCCAGCCCTCCAGTTCCCTTCTGCCCTGCCCCATTTTCACTCAG
The DNA here is from genome assembly GCA_036971965.1 of Nyctalus aviator. NCBI lineage: Eukaryota > Metazoa > Chordata > Mammalia > Chiroptera > Vespertilionidae > Nyctalus > Nyctalus aviator. Next base: position 87,288,001 of record CM072925.1, read on the forward strand.
GCCTCATAGGGTCAGACTACTGAGCAATCCCCTCACCCAGGTTTCCTCCAACTTGCCTCCTCCTCAAACTTCCTTCATGCCCAGGGACTGCCCAAGATGGCCTTGTGGACGGAGGCGGTGTGTGTGTGTGTGTGTGTGTGTGTAACACTGTACGCAGACACGCATCCTGGGCCCCGTCTGTCATTTTCAACCCGTGTCTCCGGAGCGGGCAGAGCCACGACACACCCGTGATGCCCAGGCCACCTGTCCGGACCAGAGCAGGGGGCAGGCCGAAGTCTCCAGCCGCCCACTCTGAAGTCACATGGTCTCTGCCCCGAGGACGGGCCTTCCCACCCGCCTCCTCCGCCCAGCCCCTGCCAGCGCCCCCAGCTTTCGGAAAAGTCGGCAGCAATCACCTTCATGGGTGATTCCCCCGGGGTGGAGTCCAGTAGCACCCAGACTGACCCCTGCGCCAGCTCCTCTTCCAAGCCAAGGAGAGAGAGAGCACGTGATCCCTGGTCTGTCCTGTCCCAGCCCCCCACCCCCTGGTATATTTAGGGGCCCTGACCACCATGATGGGGGGAAGTCACACTCAGTTTCACATGAGCATGTGCTCTGGGGGAGATGGCGTCTGAGATGTACAGGCCTTGTTTTGTGAGTGAAACAATCTACACACCTGTGAGCACACTTGTAAGTCAGTACGTACGTGTGTGCACACGAGGCTCTGAGCATAGCTGCGATGCTGAGAGTGTGACCATCTGTGAAGGTGACTGAACGGTGTGAGACTGCGTGCACGCGGTGTGCAGCGAGCCGGGGCCCGGCTGCTCCTGCGCCTGTGCAAGCCCTGGTGTCCACGCGGGGTCTGCTGCCGGGTGTGTGGGGGAAAGGTGTGCGGCTGCTATGGGGGTCCTGCCTCTTGGAGGTAGGTTGACATCAGTCACCTGTGTGTTAACTGGCATGAGCCCTGCATCTCAGCTGGCAGAGCTGGGGAACAGGATCTAGGCCCCCTGTCCCTACCCCATCAGCAGCAGGGCCCAGAAAACTCAAAGGCGGATGGAGAAAGACAAGCTGAGGAAGCCAGAGATAGACGCAGAGGTGGGACAGGCCCCCAGTGGTGGAGGGACAGACAGAAACAGCCCACAGGACACCAGAACACACAGTGGGCAGGCAGGTTGAGACACGGCACTGCGGGCGGTGCGGGCTCTTCTGCCCCAGCAGGGGAGGGGTTCGGGGGGTGCCCTCTGGTCCTGGGCTCTCCCAGGGAGCATGCTCATTGCCCTGGAGTGCTCAGCCACACCCACTGACGCTGCTGGGGGACAGGTGGCCCACCCTGGAGCCCCGGTCAGCTTGGCCAAGTGCCCCGCTATGGCCCTCCCAGGCCTGGGCACACGACAGCTGGAGCCCAGGAGCCTCTGCACAGGGGTGGGCCCTCCTGCCCCTCCCCCGCTCCCGGTCAGGCCTGTCCTCCGCCCAGAGCCACGTGCACAGCCCGAGGTCCTCCCTGTCGGGGCCACCAGTGCCCCTGCCCAGTGATCCATGGACACACCGAGAAAGGTGCCAGGCCAGCTACGGGGCTGAGTGGGGCTGTCTTGGCTGTTTGCCGGCTTAGGCTGGAGCAACCTTCACACCTTCATTGTGGGCTCCGCACTCCGCCATCTCACCGAGAGGCCCAGCCCAGGCGGGGGGATGAGGAGCCCCGTGGACGCCTGGGTGGCAGGACCCACTACCCAAGGAGGGCGCGGCCCAGCAGCATTCTCCCCGGGAGCCACCCTCAGCCCCGGGGAGGAGTCCCCGCCAGGAGCAGGGTCTGGACAAGGTCACGGGCCTCTCCCCAAGGGCAGCGTTTGTACGAGCCGCTCCTCGGTAGTGGCGCTGGGCCAGGGAGGAGAGAGGGTCCCCTCGGAGGGAGGCCCTTTGTCCAGATGGCGCCCAAGGGGCTCCTGCTCACACCAGCCTGTGATGCCAGCTGATCCTAGGCAGGACCAGAGCCAGGGCCTGGGTGGCTCCGGCTCCAGGTCAGACTTTCCGCCTCTGCCTCCTGCTCCACCTACCTGTTCCCCAAGGGCCAGAGAAGGGAAGTCCCCACCCCCCCACCCACCCCGCTCCCGCTGAGTCCGGCCAGCCAGGAACAGGCCCAGGCAGTCCAGTGCCCGGTGGGAAGTTCTAGCACCCGGTCTGGCAAAGCCTTGGCTCCCACGCCCAGGACCCAGCCTGGCCCTGGAGTGACCTGCGGGGTGTTGAACCATTCCCAGCAAGCTGCTCGTGGGAGGAGGGCGGGGAGGTGGGCAGAGGGCAGGTAAACGGCACCCTCTACCCCGCAGACCTGGTCACCACCCTCAAGAACACTGGTAAGAGATACACCACCACCAGCTCGGTGCTCACACACCAGCCCGTGATGCCAGGCTGGTGATCGAGCAGGGATCAAACCACCGTGCCCTCCCCTGGACAAGCACCAGGCAATCCAACTGCCCAGCTCACATGCTACAAAACCCACACACATTTGGTTTTTTTTTTAATATATTTTTTTATTGATTTTGTACAGAGAGGAAGGGAGAGGGATAGAGAGTTAGAAACATCGATGGGAGAGAGTCAACGATCAGCTGCCTCTTGCACACCCCCTATTGGGGATGTGCCCACAACCAAGGTACATGCCCTTGACCGGAATCGAACCCCAGACCCTTCAGTCCCCAAGCCAACGCTCTATCCATTGAGCCAAACGGGTTTCGGCCAAAACCCACACACATTTGTAATGAACAGCTCAGTGTTTAGTACATTCACAGGTTGTACAAACATCACACTGACTTCAGTGTTTTTCTATAGACCGGCAGCAGTCCTGGCCCCTTGTTCCTCACCGGCCCCTGCGCAGCGCCATCTTCGCTGCTCCTGCTCGGGGCACTGCCGGCCGGACTCCCCACAGAGCTGGGTGGGGCACGCAGTGCAGCTGCGCAAGGCCTGAGAACTGCCGTCCCTGCCGAGGCGTTTGTCTGGCCTGAGGACAGAATCCACACACGTTTGCTGTGCTTCCGGAGCGGGCCTGTTTGTCCCCGCAGCCCAGCTGGAGAGGCAGCCTCCTCGCACCTGCAGGGCCAGGGTGATTAATCAAATGTCTGACCAAATGTAGCAGCTAATTTTTAAGTTGCTGATTTTGTCCGGCCTGAGGACAGCATTACGGATATCCAAATGGCCCTCGGCAGAAGCAAGGTCCGCACCCTGCAGTAGGTGGCCTTTTGAGTCATGCTTTGCTCACTTAGCATCACATTTTCAAGGTTCACCCATGTGCCAGCATCATTGGGCTGTTTCTTATTCTTTTTTATTTATTTTTATTTATTTTTTATTTTTATTTTTTAAATATATTTTATTGATTTTCCACAGAGAGGAAGGGAGAGAGATAGTTAGAAACATAGATGAGACAGAAACATCGATCAGCTACCTCTTGCACACCCCCTACTGGGGATATGCCCACAGCCAAGGTACATGCCCTTGACTGGAATCGAACCCAGGACCTTTCAGTTCACAGGCCGACACTCTATCACTGAGCCAAACCAGTTTTGGCATATTTATTTTTATTTATCTCAGAGAGGGAGAGGGAGAGAGAGAAACATCAATGATGAGAATCATCAATCGACTGCCTCCTACACGCCCCCTACTGGGGATTGAGCCCGCCCCCCGAGCATGTGCCCTGACCAGGAATCTAACTGTGACCTCCTGGCTCATAGGTCGTTTTGCTCAACCACTGAGCCACACCTTCCAGCCTCTTTAATTTTTAAAAAAATATATTTTATTGATTTTCCACAGAGAGGAATGGAGAGGGATAGAGAGTTAGAAACCGCAACCAAGGTACATGCCCTTGACGGTAATTGAATCTGGGACCTTTCAGTCCGCAGGCGGATGCTCTATCCACTAGCCAAACTGGTCAGGGCAGCCTCATTCATTTTTAAGTCTGAATAATATTCCGTCATATAGACAGACCACATTGATTTCTTGATTCATCAGTGATGGACAGTGGGTTGATCCCGCGTCTTGGCTACGGTGAACGATGCGGTGACATTTTGTGTGGACGTGTCTGTTAAAATGACAAACGTTTGTGTGTCTGATGAACATGTCTGAACGAGGAGATGAAGCACCCCAAATCCATGTGGTAGAGCAGCTGCCCCCAAAGGGGGTCCGGAGCCTCTGAGCTCCAATCCCATGGCCCCTACAACCAAGGCCCACCCACGCCTGCCGCAGGCCAGGTTGGGGGGGAGAGTCTGGCCCAAGGTGTGGGAGGCCTGACCCAGGCCGAGGTGCGGGCCCCAGGTGCCTCCTCTTCTGTGCCAGCCCACAGGCCCGGCTTCCGCCTGCCCACCCCTTCCACAGCCAGGCCCCAGGGCAGCCCTGCGGGCCCAGGCCCGGTTCCCAGAGGCGGCGCCCCGCCCGCCCAGGCCCGCGACCTGCCCGCCGGCGCGGAGACAGGAAGGGCCGCTGGGAGGAAGCGCAGGAAGCAGCGCGGGCTTATCTGGGGCCGCAGCCGGACCCCTGGCCGCTCGCCGGCCGGGAGGCGGGCCGGCCCTGGGGCGCCCTGCAGCTCCAGCCCACACAACTGTCACCCTGGGCGAGGGAGGGCGAGTCCCTGAATCCGGCTGCGCCCTCCGCCCGCCCGAGAGGAGCGGTGCGGGGCCAGCGCCCGCCCAGGGCCGCCCTCCCCAAGCACACACCGACCCTCACTCCCCACAGGCCTTCCCAGCAGGTGCGGCTCCGGGCGGGTATTTGTGTCTGTGCTCACAAAGCCGGGCCTTTTCCCAGGGAGGGGCAGGATGGGGGCTGTCGCTGACATTCCCCAGGGTCCCACAGGCCGCTGGCAAGGACAATGGCCGCAGCACCTGGCACCCACACAGTGTTTGCTGTGCTTCCGGAGCGGGGCGTTTGTCCCCGCAGCCAGCTGGAGGCAGCCTCCTCGCACCTGCGGGGCCAGGCGCTCAGGCTCACACGCAGGGCCCCTGCTGGCAGGCTGTGCCAGGGTCTCCCTGCAGGTGCTTCCTCGGGCTCCCGCTGGGGCACTGTCCAGTCCTCCGCACCCAGCACAGATATGGGGCAGCGTGGCTCCAGGGCCCAGAACTACATGCGAGGACCCAGGGAAAGCTCGTACCCCCACCGCCCCCGCCCCCCGTGGGCCTGTGGGCAGCGTGGGAAGGGGCAGAGCGGGGGCGTGGAACACACAGTGGCGAAGTCAGGATAACTTTGGTTTTCCTAACCCAGAGACTAGTTTGTGGATGGCCCGGGTTCCAGATGTTCTTTCAAAAGCCCCCAGTGTGGGGAGTCCACGGGACGGCTACTCTTCAAAGTCAGCTGGCCCCTCCCCACGCGCTGTGTGGGGGCCTGGCTCCCTGCTTTGGGAAGTTGCGCAACCCTGGCTAGTGCCCTGCAGCCCCATCTGCTGCCCGCTCAGCCCTGTGTCCCAGCCCCCGCCTCCTGGAACCAGCACCCCTGACCCCGCCACGTGTGAGCCCAGACACAGGGAGGGCGGTGACACCGGCAGACCAGACGCAGGGACACGAGGGCCCATGCGCCCAGCCATGCCTGTGCGCGCCGCCTCCCAGCCGGTGGCTCTGTCCCTGCGGCCAGTGGGCCAGCCTCACTCCAGTTCTGCCAGCACCGGTCAGACCCAGCCAGTGCATTTACTGAGTGCTCATGTGCCGCGGTGAGCAAGGCAATGGAGGGGTCCCGGTGCCCAGGCTGAAGAACAGCCAGCACCTTGGGGTCTGGATGGGCACCGGCTCTCCCTCTAGTCTGTCTCAGCAAGTGTGGCTCTGTACCTGCCCCCAGACCTGACTGGTCGGGACAGTCCCACTCAGCCCATGAAGTTGTCCCAAAAGCCCGAAGCCCACCCTGACTCCCAAAGACGTATGTGCACACCCAGAACCTGAGTGGCCCTGAATCCCAGAGCAATCTCCTCCTGAGAGGAGGTGGGGATGCAGTGACACAGCCGCCTCCACGGACACCTGCGCCAGAAGCTGCGAGCAGCAGGCAGGCCGCCTGTGGGCCTGGAGGGAGCATGGCCCAGACATGCTGGTTTCAGGCCAGTGATGCTGATTTTGGACTCTGGCTTCTGGAATGGTGAGAAAAGAAAGTTTTGCTCTAAGCCAACCGGTTTGTGGTGATTTTTCACAGCAGTCTTAGGACACAGACACAGATAGTTTCTTTTCTTCTTTAAACATGAACAATCTATCAGTTTTTTAAAAAATCTTTATTGATTTCAGAGAGGATGAGATAGAAACATCAGTGATGAGAATCATTGATCAGCTGCCTCTTGCATGCCCCACACCAGGGATTGAGCCCACAAACTGAGCATGTGCCCTGCCCAGTAATCGAACTGTGACCTCCTAGTTCCTAGGTCATCGATCAGCCACTGAGTCATACTGGACAGGCCAAATGGCTTCTAAGATGTGGGGACAGGGCCCGGGTCCCCCACACCCACAATACTGGCCCATCATCCAGGGGTTGGCATGTCGGAGGCCTCAAGAGAAAGGTCTGAGGGTGGAAGGGGTGGGTGGGGCATTGCAGGAACAGGAACGTGGGCGCTGTGTTCTGCTGGCTCAGACCAGAGGCCTCCAACGCCGGCCCCACAAGCATTCCATTTGCTAGGACAGACCGGGAGGAGGGCCTCAGAGAGGGGAGCTCACTGGGCAGGGGAGGGGGGAGGCAGCAGCCTGGACCTCTATGTACACACTCAAAGGTAACCCCTCAGCACACACCTATGTGCACACTGACACACACACACTACCGGGTGGGGCCAGGGAGTGGGAGCATCTCACCCACTCATGTGGTCACGGTCCAGGACCTGCATGGGGATTGTGTCCTTAAAACGCTGCGGTTTGTGTGAACCACGTGGGTGGATGAAGGGGCTGCCTGTTACCACCGCTTCCAGCACAGCAGGAGAAGGGCATGGTAGGTGGGCAGCAGCCATGAGCGCCGGAGGCCATCCCAGGCAAGCTCTGCCCATGGCCCCAAGCCTGGGGCAGGCCCACGTGCTGGGAGCTGGCTGCCGGGAAAGTCAGGGGCCTGGTGGGGGCCTCCTGCCCCTGCACTGACACTAGCTCTGACCTTCTCCAGCCCCACACAGCAGGAGCCCGGGATGTGACTGCTCCATCCAACACAGGTCTGCTCCCCTCCAAGAGGACACAGGTTGCCTAGACCTCCTTCATGTCTCAGCCTATTACTTCAGCCTCAACCACAAAGTCATGCCCCCAGCCTGCTGCACTGGGTCTCCCCTGATCAGCTCTAACATCCCTCCTCAGCTCAGCACCTCCGGCTGCGCCGGCCACGTTCCACACGTGGCACGCCAGCAGAGGGTCCTCCATGGGAGGGAGCCGGGCCCGCCCGCTGCCACGGCATATTTAGGTGCCACCCTCGCCGCTGGGTCTTGCCCTTCCTCTTACACTTCCTGCGTGTGACCTGGTCAAATCCCTACCTGGTGCCTCAGTGTCACCTAGAAAACGGACAATAGTTCCTGCCGCAGGACTCAGTGTGTTGACACAGACAGTGGGCGCTGGGCAGGGTCTGTCAGGTCCTGATGGTCAGGCCAACGGCTGCCCCCTGAAGGCCTTCCTTGCACCCCCTGCCTCGGCTCTGCCAGGACCTGAGGCTGGGCCTGCTTTGGGGTCTCCGGGGGCAGCCGTCTCCGGAGAAGCATCCGCCTCAGCCAGCGCTCTGCCTACCAGACTCCCCCTTGGCCACAGGCTGGACTCGGGAGGGGACAGACCCAGGCCCATGCAACGGGGAGAGCATGGACTGGCACCCCACTCTGCAAGCAAACGCTGGGTCCCCAGGACATGACAGTGGTCTCTGGCCAGCCAGTCCAGTCCCACCAAGGGGCCAGCCACCCCTCCCACGGCCTTAGGAAACGGCCTGGCCCCGCTTGGAGCCAGGGCCAGCAGCTCTGGCTTCCCTTCAGGCTCGTTTCCTTTATCCGGCTGTTTTGCTGTGAATTCACAAAGCCCAGCCTTCCCTTCCCCTTCAGCACCACCCCTCCCCCACTCCAGAGGGAAGCCCAGGACACGCACCGCGTCCCAGCGCCTCAGGCCGAGCAGGAGCCCAGCGTGGCAAGGCGCCCCCTGCTGCCTGAGGTGAGAAGGGCGGCCTTGCCCAGGTGTAAAGGAAGTGCACCCAGGTTCCCCCAGCGCCCACTCCCAACCAAGCAGAGCCTGGGCGACCGCCCCGCCCCGCCAGCAGGCAAAGGGAACAAGCACCGGACTGGCGACACCAGCTGTTTATTGAGCCTCTGGGGGAGCGCACTGGGCCCGGACAGGGCTCTGTCTCCAGGTCCCGGGCCCTGGGTGGGCTTAATGGCCAGCCAGGCCCACACGGAGCCCCCGGTGGTCACCAGACGAGACTCCCTATAACTGCTCCATCCAGCACAGGCTGCTTGCAGGCGAGCTAGGGGCCCCGGCTGCCCAGGGCGCGCAGGGCGAAGAGCTTCTCCCAGCAGGTGGCGACGGCGTCCAGGGCCCGCAGCAGGCGCCGCCTCCGGCTGCGGTGCGGGTGCCGGTGCCCGGTGCGTGGCTGGGCCCATCGGCCCGGGCGGCTCGGCTGCGGAACGGCCGGGTGGTCAGCACCTGGGTGCCAGCCAGGAGCCCCCCACCCCGCAGCTCTCGCCAGCCCGGGACAGGGCGCACCGCCCGGACCCGCCCCGCCTGGGGCAGCGCGCACCTGGCGCAGCGGCCGGCAGTGGCGCCGCATCACCGCCTCGGTGCGCAGGGCCACGGTCCAGGCGGCTCTCTCCAGGGCCCCGCGGGGCGCCCCCGCCACCGCTCCGCGCAGGGCCTGGCCCAGGGCCGCGATGGACGCGAGAATGTCGTGCTCCTGGGGAGGGAGGAAACCGCGGGCTGGGGAGAACCCCGAGAGGCCCAGTACCAGGCTGAAGGGCGTGACGGGAGATCTCACCTTCTGGGAGCCACAGGAGGGCCCCACCCGACCCCGCTGTCCAGGGGCCATGGCATCTGTCTGGTTTTTCTCAACGGAACGGAGCTGTCTGGGGCCTGGCCCGTCCCCTGCAGCCCCGGGCCCTGCCCGCCTCGCAGCGGCCTGCAGGTCCTCGAAGATGACGGCTTGGTAGTGGCGCAGCACATCGGGGACACTGCAGGTGCGGGGCTGGGTGGGGACCGAGGTTCTTAGCAGCGCCAGCAGGAGCGCCCAGAGCATGGGCTTGGGGGTTACCTAAAAGGCCGCCAGGTCAGGGTGGGGCGCCCAGGCCTGTGGAGGGGTCTCCCCTCCAGCAGCCTCACAGGCAGTGTGTTCCGCCACACCCTTGAGGAATCTGAGCTGGTGTAAATGCAGATGTCACCCCAACATCCAACAAGCAGCCGAGGCCCAGGCAGGGCCAGACAAGTCATGGGATGCATGGCCGAGGGGAGGTCCGCAGACTGACAGCAGGCTGTGCTGGGCTTGCTGGGGTGACCACTCATTCTGTAAAGCCGGGCACGGGGGCGCACCTGAAGCTAACATGCTGTCCCTGTAGCTGAAGACAGAAGGGCCCGCTAAGCCGGCTCACCGCTGAGGGGTGAGGCTGGGGTGACAGAGGCTCCGGAGCCCACAGCCTGGGGGCAGGGCTGGCCTCAGCGGGTACCGCAGGGTGCCCCTCCCAGAGCCAGGCTCACTTCTGTGCGCCCGCCCTCCTCCCAGGAGCCCCAGGCAGAACTACCCCTCCAGGGGCTCTCCTACATCAGCTCTGACCCAGGAGATGGGGGTCCCTGCACACCTAACCGGACGGGGACAGGGTGAGGTCTCGGAGCTGACGGCCACGCCCTTCAGAGGTGGAAGGCTTGGGGAAACCCCCAGACAAGAAGGGAGGGGGCGTACTCTGCCCCACCAGATACCCTGCTTAAGGCCTCCCTCCTCAGAACGGGGCCGGCTCCCACGGTGGAAATCCACCCCCGCAGAAGCCCAGACCTCCGAAGAGAAAGGCCTGTTTCCAGCCCCAGCCCCCAAACCCACCCTCAGGCTCCAACAGCGACTGGAAAGTTAATCAAGTGAACCGAGCGAGACCAGGACTCGACTCGGCTTCCCAGCCCTGGCTGAGAGCCCCCCGCCTGGCGTCTGCGGGCTCCTGCACGGGCCCCTGGCGGCGCAGATGCAATTAGCTGTGCCCCTTCCCCACCCTGGGCATACAGCGGGTGGCCAACCCGGAGTCGCCCCTCTGCCGCTGTCGGTCAGAGGGCAGTGACAGGAGAACAAGTTGGTGCTGGAGGAGGGATGTCCAAGTGGGAAAGTTTGTGGCCCAGGGATCCTCAGAACACCAACTGTCCCATCTCCCCAACAGGCACACACGCACACACACGTGCACACACACGTGCACACACAGGGCCCCAAGGCTCAGCCCAGCCTGCAGACTCCCTGCCCCCAACCCTGCTGGCAAAGGCTCGGCCCGGCACCTGCGGCCCGAGCACGCAGGGCCAGCTCCGCAGCCTCCAAGGGGGACTTTCCCAGGCGGCCCTCACCGGCCAGCAGGGCACCGAGGATCAGGCAGCCTCTGGGGCTGTGCCGGCTTCCAGCTCCCAGCCCTGGGCCACGTGCGCCCCCTCCCTAGGCCCGAAGCTGCTCACCATGGGCCTCTCAGGGGCAGACCCTCCCTCATTCCCGCCTGGGAGCCTCCAGCATGATCCCGGGGTCCTCAGTGGGGCGCAGGAACCTCTCCAGGTCAGCTCCAAGCCCAGCCAGTCCAGCCGAAGGCGTCCCCGGACGGGCTGCAGCAGGGCGGCTGTGGCTGGGCTGGCGGCAGGCGGACAAGGCTTTTGAAGTTGGCTCCTCCAGCAGAGGAGGGAGGGAGGAGGGAGGCCCCAGGATCCCAGCCTGCCCCCTCCCTCTCCCAACTCCGTATCCAATCGCTTCTCCAATTAACCTGACCCTGGACCCAGCAGTGCTGGGCTCTCTTCCCACCCAGTGGGTCCTGGATTGAGTCACCAGCCCCACAGACATGTGCTATCCCAAAGGGGGTGGGGAGGGGTGCCCAGTGGGCAGTACAGCCAGGTGGGGAAGGGGAGCCAAGTAGGGGGACCACCTGCACCCCCCATCTGGGTCTCCCTCTGAGGTTGGCAGGGCTGTTTCTCCCAGGAACCTGGCCACAACAGCAGCAGCGAGGGGACTTTATCCCCACCACGCCAGCACCACTCCTGACGCCAGGGGTCCTGCCCCAGCAGGTCCCTGCGTGGGACTTCCCGCTGGCCCCGCACCTGACCAGCTGCTGCCTCTCCTGGATGGGCCCAGAGGACAGGGACAGCCTCTGGGACCCACTCGTCGGGGGCGGAGCTGAAGAAGTGTCCGCTGAAGTGTTTCCCAGGGAGAGAAAGAAAGTGCCTCCAAGCATCTGCGAAAACGACGCCCTGACGATCCTGATGCTCTGGACTTCCCCATTTCCCGCAGGAAGCTCACCTGGCATCGAAGCCAGAGAGGGTGCCCAGAAGACCACCCACGTCCCTGTGGCCACAGCCAGCGACTTGTCTGTCCCTCCCCGAGCCTGTTTCCACGGCACAGACGAAGGAGCGCCACAAAGCTCAGGGTGCCGGGCCTGGGCAGACGGCCGCCTCGCCCAGCCACCTGCCTCTCCACACAGGGCCTCAGGAGGTCCTGTGTCCCGCCTGCCAGTGTCCTGGGACTCCTGTTCGGCACACAGGCCAGGCAGCTACAGGTGCTTGTTGCAAAGCCACCTGCAAACGTGAGGACATCTCTCATGGTGACATCTTCCTCCACCACCAGCCGGAGGACCTCCCAGGCACCCTTCGGCAGCTGGCTCTGGAGGCAGCTGAGGACGTGGCTGTGGGCACTCAGACTCACAGAGGCCTCCCCTCTCCTCCTGTGAACCTGTGATCTGGTGCTCCCTTCCAGAGGAGCTGCAGGCTCCAGAGGGGACAGACAAGTCACTAGCAAAGGTACTCTCCATACCACCTTCCCCCCGAGTCACTTCCTCTTAGAGGCCGCCCTGCACACAAGAGCGCCGAGCCCTCCAGGCCAGACTGGCGCACAGCACAAGCCAGGAGGCCCAGAGAAAACCAACAGGTCACCAACCCCCTCCGCTACCTAGAAAAACTTTAATTCCAGCCTCTCCAACCCTGTCCCCAGCCGGCAGGCAGGCGCCTCGCCACCTGCCCCGACGGCCCAGCCCCGAGGGACCGCCCAGTCAAAAGGTGTTCTTGATGCGGGCTGCCACCAGCACGAGGATCTCCCCGATCTTCCTCTGCCAGTTGGCGATGTCCTTGGACACGGCGCACCACAGCTCGCCGTGCCGCGGCTCGGCGTTCTCACAGCGCCTCCTCACCTCCTCCCGCTGCTCCTGGATGGGGCCAGAGGGCTCTTGAGAGGGCTCCTCAGGGCTCTCCCTCCCCGTCCCGCTGTGCCCCTCAGCCCCAGCTGGACCCTGCTGCTGGGAGCAGCCCCCCTGCACTCCCCAGACAGATGACTTTGGGGCAGGCCTGACCCAGATGTATAACAGAGTCAAGTCCCTGCCTCCCTCAAAGGCAAAGTCAACTTCTCGTGGGCACTCCACCCTGTGAGCCCAGCCTCCTCTGGAAGCCATACCGGGGCACCAGGACAATCCTCATTTCTACTGGGACCCCATCACCAACTGAGATGCGAACAGGCTGGTTAACAGGCCCAAACACCTACATCTCAGGCTGAGGCTATGGAGCTGTAACCGCAAACAGCTGCGGAGGACAAGCTGCCAGAGTGCGTCCCGCCCGCCTGCCCGCCCGCCGCCGCCGCAGAGCAGACCTCGGTGCCGTGCTGCAGCTCGAACTTGTAGAAGAGGGCCCAGGCGTCCCCCAGGTCCGAGTCTATCTTCACGGTGCGGTGGAACCACTCCCGGGCCTTGGTGATCTTCCGCTCGCTCCAAAACAGCCTGTCAAAAGCCGAAGGGGGAGAGCCCAGGGTGAGCGGCCAGCGAGGGCTGGCTCCAGCCTCCCCATGTGTGGGTGCAGCATGAGCCCCGAGACACGCCGTGGCCCCTCTGTCCTCCCTGCGAGCCCTGGGCTCCCCCAGAGGCTGGGGAAGGGGCCTGGCCACCTGGAAACCGTGCAGGTCACAAAACCGGAGCCATCCCCCGGTGCCTAACCACCTGTTTCAGAGGAAGGAACCTGCAAGCCTTCATCCCTCTCTCCTCCAGGGAAGATGCAGGGGATGAAAGGAAACTGACAAAAATGTGAACGTGGCTTTGATCTGGGAAGGAAGGAAGGTCTGGCCTGCTCCTGCCCATAGGCAGCCCCCCTGAGGAGAGGGCCTCAGGCCCGCACAGGCACCTGGCACGGCAGGCACAGACACCCGTGTCCTGATTGAGGGTCAACAGAGGCCCCGCACGTTAGTGAGGACAGGACGGTGGGAGGACTTGCTTCCACCCTCACCCAGCCCCGCTGCCCTCTTGGCCAGAGGTCCCGATGCCGAGGGCACACTAACCCTCCACAAGGCAGCTGCTGGGGCCGGTCTGTAACGAAACCGAGTAATTGGATGCAATGATAGCTTGATTGTTTTTTAAGCCTTGTGGTATTCTTAATTGCTTGGTGTTAGATAAACTGTGATTTAAAGAGCACAAACCCAGATAGCAGGCACACAGAACACCAGCCTGAGAACAGCAAGGAGTGACTTGTTGATTTTAGCAAAGCCTTTTATGAGATTTATGGCCGTCCTATCTGAGTGGCACACATAAAGGTCACTCTGGGAGGCGGAAGCACGGCACAGGAGGGAGGGAGCCCTGACAGGCCTCAGGAGCCTGTGGGAGGCCCTTGCCCACACAGCAGTGAGAAGAGGTGCTGGGCAGAGCGCTAAGGCCAGCTGGGCATATCCCCGGCTCAGGCTCTGACAGCCCAGCTGCCACCTCTCCCAGGTAAGCAGCAGCCCCAGGAGCCGTCCGTATGCAAGCCCTGCCCTGCATGTAGGTCCCACTCTTCTCAGGAAGTCCTCCTGCAAGCAAGCAGGGAGCGGCAGCTCTCACTAATGGGCCACAACCTCACCCAGTGCTCCCAAGATTCCGAGCTCCTTCCCACACCCCACAGCTCACACTCCCCAAGGAGCCTTGACCCAGCACCCGACACACAAGCTCACAGTGGGAGGTCAACGACCTCCTTTTGCCCAGAGACCATTTGCCCTAAAGAAGGTGGCATTTTGCCAAAACCGGTTTGGCTCAGCGGTAGAGCATCGGTCTACGGACTGAAAGGTCCCAGGTTTGATTCCGGTCAAGGGCATGTACATTCATTGCGGGCACATCCCCAATAGGGGGTGTGCAAGAGGCAGCTGGTCGATGTTTCTCTCTCATCGATGTTTCTAGCTCTCTCTCTTTCTCCCTTCCTCTAAGAAAATCAATACAATATATTAAAAAAAAAGAAAAAAAAAAAAAAAAAAAAAAAGGTGGTATTTCCACAACCCAGGCACTGACAGCCGGACCCACGGCCCCGATGGCTCCCAGGCCACCAGGGAGCGACATTCTGCCCTGACCTGGGAGCCCAGTCCCTTGCTTCCAGCCCTCCCCGCCGGAGGGGCTTTGCTTATGAATTAAATTGTGTGCACCAACATTCGACGTCGGTCTCTGTCTTGAAACCCAGGGCATGTATGTGTGTAGCTACAAAGTGGCAGACACAGAGGAGCAGTCGCATCTGAAGGACTGGACAGAGGGGACCAGGCAACCCAGGCAGCTCATGTCCGCACGGCCTCTGCTCCAAGAGGCCACAGCACTTCGCCGCAGAGGTCTAGGGAGCCCCACAGGTCTCTCCACTCACTTGGCCACGGCCAGGAGCACGTGGGGGTCATGCTCGCATTTCTTCAGGGCATCGACGCTCTTGGTCCTCCTCTGGGGCCTGGCCTCAAGGAAGATGGCTTCAGACCACAGGACACCTGAAATGCAGAGACACCACACCTCAGACTCTGACCTTGGCTCACAAACAGCCTGTCCGGCCAACACCGCAGCCGAGAGAAGGCCCTGCTTTGGGAGCACACAGACCACATAAGCCCGCCCCGCAGCCCCGAGGGCATAGGCTGCACAGTTTTCTGGGGATGACGGGCTTGAAATAACGAGGTCTCACTCCTGCGGCTCAGTAATTCCACATCCAAGTCAATTGTAATAAAACCATCAGAAATGCTAGTCAAGAGTCACACAGAAAGGTTGTAATACTGAATTAAATCAGATTAAAAATTTAGAATAGTTGAGCGGTGCTGTCTTATTTACAAAATTTTGATTTTAAAAAATATATATTTTATTGATTTTTTACAGTGAAGAAGGGAGAGGGAGAGAGAGTTAGAAACATCAATGAGAGAGAAACATCAATCAGCTGCCTCCTGCACACCCCCTGCCAAGGATGTGCCCGAAACCAAGGTACATGCCCTTGACCAGAATCGAACCTGGGACCCTTGCGTCCACAGGCTGATGCTCTATCCACTGAACCAAACCGGTTAGGGCAATATTTACAAAATTTTATAATTTACATCCTTGAAGAGTCACCGATAATAGAAAATTCTCACCAACTTTTCAGCTTTAAAAAAATCACATAGCCGAAACCGGTTTGGCTCAGTGGTAGAGTGTTGGTCTGCGGACTAAAAGGTCCCAGGTTCGATTCTGGTCAAGGGCATGTACCTTGGTTGCGGGCACATCCCCAGTAGGGGGTGTGCAAGAGGCAGCTGGTCGATGTTTCTCTCTCATCGACGTTTCTGGATCTGTCCCTCTCCCTTCCTCTCTGTAAGAAATCAGTAAAATATATTTTTTAAAAAATCACATAACTAAACATACTAGCCCTGGACATGTTGCTCAGTGGTTAGTGTCAGCCCACACGCCGAAGGGCCATGGGTTCAACTCCCAGCCAAGGGCATGTACCTATCTGGGCTGCAGGTTTGCTCCGTGCCTCATTAGCGCACCTGCGGGAGGCAATCCAGTTGATGGGTCTCTCTCACATCAATGTTTCTTTCTCTCTCTCTCTCCCCCTCCTCCACCTCTCCTTCCATCCTTCACTCCCTCCCTCCCTTCTCTTCTACCCTCTCTGGAAAGCAATGGAAACAACACAAGAACTACACGTACTTTGTTACTTTACAAAAAGCTCAAAGTAGTGGTCTCTGAGCAGTGGCTCAGAGGTGGTTTCATTCCCTTTCACTCCAAATCCGTTCACACTGCATGTGCGTCCCTCACAGACTTGGGGTAACACAGTAAAAGGTGAAGGAAAGAAGTGGAAGCACCTCAGAACAGGAAGTGGAATGCCCCTGACGGCGAATTCAGTTGCAATGTCTCAATGACTGTGTCAATAAACCTTCTACTAAAGTGACTCATGCAAACCACCCAGGAAGTGCCTGCAGCCTGCCTGGCCACAGCCGGCCTTACCGGAGCTGGGGCACTCCTGCAGCGCCTTGGCCATGAGCGTATTGGCGATGTTCTTCAGCCCCGCACGGTATTCCAGCCTCACGGACTCCAACCTGAGGACACACACCAAGAGGGAGGTCTGTGCCTTCCCGTGGACACACAGCCTGAACACAGAGTTGACCAGCGGGAGCTGCCCTCGCTGCCACAGGGAGCAGGGACGCACTGGTGCCATACTGTGGGCCCATTGTAACGGCCCTGCCCGGAGCCTGGGGCCCTGACATCGTGCTTCTTCAGGGCATGGGCACTCTTGGTCTTCCTCTAGTGCCAGGAAGGTGGGTGGGAGGACAGACGGCGCGTTGCGGCGGCTGTGAGTGTACAACACAGGGGCGTCTCCTTCAGCCCCCGCTGCCCGCTCCAGCCCAGACTCTGACCCTGCGCTGACCCCTGTACGCAGTTTCCTGTGGGCAAAACTCCCATTCATCCCTCAAGGTCTCGCCTAGATGCCATGTCTTTTATGGAGCAGCTCTGGAACTTCCTCCATCCTCGCTCCCCCATCATTAGCTGCTGGCTCCCCTGGACACCTGCTCTCAGACAAGTTCAACTGCGCTGAGCACCTGGGCTGAACCCTCCTCACAACCGGGACCTGCCCCTCTTCCTGCAAAGCCGGAACCGGAAACACTGCCCCGCGGCTGCCCATGAGCACGGGCGAGGGCGCAGGAGCGTGAGCTGGCCCGAGACTCACCACAGTCCGGGGTTCTTTGGGTTCTTCAGGCGAGACTTCTCCAAAATGGCCCGAGCTCGGGTCAGCTGCCCGATCTTCTCCTCCAGCCGGGAAAGCAAAAGCCACAGGGGTGTGGAGTGGGGACATTTCTTCAGCTGTGGCCAAGAAAGACAAGTAAGAGAGAGGGGCTTGGCTGGACAGGGGCTGTGACAGCTATGGCCAGCTCCTCAAGCCAGAGAGTCAGGCTGCCCATGTCCATGGAGACCCATCCACTTCATGCCTTGGTTATAGGTGTTATGTGCAGGCTGCGCTGGGCACATGTGTATACAGGGTGTGTGTGTGTTTATGTGCACAGCTGTGCACTGCTCACGTGTACAGTGTGTGCACACAGCAGTTGTACATTAGAGACGGTGTCACCTGCACCACGTGCAGTGCTCACAGCTTTGAAGGACCCTGAGTCGGGTTGTCACACACCCTCGGGAGTGCCAGAAGCACTGCCCTGAGCAGGGGATGAGGCCCTGCAGGGGCGAAGCAGGTGCTGACCACTGGGCCCAAGTGTGCCGTGTGCAGAGCTCACCCCCTGGCTGTAGGCCTCCCGAGCCTTGTCTGTCTGCTCCTCCTGCTCCTCGATCTGCCCCTTCATCATCCACAGCTTGGGGAAGTCCTCATAGTGCTTCAGGGCCTCCTCACATAGTTCCTGGGCGGCCTCAATGTTCCCCAGCACCCACTCCAGCTTCACAGACTTCATGAACACCTGGGGAGGCACACATCAGTCAGCCTCCCCACCGCCGGCCCAGCCTCTAGCACCGAGCCTGGGCTGCCCGGCACCTTTGTTGCTTAAGGTCACACAACAGGTCGCCTTAAATGCCTTTTGTTCAGCTATTTACCTTGTAAGCTGCCTTGTAGCTGTGTGAGCCTATAGTGTCCTGGCCTCAGCGCCCCCCCTCCTCCCCCCCCCCCCCGCCCTGACACTGCAGGACAGGAGGCCCCGCATGGCCTGAGCCACTTTGCTCACCCGGGCAGTGGGTGCGCTGCTCCGAGCCTTGGCCAGCAGCCGCCGGGCCCGCTCATACTCGTTGTTCTCCGATTCCAGCTTGACGGCCGCCAGCCAGATCTCCTCACTGTTGGGGTTGGCCTGGAGGGTGAGCCCAGCACAGGACAGAAGTGAGTGAGGCTGGGCTCGCTTAACACAAGCAGCCTCCTGGGAGCACCCTGGCCACACCTGCTGACCATGCCAACCCGAAAGTGGCACTACAGTGACTGACAGTGGCGTCAGGGCAGATGGGGGAATGAGACAGCAGAGGGCACAGCCAGCCCCGTGCCAGCCCTTCTCTTGGAATCATACTAGCCGGTCACAACAGCTCCACCTGTATACAGCACCCCAGCACCCCAGTTTATACAAAAGATGCTGCAACTACTGACAAACGCCCCGTCACAGAGCACTGCATGGGCTCCTGTCTGTGTGACAGCCTGGCTGGTGCAGATGCCTCAGGTAATGCTCCCACGTGTGACCCACGTGGCGGGGGGGAGGGGGGTGCTTGAGGCAAGGGGCGCAGGGCTCCCTGCTCCAAAAACTGCTCCTAGCTTCCATGTCGAAGCCCCGCCGTCACTCACCGTGTGCTTCATCCTCGGCCCACCCCGCCCCGGGCATGTTCCTGCTCTCCCTGTGTTCTGTGTTCTGGAACATGTGGCCGGTGGTCACAGAGAGTGGTGGTGACCAAGAGGCATGTGTCTACCAGCTGGGCCATCTTCCCTGTTCTCAGGTCCTCGTGGGCGCCAGCTGCCTGCACAGCAGCCCGAGTCCCGTGCCCTGTGACCATGCGCCAGTGGCGGGAGGAGACCAGGAGAGGTGCGCGCACCTGTGCCCTCCCAACACAGCCGACCTCACCCACCTGGAAGGCCAGAGCCAGGATGCTCCTCGCCGCGGGCACATCGCCCGCCAGCCACTTGGACTTGGCGCCCATGAGCCACAGCACCTCCGCCTTGGGGCAATGGGCCACGGCCCTCTGCAGAAGTGCTTCCAGCGACTCCCTGCAAGATGGGCCACGTCACCACAGCGCACAGCCCTGCAGCCGCGGCGCGGGCGCTGAAAAAGACAGTTACTGCTCCAAAGTCCGGCCCCATCAATGATTGACCAGCTTTACGATGGGGAGAGTGCGGGGAAATCTCCTCTCCACAAAGGCTCTAAAACCAACACTGTGGAGGGTGCTACAAAGTGGCGCATTGTTCACATAGCAGAGCGGACAGAGGAGCGTCTTGGAGATCCGTTTACAGCCGTGCGGTCTGGGTGACAGGAGGGCCTTTCATCTCTGCGCAGATCCGCCGATAAAGCTCCCAGCCTCCGCCCGCGCCCTGGCATCCAGGCACCGTCTTCCCGGGAGAAAGTTATTTTAGGTCATACTGAGCAAGACCGCCAGCCTGGGTAGCAGCTGTAAAGCCCACCGCCCCTTTCCTTGCCACCTGGCACAGACGGCCTCTTCAGACCTCTGCAGAGAGATCCTGTGCAGGAAGCGGGACAGCACACAGCCCGGGACCGAGACCCCAGGCCCCAAGCACTTGCCTCCCTCACCCTCCTGAGCCGGCAGATGGCACAGGTGCCAGATGGGAGGAGGGGCTGCTCTGAGCCAGGACCAACAGCAGCAGTGCCCCCAGGGCCACAGCTGGAGGGCAGGCTCTGCTAGGCAGAAACATCCGAGGCGAACTTGTACAGGGGGAGCTCAAAACGTCCCCAAAGGAGTGAATGCCGCAACACAAACCAGCTGGCAGGAGTGAGGAGGGGACAAAAGCACCAAAGACAGGAAAGAGGTCTCAATGGTCCCAGGGCAGCCCTGGTCAATCAGCAAGGCCATCCCCACCACCACGGGACAGCAGCAGTCAGCCTGGGCAGAGGGTGCACAGTCAGAGGGTGCACAGTAACATGAGCCGATGCCCCGCCAGCCTCCTCGCCACCAGAATTGCAACACCTAATCTAATCAGCGACTGTGGCACTGAGGCAGGTCTGAAGGTTTTTCCAATTATAGAGCACAATTAGAGAAAATTGTGAAGGACCTCCTCAGAGCACAAAACCCAACTCCAACCCAAAGCCAGCAAATTTAAATGAAAACCATGCCTGCCTGGGCCCAGATGCCGCCCCGCCCACACTGATGGAGCCAGAGCTGGCAAGACAGGGACTCCGGGCCCTGAGCTCCAGCACCAGGAACCCTGAGGCTCGGCTGCAGGTGCTCTGCTCTGGCAGAGAGGCCCCCTGCACCTCAGTGCCACAACGATACAACAGCGATAACCCTGTCGCCCGAGGAGCCACAGGCACAGCTCCAGCTGCCAAGTGCCAGGCCAGGCACTCGCCCATCTGTGGGGAGCATAGCCTAGAGCTGGAGGTGCAGCTGCGTGCAGGTAGAGTCCCCCACGTACCTGGTGCCATGGTTCTTCTCAAAGTAGGCAGCCCGCAGCCACACACTCTTCTTGCTGGGGAACACCTGCAGAGCGTAGGCGTAGATGGCGCGGGCGCACTCCAGGGCGTTGTGGGCCACACACTGGAGCAGAGACAGGTGTAAGGACAGGCGGCCGCACTGGCCTCGGAGCAGGAGGTGTGGTGCCCTCCCTGAGGGCGCCCTCCATTAGAAACCATACCACACAGGAGGATGGGGTGTGAGCACAAAAGTGGGAGCATGTGGGGGGGCTGTGAGGGGGCGGCCTGCCAGCCCAGACAGACCATGGGAGCTGGTGTACAGAACACCCACCACGGCTGCAGGGGAGCGGGCAGGCACGGGGTGAACACATCCATGCCTGTGAGGTCCTTTTGAAAAAGTGCAGCATGTGTTTTAACTGTAAGTCACACACACCGCAGATACGCAAAGTCCTCTCCTATCAAGAACAGGCGTGTGTCTTGAGATGAAAATCCACTAGGAAGTGTGCCAGGAACAAAGCTTTGCCAGTAGGACGTGAACTGGAATTGGACAAGCAGCCTCACACCTGTGCATCTTCGTACAGGAGGGCCCGAGCCACCCAAGGCTGCTTCCCTTCAGCCACTTCAGACTGGGTCCCTCCTCAGTCCCACGGCCTCTGCCGAGCCCGCACCACACACACCAGGAGGCCCTGCCGTGGGCGTGTCCTGACCTGGTGAAGTATCAGGTCCGGGCACATTGGCCTGCACCCTTCATCACTTCTGGCCAAGGTGCCAGAGGCCAGGCACAAGGCTTTCCGGCCTCCGTCCACCATGGCCATCGCCCCACGCCCCACAGGCTCACATGACAGCTTGGCCAGGCCTGCCGGGGTGAGAGCCCAGGATAATGCTCCGCACTCCAAGCACAAACCCCTCTGCTCCGCTCAGGGCACAGCTCTGAGGGCAGCTGTGTGCTTGCGAAGGGGATGGAAACGAGGACACCGCACCAGCTCAGGCCACCCCCCCCTCCCATTCCCACCCACTTCTGCTACTGTCTGCAGGGCAACGCCCACCACACCCCCACTGGGCCAACAGTAAGGAAAGCAAACAGGCACAGTGTCTAACTCTATTCAGAATAGAGGCTTGGCAACCAGGGGCTGGGGTCCACTGGGTGTTTAGAGAGTTTCTCCCAACACAGAGGCTGTGTGGATGTCCCGATGGGCTGGACCCCAGCAGCAAGTTAACCAACTGGTCAAAGCATCTGCCCCCTGGTGGTCAATTCACATCATAGCGATTACTCAAACAAATGACTGGACACTTAGCATATTAGGCTCTTATTATATAAGGATTCTTCATACTTTTGTATGTCATATTACATATTAAAAGGTTGTAACAAGGTATAGCAGTTGGCCTGTGTCTCTCGACCCAAATGTGGTGTGTGGTCAGTGGGCACAGGCCATCTGCAGGCCGGCTTGGTAGCCGGGTCACGGCCAACACCGCCTTCAGGGAGGGGCGGGGGCCACAGTGCACACAGGACTTGGGACGATGGCCATGGTGGATAGACTCCCAGAGAACCGAGTGGGACCCCAGTCTCTCCTGATGTAAAGGGGTGGACGCCACATGAATGAGGGAGAGAGGGAGGCTGTTCTTCACTGTAGAATTCCTACTAATAAACTCTAATCAATCAGAGGAATCAACATTTAAAAAATCTCCATTTGGCAAATACCATGGCAATAACTGACAGAGCCAAACTTAATGGGCCCGCAGGTCAAAGTTTGGTGAGAAACAAGATGTGGGGAGTCTCAAAGTGTCCCCCACGAAATACTGCTTAGTTAAAAGGGGAAAACCAGTAACCTTCCCTTGGCGAGCCTGGCAAGCGCCCCCTGGACTGGTCAGGTTGAATGGTGCAGACGCCCCCCAGCACAACCCGCCGGGAGGACGCAGTCCCCACCAAGATGCAGAACCTCAACCCGCCCATGAGACACGTGCAGGCTGAGTCCAGGGGCCCCGCAGAGCCACTGGCCCAGACGCCTCAAACATACCAGACTCGTGGAAGCCAGAGACAGGCCGGAGCCCTCCTCAGGCCACGGAGGCCTGAGGAAGTGACCTGGCAGCTACGCCACAGAACAAGGCAAGCCACCGCTGACCTCGGACAGAGCCTGCGTGACTGACAGTCCTGCACCAACACCCACCCAACGGGGATGAGCTCATGAGCGCCCTCCTTCAAGAACACACACTGAGGTCGGGAGATGTAAAGGGCCATGCCATCTACAACTCACTCTCAAAGGGTTCAGAGAAAAATGAGGGGCATGTGTGTGCATGTGGAGAATGAGCAAACAAATGTGGTAAATGGGTAAGTCTGGTGGATTCTGGGTGAAAGGCATAAGAATTCTTCATAGAGTTTTGCTACTTTTAGATAAAGCTAAAATTATTTCAAAATAAAAAAAGGCTTAAAAAGGGTTGCATGCAAGGGATAAAATACTTTAACTGTGTTTACAACTGTGACCCTATGTCTTCTCTGGACAACTGTCCTAAGGAAATAGTCTCAAAGCACTAGGCAAAAGCTGTGTGCGCAAAAACGTTTTCTGAGTGCCGTTTATAACAGAACCAGGGTGGGGACCAGCCAGATGCGCAGAGGTAAACACTAAGGGAGCATGTGAACCTGGGGCCTGGTCCTCCCAGAGCTCTGAGGTGAGTGCGTGCTACGAAAGCAGCTCTTCACGCGGACCTGTCCCTTAGGACGCAATGATGGCTACACACCAGCACATCAGAGATTCTCAAACCCAAGCAAAGAGACTCCAGGCCCGAGGACCAGACTCACACTGTCGGCGTCTTCCATCCAGGTGTGCTTCCGGTCCTCCTCCTCGATCCCAATGCCAATCACAGCTCGCATGACTGCCTGACACGTGGCCACACTGCCAGCCTTGTCACACTCCTCGGCATCCTGAGAGGGAGGGACACAAAACTGAATCCACAGCGAGTGCAGGGCTCCACGGACGGCGAGCACCGAGCGCCCTGCTCCTGCAAATGGCAGGTGTGTGGGTTCCACAGGTTCTGGCTGTCCTGCTCACTGGTGTACCCATCCCTGCACCCAGCAAATCAATGCTCAACAAACCTTCAGTAAGCACCTACTGTGCACAAAGGACTACGGAGGCAACTCAGTGGCAAGAAGAGGCTCCTGCGCTAAAGAAACGTGCAAAGAGACTGGAGGACAGACAAGGTCACACACTGTGTCTGCTGGTCTGGAACAGGGACCTGTGAGGCGAGGTAGAACCTGAGGGAGAGGCCACACAGGAGCATTCAGGGGGCGGGGCTGCTGGCCGCAGGGGAGCACAGGGCTTCCCAACAGGAGAGAGGAGATATCAGGAGACACAGACCTATCACTGGTGTCTCTTGCATATCAAATGGAAAAGGACCAATAACATAAGAGACATACAACACACAGTTCTCTAAGAAAACACAAATGACTTTTAAATATGAAAAGAAATTCAAAGCCGCTTTTTTGAAAATTGATTTTTAGAGCCCTAGCAGGTTTGGCTCAGTGGACAGAGCATCGGCCTTCAAACTGAAGGGCCCAGGTTTGATTCCACACATGCCTGGGTTGCGGGTTCAATCCCCCAGTAAGGGGCATGCAGGCGGCAGCCAATCAATGGTTCTTTCATTGTTGATGTTTCTCTCTATCCCTCTCCCTTCCTCTCTAAAGTCAATAAAAACTTATTTTTTTAAGTTGATTTTTAATATATTTTATTGATTTTTTACAGAGAGGAAGGGAGAGGGATAGAGATAAATTAGAAACATCAATCAGCTGCCTCCTGCACACCCCTACTGGGGATGTCCTTGACAGAATCGAACCTGAGACCTTTCAGTACCCAGGCCGACGCTCTAACCATTGAACCAAACGGGTTAGGGCTTAAAGTTGATTTTTAGAGAGAGGGAGAAGGGGTGAGAGAGAATATCGGTTGGCTGCCTCCTGCACGCCCCCTACTGGGGATATGCCCTGACTAGGAATGGAACTGGCAATACTTCAGTGCACAGGACGATGCCCAACCAACTAACCAGCCAAGCAACACGAGCCAGGGCCAAAGCCGCTTATTATTTTTAAAAAATATATATATTGTTGATTTTTTATAGAGCAGAAGAGAGAGGGATAGAGAGTTAGAAACATTGATGAGAGAGAAACGTTGATCAGCTGCCTCCTGCACACCCCTCACTGGGAATGTGCCCGCAACCAAGATACATGCCCTTGACCAGAACCAAACCTAGGATCTTTCAGTCCGCAAAAAGCCACTTATTTTTAAAAAGCTCACTAAGATATCCCAAGTGCCATTTCATACATATCAGAACAGTGGCCTTGAAACACAGCCAGCACACAGCTAACACCTTTTGTCATTCCTTTTATTTTTATTTTTTTTAATCCTCACCCAAGGATATTTTTTCCATTGGTTTTTAGAGAGAGTGGATGGGGGGAGAGAGAAAGAAAGGAAGAAAGGAAGAATAAAAGAAGGAAGGAAGGAAGGAAGGAAGGAAGGAAGGGAGGGAGGGAGGGAGGAAACTGGTTGCCTCCCACACTGAACTTGAAACCCAGGTGTGTGCCATTGACTGGGAATCAAACCTGAGACCCATTACATGGGGCCCAACACACAAACCACTGAGCAATACCAGCCAGGGCTGTCTGTCACCCCTTTTGGTTTTGTTTTTGTTTTTTGTTTTTAAATATATTTTATTGATTTTGTACAGAGAGGAAGGGAGAGAGATAGTTAGAAACATCGATGAGAGAGTCATCGATCAGCTGCCTCTTGCACACCCCCTATTGGGGATATGCCCGCAACTAAGGTACATGCCCTTGACCGGAATCGAACCCGGGACCCTTCAGTCCCCAAGCCGACACTCTATCCATTGAGCCAAACCGGTCCCGGCTTGTTGTTTTTTTTTGTTTTTTTTTTAAATGTTTTGATTGATTTCAGAGAGGAAGGGAAAGGGAGAGAGATATAAACATCAATGATGAGAGAGAATCATTGATTTGGCTGCCTCTTGTAAACCCCCTACTGGGGATCGAGCCCTAACACAGGCATGTGCCCTCCTGGTTCATGGGTTGATGCTCAACCACTGAGCAACACTGGCCAGGCTATTTCTAGTCCCAAAGTGACATGAGCAACATATGTCCACATGCTGAAAGGGCTTCAGAGCACCTAACCTCAATGTGCACTTGGTTTGCCACTACAAAAGCTTCAGTGCGATCAAGTAAAGCCCCATGTGCCAGCCCTGTCCTAGGAGAGAGGCCACGTGCGGGAGGACATCCATTTTTGGAGCTGCCGCTGACCCTGAGCGCAGCTGCAGGCCCACCTGGATCCACTGCTCGCGGTTGATCTCCACCCCGTTGGCCCGCAGAGAGGTGATGGCCCGGTCAATGATCTTCTCCACCATCTGCGTGTTCCCGTTGGCTTCCTCCAGCTTGGCAGCCGTGACCCAGATGTGCCGGTCTGTGGGGATGTTCTCACGGGCCTTGTTCAAGACCTTGCGGGCATTTTCATAGGTCTCCAACCTCGCCAGAGCGAGCCACAGCTGTGTGGAAAGGCAGACATGAGACCCAAGGGGCAGGTGCCGAGCCTGCCTCAGTGGCCCCACGGTGCTTCCCAGGCCTGAGCTCTCAAGGACCACCCGAGCAGGGCCCACGGACGTGACAGCAGCATTTTCACTCTGAAAGTTGCTCAGTGAGGCTGCTGATTTACTTAGAGACTGTCTCCTTACCGGGAAAAGAAACGTATGCCCTGTGTTTGTGGAGTGGGGGTGAGCAGGACAGGAGGCCGCTTCCCCAGCTAAAGATCACGTGGGTGTTCAGCCTCCTGGGCTCTCACACCCCAGCTGGTGACTCGGCAGCATTTCAACACCATGCATGTGTACAGGCTCTGTTTATTTTTATATAAAGAATTAAGATTGATTTTGTTTGGAAAATTTCGCAATTCCCCTCAGGATAATGAAATACATACTGGATATCATAAAACCAAGACTAAAAGCACTGCACACTGCTGTGAACTTGAATGTTTAAAACTAGAGAATTCCAATTAGCTCAGAGGCAAGAAGCCGACTTCGTGCTGGGTTGGCAGAAAGATGTGTCCATGATTTCTATCACTCTCTCCCCTCAGGTCCCATCTGCAAATTCTGCGTGGCCCAGGCCTGAGGGAGGGCTCCCACAGAGATCGGGCTGATCACGGCCAGGCTGCCCTGCCTGCAGCTGTCAGGCGGCTTCCCGTGGCTTCTTACTGCACCTGGGTAAGCTCAATGCCCAGCTGATGCCACTTTCAGGTCCTGGGCCTGGGCTCAGCCTCAGTGGCAGTGATGAGGCTGAAGACTCACCTCCACGCTAGTGGGGCAGCACTCCACGGCTCGGCTGAGCATGATTCTAGCATCTTCAGGCTCTTCCAGCTCAACTGCTGCCTTCCACAAGCGAACAGAATTGGGTACATGCTCCAGGGCTGGGAAAGGTCACAGAAAAGGGGAAGTGATGCTGCTGCCAGCAGGGTCAGGAGGCCTGGCCCTAGAGACAGCTGGGACAGCAGGCCTGCCCTGTCTAGGGGTGCTCCAAGGCCTGGGGCACAGCAGAGAGCTGAGGGTGGTGCATCCCCTCCACCCCGTACACACTGAAAATCAATGTTAGAAAACAGAGCAACAGAGGCCCCCACAGGCAGCCACCACACAGGAAAGCCCAGCAGGCAGGTGGTGAGTGAGGAAGCGAGCGCGAGGGCAGAGAGCACGAGAAAGGAAGACAAATGACCCTGGGACGTGCCCCGAAGGCCGTGTGCACCCAAAGGCGGCTCAGTTCCCGGAGACCCAGGGATGGTTCACACAAAGCTCTGCCAGGCTGTGTCAGGGCCACCTCGAGCGTAAGGGACAGGCCAGGCAGGAAAAGAGGAGTCTGAACAAGAAATGCCTGTGAGAAGCTGGGACAAGCCGGGCCCTCACAGAGGCAGATGTGACAGCAGCCTACAGCCCTTTGGGTGGGTGGGTGGGGGGAGGGGGGATAGACACACAGGTGTTGTCCCTATGCTCAGTGACCAGCCGATGAGGGCTGCTGCAGGCTGCCATGCCAGGGGCCAGAGTCCATGCTGTATGTGAGTGCCCTGGTACACAGAGCAGCATGGTGCTGCACGCCAGGAAGCAGACCATGGCCCAACCCCTGGCATAAGGCTCCCCACCCACGTGTACCCTTACAGGGGAGGACACTGAGACTCAAGTCAAGCACTACGCTCAAGCTCACTCAGCCTCAAGCCTCAAACCAGCAGAGGAAGCTGAAGCTCTCCCAGCAGAGCCCCAGGACGTCAGCTGCACTGAGTGTGACCGCAGCCGACACACAGATCAGAGGCTGAGGGCTGCACGGTGCCCTGTCATCAAAGGCGGCATCTTCGTTTTCAAACATCAGCCCTTTCCAGGGGTGGCTGCCAAGTGCACAGGGAGGTAGCACGGCTTTCTCAGGCGTCTGGGAACAGGAGCTGCTTCGGGAAACCCTCTACGGAGGGGCAGGGACAGGACCATAACCAGGGAGCAGGGGCAGGCTAGCTAGGGTTCCCACATCCCTCCGCCTGAGCACAGCTGCTCCCTGACCAAAAGAAGAGCTGAAGGCCTGCGCCCCTCCAGGCCGGGGCGGCTGGTGTGCCCCAACGTCCCGGCAGGGCCTCTTCCATGCCCATCCTCTCTCCACACATCCAGCCAACTGGAAACGAACCCAGGCTGTGCGGGGAGCATCATCACACGGTGCAGGCGGGCTTTCCTGAGTAAATAAATGCTAACTGCCCAGTTCAATGTGTTTGTCATCAGAGAACTCGTTTTTTGGCTGAAAAAAGGTAGAAGCTGATTTCTACCAAAGAAGGTACTAACTTTCTGCTCCTGGCTCGGTTTTGAAGAGTCTGGCTCTGAGAATTTAATGGATAGCAATGCTGCAATCAAGAAATCAGAGGTGAGGCCGAAACCGGTTTGGTTCAGTGGATAGAGTGTCAGCCTGTGGACTGAAAGGTCAAGGGCATGTACCTTGGTTGCGGGCACATCCCCAGCAGGGGGTGTGCAAGAGGCAGCTGATCGATGTTTCTCTCTGTCCCTCTCTTTGCTCCCTCTCTCTTCTGCTTTGTAAAAAAATCAATAAAATTTTTTTAAAAAAAGAAAAAAAGAATCAGAGGTGAGCCCTGGCTGGTTTGGCGCAGTGAATTGGGTCCCGGGTTCGATTCTGGTCAAAGGCACATGCCCAGGTTGCAGGCTCACTCCCCAGTAGGGGTCGTTCAGGGGCAGGCAACCAATGATTCTCTCTCACCACTGACGTTTCTATCTCTCTCTCCCTCTTCCTTCCTTTCTGAAATCAGTAAAAATATATTTAAAAAAAGAAATCAGGGGTGAGAGAAAAACTGAGCACGTGACACACACCTGCAGGCAGAGCCACACAAGGTGGATGCCACCTGGCCTCTATGGAACAGTTGTAGAGTCAGAAACTACGTGATGACGCCGGAAGGCCTGACATCACACACCTCTGACATGTGACTCAAACACATCTTAAACACAAGAGCTGGCCACCACCCACTGAAAACTGCCCCCACCGCCACAAATGGATCTTTTGCGCCTGCGCTGAACTCAGGCTCCCTCCAGCTGACTGGCATCTGCTCTGGAGCAAACAGCAGCAGCAGGCCCACGGGGAGGCAAAGGGCGATCCTGTGTATCAGTCCCTCAGGATGAAAACACAGCACCCTCCAAAGCTGCATCTTGGCAGTGATTCCTGCCAAGAGTCGGTTTCCCTGGCAACAAGCTGTGCAAGGGGACCCACTGCCTCGTCTACAGTACCAGGCAAGGTGAGGGCGCCACCCGCTGCCGTGCAGGAGTCCCGCCAGACAGGAAGGAGCTCATCGCCGCTGAGCTCTGGTGCCGCTCCCTGCCAGACCCCAGCTCCTGACCCTTGGGGGTGACTGCTGACCCCGGGGCCTGCGTGACGCTGGTGCAGCTCGCCCTCCCACCGCGCAGGTCCTGAACCAGCATGTCCACCGTACCTGGGCCACAGCTACGGCCAGTCGCACGGCAAGAAAAGGTAGGAGTGGATATATGCCAGAGCGTCTCAGCCAGGTGGACACTCCCCCACAGAGGAAAGGGCAAGGGTAACCCATCCAGAAAAAGGCCTGAAGATGCCACCCCCTAGTTACCTACTCCCAGCAAACCCACGGAGGGAAAGCTGCTCTCCCCGGGCATGGCCCCGGGGTGGAGGGAGCCCGCACACGGAGGCAGCAGGACACGGCTCCCGGCGGCGCCCCTTGGCTCACCTTTCCGAAGAACCCGCTTCTTGGCACGAATGTCTGTTTCCAGCTCTGCTGCTCTGATGTAAATCCTGACAGACTGGGGGAGGTGACGGACAGCTTGGGCCACCACAGCCTTGGCAGTGTCCCCAGGCTGCAACCTGGCTGCTTCCAACCACACATCTTCACTCTGCGGACAAACAGGAGAAACGGCATGCTACGTGCCAGCCGGAGCCCCGCCGAAGCGGCAGCCCCTGGGACTTGCACAGCCTCAGGACACGCGGCTGGCCCCGGACCACACCCATCCACGGGGCTTTTTAAAAGACTTCCTAGATCTAGATGATGATTCTTGAAGGATGAGGGTTTGTTTTTGTTTTTTTTTTTAAATATATTTTATTGATTTTTAACAGAGAAGAATGGAGAGAGATAGCTAGAAACGTTGATGAGGGAGAAACATCAGGGATGTGCCCGCAACCAAGGTACATGCCCTTGCCCGGAATCGAACCCGGATATTTCAGTCCGCAGACCGACACTCTACCACTGAGCCAAACCGGTTTCAGCCACCGGGGCTTTATAAAAAATACTTTTTTTATTGGTTTTAGAGAGAGAGGAAGGGAGCAGGAGAGAGAATTAGACATTAATGAGAAAAACATCAACATGGACTGAATGTCTCCTGCACCCCACTGGGGATCAAGCCCACCCATAGGTGTGCAGATCGGAAATGGAGCCAGCCACCTCTCGGTGTGGGGAGTCTACACTCAACCACTGAGCCGCGCAGGCCAGTCCCCCGGTGCTTGGCCTCAAACACAGCTGTACCAGACCTCGTACCGCCAAGGCTTGGGATCGTGGCCGTGGGTCACTGGCCACACTGCGAGGAGCTCAGCAGGAGCCCAAGTGGCATGCACAGGCCCTCTCCGGTCACGGCACCCGGCTGCCAATAGCACGGCCACCTAGAGCAGCCCTCATGGACCCCTGGCTGGCGACCGCTGGCTTAGAGGGTCTCACTTGCCTTTTTTTTTTTTTTAATAAACGTTTATTGTTCATATTATTATAAAAGTTCCCCATTTTTCCCCCCTCCACTAGGTTTCACTTGCCACAAGGGTGGCATCCTCTAAGATCAGCACTTATCTTTAGCACTTTCACGTGAGGTGGGGTGGGGTGAGAGCGCTGACCAGCCTCGCTCTTTCCAGCTAAGGCTATCCTGCCTTAAACCGTGCCTGCTGGTGAGGATCCCTCCTGGCCCCACACGTCTCACCTTGGGGCACATCTCTGTCCCCTTCATGATAAGGTTTCGAGCAACTTGCAGCTTCCCGGTAACTTCTTCCAGGCGGGCGGATGCAATCCAGGCAGGAGGGTGGTGAGGGTTTGTCTCCCGGACAGACTTGAGGAGCAGTCGTGCCTTTTTGATGTCACTACAGGGTGAGGAGGCACAGGTCAGGCCGCCACGCGCTGAGGTGTCCCAAGCCCAGGGAGAGCACCAGTACGGACAGCACTTCTAGGAGCGCTGAGGCCGGAGGACACCCAGCTCACCCTGGCCAGCACCCCAGGCTGCTCAGCAGCCATGCAGACAGGCATGGAGCACGTGTCCGATGAAGGGATAAAGAGGGATTTAATGGAAAATCAAACAGCCACACCACATACTTCTGAGAACACCCACATCCTATTTGACTGCATGTTTTTCAAAGAAAATCCAAACATTCTAGGCAACCCGAGTCCTGCTCTGACCCCCGTTCCTCAGATCACTCACTTGATGTCCCCTCCGTGGGTCGGGATCATGGAATTTAAATCTGTCAGGTAGCCTTTGGGGTCGACTACAGTCTGTCCACTCACAGAGTCAGACACCTGCAAAAGAGGCCAGGCACTCTGGTCAGAGGGGCCCTGGGGCCCCTCCCACCCGGGCTGCCAGTGGGTATGAGAACTTGAGAAGCAGAAAACACCTTCATGTAAACAACAGCTTGTGATGATGATAACCCAATTTCATCTATACAGAACACAGATTTATATTAAAAAATAAAACCATGCCCTGGCCAGTTTGGCTCAGTGGATAGTGTCGGCTTGCGGACTGAAGGGTCCCAGGTTCAATTCCAGTCAGGTGCATGTGCGTTGGTTGCGGGCACATCCCCAGTGGGGGGCGTGCAGGAGGCGGATGATCGATGTTTCTCTTTCATCGATGTTTCTAACTCTTTATCCCTCTCCCTTCTTCTCCGCAAAAAAGTCAATTATATATATATCAAAAAAAACAAACAAACAAAAAAAACCCCAGCCTAGCCTTAGCTGCTGTGGTTCAGTGGATAGAGTCAGCCTGTGGACTGAAGGGTCCCGGGTTTGATTCTGGTTAAGGGCACATGCATGGGTTGTGGGCTCATCCCCATTAGGGGGTTAGCAGGATGCAGTCAATCAATGGTTCTCTCTCATCATTGATGTTTCTATCTCTCTCCCTCCCCCTTCCTCTCTGAAATAAATAAAATATATTAAAACAAACAGACAAAAAACCCAAACAAACAATTACAGCAAGGCGGCAGGGTGCAAGGCTCATGTGCAGAAACCAAATGCTTTCCTAGGTGCCTTCAACCAACACATGGGATCTGAACTTAAAAACCCTATCCCGTTGTTTCTTTTTTAGTATATTTTTTTTGTAGAAGGAAGAGAAAAACATGGATGAGAGAGAAACATCTACCAGCTGCCTCCTACACACTCCCTACTGGGGATGTGCCTGCAACATACATGCCCTAGACCGGTATTGAACCTGGGACCCTTGAGTTCATAGCTGACGCACTATCCACTGAGCCACACCAGTAAGGGCCCCTATCCCCTTCTTATAACAGCACACAGGACGTTTTCACTAATGTGCATATAATCTAACAAACACATCCAAGACCTCTGCGAGGAAACTACAAATTCTGATGAACAGAACCGAAGAACTTGGTCAATGAAGAGAGATATTCCATGTTCACGGGCAGGAAGAATTAATACTGTCAGGATGTCAGCCGAAACCGGTTTGGCTCAGTGGTAGAGCATTGGTCTGCGGACTGAAAGGTCCCAGGTTCGATTCCGGTCAAGGGCATGTACATTGGTTGCGGGCACATCCCCAATAGGGGATGTGCAAGAGGCAGCTGGTCGATGTTTCTCTCTCATCGACGTTTCTAGCTCTCTCTCCCTTCCTTCTCTCTGTAAAATATCAATAAAATATATTTTTAAAAAAAGAAAAAGAAAATTAGTTTAAAAAAAAAAAAATACTGTCAGGATGTCAGCTCGTCCCAACTTGATCTGCAGATTCAATACAATCCAATCAGAATCCCAGCATGTTATTTTGTGGGTACTGACAAACTGATTCTAAAGTTTATATGGCGGGAGGGCCATAAAATCTAACTGAGGACAGCCAACACTACTGAAAGAACAGAAACACAGCCTGGCTGGTGTGGCTCAGTGGTTTGAGTATTGACCCATGAACCAGGAGGTCAGGGTTCAATCCCTGGTCAGGGGACTCAATCCCCAATGTGGGGTATGCAGGAGGCAGCCATCCATGATTTTTTCTTGTATCACTGATGTTTCTCTCTTTATCTCCCTCACTCTGAAATTAATAAAAATATATTTAAAAATAAAGAAAGAAAGAAAACAGCCCTCGCCAATGTGGCTCAGCCGGCTGAGCGTCCTCCTGTGCACCACAGTACCACAGTTGGATCCCAGGCCAGGGCACATCCACGATGGGGGGCTTGATTCCGGTCGAGGCACATATAGGAGGCAGCCAATCAACGATTCTCTCTCACATCTATGTTTCTCTCTTCCTCTCCTTCCTTTCTCTCCTAAAATCAATAAAAACATGTTTAAAAAGTCATAATAAATGCTGTTAAGGATGTGGAGAAACCAAACCCTCTTTGCAGTGGGCGTCTAAATGGTGCAGCCGATGGGGGCAACAGTACAGGGCTCCTCGGAAAACTAGATACAGAACCACCACAGACCCAGCCACTCCACTTCTTTTTTTCATTTTCATTTTTATTTATTTTTTTATTTTTATTAAAGCCACTCCGCTTCTACGTTTATACCCAAAGAACTGGAGCAAGGACTCAAACAGCTACTGTGCACCAGGCTCACAACAGCACTAGCCACGATAGTCACAAAGTGGAAGCAAACCGTCTTTATAGAATCTCTGCTCCCATCAACAGTTCAACAAGTACAACTTTCAACCATAAAGAGAACTTTTTAAAATCTAAAAACAGTTCAAGAAGTGCAATAAAAGATTAATTAACATGTAAGTGCTTCTACTGCATCCAAGGGCAGTGACTGGCGAGCTCACTGCACCACTCTCACTGTATCTGCATACAGGAAATCGTTCCTTTAAAGCAGTGGTCGGCACACTATTATTCAGCAGAGCCAAATACCAACAGTTACAACAATGGACATTTCTTTTGAGAGCCAAAGTTTTTAAACTTAAACTTCTTCTAACACTACTTCTTCAAAACAGGCTCGCCCAGGCTGTGGTATTTTGTGGAAGAGCCACACACTCAGGGGGCCAAAGAGCTGCAAACTCATGAGCCGCAGTTTGCCGATCATGGCTTTAAAGCATTTACCAGGAAGCTTCAGTGTACCGCCCCCCCTAAGCCCCGATTCTCTGGCATCTGAGGGATTGGGGGGGAGAATGCAGACATGCCTGTGTGCGTGCACGTCTCTCCAACACAAGTCAGAATCACATACATTGCTCTGCCATCCACTGTCATGGCATGAGTCCTCCCCCAATTTGTTGGTGTTCCTGACTTTAGAGTGCACAAGTTTTCTACTTATATGCAATCCAGCTTGAAAGTATCTTCCTGCCAGGACCGGTTTGGCTCAATGGATAGAGCATTGGCTTGGGGACTGAAGGGTCCCGGGTTCGATTCCGGTCAAGGGCATGTACCTTGGTTGCAGGCATATCCCCAGTAGGGGGTGTGCAAGAGGCAGCTGATCGATGACTCTCTCTCATCGATGTTTCTAACTCTCTATCTCTCTCCCTTCCTCTCTGTATAAAATCAATAAAATATATTTAAAAAAAAATAAAATAAATAAAAAAATAAAAAAAGGTAACATTATTTAAAAAAAAAAAAAGAAAAAGAAAAAAGAAAGTATCTTCCTTCCTGGTTTCTGCTGTGCACGTCCTAATTAGAATGGGCTTCCCACTTCGCCTGGGCGTTCCTTCCAGAGCATCGATGGAGTACAGCCTCCTAAGGGCTATGATTATCGAGGGTGCAGGGAGAAGCACGCGCACGGCTGCTGGCACTGATCACACCTGCAGGCGGAGCACCACCATGGATATAGAACTGCCCCTCTGCGATGGGACGGGGCAGCACAGCACCGCAGGTCTGCTCACCTGTGACAGAGCCTTCAAAACATGAACTTTCTACAAGAATGTTTTAGTTTTATCATCAGGAAACAAAAACTTCAAAACATTACTGTAGAAAATGTTAGAGGACACGAACTCTCACCTGACTCAGCCTCATGTCCATCAGCGTGTTCCTCGCTTGGCCAATCTTCCTCATGTCCAGCTCCCCCGTGCCAGGTGTCATCAATCCAGGTGTCATTGCACCTGGGTACGGAGTGTTCAGTCCACCAGGATAGGGTGTGTTAAGACCTCCAAATTGCTGAAGAGAGAAGGGGTAAGATGCTGACGTCCCCCAGGACGTATGTAGCTGAGCAGACAGACTTTACAGCAGTGCAGCCCGGACCGGTGAATCACCAGGTCCGCCACGCCCCATGCCCCCCACACTGTCTAACGGAGACCAGAGTAGAGGCCCGTCCCTCCTAGCAACTCGCTCACAGTTTGCCGGGGGTCCACGGACGTATGGTTCTCTCCAGTCTGCAAATGTTTGGCGAAGAAGCTGTCAGGAACAGGGGTCAGTTTCTCGTAGCGTGGGTTCCGCTGGCGTTTGTTCCTGGCATCGCCAACCTCAGGGATGCTCAGCCACTCTTCCTCTGTGACTTCTGCCAACTTCCTCTGAAAACATCCGGCCCCCAAAATATTAATTCCCCGGCAGAATTTCACATTGCTCAAGGAAAGCTATCCTCTCACTGGCCCCGCCCTCCAGATCATCATACTTAGAAGGGACCTGATGCAGAAACGTTTGTCTACTCATTAAGAAAAGTCAACTTGCTGATCTGTTCCACTTCACTCAGTGCAAACTGTTCTGTCAAAGCCCAGAGGACACACCTTAGAAACGTACACACAGAGGTAACCTTACACAGAAAACACCCACATCGGTCCCTCCTCCTTCAGTAGGGAGCCTCTGGGCACACAGACGTATAACTGGACAGGCTGCCGCAGGGCCTTCTTCGCCCGGGTGAGCTCAAGAGCAGTTAGGGACGTCCCCGCAGCTCCACCCACACAGGCTGGCTCTCTGCGGGCAGCCTGGGTGCCCTCCTTCTCTTACTTTGAGATCTGAGAACTGCTGTTGGATTTTGGGGCGTTCCATACGGTACTTTTCAATTTCTTCTTTCTCCCTTTGCTCCCTAGGAAGTAAAATGTGTGCACGCATTAGAAATGCTGGGCATCTGAAACAGTCACTTTATTACACTTCTCAATTAGGCCACCAAATATAACTCAAGTATTTACCAAATGAAAACATGCAGAAACTCACTGAAATAAAAACAAGTTGTCCTACTCGGATGTAAATACTTGCATTTGAACACAAGTATGTTTGCTGCTTTACAATTCTACAAAATAGCAAAGGCAGGGCCATCCTATGAATGCCAGTGCCCCCTCCTCCTGAGGTAAACACACGGTAAGCCTCCCGGCCTCCCGGCTCCAACCAGGCTTCAGGAAGGGAGAGCTCCTGGGCTCCGGGAGCTGAGACTGGTCTAGACACGGGGAGGAAATCTGAGGTTACATTTGAACACAGAATAACAGACACTAGGACAAAGTATCAACCAAGCTCAGCAAACAGGACTTGACAGCAACCAAGCAGCTGCCCAGCTGGCGTGGTTCAGTGGTTGAGCATCAACCTATAAACCACAGTTCGATTCCTGGTCAGAGCACATGCCCACGTTGCAGGATTGATCCCCAGTAGAAGGCATGCAAGAGGCAGCTGATCAATGATTCTCTCTAATCACTGATGTTTCTCTCTCTCCCTTTCCCTTCCTTTCTGAAATCAATAAAGATATATTTTAAAAAATAAAATAAAACTTCCTCACACTGAGATTCACACTTCCCTGTACCAGGTAAGAGAAAGGTATCTGTAGGCAGGAATCTGAATGGACTATGACAGACGATGTGTGTGGAAGAGAGAAACCCTTCTCCAGAAGCTGCAAAGTCAGTCACCACGGCCTCTGAAACAAAGCAACACAAAGGTGCATCTGTCAGGTGTTCTGGCCAAAAATGCTGCATGTGTCAGCCAGGCGCAGCTCCAGGGTCCACTCCACAGGAACAGAGCAGGACAAGCTAAAGGACGGGTGCTTCTACAATGGACTGATCTCTTCAGAAAGCCGATGTCACCGAAGATTCAAAGGCAAAGGCAGGGGAAAACGTCGGAGACATGACACGGGAACTGGTTTGACAGTTTGTTGGTTTGGGAGAAAAGCAGCTCGGCCACACTTTGGGACGAGCAGGGAATACGGACATGGCCCAGGTCAGGTGACAGAATCGGGTTCATGCTGAGTGGGACAAAGGTGCTCAGTGTGGGAGACAGACTGCTCAATGCTGAGGGTGAACTGACCCTGAGTGACCCGGCAAAGACCACTGCAAGGGTGGGGAGGGAATGTGCAAACTGGGACAGTGCTGTGGCTCCGCAGGGTGGCGTGTTGGCCACACTTTCTACTTGTCTCAAGTTTTCATAATGAAGTTCTGAAAAGCAACCACTTACTTAATACGACTTTCCACAGGTATCCATACCAGTTTTTAATGAATGACTTCCAGAAAGTTGGAATCAAAGCTTAATATGCAAACCATGTGCACTTAACTACCATACTTGTACACAAGCATAAAAACACTCCCGTCAAGTCCTGGTGGTTAAGAGTGCCAGTCCTAGGACCAAAAGATGTGGGTTCAATCCCCAGTCAAGGGCACTTTCCTACGTTGCAGTTCTATCCCCAGCCTCGGTCTGGGGAAGGCAACCAATCAATGTATTTTTCTCACATCAATGTTTCTCTCTCCCTCCCCCACTCCCTTTCACTCCCTAAAAAAGAATAAAAATAAAAATAAATATATATATATATATATCAATGGAAAAAATATCTTCCAGGAAATTAAAAATGATGGCAGAGTAAGTGGATGTTGCACAGACACAAATTAGAATTGCAACTAAAATACAGAAAAATTTATTGAATAATCAATGGAAGACTCATAGGAGAGAACCCTCCTACCTGAGGACTGAAAGTGGAGACTGCATGGAGACTGGTAAGAAGGACAGAGGCATGCAAGGGCTGGCCAGACACCCACACACATAAGTTCAGAGAGATCTCAGCTGTGGGGGTTTCCACGGAAAACTCTGGGGTTTAATCTCCAACCTGGGATCCCCAGCAGAGCACCAGAACTAAGAAGGGTACCCACATAACATCTAGCTGTGAAAAGTAGTGGGGATGCCATCGGCCTGGGAGAGATGGCTGGAAATTGAGACCCCCATCTTAAAGGGCCAACATATAAAATTCCTGTGCAGCCACTCACCTTGTGCTCCGGCACGGGGAGGGCCGAGTAGGCTGGAGCTATATGAGCAGAAGCCAGGGTTGGAGGCTCTGGATCTTGGATTCGACCTCACAAGGCAGACATCCTGATTTCCTGTGCTGAGTCATTCCCTCACTCTGCATAAGTCATCTTTCTCATATAGACAGTTACTATTTGGCATTTTTTTCTGGGGGAAGATAGCTGAAAACCCCTTGTCCCAAGGTGTGGAGTTGCTGACGGCCATTAGAAGACTGAGAATAATTAGCCTTCTGGCAGAAGCAATCAACCAGCCCTATTGGGAAAAATTCTTATCATACCTGTGGACAATTGCCTAAGGTCTATTCAAAGCTAAATGCAAGCAGGGGCAGTCTCTAGAGGCTTTGAGTCTTTGCCTGATCTAATTAGTCAGTGTTTAGCATTGTCTTGCATTAGAGATTGAAAGGTGTAGCAGATCTACCTAAAACATAGTCACAAACCCAAAACAGGTACCCAAAATGAGACAAAGAAACAACCCCCAAATGAAAGAATAAGAGAATTCTCCAGAAAAGATAAATGAAATGGAAATAAGAAATTTATTTGAAACAAAGTTCAGAATAATGATGATAAAGATGCTCAACAGCATGACAAAAGAAATAGTAACTATGAAAACAGAAATAAAGAATAACACAGCACAAATAAAGAACACATTGGAAGGAATATACAGCAGAGTAGAGGAAGTTGAAGATTGAATCAATGAATTAGAAGGTTGAAAAAAATCACTCTATGAAACATAAACAATATTAACATAGCAGGTGTATCAGAAAAGGCAGAAAGGGAGAAAGAGATAGAGAACATATTGAAGAACTAATGGCAGAAAACTTCTCTAACCTGGAAAAAGAAAAAGTCACAAAAGTTCAGGAGGCACAGAGTCCCAAGCAAGAAGAACCCAAGCAGGCCTATGTTCAGACACATTGTAATTAAAATGCCAAAAATTAAAGACAAAGAGAGAATCTTAAAAGCAGTAAGAGAAAAGAAAAAAAGGCTAACATAGTTTATCACAACCATACCAACATAACAAAAAATGCTAAAGGGGCTCTCTTCTGCTATGCTGGCGGCGTGTGTGGAACAGAGCCCATGCTAGCATGGAAGAGGCTCTTTTGTTTACTGCATCGGACTCGGCTCCCTGGTGGTCCTTGGGGATCACAAAGTCTGGACATAACATACAGGGGATTCATCCGGGACCACAGGACCACGAGGGACGCCAATCCGGAGAGCCTGATTGGCCGCAGTAAGTGTGTGCATGTCTGTGTCCTTGTGTGAGCGCTCTGGAGGGACGTGGAAACCCCTCGTGTCATTGGTGCCCGAATACATCTGGCAGACGCGCCATTAAGACCAAGGGCCGGAGGATTTGGAAGTCGTTCTGACCTCCCAGGAGGGCCCCTCGCAGGCAGGAGAGATGTGGAATCCTCTCCTAGAGGGCCCCTCACATGCGAGAGAGGGATGAAAACCTCTCTCAGGACGAGGCGAGAGTGTGAGCCCATGCCTCACGTGCGGGAAAGTGACGGGAGACTTTCCCAGGTCTGATTTTGGTGTCGGCGGGTGGCGAGGCGCCACAGGATGGAGCTGGCGAAGTGTGGCCGGCGTGGTGGTGCGGGGCTCCCTGGCGGCGTTGGGTCGGAGGGAGGGCTTCCGCAGGGCTCGGTCTGCATGTCGAAGCGCAGCTGAGCAGCAGCAGCCTCACTCGAGGGGCAGGCACCTGCGTTAATTTTGCTGGCTGCCTGGAGAAGGGGAGGCGGAGCCGGGAAGCCGCTGGGGCGACCCGGGCTCCCTCGCTGCCTCCTCAGGGGCTGCCTGAGCAGCGCGGCTGGGGCGGCGGCGGCGGCAGCAGCCTCACTCTGGGGACCTGGGCCGGCGTGGCAGCATTGGGTCCTGGATAAGAGGCCTCATAGGCGAATTTCTGTGCTCTTGTAAAGGCGGGAGAGAAGTGGACCTCTCCCAAGTCTGGTTTTAAGTTGAAATGTTGATGTTGGGTGCCCTCTTGTTGGTTGTTGTGATTTTCTGTGTTGTGGATTCTGGAATGGCCGATGGCGACTCGTTCTAGTGGGTGGCCAGCTTTCAATGTCGGAGGGCCACTGGTCAGCGTGAGGCTGTTGTTTGGTTTGGCTTCCACAGAGTTGGAAGACTGTTCTCAGGAGCCCTCTGTTTCTGTGTTCTTTGTAAATTTGCTATTCCCTCCCCCCAAAGCAGGCAGGAGGTGGGGGAGGGGAGACACGTGGCGAAGCCACTCCTCAAGAAAGTTTTTATGCATCTCGAATTTCTGTGCTCATGTAAAGAGAAAAGTCCAGTTCAAAACGAGTGCGCATAGTTTTGGGCAGTACTTAACCTCTTTTCTGTGTACAGAATGAGCTTTTAAAAATGGTGGAGATTAAAAAAAAAAATGGTGGAGATTAACTGGGAGATAAATTAAAACTGGTTTCCCAAGGCATTGTAAGCAACTTTTGAAATTTCCCGCCCTGAGGCAGGAACTAGATGGTAATGGTAACAAGTTTACAAATGAATGGCTGGGGTCTTCAGCTAAAGAATGTGTTCATTGGCATTTGAATGGCTACACCGATCTTTCTCTTTGTCCAATCCCTCCCCCAGTGATCTACAGGGAATGGCCAGATCTGTTGCTGAAACTTCACCCTAAGTTGCCAGCACCAGTTTGGCTCAGTGCATAGAGCATCGGCCTGCCCTGGGTTCAATTCCGGTCAAGGGCATGTACCTTGATTGCGGGCACATCCCTAGTAGGGGGTGTGCAAGAGGCAGCTGATTGATGATTCTCTCTCATCGATGTTTCTAACTCTCTATCCCTCTCTCTTCCTCTCTGTAAAAAATCAATAAAATATATTAACAGAAAAAAGAAACTTCTCCCTAAGCAAGCAGGATGTAAGAGAAGGAAGAGACATAGGAAAGTAGTTTAGATTTGCCTCATGGAAAATCTAGAGGACAGAATTGCAGCTCTTAATTGATTATGCCTTGTATTTTTCTTAGAAATGTAGTGTTATTAATCTAAGAAATTCCAAATATATTTGACTTGCCAGCTTTAAAAGTTCAAAGTATAAATTAAATTGGGAGGAGTTAATTGCGGTAACTAAATGCTTAGAGTATGGCAGGCTGAACTGTATTACATGTGTTAAAAATAAGCAGTAATGATCAAAGATCTCAAGGATTGATTTGTTCTTATTTGTTAGATGAGAAATCTATGTGATGCTTACACTTAAAAAATTATTCTAGCTTTTTTTTACTGCTGATAGCGCTCGCAAACATGGTGAACGTTCCTAAAACCCGGCAAACTTTCTGTAAGAAGTGTGGCAAGCATCAACCCCACAAAGTAACACAGTACAAGAAGGGGCAGGATCCTCTGTGTGCGCAGGGAAAGCGGCGTTATGACAGGAAGCAAAGTGGCTATGGTGGGCAGACTAAGCTATTTTCCGAAAAAAGGCTAAAACTACAAAGAAGATTGTGCTGAGGCTTGAATGCGTTGAGCCTAACTGCAGATCTAAGAGAATGCTGGCTGTTACAAGATGCAAGCATGTTGAACTGGGAGGAGATAAGAGAAAGGGTCAAGTGATCCAGTTCTAGAGCATCATATTTTGTTTTATTATATGACAATAAAATCATGACATATTAACTTCAAAAAAAATTATTTTAAGTCAGTGATGCAGTATTTTTTGAAGTCGGTTTTTCTGAAGTGATGTTTTAATGTAACATGTAAAACTTTTATATTTGATCTGTTTTGTTTTGCTTTATATGCCATTGTTGTCATTTGTAAGCTTGAATTTGGGCTTGTACCTGCATTTTGTATTTTGTAAACTTTAGGGAGTCATTACAAAAGTTTATAATTTATATAGAATTGTGCTAAAACAATGTGAAAATAATTATTTATATGATTTAACCCCCCCGCGACTGCTTGGACAATTTTCACTGATGTTCTGCTGGGGAGGAAGGGGGGAGAGCAGGTGCGCTTAGAAATGCAGGTAACTCTATATCTGTAGGAAAAATGTGGCATTTTAAATTTCAAGCAACTGGAGGCCTGGGAACAGGGTACTGGACCTGCTCCCTCCTCCCTTGCCTTTTCTTTAAAATTTGAGGCATGGTTATGTATTTTTGAAGGATATAGAAAGAAAGTTTAGAAGTTAATTTGAAATTATAAAAGGCCAGCAACTAATAGGAAGAAATTAGTATGTTTATTGTAGAAAGCAGGGAGCCCTCAGAAGGAACATGTACTGAAGGAACGCAGCTGCTAAACTGGACAATGGGCCTTTGAGGAGCTAAAGAAGGTTCTTGTCTCAGCACCTGCCCTAGCTCTACGTGAGTGAGGTAAGTGGCATTGCCAAAGGGGTTCTCACTCAGACTCTAGGTCCCTGGAAGAGACCTGTTGCCTATCTGTCTAAGAGACTGGGCCCTATGGCAGCAGGGTGGCCAGCGTGCTTCCAGGCAGTGGCCACCACAGCATTGCTTGTGAAGGAGGCAGATAAGAGACTATGGACCAAGCTTTTCTCCTGGACCAGCCCTGTGTCCGGTTTCATAAAACTCTGGCCATCAACCCTGCCAGCCTGCTTCCAGATGATGATGGAGGAACCCATTCATGACTGCACAGAGATAACAGACGACAAGGTACTATTCACGGATGGGAGCAGTTACGTTCAGGATGGGACCTGATATGCAGGGGCAGTGGTAGTCACCCTGGACCACACCATTTGGGCACAGTTCCTGAACTTTTGGCCTTAATCCAGGCTCTTTGATGGAGATACTGTGCCATCCACAGAGAAAAGAGGGTTACCAACTAGAACCGGAAGGAATTGGCTGAACAGAAGCAAGCCACTGAAGGACCAGATAATTGGTGGACCCTCTATATGCAAGACTGTTGGTCCCAGAGGCTCTAGGTCAAAGTTGCCCAGTGACACCAGGTTACCCAATAAGTGTCACCAAGACTTCTGAACTTCTCTGAGGCAGAGTTGCTAGAAGTACTATCTGTGCACAGGTAAATGCTAAGCAAGGTAAAGGGGTCCCCCTGGGAATTCGGGTCCCAGGGAACTTCCCCAAAAGACCATTGGTACTGTGTTTCCCTGAAAATAAGACATCCTCCGAAAATAAGACCTACTTGTATGTTTCTTTCTGAGTGAAATATAAAGCATCCCCCCGAAAATAAGGCTCCCCTAGGCTAAACATGAGAGATTTGGTCCACTGATTCTGAAAGAAATGGAGTCACAAGAAATTCACCAGGAAATTCAGGAATTGGATTGTTATGATGACGTTCCAGAAGATGATGACATGATTGTCATTGAATAAATGAGTAAATTTTTGATACTGTAGGATTCACAGTTTGACTGGTTTGTGTTGACAACTACCGTATTACCGTACCGTATACAGGTAATAAATTTCCTTTATTTTCATTTAACAATCAATGTGTACCGTATTCTTCTTCATGGAAAAATAAGACATCCCCTGAAATAAGACCTAGTGCATCTTTGGGAGCAAAAATTAATATAAGACACTGACTTATTTTCAGGGAAACAGGGTAGGTAGATTTCAGAGATTAAGAGATTAAGCCACCAGCAATAAGGTCTAGTTTTTGTAGACACTTCAGATTAGGTTGAAGTATACCCCACTAGGATGGAAACTGCCCCTATAATAATCAAGAGATTACTCCAGATTATACCAGTATCAGATAACAGCCCCACTTTTGTAGCCAAGGTATCTCAAAGTATAGCTGTAGCCTTAGGACAGTCTGGGCGTAACAACACAATGGAATAGTCTGAGAAGTAAACATTCTAGACCAGTCTGGGAAAACGTATGGTGGGAGGATGTTTATGAATCCATGTGCAGATAAAACACAAATATGTCTTGTATAATATACTCCTTTTCCCCCCCGAAAGTGTGTTGATAATAC
The DNA here is from genome assembly GCA_036971965.1 of Nyctalus aviator. Taxonomy (NCBI): domain Eukaryota; kingdom Metazoa; phylum Chordata; class Mammalia; order Chiroptera; family Vespertilionidae; genus Nyctalus; species Nyctalus aviator. The sequence continues at coordinate 87,332,177 of CM072925.1, forward strand.
CCTGGTGAGTGAAACACACACTTTTCTTCCTAAATACATTGATCTCATTGTAAAAAAAAAAATGTTAAAGGGACTGCTGTAATAGAGGACTTTAAGTGCACACGGGTCATTCACACAGATAGGCCACATGTTAGGACACAAATCTCTACAAGTTCAAGACTGAAATCATATCAAGCATCTTCTCAGATCACAGTGGAATGAAATTAGAAATCAACTATAGTAAAAAATACCCAAACACATTCAAACTCATGGAGGCTAAATAGCATGTTATTAAGCAATGAATGAGTTACCAGTAAAATAAAAAAAGAAATCAAACACTTCCTGAAAACAAATGAAAACGAACACACAACAACCCCAAATCTCTGAGACACAGCCAAAGCAGTCCTGAGAGGGAAGTTCATAGCACTACCTGAAAAAACAAGAAAAATCAAGAATAAACTATTTAACCCTCCAACTTAAAAGAACTAGAAAGAGAACAAGAAAAGCCCAGAGTAGCCGGGACCGGTTTGGCTCAATGGATAGAGCGTCGGCTTGGGGACTGAAAGGTCCCGGGTTCGATTCCGATCAAGGGCATGTACCTTGGTTGCGGGCATATCCCCAGTGGGGGGTGTGCAAGAGGCAGCTGATCGATGACTCTCTCTCATCGATGTTTCTAACTCTCTTATCTCTCTTCCTTCCTCTCTGTACAAAATCAATAAAATATATTTAAAAAAGAAAAGAAAAGAAAAGAAAAGCCCAGAGTAAATAGGAGAAAGGAAATAATAAAGATTAGAGCAGAAATAAATGACAAAGATTAAAAATACAAAAAAAATACAAACACACACACACACACACACACACACACAAAATCAATAAAGCCAAGAGCTAGTTCTTTGAAAGGATAAACAAGATTGTAAGAAAACACTAGAAACAACTATATGCCAACAAATGGACAATGGGGATGAAATGGACAAATTCATAGAAAAATACAACCTCCCAAAACTGATCAGGAAGAATCAGAAAACCTGAATAGGCCAATAACAACTGAGGAAATAGGAGCAATAAAAAAACAAAACTCGCAGCAAATAAAAGCCCAGGTCCAGATGGCTTCACAGGAGTTTTACCAAACATTCAAAGAAGAACTAAGACCTCTACTTCTCAAACTATTTCAGAAAATGCAAGAGGAAGGAACACTTCAAAACTCTTTTCATGCGGCCAGCATTATCCTAATTCCAAAACCAGATAAAGACACTACAAAGGCCAATATCTCTGATGATCATAGATGCTAGAATCCTCAACAAAATATTAGCAAATCGGATCCAGTAATATATTAAAAAGGTCATATACCGTGACCAAGTGGGATTTATTCCAGGGATGCAAGGCTGGTACAATATTCACAAGTCAATAAATGTGACATATCACATAAACCAAAAATCATATGATCATATCCATACATGCAGAAAAAGCATTAGCAAAAACCCAACACCCATTTTTTTTTTTTTTTTAAATATATTTTATTGATTTTGTACAGAGAGGAAGGAAGAGAGATAGAGAGCCAGAAACATCGATGAGAGAGAGTCATCGATCAGCTGCCTCTTGCACACCCCCTACTGGGGATATGCCCGCAACCAAGGTACATGCCCTTGACCGGAATCGAACCCGGGACCCTTCAGTCCCCAAGCCGACGCTCTATCCATTGAGCCAAACCGGTCCCGGCAGCCAAACCGGTCCCGGCCCAACACCCATTTTTAAAAAATATATATTTTATTGATTTTTCACAGAGAGAAAGAGAGAGATAGAGAGTTAGAAACATCAATGAGAGAGAATCATCGATCAGCTGCCTCTTGCACACCCCCTACTGGGGATGTGCCCGCAACCAAGGTACATGCCCTTGCCCGGAATTGAACCCGGGACTTTTCAGTCCACAGGCCGACGCTCTATCCACTGAGCCAAACCAGTCCCAGCCCAACACCCATTTTTGATAAAAAAAACTCTCAGCAAAGTGAGAATAGAGGAAGCATATCAACATGATAAAGGCCATATATGACAAACCTACAGTCAACTCAATGGGCAAAAACTAAAACCAATTCCCCCTAAGAATAGGGACAAGACAGGGATGTCCACTTTCACCACACCTGTTAAACATAGTACTGGAAGTGCTAGCCACAGTGATCAGACAAGAATAAAAGGCAACCAAACTGGAAAGGAGAAAGTAAAACTCTCATTATTTACAGGTGACATGATATTGTACATAGGAAATCCTAAAGACTACTACATCTAATAAGTGAATTAAATTCAATGGCTTGTATGCTCTGGTTTCTCTTCAGACCGCATAAATCTTTCGCCTTTTAAATTCAATGGCTTGTTATTACATTAACTAGAGGCCCACTGCACCTCCCTCCCCTTGGCTTCCAGCACCAGTTTTTCTCCGGCACCTGGGACCCAGGCCTTTGCTCCGGCCAGAGTCTGCCTTCTACGTCTTCGCTGCAGACTCTGGAGTCTGCCTCCTTCATCTTCGCTGCAGACTCTGGAGTCTGCAGTCTTGTCTTTGCTAAGGCACTCTGCTCCTATAGATCCCTTAGCCCCTTGCCCTCCCTCTCATAGCAGGCATCCTGCCCTTCCCTGCCACTCTGCACCTGGAGCAGAAGGGCGGCCGCCATCTTTGGCCTTCTAATTTGCATACTCAATCTGATTGACTGTGAGCATTGTGGAGGTACAGTCAATTTACATGTTTGTCTATTATTAGGTAAGATAATGAATTCTCAGAAAGAGACACTAAACAAACAATCCCATTTACCATTGCAACAAAAAAATTAAGATACTTGAGAATAAAACTTAACCAAAGAGGCCGGGACCGGTTTGGCTCAATGGATAGAGCGTCGGCTTGGGGACTGAAGGGCCCCGGGTTCTATTCCGGTCAAGGGCATGTACCTTGGTTGCAGGCATATCCCCACTAGGGGGTGTGCAAGAGGCAGCTGATTGATGACTTTCTCTCATTGATGTTTCTAACTCTCTCTCTCTCTCCCTTCCTCTCTGTACAAAAATCAATAAAATATATTTAAAAAAAAAAAAACTTAACCAAAGAGGTAAAAAATCAGTACTTGGAAAACTATATTGAAAAAAAGAGAAGATATGAACAAATGGAAGAATATACGGTGTTCATGGATTGGTAGAATTGTGAAAATGTCTATACTACCCAAGGCAATCTACAGATTCAATGAAATCCCTATTAAAATACCAATGGCATATTTCACAAATCTAGAACAAATACTCCAAAAATTTATATGGAATAAAAAAGACCCCGAATGGCTGAAGCAATCTTGAGAAAGATAAACAAAGTTGGAGGAAGCACAATACTAGATATCAAGACATACCACAAAGCCACTATAATCAAAACAGCCTGGTACTGGCACAAGAACAAGCAACAGACCAATGGAACAGAGCAGTGAACACAGAAATAGACCCAAGCCATTATGCTCAATTAATATTTGACAAAGGAGGCAAGAGCATATAATAGAGTCAAGCCAGTCTCTTCAATAAATGGTGTTAGGAAAATGGACAGATACATGCAAAAATATGAAACCAGACCACCAACTTACACCATACACAAGAATAAACTAAAAATGGCTAAAAAATATGTCAGGAAACAAGAAACCATAGGCAGCAAAATCTCAGACATCTCTCATAGCAATATCTCCTAGGGCAGTGGTCGGAAAACGCATTAGTCAACAGAGCCAAATATCAACAGTACAACGATTGAAATTTCTTTGGAGAGACAAATTTTTTAAACTTAAACTTCTTCTAACGCCACTTTTTAAAAATAGACTTGCGCACCCCATGGTATTTTGTGGAAGAGCCAGACTCAAGGGGCCAAGATCCCCACGTGGCTCATGAGCCACAGTTTGCTGACCACAGTCGTATGGCAAAGGAAACTGAGGAAAAAAATAAACAAATGGGACCACATCAAAACAAAAAGCTCCTATACAGCAAATAAACCATCAACAAAACGGAAAGGGAGCCCACTGCATGGAAGGATGCAGGACATGTCCGGTGGCCACGCAGTGACAGTCTCGCTGGGCCCTCAGCGGGTCGCCCAATGCTAGTGGCCAGTCCAGCCAGCCCGAGCACAGCATCGAACCCATCCGTGTGGCCATGCGCAACAGTGGGCAGCTGGGGTCCTGAGGATGTGGGCGCGGGTGCGGGGAGCAGCAGCAAGCCCGCGCCTGAAGGGGTCTTGGTGGGTGCGAGGCCGCCTCATCCCGGGGACCCTCCTACGGGCGCCTTTCCCAGACTTTGTAGGGAAAGTCAGGTGCATCACATGAGTGACCCCCACTGTCACCTGCAGGGAGAAATGGGGCCCAGCAGGACTGGCTCGGGGTGCAGTGGGACAGGAATTGGGGCGTCCCGCACTCGAGTTCACCTCCCAGCTAAGTGCTGCTGACTTCAGAAAAAGGCACCTGTGGGCCGGTGAGGCGCCCCTCTGCGTGTGACCGCGAACTGCAAGGCTGAAGCCTGGGCTCCGGCCACCGCTGCTCTCCCAGCGTATAGAGTCTGTTCCTATCAATTACCAGAGCCATAAAGAAAACAATCTGAGCCGGGACCGGTTTGGCTCAATGGATAGAGAGTCGGCTTGGGGACTGAAGGGTCCCGGTTTCGATTCCGGTCAAGGGCATGTACCTTGGTTGCGGGCATATCCCCGGTAGGGGGTGTGCAAGAGGCAGCTGATCGATGACTCTCTCTCATCGATGTTTCTAACTCTCTATCTCTCTCCCTTCCTCTCTGTGTAAAATCAATAAAATATATTTTATAAAAAAAAAAAAAAAAGAAAAAGAAAACAATCTGAGCTGTCATGATGAGGCGTCGCCACATCTGCAAACTTCCTGGCCGAGTGCTGGGCACCCTCGTACTCCGCCTCTCTCTGGTGGCCTTCCTCATGCTGCTCCTGGTGGCGGGGGCGCTGACTACTCTCCTTCCCAACAACAAGACAGGATGCTCTGGTGGCGGAGGGAGGCAAAGGCCCAGGGCCAGTCCGCCCTGGCTTCCTTCACTCTCATCATGCAAACGTACACAGGTGCTGCGGCTGCCCAATCACTACCAGGCGGTGCCGAGCTGCACAAAGCCATTGTACTGCGGGACAATGCTGGGGAGAAGCCACCGGAGGATTTATGGAATTCTCTGGGGCCTTCAAACCCCAGACAGCCATCAGGATGGGAAATCGGCTCCAGGCCTTCCCTGAACTGGAGACCCAGGCGGTGCTAATGGTCAATGACGACATGCTAATTAGCACCCAAGACCTGGTGACTGCCTTCTCCGTTTGGCAGGAAGCACGCTTCCACTGCGTCCCGCGCCTACAGTTACTGAGGCTTTGAGCGTGGGGGACGGTGACCAGTACTCCATGGTGCTGATTGGGGCCTCCTCCTTCAGCAGCAAGTACCTCGAGCTCTTCCAGAGGCAGCCCGCAGCCGTCCACACCTTGGTCGATGACAAGCAAAACTGTGACGATGTTGCCACGAACATTGCCAAGCACACGGGGAAGACTTCAGGGGTGTTTGTAAAGCCTGTAAACATGGGAAACTTGGAGAAAGAAACCAGTGGGGGTCATTCGGGAATGTGGCATCGAGCGGAGCACTTCCTGCAGAGGTCTTACTGCGTCAATAAGCTTGTCAGCATCTACGGCGGCATCCCCTCAGTACTCCAACCTCATGATCGCTCAGTTCAGCTTTCCCTATGCCAACCACAAAAGTAAGCTGTGGCCGAAACTGGTTTGGCTCAGTGGTAGAGTGTCGGTCTGCAGACTGAAAGGTCCCAGGTTCGATTCCGGTCAAGGGCATGTAGATTGGTTGCGGGCACATCGCCGGTAGGGGGTGTGCAAGAGGCAGCTGGTCGATGTTTCTCTCTCATCGACATTTCTAGATCTCTATCCCTCTCCCTTCCTCTCTGTAAAAAAAAAAAAAAAAAATCAATAAAATATATTAAAAAAAAAAAAAAAAGTAAGCTGTGAACACCAAGCAGAAACAAACCTCACACGGCTTAGCAGTTGAGTAGCTTCTTCACATTGGTTGCTTGTTTGTTTTTTAAGCAACGTAATGAACATTTATCCATTCTGGAAGTCTCTACAAAGGAAAAAATTGCAGCACTTCTTGGATGAAAAAAGCCACATGAACTTCAAAACCCAAGAGCCAAGGAGGTCTCCTTGTGAGGAGTGTTCACGCATGGACATAACTCCTGGGTCAGTGACTTGACCGTGCATTCTGAAATGTCCCTATGGTTTCTTTGATGCCTGGCATTTGCCTTAAGGACTCATTGTGAGCTGTTCCCAGGACCAGAAGCGTTTCAGCTTTTTCACTAAAGGACAGTCGCTTGCATTCAAATCCTGAGATGCTTCTTAGCAAAGCCCGTGAAGCTGGGAAAAGGCACAGGAACGGTGGGTCTCACCCGTATCACACAGTGGAACTTCCCTGACTCAGTGTTCAGCGTCCCTGTGGTTCCTCAGCCAGCCTCCCCAGGGCTGACTCAGCCTGGCTCGGCTTTGGGGTGACCATTGTGCTTTTCATTCTGTCCATAAGCCTGCGGGACTCTGGGCTTCCTGTGAGAGCTGAAGGACGTCTCTGTCCTGCTTGATCTCCACGAACGTTTCCTGCATGGATCACGGGAAAGTGCAGCTGCTGTCTGTATAAGCAGCTAACATGCAGCCAGGAGTCGATGTTTTACCAGGTTCAGGTGGTGCATTTTTGTCCCTGAGCCTGACCTCGAGATGGTACATTGGTTTTTACACTTTATAAAATATCCCTTCTGAAAGAATGATGAGTAGGCACAGGCGGAAGTCAAAACTCTAGTTCAAAAGATCTTTACTGTGGGGGCATAGGTTATAACATGAATGCTCGAGTCGTGTGTGTTATACACAGTCCCTTGCATTCAGAACTTTTTTTTTTTTCCTCTCCCCACAAAAAAAGATTTAAGGCAGTGTTCATCATGAAATTCTGATTACATAGATACGGGGAAAAGTAAGGAATCTTTCTCACGGTGGAGGAATGCTGTAGGGAGTTTGCCAGGTTACGTTACGTTGCCCATGCTACTGTAAGAGTTAGTATGTGTTCCACGGTGTCTGTTTGGTCCTTGCTTACCACTGGCAGCAAGGAGCACTTACGTAGGTCCTTCTCCTCCTCTCATAATGCCATTCTATGCCCACAAGTGCAAAGCTATGAAAACATTATCAAATCCTGGTTTATGTTCCAACAATGAGGTCTTTGTATAGTTAGTCCACATGCCTTATTTCTTTTGCATTGGTGTGTGTGTGCGCTAATGCAGTCAGATAAAGAGAGTAGAAAGCAGAACCTCTCTAAGAATGTAACGTTAGTTATCTGCTCTGTCCTCTTGGGATTGCACTGTCATATAAATAAAATGAGCTTTTACAAAAAAAAAAAAAAAAAAAAAAAAAGGCAAAGGCCTGGCTGGCGTGGCTCAGTGGTCCAGCGTTGAGCTATGAACCAGATCATGATTCAATTCTCTGTTAAGGCATATGCATGGGTTGTGAACTCAGTCCACAGTGTGGGGCGTGTAGGAGGCAGCCAATCAATGAATCTCTCCCATAGTTGATGTTTCTCTCTCTCCTCCCTTCCTCTTTGAAATCAATAAAAATAATTCTTTTAAAAACTGGGCAAAGCAGGCCCGGAGCAGCCGGGTCGGGTGCGGCCAGGCCCGGAGCAGCGACTGCCAGGCTGGGAGCGGCCAGGCCTGAAGCAGTGAATGACAGGCTGGGAGCGGCCAGGCCCGGAGCAGCAGCTGCCAGGCTAGGAGCGGCCAGGCCCGGAACAGCAGCTACCAGGCTGGGAACGGCCAGGCCCGGAGCGACCAGGCCCAGAGCAGCCGGGCCCAGAGCAGCCGGGTCGGGTGCAGCCAGGCCCGGAGCAGCAATAGCCAAGTCCAGAGCAACTAGGTCGGGAGCGGCAGTGGCCAGACCCGAAGCAGCTGGTTGTGGTACGAACGAGAGCAACAGAGGCCAGGCCTGGTGCAGCCAGGCCCGAAACAGCTCGCTCCTCGCCTGCCCCCGCCCCAAGGCTGCCTCTCAGACATGGCTGGAAACTTTTGCGGGAACTTGAGGGTCTGCTGAATCAAGTGATGAAGGCTTAGATCTGGATAGTGCTGGGGTGTTGATCTGTGAGTGCCTTGGGTGGGGCCTGGATGAGGTTGGTTGACCTATTTGGAAATGTCTTTTGTGTGAAGTGTATCATTGGGCATGTGGAGATATTATTGATATGAGAAAATGCTAAGTAACTGATTTACTATCTGAAAAGGGATTTACTATCGGGGAAAGGGAGGGAGGAAGAGACTGAACATAAACTGTGCACCTATGGATGAGGACAATGGGGGATGGGGAGGGGGTGGAGGGTGGGGTGGAAACCTGGTGGAGGGGGGAAGAAATGAGGAACCTTTGTAATAATATGAACAATAAAGATTGATGGGGGGAAAAAGAAAAAGAAACATTAAAAAATGGGCAAAGTATCTAAATAGACCCTTCTCCAAAGAGGACATACAGATGGCCAAGAGACATATGAAAACAAAGCTCAAAGTCACTGATCATCAGGGAGATGCAAATTAAAACGACAATGATGTATCATCTCACACCTGTCAGAATGGCCACCATCAACAAGTCAACACATGACAACCGCTGGCAAGGATGTGGAGGAAAGGGAACCCTAGGACACTGCTGGTGGGAATGCAGACTGATGCAGCCACTGTGGAGAACATTATAGCGTTTCCTAAAAAAATTAAATATGGAACTGCCATTTGACCCAATGATCACACGACTAGGAATATATCCTAAGAAACCTGAAGCATCAATCAGAAAAAATGTATGCGCCTCTATGTTCAGAGCAGCACAATTTACAATAGTTAAGATCTGGAAACAATCTCAGTGCCCATCAGTAGGTGAGCGGATAGAAAGCTGTGGTACATTACACCATGGAACACTATGCAGCAGTGACAAAGAAGGATCTCTTACCCTGTGAGACAGCATGGAGGGACTGGAGAGGATCATGCTTTGTGAAATAAGTCAGTCAGAGAAAGGCATGTATCACATGATCTCACTCATGCAGAATATAATTATAAAATAAACTGATGAACGGAGTGGATCTAGAGACATGGAAGCATGGAACAGAGTGTGGAATCTCAGAGGAAAGGCAGGGGGGGAGGATGGGTGGGAGGTAATCACCAAAGACATTGTATGCATATATGCATATATGCATATATGCATAACCCTTGGGCAGGGACAATTACATGGTGAAAAGCTGGGTCGGGGGATGGGGGGTGAGTTGGAAGAAGTTAAGGGGGGTAGGGGGAGAAGGGGACATACATAATACTTTCAACAATAAAGATTAATGATGTATGGGAGGGGGGCAATATTAAAATATGTACACAGATAATAATTTAATAAAAAAAAAAAAAAAAAAGAAGAAGAAAAAAAGATTAATGAGAAAAAATTGCCCTAGCTGGTTTGGCTCAGTGGATCAAGTTTCGACCTGCAAACTGAAGGGTCCCAGGTTCAATTCTGGTCAAGGGCACATGTCTAGGTTGCAGGCTTGATCCCTAGTAGGGGGCATGTAGGAGGCAGCTAATCAATGATTCTCATCTATCTCTCTTTCCCTTTCTCGTCCTAAAATCTATAAAAATAAAATATTTTTTAAAAGATTAAGAAAATAATTAGAGAAACCAAGATGGCAGCATAGGGTAGACACCTGAATGCAGCCTACCACAACAATTTTGAATTTAGAACTGGAAAACAGGGGAAACATCACCCTGAAGTGCCGGACTGACTAAGAGGAGGCTCTGCCATCTGGGAAGGAGAGAGAAGGCACGCTGAACCTCAGGAACTGTGAAGGTGCGGTGAACCGCGCCCGCAAAAAGGCGGACTACTGGCTTACTCCCAGCGCGCAGAGAAGGCAGGCCGAGTTTGCTACTGGCTTGCTCCCAGAGTGTAGAGAGGGTGGACAGCTAATGCGCGGCTGGCTTTCTTGTTCGAGAGGAAAACAGAACCACCCTATTGCTCTGATAGACGGCCCCAGACAGGGAGAGGCCAGACTGTCATGCAGTGGGCAGAGATCTCTCGGAGGTCTTTGAAGCCAGCGGCCATTACTGTGGTACTCAGAAACCAGACCCTCGTAGGGAGGGGCTGACCAAAGTTTGTCTGCACCACCCGAGACTCCGCCCCCTCCAAGCGGAGCACAGAAGCCCTTCCAGTGGCTAGCTTTCTCGTTAGCAGCAAATAGGACTCTCCTAGGGAGGGACAGACAGGAATCCAAAGCTTGTCTGTGCCTATACCAAAGAGGTGCGCGCGCCTGCAACCAATCTTGTGGGATTCACCAAAGCTTGTCTATGCCACCCCGAGACTCCGCCCCATCCAAGCAGAATACAGAAACCCTCCTATAGCTGAGATACTTCTGATCCTCATAGCCAATTGGCTTGGAGATCAACGCTTCCCAGTGATACCAACAACAAGCAAGGCTTAACAACAAGACTGCACACACAGCCCACAAAGGGCTACACCAAGAGTGTCCACCTCAGGTAACTGGGAGGCTGACCCACTGAACCATGTAGGACACCTTAGCACACAAAGCCACCCTACCAACTCAGGGAAGCTGTGAAAATGCCGAGACAAGGAAACAGATCAGAAACAAAAGAAATGGAGGACAAAAAGCGACTGGATATAGAGTTCAAAACCACGCTTATAAGGTTTTTCAAGAATTTCCTAGAAAAGGCCAATAAAATAAATGAGACCTATGAGGATATGAAAAGGGATCAACTAGAAATAAAGAATACATTATCAGAAATAAAAAAATATATTTTTCTTTTTTTATATATTTTGTTGATTTTCTTACAGAGAGGAAGAGAGAGGGATAGAGAGTTAGAAACATCGACGAGAAAGAATCATCAATCAGCTGCCTCCTGCACCACCCCCACTGGGGATGTGCCCGCAACCAAGGTACATGCCCTTGACCGGAATTGAACCCGGGACCTTTCAGTCCGCAGGCCGATGCTCTATCCACTGAGCCAAACCGGTCTCGGCAGAAATAAAAAAAATATTATACAGAGTCCTAAAAACAGAATGGAAGATCGCAAGAATCAAGTCAAAGATTTGGAACGCAAAGAGCCAGAGGACACTCCTCCGCAGAAGCAAGAAGATAAGGGAATCCAGAAAGTTGAAGATAATGTAAGAATCCTCTGGGACAATTTCAAACAAATCAACATCAGAATTATGGGGTCCCAGAAGAAGAGAGAGAGCAAGAAACCAAAAGCATATTGGAAAAAATAGTGACAGAAAACTTCCTCCACCTGGTGAAAGAAATAAATTTACAACTCCAGGAAGTGCACAGAACCCCAAACAAAAGGAATCCAAAGAGGACCACACCAAGACACATCATAATTAAAGTTCCAAGAGCAAAAGACAAAGAAAGAATATTAAAAGCAGCAAGAAAAAAGCAGGTAGTTACCTATAAAGGAGCACCCATACAATTGTCAGCTGATTTCTCAACAGAAACCATTTAGGCCAGACGGGAATGGCAAGAAATATTCCAGCTGATGAATAGCAAGAACCTACAGCCAAAAATACTCTACCCTGCCGAAACCGGTTTGGCTCAATGGATAGAGCGTCGGCTTGCAGACTGAAAGGTCCTGGGTTCGATTCGGGTCTAGGGCACGTACCTCGGTTGCGGGCACATCCCCAGTGGGGGGTTTGCAAGAGGCAGCTGGTCGATGTATCTCTCTCATCGACGTTTCTAACTCTCTATCCCTCTCAATTCCTCTTTGTGTAAAATCAATTTTAAAAAAATTTTTTTAATTATTTAAAAAAAAACAAAAAAACTCTACCCAGCAAAGCTATCACTCAGAATCGAAGGCCAGATAAAGAGCTTCACAAATTAAAAAAAAAACTAAAGGAGTTCATCACTGCCAAACCAGAATTATATGAATTGCTGAAGGGAGTTCTTTAGGAAGAGGAAGAAGATAAAAATAAAAATTATGATCAAGAAATACATAACTATCGCCGGCACCGGTTTGGCTCAGTGGTAGAGCGTCGGTCTGCGGACTGAAGGATCCCAGGTTCGATTCCGGTCAGGGGCATGTACCTTGGTTGCGGGCACATCCCCGGTGGGGGGTGTGCAAGAGGCAGCCGGTCGATGTTTCTCTCTCATCAACGTTTCTAGCCCTCTATCTCTCTCCCTTCCTCTCTGTAAAAAATCAATAAAATATATTAAAAAAAAAGAATGAAAGAAGGAAAGAAAGACGTAATTATCAACAAGTAAAACTAAAAGCCAAGGGAATTAAAAAACCCGATGAACAATATTAACTGGTGAATATAATAGAATCAGAGGTATGGAAAGGGAGTAGACTGACGATTCTCGGGGAAATGGGGGCGTGGGAAGAGACTGAACAAAAACTGTGCACCTATGGATGAGGACAATTGGGCGTGGGGAAAGGGCTGAGGATGGGGTGGGAACCTGGTGGAGGGGAGCAATTGAGGGGGGGAAAGAGGAACATTTGTAATAATCTGAACAATAAAGATTTATTAAAAAAAAAAAAAAAAAAGAAGTAAAAAAGAAAAAAAAATATCCTTGGGTAAGGATTAACAAAAAACAAACAAAAAAAAACCTCTTATTAAGAACTATGTTTCACTCTTCTGAAATGATCTTGAAAACATTGAAAATGCTATATATTATGGGAAGTTATAAAATTGCAAGTGTAGATGAATAGAACAAAGGTGGAGAAAGGAAGAAGTCACCCTTTTCTTACCACTTCAGTGCTTGACACCTCATTTTGTCTTCTCCAGCCTCAGATTAGAAATTATACCATTAATTCCTCTGGTTCTCAGGCCTTTGGATTGAATTTCACCACTCTCTTTTCTGATCTCCAGCTGGCAGATGCCAACTTATTGAATTTCTCAGCCTTCATAACCAGGTCGTTGGATGGGTGTGTGTATGGAAGGTAGAAGAATGTGAAATGAATTAAGGCAAGAAGTGGGAAAATGAATTTTGGGTAAGAGAAGGAACTACACCTGACCTGCTATGAAGGAGTCTATGACATGATTGAGACATCAAAAGCTTCACTTCTGAAGCTCTGTGATAGTTAGCCCTGATCTCATTTCTTTTTTTTTTTAATCAATCTTTATTGTTCATATTATTACAAAGATTCCTCATTTCTTCCCCCCTCCACCAGGTTCCCACCCCACCCTCTACCCCCTCCCCATCCCCCATTGTCCTCATCCATAGGTGCACAGTTTATGTTCAGTCTCTTCCTCCCTCCCTTTCCTCGATAGTAAATCCCTTTTCAGATAGTAAATCAGTTACTTAGCATTTTCTCATATCAATAATACCTCACATGCCCCATGATACACTTCACACAAAAGACATTTCCAAATAGGTCTGATCTCATTTCTTAAAGAAAGGAGAAAAATATTCCCATCATCACTACCTGACATTAACCCCTTCTCTGGAACTGGTTCAGAAGATATTTTACTCACTTGTAAGTCTATATAATAAATGCTTGAGAAATGAATAATAAAAAAAGTAAAGTAATAAAATAAAATAAAATTGCAAGTGTAATGAGCAATAAAGAAAGTAAAACCAAATGCCAATTATCACTTTCCAAGCTTATGAATAAATGTCACCCTATCCCTATACTTAATCTCATTGTCCTAATATAATACATAAAAACCCTGGGTCGAAATGACCAGTAACACCGATGCACGACCAACCAGAAGTCAGTCCTGCAGGCATGGTGTCTCAGCACTGACTGTTGAGAGGCTGGAAATCAGGGCCGGAGGTAGGCCTGAAGAGAGAAGCAGGGACTGATCTGTTGCCTCTGTGGCAGCTTTTGATCAGCATTCACCTCTTTCTCTCCCAGTCTGGCCAGCAGCCGCACCTCCATTTCTTTCCAGTCCCCATTGGTAGGTCCAGAGATGCTGACTGACATAGGAACCGACCAATCAGAACCAAATGTGGGTACTGTAGGGAGCCAATGGCTGCCTAGAAGGCAGTGCTTTTGACACTGACTGGCATAGAAATCGACCAATCTGAACCAAATTGGCCAGCAGGGGAGGGCAGTTGGGGTTGACATCAGGCTGACAGGGGAGGGCAGTTGGGGGTGATATCAGGCCAGCAAGAGAGGGCAGTTAGGGGTGATCAGGCTGGCAGGCAGAGGCAATTAGAGGCGATCAAGCAGGTAGGTAAGCAGGTGAGCAGTTAGGAGCCAAGGTCCCAGTTTGCAAGAGGGATGTCCTTAACTGGAAAGGGTGCAGGCTGGGCTGAGGGAACACCCCCCCAATCATGAATTGCGTGCACTGGGCCTCTAGTTCTAGAATGATAATGCATTTTTAATTCTTTTAAAATATATTTTTATTGATTTCAGAGAGGAAGGGAGAGGGAGAGAGATAGAATAATCAATGATGAGAGAGAATCATTGATTGGTTGCCTCCTACACACCCCACACTGGCAATAAACCTGCAACCCAGACATGTGCCCTAACCAGGAGTTGAACCGGTGACCTCTTGGTTTCTAGGTCCATGTTCAACCACAGAGCCACATCGACCAGACAGAACACATTTTTTAAATAAAAAATATAAAGAACTTACAATGATAACTCAACATATATTAATCAACATTACTATACCTAACCCAAAGACAGTAATCCTGATGTGTAGTCAGGATAGTCCCCCAAATGCTGCTGGGTTCTGGAAGTCAGCGCAGAGTTTGTAAGCTCTCCACTGCAGCCCCAGCCCTATGGCTTCCTGAGCAACAGCCCAGCATTTATGCAGGTGCTACCATCACAGGCAAGACCCAGGTGCTTCAAAGCTGAGCTCACACAAACTATTCTTGCAACTTTTCTCCAAGACTAAAACAAGGCAAAACAAAACTTAAAAAAAAAAAAAAGCTGCATAAAAGACAGTGAAGACAGTAATGGTGTTACCTTCTTTCTTTCCTTCTCTCGTCCATCCTCTTATCCAGAGCTGCATAAATGGCATCTGCCTCCTCGTCATCCTTCTCGTAGGGCCCGCTTGAGAAGAGGCTCCCAGCATAGCCATTAAACTGGGAACCAAAACACACCCAAAGGGTCAATTTATCCTCCTACACAACCCCACCAGCAGAGACAGAGCACTTCCGGTTGCAAATGCTAAACAATATTCTGCAACCAGACAAACCCAAACTGAGGAGTAGCAAAGCAGCTGTTAAGGGCAGGGAAGATGAAGGAGTCTAAGCAGCCAAATACAACGAGGGGTTTGGACTAGGTCTGGGACCAGAGGACACAAGATGGGAAACTGTGGAATTCAAGTAACACTTGTAGACTAGACCGGTTTGGCTCAATGGATAGAGCGTCGGCTTGGGGACTGAAGGGTCCTGGGTTCGATTCCAGTCAAGGGCATGTACCTTGGTTGCCGGCATATCCCCAGTAGGGGGTGTGCAAGAGGCAGCTGATCGATGACTCTCTCATCGATGTTTCTAACTCTCTATCTCTCTCCCTTCCTCTCTGTACAAAATCAATAAAATATATTTAAAAAAAAAAAAAAAGTAACACCTGTAGATCAGTTAAGAGTGCTGTGTCATGTCAATTTGCTGGTTCGATAACTATATTAAGATCATGGAAGATGGAGAGAAGCCTGTGAAGGGTAGCCAGAAATTCTCCCCATTATTTTGCAAGTTCCCTGGAAATTTAAAATTATTTCTGAACTAATTTTAGAAAGCCTTTCCTCTGAGGAAAAATGCCATGTTAGAACATACCTGAAGAAAACTTCAATGGACCAAACACCAATTAACAAAGAGGGTGGCCCAGTTGGTGTGGCTCAATGGTTAAGCATCAACCCATGAACCAGGAGGTCACGGTTTGATTCCTAGTCAGGGTCCATGTCCAGTTTGTGAGCTCGATCCCCAGTAGGGGGCAGGCAGGAGGCTCTCATCATTGCTATTTCTATCTCTCCCTCTCACTTCCTCTCTCTGAAATAAAAACAAACATCTAACAAAGAGGGTGAACACTAAAGCAACAGAAAGCAAATACTATCACCTACATTTAATCCCACTTTACATTTTTATCTTTAAACTAGAGGCCTGGTACACGAAATTCATGCACCAGGCGTGTGTGTGTGTGTGTGTCCCTCCCTCAGCCCAGCCTGCACTCTCTCCACTCTGGAACCCCTCGAGGGATGTCTGACTTGCCTGTATAGGCCCGATTCCACCGGCAATTGGACATCCCTCTCAGAATCCAGGACTGCTGGCTCCCAACTGCTCACCTGCCTGCCTTCCTGATTGCCCCTGCTTCTGCCTGCCAGCCTGATCACCCCTTGACCACTGCCATGCCAGCCTGATTGATGTCTAACTGCTCCCCTGCCAGCCTGTTTGCCTTCAACTTCCCTTCTCTGCCGGCCTGGTCACCCCTAACTGCCCTCCCCTGCAGGGTTGATCACCCCCAACTGCCCTCCCTTGCAGGCCTGGTGCCTCCCAACTGCCCTCCCTTGCAGGCCTGGTGCCTCCCAACAGCCCTCCCTTGCTTGCCTAATACCCACAACTGCCCGCCCTTGCAGGCCTAGTCCTCCCAACTGCTCTCCCCTGTTGGTGGCCATCTTGTGTCCACATGGGGGCAGGATCTTTGACCACATGAGGGCAGCTATTGTTTGTTGGAGGGATGGTCAACCTACATATTACTCTTTTATTAGATAGAATTTTCACTGACCAAGGCTTGAGTGCTCCCTTTCCCCATAGAGCATGTCTGCTCTAGACTTCTTTTCGAGTATACTTTCCTAAATTCCAAGGGCCCTTCTGCTTCTGTAACTTGTTTCCCGAGTCTACACAGCCCAGCCGGCTCACTTCTATTACCTCTGTAACTTTTTTATTTTTGTGAGTTTATCTGAATCAAACTAAAGACATATGTCAGGGAGCAAGATCTCAAATGCTCCTCTGTAACTTTCTAAATAAACTTGCTTTTATAATTTGAGAGGAAAAAAATTTCACTGGCCAAGACAAAACACCAATGAGTGGTTGTAAAAGCTGCAAGAACGTGTCTCTTTAAAACAAACAAACAAAAAAGTTTTTATTGATTTGAGAAAGGGAGAGAGAGGAACATCAATTGGCTGCCTCCCTCATGCCCCCAACTTGGGAGCAAGCCCAAAGCTGAAGTATGTGCCCTAACTGGGAATCAAACTTTTGATCCTTTGGTGCACAGCACGACACTCAACCAACTGGGCCAGGACAGGTTTGGAGAGGTAGCAATCTTTATATTTGTCCTGCTCCCCTCACTCCGCTACAGAAACCCCATGAATCGCTGCGAGTAAAGGCACCGCCACATCGAGCCACCATCAGATGCCAACAGCACACAGGGTTCAGGAGCTCAGCTGTCTGGAGCTGGCCGGCAGCCCACACGTCACCTCGTCGTAGTTGGTGTCGTTCAGATCCTCATCGTCGTCATCCGCAGCCTGGCTCTTCTTCATCTGGTCCCCGACGGTCCTCTTGCCCGGCGGCGCATGGCGGTCATCCACAGGGTCATTGGCATCCCGGGCGGGCCCGATGTCTGACCGGGTGGTGAAGCCAGTGGCGCTGCAGAAGACCCAAGACGCCATTTACCTTCTCTGCTCTCCCGCCACACTCTTCACCTCTCCTAAAACCTCCAGAGGTTGTGCTCTCCAGGCAGAAATCACCCTGAGGTTACTCAAACTTGCTTTTGCCACCACATTCTCCTTAAGAGGGAATCCCCAGGGCATTAGACTGCTCTCCTTCCAAGCCCCAGGCCCCATTCCCAACAACCAGACCCTCAAACCCAAGCTAACCCCCTCAGAGTTCCTCTTCTGTGTCCCCCTGTGGCTCCTCTGGGCAGTTTCACCTGATGAGGACAGTGCCATCCTGGCACCAAGGCAGACACCCTGGTATCAGCTTTGCCTCCCTCAGTCCTTCTCCATCCCATCTGTCCCCATGGCGCACTGAGTCCAGCTCCCAACCCTTCCTTCTCAGACCACACTCTCAACAGCTGGGAACTAAGTGAGCCCCTCCCCCGCCCCCCTGCAGCTCTGAAGCTCTGCCTTCCCAATGCCCCAGGGACACGCTGCCACCACCACAAGTTCTGCTCAGACTCCTCCTTATCAAGTCCCTCACCTGCCGCATCTATTTCCTAACAGTCTATCACACACAACACAACGGCAGTTTCTCCTGTAACCCTGCCACATTTCTGCATGCCTAAAGCCAGCTTTTCTTCTACCACTCCATCAAGCGTCCCTGGCCTCTGGACCCGAATTCTAAATCTGTTACCCTCTGTGAACTTATTTATGCATTTGGCCCAACTCTCCTAGCCAACTACAGGTCCTCTGAGGGCACTGCCAATATGAGGCTTACGTGTACCCCACAGATTCTGACACAACACCCCAAGGCGAGAAACCCAGTATCCTAACCAAAAAAATCATCAAACAGGGTGATAACGACTGCTCACTTATTCAACAATGTACGGTAGTGGTCTGTGTAACAGGGACCCAGTGCTAAGACTCCCGGAGGCCGTCCCTGCGCCTGGGGAGCTGAGGGTTTGAGCAAGAGGGCGAGCCGGCGACAGCAGGGCCAGGAGCCGCCACACTCTCCCACGTGATGGGGAAGGCCCAGGGACGCCCCCTCGCAGAGATCGAAACATGGGCTGGGGCCGCCGCGAGGTTAAGCCCAGTCACCCCGCGCCTCGCAGCACGGAGACCTCATCCTGGGCCTGTCCTTCCCCCAGGCGCTGGCCCCGTAGCTCCCACCCTCGGTGGCCGCAGGGCCTCATGCCTGCCTCAGCCCGGAGTCCGGCCCCTGCCCCTCCGCGGCGCCCGCCCGGCGGCCCACCGCCTCGGCTCACCCTCGGCCCAGCCCCGGCACGTAGCCGAGCGGGGCGGGCATGCCCAGGAACGGCTTCTTCTTCTTGTTCATGGCGCCGCCGCCGCCGCCGCCGCAGAGGGCCGGGAGAGAAGGGGCGGAGCGGCGGGCAAGGAGGGCCGCGGGCGGAGGAGGGCCGCGGCGGAGGCCGCAGATGTCCGAAGCTGCGCGGCAGGAAGAAGTTGCGGGCTCCGCGTCACCCGCGCCCCGGAAACAGAGCGGGGTACGCGAGGAGCCCCGCCCACCTCGGGTACCCGGGGCGGAAGTTCCGGAAACGCATCTTCCGGTCGCGGCTAGGACGGAGGTGCGGCGGGCGCTTGAGCGGGAGCGCCTCCAGTGGCGCGGAGGGCCGACCGCCCGGCCCGGACGCCGCGCGGACCAGCTGGCGGGACCGGAGCGCGGCGGCACCTGCTCCGCGTGCCTCCGCTCCCGCTCCTGCGCCGCCCGGCTCACCCGCCTGCTGCCCGGAGTCGCCCGGCCCCGCAGGCCCCACCACGCCTGAGTGCTGTGCAGAGCTGGGGGCGGGGGCCGCGGTTGTGGGCACCCTGCCGGCGTGTGCTCCTGCGTAAGGGCCGCTGCCCGAGCTTCAGGTCCGATGCGGGCACAGACCCTCTACAGGCCCGCCCCCCGTGGGCCCTCGCCGCTCCAGAGGGCGAGAGCCCAGCCCGGGGGAGCGGATGGAGGAAAGCAAATGAACGCAGCGCAGAGGTTGGGGACTCAGCATGTGGGAGGGTGAGCCCAGCGCGTCTCCACTGCGGGTGTTGCTGAGCGTGGGGACAGGTAGGTCACCGCTGTGGCAAGCTTTAGGTGGTGGCAAGCTTTAGGTGGACATGCATGACCACTCCGCGCACAGTCCATGGCGCCTTGGCTCACGCCCCACACGAACCTGGGCGAGACTCAGGCAGAACTCCAGCCGAAAGTCTGACCTGCCCTGGCCGGTTTGGCTCAGTGGATAGCAGCCAAAGGATCCCCGATGCGATTCCTGTCCTCGGTTGTAGGCTCCATCCTCCAGGACCAATTGATGTGTCTCTCTCACATCGCATCTCTCTCTTTCCCCCTTCCACTCTCAAAGTCAATGGGAAAACACCCTCAGAGCGGAGGAACGGAAGGAAAGAACGCGGGCCTTCTGCTACATCGGCAGCCCCGCCCGCTCAGCGCTTCTCTTTGGAGCAAACACACCCCTCTGCAGCCTCCTCCGAGGTCCTCCCTGCGCCGCCCTGTTAGCGCCAAGCCCTGGGCGCCGTCAGACTCCGGGGCTGCGAGAGGGACAGACCCTTTCGGTCCTGGAGTTCGCAGTGCGGTGGGAGGCCAGGGGGGTCTTACTGAGTTCTGGGAAGCAGTGCCCACTTGAGGGAGAGACCTATGGAAAACACTGGAAAATGTGTAAATTAAGGAGTAAGTTAAAGGAGTAAATGGAGGTGGGAGAATGGAGGGAAGTGGCCTTTGACCTGGACCCCGGGGGGCAGAGGTCCCAGGAGCAGGTAAGACCCTCCTGCCACGCACACGAGGGGAGGCGGTGTGCTGGCCCCCGCCTCTCGCACCCGCAGCCGCTCGGACCCCTCAGCGCTCAGTCCCCGCCCCGGGCGCCGGCCGCCCTCGCCCTGGCGGACCCCGCGTTTGTGCCGCAGCCCGCGCGCCGCCGACACACCTCCGGCCTCCGGAGCGCGCCCGCGCCCGGCTCCGCGGCAGGTGCGGCGCCGCGCAGACTCGGGCCGCGGGGACCGTGCGGGCGCGGGCGGGGGCGGCCGGGGCGGGGCGGCGGCGCACGCTCCCCGCCGGCCACACGGCCGCCCTGCCCGGCGAGGGGCGTGTGCGCGGCCCCATGTTCACGGAGCTGAGCACCCAGCTGAGCCCCCCGCGAGGCCGCGCCGCGGCTGTGCGCGCCGGGCTCGGAGAGCGCCGGGATGTGGACGGTGAGCGCGGCTGAACCGGGGGTCTCGCGGGCTGGGGGCTTGGGGGCGGGGGGCGGGACTTCGCGGACTCTGAGCCGCGGCAGGCGGAGCGGGGGGTGAGGTGGGGGTGGTCTCGTCCTTGCTGAACGGGGTTCTTATGTCTTTGTCCTGCGCTGGGTTTGGGGTGCCGCGGCCTCAGGCCTTTGGGATCAAAGCTCCCTTGGCTTGGGGGAGGTGACCGCTCTCGGTTCCTGTCCCTAGGCTGGCACCGCCGTGAGGTTCCCTTTCTCTTCGCCCGGGGGTAAAACACGCACACACACCCCCTCCCCACCCCTTTGCGCGGGCCAAGGCCACAGCCCAACTCGGACGCTCCTCCACCCCGTTTTCTGCTGTAGAATTAAGACGTTGGGCTGGGAGGAGAGAAGGACAAGGACAGACGTGTGGACGGAGATCCCACCTGCAGCTCGGTCTGGAAATGGGTGGGACCCGGCTGGCCAGGGACGGGACCGGTGCGGCGCAGGCGGAGGCGTCAGACTGGTTTGCCCAGAGCAGCGCGCTCTCGCCCAGGCAGGGCCGCAAAGCGAGGCCTCGCAGCCCAGCGGGGCGCCTGTCCCCAGACGGTGCCGCTTAGAATAAGTCTTTCCCACGGTACTGGAAGCCACCTCAAGACGGCGGCCACACTAGCCACACTCAGTCTGACCCTAGACCTCAAGTTTAGAGTCCCCTGGGGCCATCTAATAACAGAGGGGTGCGAGAATGAGGAGGAGGTGCCAAGTCCAATGAATGGAATGGGGTAGAAGAAGGGGGAGGAAGATACACCCCCCTACTTCCATCCCCACCCCTGCTTACTGAGACCTGGACACGGCCAAACCCTTCGCTCCAGGGGTGGAGGGAAGGTCTCTCACTCTTTCGGGGAAGTTCTCTGCCTGGGACCCTGGTCCTGCCTGCTGAGTCAGAGTCTGGGTGCTGTAAAGACCGGGCAAGCCTGGGCCCAGCTTTCTGTCACGCGCCAGGGCCCTGTTGAAATGTGGGCATTATCCAGAGCCTCCCTCCCTCCATTTACTCGTTCACAATGTTTCTGGGCACCTCCTGTATGCCAGAACCTGTGCAAGTCCTTGGGAGGGGCCTGTCCAGGTGTCTGGCCTCCCCCAACTCATGTCACCAGCAAGCCCAGAAATAATGGTAAAACTAAAAGTTGGCAGGTGTAATAAACTTGTAGGGAGAGACATCTCCAAGGGTTCTGAGAACATAGCTGCACCCTGCACCCTGTACTGAGCAGCCTATGCCAGCGAGGCAGCGCCATGCACAGAAACCATCCTGGGCCCAGGCCCTGTGGGAGGCGGGAGCAGGAAACCTGGTGTTGGCCACCGGAGTTCAGGCTTCTTGTCAACGAGCCACTCCCAGTGAGCACAGCCAGGCAGGCGGAGCTCCGCCTCCAGGTGCAGAGCCTGGGCTCAGCCTGAGGACGGCAGGCCAGCCACCCGAGGGCCTCCCACCACACGGCGGGTAGCAGGCAGGTCCTACATGTGTGCCCTGGCTCGGTGTGGCTTGTGCCAAGGCAAGGGTGAGGCCAGGCTGTCGTCTTGGGCTCCTTGGCGGGCACATCTCTCTAATGCCAGCAGCAGTGGTCCTGCTCCCCAGAGCATGGGTGTTGACTTGTTTGTTCTCCATCTTCGAGCGAGGTGGGGTTCTCAGGACAGCTCAGGGTGCTTCCTCTTAGGAACCCCTCGTTGGGAAAGAGGCTCCTTCCTCTGAGGAGGGGAGATGGGCTGAGCAAGGAGAGTAGCCTCTGGCTTTGCCTCTGACCACTCTGACCAGTGCCCTGCTCCACAGCCACTGCCCACTTCAGCTTCTGCCGGGCCCTCCTGGAGCACACCGTGTCAGCGGAGAGCATCCCCTGCCACCTGCCTCGGATGCCAGGCTCCAGCCTCACCTGGCATGACTCACGAAGTCAGAGGGCAGCGGGTGGCCGGCCAGTCAAGCTCCTGCAGCAGCCTGGCACAGAGGCCCCCCAGGTACCCAGCTGCCATCCCCGCTCGGCCCCAGCCCTCCCCACCACCTCACTGCATCTGCTGCCCTCTCCCCACAGGGCCGGCTGTACTCTGACCGCTGTGGCCTGTACCACACCAGCCCCTCACTGGGTGGCCTGACGAGGCCTGTGGTCCTGTGGAGTCAGCAGGATGTGTGCAAGTGGCTGAAGAAGCACTGCCCCCACAACTACCTCATCTACGTGGAGGCCTTCTCCCAGCACGCCATCACCGGTGAGGGGCCAGGCCCCAGGAGAGCCGTTTTCTCCTGACAGCCTCTCCAGGCCGTGTCTGCAGAATCTCATTGTCTCTCCCAGGCTCTCCTTTGGCTTTTCTCTGCAAAGTCTCTGTCCATCCTGTCTCTCCCTGTCTCTCTGAATCAGGGCAACCCAGGCATGTGCCCTCACATCCCCAGCACCAGAGGCTCTGTCCCCTCCACCTCTCTCTCTCTCTTTCTAACTCCCCCTTTCTCTTTCTCTGTTTCTCCTTCTCCCTGCCTTTGGGTCTGTGCCTCGCCTCCCCTCCCCACTTCTCTCTCTCTGCCTTCGCTCCTGATATCCACAGGACATTGACCTGGGCGGACCCCTTTCCCGTCCCTGCAGGCCGGGCCCTGCTTCGGCTGAATGCGGAGAAGCTGCAGCGGATGGGACTGGCCCAGGAAGCCCAGCGGCAGGAGGTGCTGCAGCAGGTGCTGCGCCTACAGGTGCGCGAGGAGGGGCGGAGCCTGCAGCTGCTCAGCCAAGGTCAGTGGGAGGAGCCACGAATGCCTAAGAGACTTGGAGAGGTCTGGGGGATCGGGTTGCAAGTTGCCCACTCTTGCCTACAGGGTGGGAGGGTAGACCTCAGGAGCGTGGTTGTGGGACCCAAATAAGGGCTCTCCTACACCCATGGTGGTGTGGAGAACTCCAGAGGCCCCCGTTTCAACTTACCCATCCACCCATAGCTTCCTTCGGACACATGTCCTAGTTGCTGCCCAAGGCTTGAACCCCAGACCCCAGCACTGTGACCAGAGCCCATGGCAAAGATGAGGCACAGCCCTTCTCGGACCTCCAGGAGTCCCCAAGGGCCAAGCCTGGCCCAGTGGAAGGTGGGACCAGGATTGTCACCTCAGCCACCTCTGGTTGTGCACTGTGGGCTATGCCTGGGGGTGGGCTGGTGGGGGCTTCATGAGTGTGTGCCCACCTCCCAGGACCTGAGCCCAAACCCACCCCTGGTGCTGCTGGCGGCATTTGGGGCAGCCACCTGGAGCAGGAGCGGGGTTTGGATGTCCCCCAGACTCCCAGGGAGTGTTTATTTATATTCCTCCGGGCATCCTGTCCTCTCCCAGGACGAGAGAGCTGTCTGCCCCTCGTCCAGTTCCGCACCCTCCCAGCACCAGGAGGACTACCCACCTAGGGGGATACACTGCCAGGCTCTGTATGCTGTGTGCCCACTCCCTGCCCTTACCCAGGCCCAGCAGGCCAACATGCTGCCCAGATAATGGTACCAGTGTCCACTGGCCAGGCACCCTGCCCACCACCTTCACTCATTATTTATGTGCCCCTCACATGCCGCATCTACTCCTGGGAAGTGAGGGTAGAGAGGTTCAGGATTGCCCAAGAGCCTAGGACCTGACAGGCAGGAGAGGGACCCGCGCCAGCACGGGCAGCCTGATCCTGGCCTTAGATTTGGGAAAGCTTCTCTCCTCCCAGGCTCATGGAGCCACCCTGGGGGCACAGTGATGGGCGGGCATTCCCCTGTCCTTTTCCAGGGAAAACCTAGATTCTCCTAAGAGACATCCCCTGCTGCCCACTGGAGACCCAGCCAGTGTGAGGCGCAGTCGCAGGAGGCCTGCAGTGGGTGGGGCTGCCGGCACAGGGTCCGGGAGGCAGTCCTGAGCCTCCTGCCTCCTGCTCCCTGGTTGCTGCTCCTCTGGGGCTTCCGAACCTCTGGCACAGACTAGGCTGAGCCCCCAGCCTGCTCTGTGCCCCGAGCTGGCTTCAGGAAACTGGCCTGGTGCCCATCCCCCCAGGAAAGTCCCCTGCCCTGTCTGGCTGCCCTGAGTGTCCCCCACTCTGTGCATTGCAATTCGCCCTTTCCAAAGGGCCCCTCCCATCTCTGCCCCCTTCTCCCTCCTTTGTCTTGTTCCCCAAGCTCGTCTTGTCTTTCTTGTTTTTGCGTTCACTTTTTTTTATATTCTGATAAAAAGACCAGAAATAAACC
This sequence comes from Nyctalus aviator, assembly GCA_036971965.1. Taxonomy (NCBI): domain Eukaryota; kingdom Metazoa; phylum Chordata; class Mammalia; order Chiroptera; family Vespertilionidae; genus Nyctalus; species Nyctalus aviator. Next base: position 87,357,140 of record CM072925.1, read on the forward strand.
TGGTTCTCAAGTGCCCCAGTGTGGTGTCCAGTCAGCTGGCTTGTAGGGGTGGGGCTGCCCTGAGCGGGGAGCAGGGGTTTCCCGGCCCAGCTGCCTCCTGCCATAGCCACCAGGGGGCAGTGGTTCCGCATCGTGGCAGGCACCTGTTTAACCCAGGAACAAGGGGGAGGAGCCAGAGCAGAGGGCTGCTGTAACCAGTGGCAGCTGGGGGGCTTCACGCAACAGGAACCGATTCCCTCCCGGTTCTGCAGGCCACAGTTTGAGACCAGCAGGGCTGGGGCGACCTCTTCCTCACCCTTCCCAGCTCTGGTGGCTGCTGAGGATCGCTGGGCCCAGAGACACGTCACTGTCCAGAACCTCACAGTCACGGTCACTCCGCCTTCTGTCTGCCTCCTATCTCCCTCTCATGAGGACACTGTCACTGATTATCCAGGACGACCTCATCTCAAGACTCTCCCTTCATCACATCTACAAAGACTTTTTTCCAAAGAAGCTCCCACTCACAGGTTCCAGAGATTTTTTTTAAAGATGTTTTTATTGATTTTTAGAGAGAGAAAAGGAGAGGGATAGAAAGAAATATTAATGAGAGAGATCGGTTGGCTGCCTCCTGCATGCCCCACACTGGGGACGAGGCGCAACCCAGGCATGTGCCCTCACCAGGAACTGACCATGACCTCCTGGTTCATGGGTTGACACAGCCACTGAGCAACACCAGATGGGTGGTTCCAGAGATTTGATGTGGCTATCTTTTGGGGACTCCCATGTAGTTTGCGACAGGGCAGTGCCCTAACATAAAAAACATGGGTCATAGCACATGCTCTGATACATGTATGCAGGCAGTAGCCAGACACCAATAGTAACTCAGAGGCATAAGCCAACCCCTGCAGTCTGAGCACAGACACAAACACAGAGACACAATGACTCCAGCATCCAGACCCAGAGCAACACACTCCAACACAGTATCTTAGACACACAATGACCCCAACCTACAGGAACACACATGACATTACATGAGACATGACCTCCAGACATGCTGCAGCCTGAGCATACATCTGCTAGGTCCGGACATACTCCACCCCCTGTGTCCAGCCACCTGGAAACTAACACAAGTATCTTCTACCTCGTACAAGACACAGACACACCCTGACTCTGACGTCCAAAGAGGATGTTGCCTGACATACATGGTCACTCAGACACACACCTAGCCACACTGACACATCACATACAAGGACATGCAGACTTACACAGGGAAAGCTGACAGCCTTGGATGTACCTCAGGACACGCATGCTGACCTCTCCCAAAATCGTGTGTCAATTCTGTGGTCACACAGACCTTTCTGGTTTCCAAGGGAAGGACTGACGGACTGACCTCTCCACAGGGTGCCCCAGCTTGCCTCTGCCTCATGGTGAGACCTTGGCCTTGAGGAAGCAGATCCCCAGGGTCCCTGTGAGAAGTGGACCTCAAATGTGCCATCTTTTGTGTCATGCCCCCAGCAGTGCAGCCAGACCTGCTCTGGGTGGAGGTGGGGTCAGTGGGGGGGTGCAGTGTGTGGCTGGGGTGAGAATGGCCTCAGGGAAGGAGGCGCACCTTGTAACTTCCTTTCCAACTAGCACTGCTTCCCCTCTTTCATTCATTCTCGCATCCTGGCGGGGTTGCTGTCCATCACCCCCACACCTGACCTCAGCTTCCCTGCAGGGGGCCCAGTTCTGGGCACAGAGGAGCGAGGCAGTGGCCCCTGTCCAGGAGCACCCATCCAGAGCAGACAGCTGGTCTGAATGGTCAGCAACCCGGGGAAGCGCGGCCTCACGCCAGGAGCCAGGTCCCGAGGCGGCCACAGGCGGAGGCGTGGCGGCCGGATGGAAGAGGCCGGACTCGGCTCTGCAGGCCACAGCCTCCAAGCTCGCCCAGGACCCGGGGCGCCTCAAGGCTGGGATGGAGCGGCGGCCGCTGGCTTCCATGCGAGCGCGCTGGGCCTGGGCAGGACCCCGCGCCCCTAGGGTGCCTCAGTTTACCCCACTGTCTGGAACAGCGCCTCCCGCCCATGGGCAGCAGAATGGCCACTTGGTGCTGGAGGCCCCCAGCCCCGCCGGCCGCCCCCTCTCTCCGCCCCTCCGCGCAGGATACCGCGAGAGTCCCGCCCCAGCTGTCAAAGGTGGGAGGGGCGGGAGCGCGCATGTGCGCAGCCCGCGCCGCCGCCGGCCCGCGCCGCGCCGCGCCCGCGCCGCCGTCCGCCGCCCGGCCCCGGACCCCGCCCCGCCTCCGGCCCGCGGGCCCGCAGGTAAGCGCCCGCCGCGCCGGCCCGGCCCCGCCGCCCGCCGCCCGCCGCCCGCCGCCGCCCGGCCCTGACCCCGCGCGCAGGGGGCCGCGCCCGCGCCCGCGCCCCCGCCCGCCGCCCGCCGCCCCGCGCCGCGCCCGGCCCCGCGCGGGCGCTGCGGCCCTGCCCCCTCCCCTCCTCCTCCTGCCCCCTCCCCCTCCCCCTCCTTCTCCTCCTCCCCCTCCTCCCCCTCCTCCTCCTGCAGAAAAAGTCGCCATTTTGGTTCATGCCTCCCCCTCCCCAGGCGCCCGCGATCGGCCCTTCCGGGGCCAGGCCGGCCTCCCCGCACAGGTGACAGGTGTGCGGAGGCCAGCCGCCCGCGTCATCCCCTGGCGGCCTCTCAGGGCGCCGGCGCGGAGCTGGGTCCGGGGCTCAGGGGCCTGGCCGTGCCCGGTGGCTGCCTGTGGTCAGCGCATGGTGCTCCCACAACTCAGCGAAGGCCCACCTTTTTGTCCCTGCCGGGCGCTCCCGGAGGTGGAAGCCCTTCCTCCTGGGGTGAGAGTTGCAGGCCTGGATGAAGGAGGGTCTCTGCCTCCTGGGCCCCCAACTTTGAATTCTCCACTCAAACCGGATAAAGACTGGAAAGGGGTCCCAGCAGGATTCTGCACCGAAGGCCACTTGAGGTCATCACGGGGCTGGGTGACTGATGGTGGTGGGTCTCCTTTGGAAGTTGCAAAGAAGTTTGTTCAGAGCTTTCCAAACCTGTAACTCTCTCCAGGCCCAGGATATGGGCACCTCCTTGGCAATGGGCAGTGACTGTCCTGACCTCTGACCTCAACCTTACCGATAGCTTCTGTAACTCCCTTCTCATCCTCTCTGATCTAAGTTAGTTGGAAACTGCCAGGAGAAGGGTCACTTGTTCACATAGCCCCCTCCCCACCCTCTTCTGCAGCCTTGGGCGTCCCTATCAGAGGACCCAGCAGGACTGAGCTCAGAGCCCTCCGGCTCACGTGCGAGATGTTCCCTGTGGCTGGGTGGTGCTGGTGGCGCCGTAGATGGGGACAGAGAGGTTCCGGGGGAGGTGAGGGGGCCAGTCAGGTGGAGGGTGGCCGAGGAGCCCAGCCTGCATGAGGCCTCCATCGGGGTGAGGGGCCCCAGCAGGAGCAAACAGAGAGGATCCTAGCACAGGGTCCGGAACCCAGTCCTGCCTCTGGAAAGGGACGCACAGAGTTGGGGAGAGTGGTCAGGGGCCTCAGTGCCCGCATTGGCCATCTCCCACCTGTGCTCTGGGGAGGAGGATCCAAGGGCACCTGCCTGGGTAGGGTGGCATCGCCTTGGGTCTGTGTAGGGCTGAAAGGAAGGTGTCCCAGGGTGCCCGGCCAACACAGCTGTGTGCCAACAGCCATGTGGTGTCATAATTGGCCCCAGAAGGAATGCTGTTAGCCTGCTGCCCAAGCACCTGCCTCTCCTGGGGCCGCCTGCCCCGTGCTGGGCGTGAGGTGCGTGGCTCTCGGCACCTCGGGGCTGTGTCCAGGACGCATGGAGCCCATTGGGCCTGGGGAGGGTCTCAGGAGGGGTGAGATCCTGCCGAGGTGATGGGGTCTCCTAGGGAAAGCACAGCTGGGCAGTCACTCCCCTAAATTAGAAGCCCCCCATCACTTGCGTTCCCTGTGACGGAGAGCACAGGCAGGCTGGTTCCCTTTTCTGCCACCAATGAGCAGGTTTGTTTGTGGGCGGAGGAGGGTGCAAGACAGCCGGCCCTGATGGACCTCACAGGTCTGTCCACTTGCTCTGCAGCAATGGCTGATCCTTTCTGTGTTGGAGGCGGCCGCCGGCTCCTGGGGTCCAGCAGGAGTGGGCCGGGGAAGGATGGCAGCCAGAACGAGGCCCGGCTTCCCGTGCGGCACGATCCAAAGCTGGGTAAGAGGGTCAGGCCGAGGTCAACTCCAGGCTGGCACAGCAGCCGTGCTGGGTGTGGGCACCTCCTGAATATCCAGCTCTGGGTCCAGGTAGCTGCCTGGGCTCCTGAGAGCCTTCCCTGGGTGGGGCGTCCGGGGGTCCTGGATTCCTGTCCTGGGCTGACGACAGCCTTCTACCCACCCCATCCTGATCAGGGAGGGTAGGGAGGCTTCCCGGGCCTCACCAGCCTCCTGGGGAGCAGGGGAGACTCCAGGGAGCACAGCTGCAAGCCTTGATGTGCCGTGTGCTGCAGGTTTGCCGGTGTCCCGGGGCGGGCACACAGTGCCTAGCCAGGCCCCACTCTGCTTTGACCCGGGAAGTCCAGCCAGCGACAGGACAGAAGGGAAGAAAAAGGGGCGTCCGAAAGCTGAGAACCAGGCCCTCCGAGACATTCCCGTGAGCTCCCCGAGGGCTGGGTGGGCTCATGCTGGGGTCTGCCTGTTAAGGCCTTTGCCCTGCCTTTGCTTGCCATCCACATGTCCAGCACCACATGTCCAGCATCAATGGGCCACTCTGCCTAGGGATTCGTGGCGTGGCCCATGTTCGTGTGCCCCTCGCGAGCACCCTCACTGCTCAGGGTGGCCTGGATCTTGCTGCGATCCCAAAGACGAAGGGCTCCTGCAGTCTGCCTGCCCTGCCGGCCAGGGCAGGTGCTGAGTCTGGGGCTTGGGTCCGCAAAGGCCGGGGTGGCTGAGGGTCAGCAGCCTGGCCTTTCCCACGCCAGCTCTCCCTGATGAACCAGTGGAAAGATGAATTCAAGGTGCACTCACGGGTGAAGTGTCCCAACTCAGGGTGCTGGCTGGAGTTTCCCAGCATCTACGGGCTCAAGTACCATTACCAGCGGTGCCAAGGGGTAAGGGGCTGTGGGCTGGGGAAGAGGAGGCCTGAACCCACCCTGCCCGGCTGTTGGCTTGGGTGTGTCTGCACAGGGGCCTGGGCAGCCCATCCCACGCCTGCCCTCTCCACCCAGGGCGCCATCTCAGAAAGGCGGACCTTTCCCTGCCCCCTGTGTGAGGCCGCCTTCACCTCCAAGACTCAGCTGGAGAAGCACCGGATTTGGAACCACATGGACCGTCCCCTGTCTGCCCCCAAGCCTGGGCCAGTCAGCCGGCCAGTCACCATCAGTCGGCCCGTTGGGGTCAGCAAGCCCATTGGAGTGAGCAAGCCTGTCACTATTGGCAAGCCCGTGGGTGTCAGCAAACCTATCGGGATCAGCAAGCCAGTGACGGTCAGCAGGCCTGTGCCGGTCACCAAACCAGTGACGGTCAGCAGGCCTGTGCCGGTCACCAAACCAGTGACGGTCAGCAGGCCTGTGCCGGTCACCAAACCAGTGACAATCAGTAGGCCCGTGCCGATCACCAAGGCTGTGCCGGCCACTAGACCTGTGCCGGTCACGAAGTCTGTGCCCGTCACCAAGCCAGTGCCAGTCACCAAACCAGTGACCATAAACAAGCCGGTGCCGATGACAAAACTTGTAACGGTTACAAAACCTGTGCCAGTCTCAAAGCCCGTGCCAGTCAGCAGGCCCATGGTGGTCAGTAAGCTGCTGACAGTCAGCAGGCCCGTGGCCATCGGCAGACACACGCCGTCCTGCAAAATGGTGCTGCTGACCAAGTCTGAGAACAAAACTCCTCGGGCCACGGCAAGGGCCAGTGGGAAGAAAAGGTAAGGGGTGCCTTCCAGGTCAGGGGTGGGTGCTCACTGGCTGCAGCCTGGGATAACGGCCCACAGCGAGCCCCTCATCCCCCTGCCTCCTGCTCCGTACCTCCCTTCCTGCAGGGCTGCAGAAGGCCTGGACGCCTGTCCCCTCCCACCCAAGCAGGCCCGGCCAGAGAGCGGGGAGTGTGGCCCATCCAGTGCAGGCCGGGGCTCAGCCTTCCAGCCCAGCACAGAGCCCAGCAGTGGCCCCCTTTCTCTGGGCACCAGGCCCTTGGGGGGCAAGGAGGCGCCAAGGGCCACAGGGCCTGTGTCCCGGCCTGAGGAGGGAGCTGAGCGCATGAAGCACAGTAAGACGGGGCGAGGGTTGCGGCAACAGGCTGGACGGGCAGCGGCCAGCCTCCCGATGATTATTTGACCAGATCTCGGCCCTCTTTTCTCTCCCCTGAGTCAGGAAGGAAGCAGAAGACACCCAAGAAGTTTACGGGAGAGCAGCCATCCATCTCGGGAACCTTCGGACTCAAAGGTGAGGCCCTGTCAGCCAGGCTCCTGAGGGGCTGGGCTCACGCACGGTGTGCTCGTGCCCTCGGCCCACTCCTGCGCCACCCGCATGTGCACACAGGCCTGGCCAAGGCAGAAGACAAATCCCGAGGCTCCCGTGCCAAGAAGCAGGAGGGGCCTGGCCCTGAGGACATCCGGAAGAAGGTGCCGGCCCCTGCCAACGCTGTCAGCAAGGAGGTGCCGGCCCCCGTAGCCCACGCAACCCAAGGTGGGGCTACCGTGTGGTGGGGCGCGGGCTGGGTCTTGATTGTGAGGTGGTTCGCGGGCCACGGAGTGTGGACCCTGGGCTGTGTGCTTGGCATTCAGGGCATCTGGGAGCCCAAGACAGCCCTGAGGCCCTGGCTCTGCCCCGCAGGTGGCGCTGAGGAGCAGTGGCAGCGGGCCATTCACGAACGGGGCGAGGCTGTCTGCCCCACCTGCAGCGTGGTCACCCGGAAGACCCTCGTGGGGCTCAGGAAGCACATGGAGGTGTGTCAGAAGGTAAGCTGCCCCGGGGCTTCTGTGGGGAGGTGCCCAGAGCAGCTTCTCATGGGCCATCTGTCTGCAGCTGCAGGATGCCCTCAAGTGCCAGCACTGCCGGAAGCAGTTCAAGTCCAAGGCTGGTCTCAACTACCACACCATGGCTGAGCATAGCGCCAAGGTACGCCACAGGGCCCAGCTGCCACCCAACCTGACCACTGACACTCACCACAGGCCTTCCCTTCATCTCACCCTCCCTGCCCAGCCCTGCCCGCTGACCCTTCACTCCCACACTGCCTGCCCCTGGACATCAGTGGCTCCAGCTCGGGGCAGGGGCCCTATGGGGTTGGCACTGAGGCAGGGCCTGCCCCCCAGCCCTCTGACACAGAGGCCTCTGAGGGGAGTGAGCAGGAGGAGCGTGAGCGACTGCGCAAGGTGCTGAAGCAGATGGGGAGGCTGCGCTGCCCCCAGGAGGTCAGTGGGACAACAGGTGGGACAGTGTGGGGCGAGGCACAGTCCCTTGCTGGCCTCTTACTGACCTGTGACCCCCAGGGCTGTGGGGCCGCCTTTTCCAGTCTCATGGGCTACCAGTACCACCAGCAACGCTGTGGGAAGCCGCCCTGCGAGGTAGACAGTCCCTCCTTCCCCTGTGCCCACTGCGGCAAGACCTACCGCTCCAAGGCCGGCCATGACTACCATGTGCGCTCGGAGCACGCCGCCCCGGTGAGTGGCAGTCCTGTCCTTCAGGCCCCGAGCGTGTGTGCCCCTCACTTGCTCATGCCCGGCTCCCCGTACCTGCAGGCCACGTGGCTCCTGTCATTCACCTGGGCCTCCTCCCCTGCAGCCCCCCGAGGAGCCCCAGGACAAGCCCCCTGAGGCCGAGGACCTGCTTGGTGCCGAGCGGACCCCCAGCGGCCGCATCCGCCGCACGTCGGCCCAGGTGGCCGTGTTCCACTTGCAGGAGATCGCAGAGGACGAACTGGCCCGAGACTGGACCAAGAGGCGGATGAAGGATGACCTGGTGCCTGAGACGGCGCGGGTGAGCGCCTGGGCTCTGAGCAGGATGTGCCTCCACGTGGGTTCCCTGTAATGGCCCTGCCCCTGGGCCGGGGCCGGCGTTGACCTCGGAGGCTCCGCTCTCCCTGTGGAGGGCACAGTTGAGGGCCTCTTTAGAACAGTGGGTGTGTCGCTGTCAGCTCTGCCCAACTGCCGGGCTCATCCCGGTGCCTGCCTGCGTGTTTTCACAGCTCAACTACACTCGGCCAGGCCTCCCCACACTCAACCCACAGCTGCTAGAGACGTGGAAGAACGAAGTCAAGGAGAAAGGCCACGTCAACTGTCCCAATGACGTGAGCTGGGGCAGGCTGTGGGTGGGCGTGGGGACGCTGGGACTTAGGGACAGAGCTCAGGTATGGGCCTGGGTGACAGCCTTCCAAGTGGCCGGCCTACCTGTGGTCCCTGGGCCTCTGCAGGGTGCTCAGACAGAACCCTGTTGGCAGAGAGGCCTCGACCTCAGCCCCCGAGGCCCAGCCCGCCCATAAGTCTCCCTGGGGTAGGAGCTATGATTCGTGTGGGGGCGCTGCCGGGAGGTCCTCCCCATGACTGTCTCCCGCCCAGTGCTGTGAAGCCATCTACTCCAGCGTGTCCGGCCTCAAGGCCCACCTCGCCAGCTGCAGCAAGGTGAGTCCGGGCTGTGCTCCACGTGCAGGTGCTCAGCAGTGCCCCCGGGACCCCACACAGGGAACATGCGACGTGGCCTTTTGGGCAGCCTCTTCCGTGAGCCCAGGACTAGCTGGTGCTCCGTGACCACCTCGGCCAGGACCCTTTACCGTCCCCCAGCCACAGACATTAGTCAGTCAGTCCCACGTCGTTCTGCCCACGGGCTGCTCCCGTGGGTGCCAAGGGGCATGTTGACCCCCCAGAGAAGCCGGGCCGTCTTCCCGGAGCGGCAGGTGGGGAAGTCCTGGGCCAACCCCGGGCGGGCTGCGTGTCTTGCAGGGAGACCACCTGGTGGGGAAGTACCGCTGTCTGCTGTGTCCGAAGGAGTTCAGCTCTGAGAGTGGCGTCAAGTACCACATCCTCAAGGCCCACGCAGAGGTGGGTGGCACAGCCTGTGCGAGGGGCCACGGGGCCTTGTGCCTGGACAGACTGGCCGGCGGTGGGGGTGGGCGGTGCTGTTTGAGGGAAAGGTCTACGTGGAAAGACCCGGCGCCTCCCGCGCTTCTCGTCCGAGCGGCTTCAGCTTCCTGAGGGCCGAGAAGCTCGGTGCCCTCCATCCCGGGGCCTCTACGGCTGCTTTTCTTTCCCCAGAACTGGTTCCGCACTTCGGCAGACTCGCCGCCCAAACACAGGAGCCAGGAATCGCTGGCCCCCAGGAAGGAGGAGAAGAGTCTGGCAGGCGGGAAGAAGCGGGGCCGCAGGCCCAAGGAGCAGCTCCCTGAGGAGCCTGCACCCAAGATGCCTCCCCGCCAGGAGGACTGGCCCCCAGGAGGCAGAGACAAGGGGTCCCGGGGCTCCACTGGCCGGAAGGTGGGAGCCAGCAAGTTGCCCGAGAAGTGAGCATGGTGGTTGGCAGGGCCCGGCCCCATGCTGGCCGAGCCCTCCTCTGTCCGGGGTGGGGTAGCTAGCTCTGGGCTGCCCTGCCCGCCAGTTCCCCAGCCCCACCCCTGCCTCCTCCTCTGTCCAGTGGGGCAGCAGCTGCTGCAGGCCCCCCGGGCTGGGGCTCCCCGAGAAGGGCCAGGGCAGTCACAGAAGTGCAATCGCCTGGAGGGCTCGGGCTGGCAGAGCTTGGAGGGGCAGAGGAGGGTCTGCAGCCTGGGCCTCGGTGCCGTGGGGGTGGTGCAGAGCGGCCAGATGCCTTTTGGCCCCAGGCACGTGAGCTCCGTGCCCCACCTGCTTCCTCAGGCCCAAGGCTCGGGGTCCCTGGTTCTGGGCTGATGAGGGTACCTCAGCAGCCTCGCCTCTCCACCCAACACTGGAACCCCAGCACCCCCAGCTACCTCCCTGGACAGACCCTGAGTCTGACTGCTGCCGTGCTGACCCGACGGTCCGTCCCCTTCACCCTGCCCGTCTCTGGTTCCTCAGCTTCCGTTCTCTACCTCTCCAGCCACCTCCCTGCCCGTGTGACCCTGCTGTGCTTGGGCCGCGACCACTGGCTTGTGCCCATGGCTCTCTGCCAGCCCCAGCGGTATTCCCTGCTTGGGGCAAGGGGGGCCTCTGGGTTTTCGCTTGCAGGGCTGCAGGAGCTGGGCCACAAGGAGCCTGCTCCAGCTTTGCCGTCACTGCGGGCCTGGCTGGGATAGCCTGCTAGGTTAGGGATAGGCCAGTCTGGGCCCTGGGGCTGTGGGCATGTGGGGCAGGGAACAGCCCAGCTCTGTGGAGTGACCACTGCAGGAAGCAGCCTTCTGTCTGCTGGTCAGGTTTGGCCTGTGGCCAGGTTCCTGTGGGAACACCCTACCCTTTTTTTACCTGCCCTTTGTCTCTGGGTGTATGGTCTTTTGATGTGAGAGCTGAAGGCCGGGGGTTGTGGGGGGGGTTGGCCAAGGTCACAGTGGGTTGATGGGAGCTCTGGGCTGTCTTGGCTCCCTTTGGGGCCTTGAGGACAGCGAGGCCTGCTAGTTGGGTTCAGGCTGGAGTCCAGGGCACCTGGAGGAGTGGGTGGACACCTCTGGCCTCCTGGGCCCCGCCTTCCAGCTGTGGCATTGCCTTGGGAAGAGGACACTCAGCGCCACTGGTTTGGATGGAGGCTATTTTCCACGGGGGTGGGTGGGCTGAGGGCTCGGCTTGCCGATCCTGGACGATGTGAATTTTGATATTTTCCTGTGTGCTTGTTTCTCCTGGGTGTGTAGTGGATGCCAGTCTTGTGGCTGTGACAAGTAACAACCTTTTTTTATTCTGTTTTTTATACAAAAACTTACAACAATCTGACATTTTGGTGCTAAGGATCTCCTGATGCCAATGGTGGATCTGGAGGCTGGGCTAGGGTCCCTCAGGGAGGCAGTACTGACTGGGCACCCTGCTGCCCCAAGCTGCCATCCTCACCAACCCTGGAGAGGAGGGGCTTCACGCTGGACTGGGCTCTCCGCACCCTGCATGGGGGATACTTCCCAGGCTGAGGGGCCAGGTCATGCTGCCTGTCTCTAGCTTCTTTGACCAGAGGCTCTGCTCCTGGGCAGCCTGGCTGATGGTGGAGGGAGGGGGATAGAGATGTGGATCCTTCCTATCACACACAAGGCACACAGGGGTGACCCAGTGTCAGGCAGGGTGGGCACGGGGCTGGGCTCTGCGACAGGAGGCTTCCTTCCTGTGTCCTGGGTATCACTGTGGTGTAGAGCCGGTGCAGGTGGGCCAGGCAGCCACCGCAGGGGCAGGCTCAGGAGGGGAGAGGGCAGCGGCACCCTGTCTTTGCCCTTGTCACCAATGGCTGGAGGAGGCTGGGCCTCAGCACCTCTCCTGGGGACAGCCTGCCCCAGCCTCTCAGGTACTTGGCCCTTGGAGTGTAGGGGGCTGGTTTTTGCTGGCGGGTGTTTCCAGGTCACCCTCCAAAGTCCACAGATGGCCCCTGGAGTGGGACCCCCGCCTAGATGTGTGGGAAGAGGTGGGGGCTTGGATAACTTGAAGTTTAGCACTTTAACCCCCTAAAGAGGGTGTGGGGCTGCTGCCCAAAGTGGCTGGTGGGTTGGACCCCCTCCCGACTCCCCTGGCTCTGGTTGGTGATGCAGTGGCAAGCTGGGTGCAGAGCCCGCCTCGCAGGGGCAGAGCCCTGGTTGGCTCAGCAGGACCTGCCCACCTCCGCTCTGGCAGGAACACAGCCAGTCACCTGGCCTTGGTTGACATCTTCCGTGAGAGGGTCCGAGTGGCAGATTCCAGGGCGTAGTAGGCATGGACTGTGCCCGAGACGCAGCCCAGGGCACAATGCCGGGTCCCTTTCTGAAGATCTACCTCTGGCCCTGCCCACCCCCTTGCCCTGAGAACAGGAAAGGGCTGGCACTTCACACAAAAATAGGATGCACTTTATTTGCTTGTGCAAAGGCAGATGGATGAGGGTGTCTCCTGATTGACTGGTGGCCCTCAGCTGTAGCCTGCTGCCCCCCACCCCACCCCCGTTCCTCTAGTTCAGAAGGGAAAGGACGGACGGTGCACCCTGACCTGTGGGAGGCTGGGCTATCGCCGTGTCCTTGCTCTGCCGGCCTCAGGAGGCTAGTCCTGGAACCGAGGTTCAAAGGGGCCGGCCAGTTCCTCCCGGCAGCCACACATCCTGTACTTTGGCTTTCTTGGTTTGTTTTTTAATGCCAGTTCTCCGTACATAAGTGCATTTTGAAAGAGAGGTCCCAGCTATCCCTTGTAACCATATATAAACATATATATTCTATCTACAAAGTGTTTATTTGCAAGATGTTTTGACGACGAGCTCGGGCCCTGCTCACCTCGTGACTGTCCGGGTCCTCGTCCCCGCCCCCAGGCCGAGTGGCACGGGCGGGCCATCAACTGTATGTATTAAAAATGACTGTATCAAATAAATGTTTATTGATTGTTTTCCAGGGACCGTGTGCGGCTGAATTTGTGGCAAGCCGCGGGGTAGGTCCTTCCGGGGCTGACGAAGCCCCATGGGGGGGGTGGTGGGGCGTCCAGCCGCGTTGCCTTGTGGGACTTGTAGTCCGCGGGACGCGCCGGCCGGCTCCGAACTGCGGCGGGAGCGGCCCACCCGCCCGTTCGTCAGCGCCGAGGCCTGCAGTTCATGGCGGCGCCCCCGGCCTCCGCCGACGCTCCCCGCGCGGCCCCGCCGCCCCCCGCGGCCGGAGACGGGACGGACCGAACGGTGGCCAAGAGCGAGGACCGGTAGGCGTGGCGGCCGCGTGCGGCCGGGGTCCGCCCGTCCCTCCGCGCCGCGGCGGGAGGGCCGGGCGGCGCGGGGCTGAGCCCGGCCGGGTGGAGCACGTCTCACCGAGGCCGGCGGGTTTCCCTCCGCGGCGGAGGGACCTGGGCACCCGGACTGCCGCGCGTGCCTGCCGGGCGCCCCGCGGGGTCCGTTTCTCCCGGGGCCGCCCCGCCCCCCGAGAGGCCGGCGCTCACGGGCCGCGGGCGGGTGGCGCTCGAACTCCCTCTGCCGCCCGCCCGCCCGCCCGCCCGCCCGCAGGGGGGACACCCTCAGGCTTCGGCGGGGGTTCGCGCGGGCTGGTGGGCGGGGTGGGCGGAGCCTGGCGGGGTGGGCGGCGGAAGTGCCGAGAGCAAACTGGCTCCTTCTCCGTGCCTCCGGGGCCCGCGCCACCAGGGGGCGGTGTGGAGCTCCCCGCGCCCGGGCGAAGGCCGCCTCCCGGCTGGACTGAGTTATGCCCTGGGGAAGGCTCCCGGAGGGCTCCCCTGGGCGCCGGGGCTCCGAGGGGCCGCCTGGGTGCTGCGGGGAGAGGAATTAGGCCGCGCCCTGCCTTGGCAGCTCCCACCGGAGTGGCAGCGACTAAGAGCTTGGTTCGGGGTGACAGGCTCTAATAGGACCTGTCGGTGGCACCTGCTGGTTCCAGAGTCTTTGATTTAGCCCAAGCTCAGAGAAGGCAGGGCCAGGCAAGTTCTTGAGAAAAACCCTCCCTGAAGACTGGCTGTGGCAGCTACAGTCCGGGCCCTGCCCTGTGCACAGGACGGGACCCAGGACCGGAGGGCAGTGACTGGACTGCAGAGTTTTGGGGACCAGGGGTCGGCCCTGGCACTGCTCACCACCCTTTCCTGATGCTGAGGCCCAGCTCCCCTGCAGTCCCTGCACCCCCTGGAGGCCCCGGAGTTGGCTCTGCTGGAGCCCAGGGTCCCTGAGCCTCTCCCTGCCCACCGTCCCACCTTTTCCTTCCACCTTGTGGCACACCTGTGGCCTGTCCATCTTGCCATTGTTTCTTGTGCCCGTAGAGGGTCAGCCCCATGAGGACAGGGACCTCGAACTCCCTTAACCCTGGACGTGCTGGTGGACAAATGGGCACCTGGGGCGGTGCCTGCTCCTCAGGCTGTGTCCTGGTTGGTCCAGGTGGGGTTGGGGCTGCAGCTGAGGAGTGCAGGGAGGCTGGCCCAGAGCATTGGGAAGGAGGGGTCCTGCCGGGGTTCCAGGGTGGTGGGGTGGGGATGCAGCCCCATTCCTGCACCTGCCCCGAGAAAGACACCTTAGCCCTCTGTCCCTGAGCCCGGCCCTGGTAAACAGCCCCTCTCCCCCTGCCCCTTGCCTCATTCACTCACTTCCCTGGCAAACCTGCCTCAGCCGGGACGGGGTGTCCAGCAGGAGCGGAAGCCTTGGGTGCCGGCCCCAATTTGCAGTCCTGTCCAGCCTCCCCATCTGCCTAAGCCCAGGGTCAGGAAGGAAGCTCCTGTGGGCAAAGCCAGACAGGCCCGTCCCGCCTCCAGATGCCTCCTGGCAGACAGGAGAGGCCTTTCCGATGTCTGAACCCATCTGGGGTTTTCTCTGGTGAGGTTCTGGCAGCCATTCAGATGTTGTTGGAAGCTGAGTTAGGAGGAAAGCTGGCCCTGGCTGGTGTGGCTCAGTGGTTGGGGCATCAGCCCGCAGACGGAAGGGTCTCAGGTTCCATTCCCAATCTAGGGCATGGACCGCCATTGCTGGTTCCATCGCAGCCCCAGATGGATCGTGTGAGGGAGGCAACCAATAGATGTGTCTCTCTCACATTGATGTTCCTCTCTCCCTCTCTCTCTCTTTCTCTCCCTCTCTCTCTCTCTCTCTCTCTCTCTCTCTCTCTCGCCTTCTTCTCTCCCCCCACCCCCTTCTCCCTTCCTTCCATTCTCTCTGAAAATGAAGGGAAAAGCCCCTGAGTGAGGATTGAAACAGACAGGGAAAGCCAGCGACAGGCAGTGGCCTCACGGGGCGGAGTTCGGACCTATGGAGGCAGCCCCCTGCCTGTTTAGCCACTCCCCTTCCTGAACCCGCTCCCCTTCGCGTCCAGGCTGGGGCATGCGGTGTCATCCCCCACGGAGCTCTGTGGAGGGCGGGGCAGGGGTTATTCTCAGAGGCTCAGGAGGGTAGAGTTTCAGATTTGTTTATGCCTCTAGGAGGCACCTTGGGGACCGAGGGAGGCCCAGCTCCGAAGCGACATTCACCGCGACATTCACCGCTGCTTGGCCAGCCGGGAGCTCAGACGCCCCTGCACTGAGGCAGGCCCAGGCTCAGAAGCTCTTTTCAGGGTGTTTCAGGGGTGCCCGGGGCAGGTCACACGGAGGCTGGCCTGTCCTCCAGCAGGGTCGGTGCTATTAATACCAGGCGAGTGCACAGCCCCAACGGGGTGATCCTCTTATGCCAGTGACCTCGGCTCTGGGCCGGCAGTGAGCTGTTCCTTCGGCACAGGGGCCCGAGGGGCCTCCCAGCTGCTGCTCCCTGCCTCCCAGTGGGTCGCCTCTGCAGCCAGGGCCTCATCCTGGCTACCCACCCCCCATGGAGGGGCAGTCACGTGGCTCCTGAGTTGTCCTAGGGGGCTGCTGTGGACCGAAGGTAGTGTGGGGTGCCTCTGCAGACACCTCGGATCATCTGTCCAGCCATGAGCAGCCCCCCAGCTTACCCTGGCATCAGGATCTCAGGGTGCTGGGCCCTCGGAGCAGAAGGCAGGTGAGTGGCAGACTGGTTGTCCGCAGCCATGGGGAAGAGCCCGCCGCCCCTGCATCTCGGTCGATTCCTGTCGGGGGCGCTGCACATCAGGAGCAGGAGCCAGGCAGGTGCTGGGGCGGGAGGGCCCGCCACCCGCAGGCACGGGGCTGCTCACTACAGGCGGGCTGTCTCTCAGGCCCGTCGCTGAATTGCCCTGTCATCGTAGTCACGTGCCCTGTCCGCCTGTGACCAGGGAACAAGGTCTGCCAGTTTGCCTCATCGAAATCAGATCTGCCCCTGTGAGCGGCTTGCTCTGAGGGCATGTGAGGCTTTGCCCAGCTCCCAGAGAGCCAGGCTTGGAGAAGGCCGGGGCTGGCTTGGCTGCAGACCCGGCCTGATGCTTGCAGGCCCCTTGCATGCGGAGGCGGGTGGCTTTCTGGCAGTCCTGCTTGCCCACCTCCCCTGCCCGGGGGGTCTGCCCAGGCTGCTGCAGCACCGGCGCCGGAAGCCATCCTTGCCGGTGGTCATCATAACCTCAATAGGATGCGAGCAGGCACAGCAGGGACCTGAAGGCTCCCTCCAGAGGCCACCAGTCTGGGTGAGAAGCAGAGGGACAGGAGCGGTGCCAGCTCTGGCCTCCTGTCGGGTCTGTTCTGCAAGGCCTTCCTCAGCTCGGGTCGCCCTGGCTGGCCGGGTCTTGCCCTTTGCAAACCATAATTCTCAGGGTTTCCTCCGGAGCAGAAAGCACAGAGGGAGGGGCTTCCTTGTTGCCTGGATGCTCCGTCTGCCATTTCCAGGGTGACCGGGCCTGGGGACACCGTCAGTCTCCGGGGCGGCTGGTCCGTGCCAGCCTGAGTCCCCGGCGCTCACGTCCACGGTGTGCTGTGGCCTGTCCCAGGCCCACCTGCCATCAGGTCATCTGGCACCCGACCCCCTGTGGCCATCAGCACCGGGTTCTGGGCAGAGCCGAAGGCAGCGGCCACCGCAAGCACCGCGCCTCCCGGCGTGTCTGCCGCGCGGTGGGCGTGCCCGCCCCTTCCTTGCGGACGTCGCCCTCTGCCCTCGAGGCTGTGGCGTGCCGCGGGGCCTTGCCGCCGCTTTGCTGCCCCCGCAGGTGCCCAGGCACCCTGGCACTGCGGGTTGTAGCGGTGATAGGACTGAGTGCAACCCAGCCCAGGACTTGGCCTGGTTTTTTATAACAAAGGGGCACACACTGCGGCACTCACGAGGGCAGAAGTCCTGCTCCAGACCCGGGGCCCAGGGCAGTGGTGGCTCTGCTCACTGTGTGGACCCGAAGGGCAGGCAGGCTGGCGGTCACATCGACATCTTCGTTTACTTCTCGCCCAGCCCGCGTCCTGGACACCTCCCGTGTCCCCACCCGCCTCAGGCCTTTCCTGAGCAGGTGTCAGCCAGGCCGCTCGGCGCCGGCTCCCCAGAAGCCAGGCCTGTTGGTTTGGGGCCTCAGGCGGGAGGAAGTCCCCCTGAGCGGCGCGGCATGGGGACAGCTGGCACAGGGGCTGCCTGCATGTCCCAGGCCGAGCTGCCACCCTGTGGGCTGTGTCTCCGCCGCTCCCCGCCGTTTGCGGGGTGCCGGAGGGCGAGAATCAGGCCTCCCGAGGGTCTCCCAGCTCAGTCTCCTACATCGTCCAGTCCCTGCCCTGGCAGGGTGGCACCCCTGCACTCCGTTGTGGTTTCTGTTCCCCTGAACCTGTGTGAACAGTGCCGGAGGCCACAGCCCCGTGGCGGGTTTGTGTGCCCGCACGGGGAGCAGTCAGGCAGCCACGCCGGCCTGACGTGGTGCTCTTGGCGGGGGCCGAGCGAGCTGTTCTCCTCCCGGCAGCAGCAACGCCGAGGCCCTGGACCGGCTGCTCCCGCCCGTGGGCACGGGGCGCGCGCCGCGGAAGCGCACCACCAGTCAGTGCAAGTCCGAGCCGCCCCTGCTGCGCACCAGCAAGCGCACCATCTACACGGCGGGCCGGCCGCCCTGGTACAACGAGCACGGCACCCAGTCCAAGGAGGCCTTCGCCATCGGTGAGCGGCTCCGCCTCGGGCGCGGGCAGGCTCCGGGGCGCCGGCGGTCGGAAGGGCTCTCCTGGCCCGGCCCCGGACCCAGGTGTGCGGCCCCCTCCGGGCTCCCGCAGGCCTGGGCGGCGGCAGTGCCTCTGGGAAGACCACGGTGGCCAGGATGATCATTGAGGCCCTGGACGTGCCCTGGGTGGTCCTGCTGTCCATGGACTCCTTCTACAAGGTGAGGTGCCGGCGGTGGCCGCTCGCCGCCCCCCCCCCCGCTGCCCGCCGCCCCGCGCTGAGCGCACACCTGCCCCTCAGGTGCTCACCCGGCAGCAGCAGGAGCAGGCTGCCCTCCACAACTACAACTTCGACCACCCGGACGCCTTCGACTTCGACCTCATCGTGTCCACCCTCCAGAAGCTGAAGCAGGGCAAGAGCGTCAAGGTCCCCGTGTACGACTTCACCACCCACAGCCGCAAGAAAGACTGGGTAGGCCCGCAGCTGGGCGGGGAGGGCGCTGGGCATATGGCGGGCACAAGCGCCAGCACAGGCTCCTTCCCTTTGCAGAAGATGCTCTACGGTGCCAACGTCATTATCTTCGAGGGCATCATGGCCTTTGCTGACAAGACGCTGCTGGAGGTGAGGGTGGGCCCTGTCACTCGGCCTGACCTATCCAACGTGTGGTCCCTGCGCGTCAGTGAGGAGCGGGCCCTCCCCAGGAGGGGGTCCAGGATGTGGTGTGAGCTGCAGAGCAGGTCTGCCACCACAGAGATGAGAATGCCCCTGGAGGCAGAGTGAGGGCCACACTTCCTGGCTCTGGGCACAAGCTCAGGGCTGGTACCTTGGTTTCCTTTCTGCCCCCACCGCACACACCACGTTCCTGTCGGTGTTCTCTCTGCTATCCTCTCGGTCTCTGCGGTTGCCAAGATGGCTGTGACGTTGGGGGTGTGAGCATGGCTCCTGTGCATGTTGGTGTCTGAGGGAACCGCCCTGTCTGTCCGGGGGTCCGCACAGGGTGCTCCCCCTAGTACCCCCGTGGCTTCTTGTGGGGACACCCCAGACTCGCCGTGATAGCGTCCGTGCGGGAGGCTGCCTAGAGGAGCGCCGAACCCCTGGGACCAGACCTGGCTGGCAGCACCCGCCCCCCAGGCCCTCCGTGTGCTCGGGCCGCACAGGAGCCGGGCCTGGTCACACGGCCTCATGGCTTCTGCGTGCTGCTTCCCCAGCGGTGGCTTGCTCCCCTCCAGCTCCTGGACATGAAGATCTTTGTGGACACGGACTCGGACATCCGCCTCGTGCGACGGCTCCGCCGGGACATCAGTGAGCGAGGCCGCGACATCGCGGGTGTCATCAAGCAGTACAACAAGTTCGTCAAGCCGGCCTTCGACCAGTACATCCAGCCCACCATGCGCCTGGCCGACATCGTGGTGCCCCGAGGTGAGCTGCGGGGAGGGGCGCCCGCCCTGGCCGCCCGCCCGCCGCCCACCGGTCACCCTCCTGCCTTCCCACCCAGGGAGCGGGAACACCGTGGCCATTGACTTGATCGTCCAGCACGTGCACAGCCAGCTGGAGGAGGTGAGCCCCGCCGGGACCCGCCGCCACACCCAGGGCTGGTCCAGCGGCCCCACGTGCTCCCTGTCCGCTCGTCAGTCCTGTGGACGTGGACACAGCGGGGCTCCCTGAGAACGTGGGGCTCCCGGCCTGAGCTGCGCCTGCCCAGAGGGGCCGTTCCTGTCCTCCCACCCTTTGGAGGGACTGGGGTTTGGGCGCAAGTCCCACGTCCTGAGCCCCCTTAGCAGGGCCCCGACCAAAGGTCACGTGTTCTGGGCTGAGACCTGGGGCTCTGCCTGCCCGGGCCGGAGGGCGCCCAGGCGGAAGCTCTAAGGCGCGGCCCCTCTTGTGCCTGGGACTGTCCCCGTGTGGGATGCCATTCCCGGGCGGCGGGTGTGGGGGCACACGGCAGCAGCAGGCTGCCCGGTGCCTGAGGTGATGTGCCGCCGCCATTGACGCACTGTTCCCTTGTCTCCTGTCACCGCCGCAGCGCGAGCTCAGTGTCAGGTAAGATGCCCGCACTGTCTGCAGGCAGGCCCTCCCAGCACCCACGGCGCCGGGCCGGTGTCCTCGCTGCTGCGCCCACTCAGCAGCCTTGGTCCAGCCACTGCTTCTGCCTTTCCTTTTGGGCAGATGAGGAAACTGAGGCACGGGGAGGCCACAGGCACGACCTCGGCAGCCAGAGGGCGGGTGCACATTTGCCCGATCAGAAGGGCGGGCCCGCCCAGGTGGCGGTGCCCAGCCCTCTGGCACTGCCCCCGGGTGCCGTCCTGTCCTCACGGTGAGGAGGGCGCAAGAGTGACCGCTCTCTGTGGATCAGGAGGTGCTGGGCTGGCCTGGCGGGGAGCCCCCAGCTCATGCTCAGAGCCCCTGCGGCCGCTGCGGGTCGCCGGCCCCGGCCGCCGTCTCCTGGCCAGTTACGCGCGGCCGTGCCAGTCCCCTCGGCGGCCACACCAGCCTCCGCAGCCCGGGCGGTGCTGCCTGTGGGCGGATGGCACCTGGTCACCCTTGGGGCTTCCCCAGCTGGTCCTGGCCTGCCCGCCTCTGCTCCTCCGGCCGCCGTGCTTCCTGCTGAGCGGCCTTTTCTCTCTTCTTTTCTCTTCTGTAAACCTGGGGGCCTGCCCTTCCCTCCCCGACATGCTCTGCGCCGCCTCACCTGGCAAGCAGAGGAAGCTGCGCTGGGATATGTGAGGACGAGTGCAGTGCCTGGTGTGGTGCCTGGGGTTGTGCTGGGGCTGCACCCGCCTGCCTTCCTCTCCCCTCCCCTCCTGCCTTCCCCTCCCCTCCTCTCCTGCCTTCCCCTCCCCTCTTGTCTTCTCCACCCCCTCCCCCCTCCCCCCCCTCCCCTCCCCCCCTTCCTCTCCCCTGACTACCCCTGACCTTCCCCTGCCCGTTCCCTTCTCCTGCTCCCTGGCTCCCTCCAGGCATGGGCAGCAGGGGAGCTTCAGACTGTGCCCCTCTCCTGAGGGCCCCACCTCCCCTGGGGAAGGGTCAGGGCTTGGAGCAGGGGGAACCGCTGCCAGTGTCTGGCCCTCGAAACCATGGTGTGTGGCCCTGCCAAGGCACGAGGGGCCGTTAATTGCATGTGTGACCGCAGAGCAGGCGGGTTTAAGCTGGTCGTTGGGAAGCTGTGAGGGAGGCTGTGAAGGCCCAGTTGCCTGGGCTGGGAGGAGTCCCCCGCCTTAGGGGCGGTGTCTGGTGGCTGAGGCCCCGTCTGCGCCTGGCCCTCCCCCTGCAGCTGGCTTCCTAACCAGGGCTCCCTGCGAGGACCCGCAGGAGGGCGCCCCCTCAGCCCGCAGTGCGGCGGGAGGCAGGAGCGCTCAGTCCGCCTGTGTCCCCAGGGCTGCGCTGGCCTCCGCCCACCAGTGCCACCCGCTGCCGCGGACGCTGAGTGTCCTCAAGAGCACGCCGCAGGTGCGGGGCATGCACACCATCATCAGGTGAGCCGGCGGCGGCGGCGGCGGCGGCGGCGGGCAGCGGGCGGCGGGCGGGCGCCCTCGCTGACGCTCAGGCCCACAGGGACAAGGAGACCAGCCGCGATGAGTTCATCTTCTACTCCAAGAGGCTGATGCGGCTGCTCATCGAGCACGCACTGTCCTTCCTGCCCTTCCAGGTGCGCTGGGCGGGTGTGTGTGTGTGTGTGTGTGTGTGTGTGTGTGGCGGGGGCGGCCCCTTGCGCTCACCGGCGCCCCCTGTGCTGCAGGACTGCGTCGTGCAGACCCCGCAGGGGCAGGACTATGCCGGCAAGTGCTACGCCGGGAAGCAGGTATGGTTGGGTGCGGCGGGCGGGTGGGCCGGCCGGCGGGCGGGCGGGCTGCGGTGAGTGAGTGTCCTCCTCAGATCACTGGCGTGTCCATCCTGCGAGCGGGTGAGACCATGGAGCCGGCGCTGCGGGCGGTGTGCAAGGACGTGCGCATCGGCACCATCCTCATCCAGACCAACCAGCTCACTGGCGAGCCCGAGGTGCGGCCCGGGGGCGCGGGCGGCCGGCGCGGGGCTGGGCCGGGGTCCCCTGACGCTCCGGCTCCCCCCAGCTCCACTACCTGCGGCTGCCCAAGGACATCAGCGACGACCACGTGATCCTCATGGACTGCACCGTGTCCACGGGCGCCGCCGCCATGATGGCTGTGCGCGTGCTGCTGGTGAGTGGGCGGGCGGCCGGGCGGCCAGGCGGCCGGGCAGGCCGGGCGGGCCGGGCTTCCCCACCCCGTCCCTCTGGCGTAGGACCACGACGTGCCCGAAGACAAGATCTTCCTGCTGTCGCTGCTCATGGCGGAGATGGGTGTTCACTCGGTGGCCTACGCATTTCCCCGCGTGAGAATCATCACCACGGCCGTGGACAAGCGTGTCAATGACCTGTTCCGCATCATCCCGGGCATCGGTGAGGCTGCCCGGCCAGGGCGGGCATGGGGCTCCGGGCCCGCGTCCCACCGCCAGGTCTGCTGCTTTCTCTAGGGAACTTCGGTGACCGCTACTTTGGGACGGACGCCGTCCCCGAAGGCAGCGACGAGGAGGAAGTGGCCTCCACGGGTTAGCCGCCGCCAGCCTCTGCCATCTGCGTCCCCACCCAACCACCTGCCTCCTGGCCCTGCTCAGAGGACGACATGGACTCTCCTGGTTAAACAACCTTTCCGTCGTAACTCATCTGTACCTTTCGAAAAATAAATACATTTTTAGAAAAACTGAAATTCTGACCAATAAGCTGGTGCCTGGGAATGCTGTTCTGCCTGAGCCTGGGCTTGGGCATGGTCCCCGAGCTGCCAGCCGTGTGGCAGCTTGCGTCCCCAAACTGCAAGGCAGCATGAGAGATGTGGCCTGGGGCCTTCCTCTGCGCCCTGGCCGTGCCTGCCTCAGGCTCAGGCCAGAGTTAGGAGGGGCAGAGCTGGGGCCCTGGGTCGCCCAGGCAGCCTCTGCAGGCAGCCGCCCCACCCCCAGTGTGTGAACTAGGCAGGAGGCCAGCGGAAGTCAGTGCGCGGGCAGCTGCAGGAGGGCGCAATGAGCGGGTCCTAGCCACTAGCCGGATCCCCAGTTGCAGGAGGGCCAGAGCATCAGCCGGTCGCCTGTGCACTACGTGCGGCTTGCCTTCGCCGCTCCTGGCTCCTCAGCCGCCGGTGGCAGGCCTGCCTGGGTGAGGGCACACGATACTGATGGCTAGGCCGCTCTAGGTGAGCTGTCAGGCTCCAGCGCCCTCCCCCCCCTCCCGCCCTGACTTCGGCCTCTTTCCTGTCCCCCGTGTCTTTGGTTTCCCCACCCCCCACAAAGGCCATGTAATGGAAAAGCCTGTCATGGGCGGAAACAGGAAGTCACTGGGGGGGTGTGGCCAAGGGTGGGCAGATAAAGGCGGAGGCTTGTCCAAGGGGTGGCCAGGGTCCAGGGACAGAGAAACGACCTGGGCCCAAGGTCAGCAGGAGGGCTTCTCCCGAACCTGGTGAGTCTCCCCATCCATGTCGCCAAGGCCCCGCCCTTCGCTCGTTCTTGTGCTGAGTGCTGGGGACCTGAGGCCGCGGCAGGCCTGGCCCCTCCAGAGGTGCGACAGGGCCACGAGGCAGGGGAGACGCCATTCCGTGGATGAGGACTGGGGTGCAGTTAGAGTAGCCGGGTGGGGGTAGGTCATTCCTGGGTGGGGCCCCGGTCCAGCTCCCAGAAAACTAACACGTGCACGAGCCAACACCACCAGACATGCTCGTGCAGCAGCAGCAGTCCACCCACAGGCATCAGGCATGTGTGCTAGGAGGAGGGTGCAGCTGCCCCCCGCCCCGCCCTACGGGGCTGTCTCCTCCAGCTGGGGCCCCATCAGAAGCAGCTCAGGGAGACCTGGCCACACGTTAGACTTCTTGGGCCCATTTCTTGCCAGGGGCCCCTGGCGTGGTGGAGTGGGTCACCTTCCAGACAGCCGTGCGGAGGCAATTGGGAGCCAGTGGGAGGAAGGCAGTTCCTCTTGCACCTGGAGCCTCCCAGGTTCCAAGGTCCAAAGCTGTCCAGGGAGCAGCACCTAGAAAGCTACAGACCCACGAGGAGAGTCCAGTCTGAGGAGAAGACTCGGTGCCCTCAGGGTGGGTGCCTTCTGACGTCCGACTGGGGCTTGGGAGCCAGTGGCCTTCGCGTGCCTTTCTGAGCGTCTCACCTGGAGGAGAGAGTGAGAGGATGGGGCTGCAGCCTGGACCTCTCCACAGAACCTGGGGAGGGACAGTTGGGCAGGATGCAGACCTGGAGCCACTTTCTATACTGGTACGGAAGCTTCTGGCGCACTCAGGAGAGACCTGCCTGCTGAGGGCTCTGCCAGCTGCCCCTGGGCAGTGCCTCCAGGACTGACCAACCTGAGAATGGTGTCTCCAGGTCAATCTCAGGTTCGTCAGCCTGTGAGGTGCTGACCCTTCCCCGCAGTGGCTGCCACAGGCACGGTGGTTGTCACACGGAGGCAGGCATGCTGCACATGCCCACAGGGTCTAGAGGGCTGGCAGGGCCTCCTGGTGCCTCAGCTGGCACACCTGGAGGCAGGAAGCACCTCACTTGGATTTCTGGGCCCCAGGCCTGGTGCAGTCCCAAGGGCATCGGGGGAAGTCCTGGGAGAAGACCTTCTGCTCTGGCCCCTGGGCCAGACCTTAGGTTGGAGGCCGGGGGGGGGAGGGGGGTTTCAGGCTCTTCAAGGTCAAGCTGAGTGTTTGGGGGAGGGAAGGGGAGGGTGCATAGGATTCAGAGGTGGGAGTTGGTGGGGCAGGGGCTAGCAGGTAGACTTGGCTGTGCTTGGGTTAAAAGGGCAAGAAGGGGGCAATTCCCACATGGGGTTTGTAGGACCAGGTCTGAGATGGGGCTGGAGGAGGAACTGGGCTGGAAGCAAAGGCCACTTCAGGGGTGACATATCCCCTGGGGCAAATGCTAGGCAGGTGGGCCTCCTCCAGGTGCGGGTCCCTTGGCGCATCTGCTCACCAATGGGCTTCCAGCTAGGAGCCAAGATCACCAGGTGGCTGGAGGTGGGGCTAGCTGAGCCCTCATCTTCCCTCAGGCTCCATGCACCCTAGTCCCAGTGGCGTTGAGGGCTGGGGAACAATGCATCTAAGGGAGAGGGGCCTTGTCCCGGGGGAGGGGGCGGTGCCTCAAGACACTTCCTAAGCCCTGGGGAATCAGCATCTAAACAGGGGTGCCCAGCCAAAACTGGTTTGGCTCAGTGGATAGAGCGTCGGTCTGCGGACTGAAAGGTCCCAGGTTCGATTCTGGTCAAGGGCATGTACATTGGTTGCGGGCACATCCCTGGTAGGGGGTGTGCAAGAGGCAGCTGATCGATGGTTCTCTCTCATCGATGTTTCTGACTTTCTATCCCTCTCCCTTCCTCTCTGTAAAAAATCAATAAAATATGTTTTAAAAAATAAATAAACTGGGGTGCCCAGCAGGGTTTACCCCTCTGAAGCAGAAGCTTAGGGGCTCCACCTCTCCGAGACTTGGAGTGGGGGTGCAGGACAGCGAGACAGGCAGACCACCACCAGGGGGGGACCTGCTCGCTGTCTGGCTGGGTGCCCGGAGCCGGCAGCTAGGGGAGAACGTCACACTGTGCTTGTGGAGCGCACGTGCCCTGCGGATCCTCCCCTGGTTCCCCAGGTCCTGCCATGGTTACTGAGCAGAGGAAGTTCTCATGTGACCCTGGCGCCCAGGTCCCAGGTCCCTGCCTGTCCTTGCCAAAGGAACCCACGTGTTCCTTGCAGGCCATTCCTGCCAGCTTCTGCAATAAACTCCTTCAAGCAGTCATGCGGACTGGCATGACCATGGGATCAGACGGAGATCTGACGCACAGACCCCAGTGGTTTCGGAGCAGCTACTCCAGGAGGTCCGGCCCCAGGGCGCCCCCGGGGACCACTCACTTCTGGGTCAAGCTCCTCCAGCCCGGTGTTCACCCCATCAGGTGGGCCCACCTGGACACAGCCCTCCGCCAGGTCCGCAGGGTGGGGGAGGGAGAGGGGAAAGAGGAAAGGGGTGGAGAGGCTTCCAACAGCCCCCGCCCTTCCTTGTAGACCACACCCCTGCTAACACCTGGTCCCTGGTTGTGTCCCTGGCAGGGACCCCTGCCAGCAGCGGGGCCTGGAGGACTGGATTACTTCATGATGGTCCATAGAATCCCACAGAGAAAATAGTGAATATAATCGTGATCTAATTAGGATAATCAGGAGTAAACAAGCCCTAATTAGTTTGGCTCAGTGGATAGAGTATCAGCCTGCAGACTAAAGGGTCCCAGGCTTGATTCTGGTCAAGGGCACATGCCCGGGTTGCAGGCTTGAACCCCAGTAGGAAGCATGCAGGAAGCAACTGATCAATGACCCTCTCATCATTGATGCTTCTATCTTTCTCTCCCTCTCCCTTTCTCTCTGAAATCAAAAAAATATTTTAAAAAAAGAAAAGAAAAAAAGAAGAGTAAACAATAAGGAAAAATGTCTCAGAACACCAAGACTGGCAGGGAGGTGGGAGGGGCCTGCAGCCCAGGGAAGGTGCAGGTTGGGGCAGGCCTACTCCTCCTCGTGAGAACTAAAACCACCACACCCAAAAGCACGGCCTAGGCGCTGTGGTCCTTCAGCTGGTGGACACTGCTCAGAGTGAGAACACACAAACCGGACCTCCATGCCCGATCAGGGTGCAGGCCCAGAATGCTTCTTAGTGGGGCAGGCCTCCGAGTGGCCCTGACCAGGGAATGAACCCACAACTTGGTTGTATCAGGACTATGCTCTAACCAACTGGGCGACATTTTCAGAATGTTTTTGCCTTGCCCTGAGCTAAAACCAAAGGCCCAGCCCTCCCCCCACAGACAGCTCTGCCCACAGCCCTGGGCCTTCCGGCTCAGAGTGGCTGCTCCCGCCCGTGTGCGCAGAAGGGGACACGTGGCTGGACACAAAGCCCCAGGACACACTCATGGAAGCAGAGCTGGCACCTCTCATCTCAGGGGCAAGGCACAGGCACCAAAAGTGGTCTAAGTGCAGGGACATCTCTCCTCTTGCCATCAGCATGGTGGGAGGATGGGCCCTGCCCAGGAGGTACCCTGAGGAGGAATGGGCACCACTGGCTCAGGGACAGATGACCCAGGGGGGACGGTGGTGTCCAGGAGTGAGGACCCGAGTTTTCACCACAGGAATGTCCCGGTGGGGCAGGCCTGAGTGGCCAGGTCCAAAGGTGGTCAGCACAGAGCACTGGCGCAGCTGAGAGGGGCCACCACGCCCACTGTGCCAAGCACTGGCAGCAGCTCATGCAGCTGGGTGGAAGGAGTGGAGCTGCTGTCTCCAGGGGTGGGGGCGGCAGTGCGGGCGCCCCTGGCCTGCCGGCACAGCCCTCAGAGGGCTGCCCTGGCCCAGGGCTCTCAGGGCTCCTTTTACACTCCGGTCTCAGCAGTTAGAAAGCGGAGGGGAGGGACATCCGAGCCATCCCTGGAACAGGCAGGCGAGCGTGGCCTCCCGCCCCCAGGGGACTGAGGAGGGACCCCCAAGGTGGGCTGGCCAACAGGATTCTTGCAGGGAGAACTAAATAAGACACGCCTGGTCTGCAGTGAAAACATTTATTTTACAACAGTTATCTTTATTCTAGGTCAACATTCAGACATACAAGATGGAGGTCACTGTGGGGAACATCCTAACCCTCCCACCTGGCCCTCATCCACTCCGAGGCACCCCGGCTCTGCCAGGGCTGCTCCCAGGACAAAGCCAGCGGACAATGCTTCCCACGCGTCGCACTTAAGCTTTAAAAACGCCAATACATTTCAGTGCAAACCGCACCCCCTTAGTGTGAAACATGAGTCCATCCTCCAGGGAAACAAAGCCTAAGGTGTGGCCAGGCCCAGGCCGCTCGCTCTTCCTGGAGGGGCGGTGCGGCCCTGCTCCGCGCCGCGGCCCCGGCCATCTGTGGTCCCAACAGAGACTGTGCAGACGCAGTTGGTCACTGATTGTATCTGATGCTTAGAAAATTGGTTTTACATGTTCCAAAGTGGAATGGGTTTCTACACCGCCCAGATGTCACACAGGACGTGTGACTGTGATGGGCACCCCGCCCCTATAAGCCGACACTGCAGTGGCTCAGGCACACGCCCGGCACCTGCCCAAACTCTAGGTGCGCGGTGGCGTCGGCGCTGTCCCTGAGCAGTCAGCAGGGCTCTCAGGACCCCCCGCCCGGACTCGCCCAGAAGCAGGCTGTTTGGGAGCCAACCTTTATTGTACTTGCTGCACTGCCCCTGGACAGCAGCAGGCGGCCTGCTGCACGATATATACATATACACATATGTACACACATGGAGATACACCACTGCCCACACCTGCAGCACAGACGGCACTAACCGTGCCTGGCAGGACTGTAAAAATGTAGCTTTCGCCAATTCCATAGGCGGAAGGTTCACAGCCAAAGTAACAAAGCAAGCAGGTCAGTCCTGGGTCGCATGGGCTCACAGCTAAGAATACAGGAAGGAATGAGATCACCACCGCCCCGGGAAGATGAGCCGAGATGAGAGCCAGGAAGGACAGACAGGCCCCTTTCCCCGTCCCTCCCGAGAGCCTGGTGGCGGGAGGCCGAGCATGCCCCGATGCCGGCAGCACAGCGTGGGCTCCTTGGGCACAGACGCTCCTTGGGCGCTAGACACCGAGGATGGTCCTGGCAGGAGCCTGGCCGTGACACCCAGCGGCTGACAGCCCAGAGACACTGCCTGCTCCAGCCACAGCCACTCTGACCTCTTCCTGTACCAGATCCCGGCGGGGCAGCTGTATGGACGGATGGGACAGCGAGGGAGGCTCCCATACCGAGTGTAATATCTAAAGCAGTTTGAAATGAGAACAGAGCCAAAAGGAAGACAAGGCGAGACACGGCACTGAGCAGAAGAGAAACCTACACACCAGCAGCTGCAGTCAGACATGCTCCCTGCAGGGACCGGGCGTGCTGCCGGACCCTCAGGGCGCCCACAGCACTGGCTGCCCGGCAGGCCAGCCCCGCCTTAGCAAATCGGATGGGCTTCCTCTCACACAGACCCCAACACCCTGGGACACACACACCACCTGCCGTCTGACACCAGCACTGGCCCCCCTGGCCCAGCTCTGGAAGGCACAGGGCTGCCCCCACTTAGCAGGACCAGCGCCTCTCCAGACTCGAGAACTCTGCTCACCAAACAGGCCAGGCAAGCAGAGGGACACGCACCAGGACCTTCGCCTTGAAAGCAACCAGTCACACTCTGGAAGGGGCCTGCCCTCGGGCCACCCGCGGTCCTCAGCACCGTCACCATCATCTGGTTTTAGACTCGAGGGGCCACCGCAGCACCTGGCAGGGACTCGGGGACACACATGGAGGGCCTGGCTGGGCGGAGGTTTTAGCCGGGTTCTGGATCATTCTGGGGAACAGTGCTCACTGCCCAGAGCACTCCCAGAGCACTCCCGGGGCCGGCGGCCACCGCGCAGGCTTCAGAACGGGGCGGCACAGGGATGGCCTGGTCTCACCGCCTCCCTCGTTGCCCGGTGGGCCAAACAATGAGTTTCTTGTCCTTTCAGGAGAGGCCTGGTTTTAGCAAATTAGTTCTAACCCAACATCACAGTGCAGAGATACCCTCTCCTTGGACATCTTCATGATCACTAACCACAATGAGCAAAAAACAAAATGGGACCAGGCAGCTGCCCAGGTCCCGGGCTGGCCTGCAGGAGGGCAGCCTGCAGGGTCCTAGGACTGAGGGTTCTGCCAGTGGCCGGCCCCCACACACAGCTCTGACTAGCACAGCCTGGCGGGCAGCAAGGGCCACAGGGGAGGACAGAGGCTTCAGGAACATGTCTGGTTTGTCTGAGCCAGTGTACCATGTCGCCCAGCGCTCTCGTTTGTCCTTCACTCTCCTGGGGATACAGCGGCACAGGAGCAGCGAGTACATTCATTCTGCAGACACCAGGCCCACGTGGGCCCCGTGAGCCTCCAGAAGCTGGTGTAGGGCCAGCAGGGAACCTGCTATTTGGTACATCGTAACCCACATCTCCTCAGTCCCCGAAGCAGGGCACACCCACCAGGCCTGGGCCGGAAAGGAGGACGGATGTGCAGCAGTTCACAAAAGGCTCTGCCCGCAGCAGCAGCAGCAGCAGCAGCAGCAGCAGCGAGATCCTGGTCCGGCTGCTGGCTGACAAGCCAAGGGCACCAGGCCCCGGGGCCACCTCTCCCATGCCAAGTGTGCCTCTGACCCCGTGACCTCCTCAGGACCCTGAGGGCTCTGGTTGAAGAGCAGCTGCAGGAAGAGGGGGGCAGGGGCTCGGAAAACAGAGAGGAGGCTGGGCAGCCAGGCGCCACCTGCAGCCTGGACTCAGCCTGACTGGTGACCTGGGCTGCGGCTGCTGCTGTGGTGCTTCGACATCCAAAATGGTTACCAAGAGGCCACAGGGCCTGGCGGGACGTGGAGGCTGACTTGGAGAAAGGAGAGGGGAGACGCTGGTGGTGGCCATCGGCCCAGCTCGTGGCACGGGGGCTCAGGCTGGATCCAGGCTGAGGAGGTCGCAGATCAGGAGCTCCCACAGTCCCCAAACACATTCCCCCCGAAAAGCCCGTCACAAGGCCATGCACACAAGGTGAGCAGCAGCTGAAGAACTGTCCTTGCTACCAACCCCTGGGGACGTGACAGGGCACAGGCCCCACTGGACACACCCCAGCTCTGCAGGAAGCACTGCCCCGGCCAGGAGCACGGGGCGGGGCGGACCCTCCACTGCTGGGGACACCACACCACGTGGCCAGCTCACGGCAGCGGCCTGACAGCCCAGGCGGTGCCGCCATTGCTCAGTGCGGTCTCGCTGCAGCACGTCCACAACACAGACAGACATGGAACAGACCCCACACATGCTATTAGAAAGGAAAAACAGAAGACGGCGACCGTAGCTAAACTGCTTTAAATACTGCATGCTACGCACTTCACGTGTTGGGGTTGGCGGGTGGGCGGGCACAGAGGCGGAGGGTCCTTCCCGGGCCAGAGCGGCTCCCTCCCGCCTCTGTGACTACAGTTCATGATGCGAAGGTCGAAGTGGCCGGTGCTGATTGATCCGCACGTCACAGCGTCTCCTGAACTTAATTGAACCCGTCAGTGTGGTAGCTGGGGTGGGACTCGGCCGTGAGCTGGGTGGTCTCTGTGGCGGACGCTGGCTGTATGACAATCGGTGTGTCTGTGGCCTCTGAAAAGCAATCACACGCATTTTCATCGCGTGAGGATGGCGGCCTTCCGAGTGCGCCATGCGCCCTGTCAACACATCCTCCTGTGACAATGCTCCGTCGCTCTGCTGGGGTCAGAAGTGGCAGGACAAGCACTTGGAGGGAGAGGCTGCTTACTGACCTCCCCCCAGCATGACCACCTCCTCGCCTCAGGCCGCCGCTGGCCCGAGGCCCACCCCACCTGCTCGGTCCCCAGGACTACAGCTAGTGCAGCTGGCGGGCAGGGACAGCCCCGCGTCTGCTTTACCTCCGAATCCACGTTCAACCTCAACGGGCCCAGCTGCCACACACATCCTGGCCCGTGTCAGTGCCCTCCTGTTTGACAAGACAGGTGGACACGGGTGAGGGCCCATTCTGGCACCGCCCCGCGCACGCAGCCGGCCCTGGCGGCACTCACCCCGCTCGTCCGACTGCAGCTGCGCCTCCAGGTCCTCGGGGGACACGTAGAACTCGGTCTCCTCGCCCTCGGGCGCCTTGGGCTTGCACTTCCCGCAGCAGCAGTTGAAGCAGCAGCACAGGCAGCAGCAGCAGTAGCAGCAGGTGAGGAGCCCGCAGAAGACAAACAGGGCCTGGGGGAGAGGAGGTGGGCGCTGGCTGAGATGGCTCGAGACTGGGGGCTCCCCAACAGGGCACCCACACACACCTGCTGTCACCCTATGAGAGTGACAGACAGAAAGGCGGGTGCTCCTGCTCTCCTCCAGAGCGAGGAGTGTAAGAAAGGACCAACACGGGGTCAGGAGAGACAGAGCCTCCAGGTGCGTAAAGAAAACCATTTCCAGAGGGGACTGCGAGCAGCCCTGCAGGGAGATGTGGGCTGTCCTCGCACGTGGCGGGGCTTTGAATGAGGAAAGGAGGGTGCAAAACGTTCAGTTGACAAGCACATAGCTGCCCACACTCACACAGGATAAGTGGGGCACAGCCACCCCCCGAGCACCACGGTCAGGAGGGAGAGCACACGAACACGCAGGGGCCAGTGAGCCCGCCGCCCCGCCACCCTGTCAGCTCCACGTCCTCACCTTTGCCCACCAGCTGGACAGCACGAAGTAGGTGTTCACGTTCTCCTCCCCAAACTGCTCGGCCACGTAGAGCCCCAGGGAGCCGTACTTGTCGTAGATGTTCCTCTTCGTGGCGTCCGTGAGGATGGTGTGCGCGTTGTTGATCTCCTTGAACTTGTCTGCAGCCTCTGGGTTGTCAGGGTTCTTGTCCGGGTGATATTTCAGGGCCAGTTTCCTGCAGACCAAAACCATGACTGGGTCTCATGTTTCACGTTCACCCACTGGGTGGAGGGGCAGGGGAAGGAACATTTGCCATGACCATCCCACTTTCCTACTCTCCACAGAAGTCAAGAAGCTGCCGGTCAAAGAAATCTCTGCCATCATTTCCAACTTTCCACAGCGCAAAGGCAACCCTGCCCTGCCCTCTAGTGTCCGAGCGGCTAACTGCACCTTCCGCACAAAGCAGCAGGCAGGGGTCTGATCGGCACTCTGTTGTGTGTTTAGTCATCACAGCTTCACAGTGACACCGTACCTAAGGGTTCCGTTCAGGTTCAGCCAGAGGTTACAAAGGGCAAGCAGACTGTCACCACTGCGTGGAACCAAGTCATTCAACGGCCAACAGCCCCTGCTCAGCACGTCAGAGCTGCTTGCTGCACGACTGTCTACTCCAGGGTAGACAGTCTGAAAAACTTAATGTACCAATTGTAAGCTACAAGGGAACACACTACACATACAAAGGTGTTAAACACTTTGTCAGCTAAGAAAAAATTTTAAAAATATATACGGTAGTTCTTGGTCGGTGCCAATCACACCCATGAGGCATGGCTCTTACCGGTAGGACTTTTTAATGTCGTCTGAGGTTGCGTTCTTGTCCAGCCCGAGAACATGGTACAGCGATTCCCCAGAGGTAGAGAGTGAGCGCTGCCGCTGGTCGGCCATGGTAGGCTAGTCTACAAGAAAAATTCGAAGAACACTCAAAAAGTATAAAGTGTACAGACACGGAATCAACCACAGCACAGCAGTTTTCATTTGTACGTGCAGAGGGCTGTGATACCACTACCCTAAGTTGACTTTCTTTCTTTCTTTTTTTATAAAAAATATATTTTATTGATTTTGTACAGAGAGGAAGGGAGAGAGATAGAGAGTTAGAAACATCGATGAGAGAGAGTCATCGATCAGCTGCCTCTTGCACACCCCCCACTGGGGATATGCCCAAACCAAGGTACATGCCCTTGACCGGAATCGAACCCGGGACCCTTCAGTCCCCAAGGCGACGCTCTATCCATTGAGCCAAACCGGTCTCAGCCCCTAAGTTGACTTTCAAAATTAAGTGGATTGATCGTAACCCCTAGAGCAGAGAGTATGAATAGCTAAAAGAAAAATGAAGGGATTGCCAAAATGAATAAAAATGCAAGAGCCACTCACTATGCTGTCCAGAAGAGACCCTCTGAACACAGAGAAAGAGAGAGAGAGAGAGAGAGAGAGGGAGGACAGGGAGAAGCAGGTAGCCCACAGCTAAGAACCTTAACGCTGACCCCTTCCTCCGCACGACAGAACAAAAGGCAGCGCCCCCCAGCACTGAGGCCCAAGAACACCATCTTAGCTGTTATTCCAGTTTGGTCCCGGGAGCGTGTCTGTGTGGCATCCACTTATCTGCTGCCATTTTTTCCTGAAGAACACTATCAACACCACGATTGATTCTTATAGGACACCAACCTCTACAAAGCATACACTTTTTACTTTTTTAAAATATATTTTTTATTTCAGAGAGGAACTGAGAGATAGAGATATCAATGATGAGAAGACCACTGATTGGCTGCCTCCCGCACGCCCCCTACTGGGGACAGAGCCTGCAACCTGGGAATCTGTGCCCTGACTGGGAATTGAACTGTGTGACCTTCTGGTTCATGGGTCGACAAGCAACCACAGAGCCATGCCAGCCAGATCAGATCATACACCTTTTAAAAATCACAACATGCCCCAAGTTCAATTATTCACGAAAATATATTGGTCACTGAGAAACGAGACACTATTGCATGTGCACTAGAAGAGCATGGGTCAAAGTGAGGATGAGGGTGTGAAGCACTGGAGCGCTCCCATGGACTGTGCCCCCTTCAGGATAGTGTGCAGCCCTTCACCCACACTCATCACAGGCCCAGCAGCCCACTGCGGCGTGGCTCTCACTTACGCCTGCACAGACTTACACACTAAGGTTCACAACAGCGAGCTCTGAAAACAACCCAAATGTGCACGAGTGAGCGGATGGACAAAGGGATCCAGGGTAATCATTCTGGGCTCCCTTCGGCTGCCGTGCAGCAGAAAGGCCATATGCTCCCCCAACTCTGTTTCCCCCAATACGTTTTGTTTTCTTCTCACTGAGGAAAAGAGGGATCTATACACACAGAGGGCTCTGTCCTGGGTGGGACCTGAGAGACAGAGGGCTGCACAGGACGCTCCTGCCTCCAGAGCGCAGACAGATGGCCAGGGCCTGGCAGACGGACAGTTACCGAGGGCTCAGGACCCAGCATGCCACTCCCTGGCCATTTGTCTAAGAGAAGAGAAAACACTCCTCAAAACCTGTGCACAAAACGCTCAAAGTGGAATCAATTCGATTCCTCCAATGGAATGGACCATTCACTCAGCAATCACAAAACTGCGGACACAGGCGTGAGTGAGCCTCACAGGTTAGTCTGGATGGGAGGAGGTGTCGAGGGCAG
This sequence comes from Nyctalus aviator, assembly GCA_036971965.1. NCBI lineage: Eukaryota > Metazoa > Chordata > Mammalia > Chiroptera > Vespertilionidae > Nyctalus > Nyctalus aviator. The sequence continues at coordinate 87,391,542 of CM072925.1, forward strand.
AGCAGGCCCCATGGTGGTGGTCTGTTCAGGGTCCTGGCCCCAGAGGCGGACACACACTCCACACTGTGAGAGACCACAGCAGCAGCACACACGCACAGTCACGTGACAGTGGGAATCTGGTGACACTGGCAGTTAGAGCCCTGGTTGTGATATTAAACTAGTTTTGCAAAAAGTTACCACCCTGGGAAACTACATGTGTGTGAATCTACAGTTATCTCAATTAAAATGACAATTAACAGTGAGTTACCAGACCAGTTCCAGGTGTCCTGGTTGGTTCAGACCAGCGGTTCTCACCCTTCCTGGTGCTGCGGTCCTCTAATACAGCTCCTCCAGTGGTGGTGACCCCCAACCATAAAGTTATTTCCTTGCGATTTCATAACTGTAATTTTGCTACTGTTATGAATCGTAATGTAAATATCTGTGTTTTCTGATGGTCTTAGGTGACCCTGCTAGCGATTCTCAACACACCGAGAACGCTCCAACGGGAAGAGGAGAGGTTTTCAGCAACACGAGTACGGCCCAGCAGGGTAAGTCAGAGGGTGGAAGGCAGGTCTGGGGACAGGGCTGCTCACACCCCACAGGACACCCTCTGTGGAGGGAGGGAGCCAAGGAGGAAACGTGATGGGGTGGAGGGGCTGAGGCGCAGGAGAGGCCAGGCAGGCCAGCGCTGCTCTACTCTCCCCTCCCCAGGCCTCTTACTACACAACATGCAAATGCCAAGCGACAGGGAATTCACAACAGACGGCAGGAGGGCACAGGATGGTCCCCAGGGTGTACGGCCCCTCAACCTCCTCCAAGGCCACGGGACCCGCAGCCTCGTGCTCCGAGTCCAGGGGTCCGGGATCCTGCCCCTGGTGAGGCGGGTGCTACAGCAGTATCGTCCGTGAGGAGAACGAAGCAGCACAAAGAAGGGAATCAGTATCTGAACCTAAACCGAAGGCCCTGACATTTTGCCCTAGGGATCCAGGTAAGCCACCTGACCCCTGCTGAGGGCAGAAAATACAACAGGTCTCCCTCCCCCGAGAGGGTGTGTTACAATCAGGACGCGAGCATTCCAAGCCCAGTTGTGGGCCAGTTGGTACAGGGCTGGGTGTCTGTCCTTAGTCACTGCAGACAGAAGGACACGCCCCCATCTCACAGCTTGGCTGGCACAGAGCCTGGGGACCCGCAGACAAAGCAGGGATTTGGGCTGATGTTTACCTGCATCTTCTGGAAAACTCTCCACCACTAAGTAATGTGCCACTTCCACCGACAGAAACACAGCCCCGTAAGTCTAACTATGACTCCTTATGGCACTGGTCCTGGAATGTTCTGGAGAATACAGATGCGACAAAGTTTTTTTTTTTTTTAAATATATATTTTGTTGATCTTTTACAGAGAGGAAGAGAGAGGGATAGAGAGCTAGAAACATCAATCAGAGAGAATCATCGATCAGCTGCCTCCTGCATACCCAAACTGGGGATGTGCCCACAACCAACGCACAAGCCCTTGACCAGAATCAAACCCGGGACCCTTCAGTCCGCAGGCCGACGCTCTATCCACTGAACAAAATTGATTTCGGCCAAAGTGGTTTTTTAAAAAAATATATTTTTATTGATTTCAGAGAGGAAGGGAAAGGGAGAGAGACAGAAACATCAGTGATGAGAGAGAAGCATTGATGGGCTGCCTCCTGCAAGCCCCCAACTGGGGATTGAGCCCGCAACCTGGATATGTGCCTTGATGGGGAATCGAACTGTGACCTCCTGTCGCTCAACCCCTGAGCCATGCTGCCCGGGCATGACAAAGTATCGGTTATTCTCAGTTACTCAGTGCTGCTAAATACTTGACCTCTAGACCCCACCCATGGGAAAACATGAACAATTAATACTGCCACATCCAAACAAATGCTTTTATTTAAAATTAGAGGCCCGAGGAAAAACCAAGATGGCGGTGTAGGTGAGCAACTAATCTGCAGCCTCACACAACAACTTCAAAACTACAACTACCCACTGAGCCAGACTGGTTTTGGCCACTGCTTGATTTTTAAAATCATGCTCATTGCCATGCTTTTCTATATTGTTTAAATTTTTAATAAACCCAGCTATCGTTTTCATAAAAAGTTGCCACTAAGAAAATGAGCAGCAGAGGACCTCCCCTCACCTGCCACTAGAGGCAGCACTGAGCGTGTCCGCTGTGGGCGTGTTCTGTGCAGGACCCTCCTCTCTAATAAGAATAGCACAGCGATGGAGTAGAGCAATCTCATACGCACTGCGCACCAAATCGTGAAGAGACCTTCTGGGGCGAGAGAAACATTCTGTAACTTAATTTCACAAGCACAGCATACACCAAAAGTCAGGGACATTTGTTAGTATCTGTGTACTTTGAGGAATGCCAATTTTACCTGCATCAGAAAAAGGGGGCAGCTTGTCCTGGCCCGTGACTCAGTTGGTTGAGCATCGTCCTGTGCACTGAAAGGTTTCCCCTTCAGACACATACTTAGGTTTTGGTTTCAATTCCCGGTTGGGGTGCATGTGGGAGACAACCGCTCCATGTTCCATTCTCACATCAATGGTTTTCTTTCTCCCCCTTCCTCTCTCTCTAAAAGCAATAAAAGCATGCCCTCCAGTGAGGTCTAAAATAAGGGAGCAACTGTTGTAGTAGGATATTTGTTCCCAAAGCCGTTAGATACAAGAAAATAAAAAGGAGCATAAGTTCTCCGCACCTTCATGGGGCAGCTACACCCACTCGTTCCTGCGGCATCGGTAACCACTACGCATAAAACACCAACCGGCTCTTTAAGAAAAAAACAACTGCTACACACAGTTTTCACACTGGTGTTTTGTGTTTTGAGTTAGAAGAGAAAATAAATGCTGTCCAAGCACAGAAATGGCTAAATTAAATTTCTACGCTCTTTCGCACACATTTCAAAAGTTAGCATCTTGCCAAAACCGGTTTGGCTCAATGGATAGAGCGTCGGCTTGGGGACTGAAAGGTCCCTGGTTCAATTCCGGTCAAGGGCATGTACCGTGGTTGCGGGCATATCCCCAGTAGGGGGTGTGCAAGAGGCAGCTGATCGATGACTCTCTCTCATCGATGTTTCTAACTCTCTATCCTTCTCTCTTCCTCTCTGTACAAAATCAATAAAATATATATATTTTTAAAAAGTTAGCATCTTGTTATGGATGACCCCCTACGAGGCAATGTGTACGTTTAAGTTTCTGTTCCAACTGGAACACAGTCTTGAACCACAAGACAGATTTAACCCACAAATGGAGATCTTGTCTTATTCTGAGGAAAGGTGATGGCAAAAGGGAGACAACAATTGAACCCAAGACCTTTCAGTGCACAGGAACATGGAGCAGTGTCTCCCTCATGCACCCCACCCGGAACTGAAACCAAACCTAAGTATGTGTCTGAAGGGGAAACCTTTCAGTGCACAGGAGGATGCTCCACCAGCTGAGTCACGGGCCAGGACAAGAAAGCAAGTTCTGTGAGGTTTCTTGTTTGTTTTATATTTTCATTTATTTTAAAAAATATATTTTACTAATTTCAGAGAGGAAGGGAGAGGGTGAGAGAGAAACATTACTGATGAGAGAAAAATCATTGATCAGCTGCCTCCTGCACACCCCACACTGGGGGTTGAGCCCACAACTCGGGCATATGCCCAGATCAGGAATCGGGTTCATAGGTTGACGCTCAACCACTGAGCCACACTGGCTGGGCTTAAATTTTTTATTGATTTGAGAGAGAAAGAAAGAGAGAGAGAGAGAAACACTGACTCGTTGTTCCACTTATTTATGCACTCACTGGTTGATTCTTGTATGTGCCCAACTAGGGATTAAATACAAAACCTTGGCGTATTGGGATGACCCTCTAACCAACTGAGCTACTTGTCCAGGGCCTTTTTGTGAGTTTGTTTTTTATTTAAAAAATTTTTTTTTATTGATTTCAGAGAGGAAGGGAGACGGAGCGAGAGAAACATCAATGAGAAAAGAGAACCATTGATCTGCTGTCTCCTGCATGCCCCCCCACTGGGGATTGAGTCCACTTGCCCTTCACCAGATCAAACCCGTGACACTTCAGTCCACTGGCCGACTCTATTCACTAAGCCAAACCAGTTAAGACTGTGAGTTTTGTTTATTTTTTAAAATTTTTTAAAATAAATCTTTGCCGGGACTGGTTTGGCTCAATGGATAGAGCGTCGGCTTGGGGACTGAAGGGTCCCGGGTTTGATTCCGGTCAGGGGCATGTACCTTGGTTGCGGGCATATCCCCAGTGGGGTGTGTGCAAGAGGCAGCTGATCGATGACTCTCTCTCATCGATGTTTCTAACTCTCTATCTCTCTCCCTTCCTCTCTGTATAAAAATCAATAAAATATATTAAAAAAAAAAAATAAATCTTTATTGTTCATATTATTACAAAAGTTCATTTTCCCCCCTCCACCAGGTTCCTACACCACCCTCTGACCTTTCCCCACCCCTCATTGTCCTCATCCATAGGTGCACAGTGTATGTTCTGTCTCTTCCCACACCCCCACTCATCTTTTCCCCGAGAATCGTCAGTCCACTCCCTTTCCATACCTCTGATTCTATTATAGTCAAGTTAATATTGTTCATCAGGTTTTTTAATTCCCTTGGTTTTTAGATTCACTTGTTGATAGTTAGGTATTTGTTGTTCATAATTTTTATCTTTATTTTTTTTCTCTTCCGAAAGAACCCCCTTCAGCAATTCATATAATTCTGGTTTTGCGGTGATAAACTCCTTTAGCTTTTTTTAATTTGTGAAGCTCTTTATCTGGCCTTCGTTTTTGAGTGATAGCTTTGCTGGGTAGAGTATTTTTGGCTGTAGGTTCTTGCTATTCATCACCTTGAATACTTCTTGCCATTCCCGTCTGGCCTAAATGGTTTCTGTTGAGAAATCAGCTGACAATCATATGGGTGTTCCTTTATAGATAACTACCTGCTTTTCTCTTGCTGCTTTTAATATTCTCTCTTTGTCCTTTGCTCTTGGAACTTTAATTATGATGTGATTTGGTGTGGTCCTCTTTGGATTCCTTTTGTTTGGGGTTTTGCGCACTTCCTGGACTTGTAAGTCTATTTCTTTCACCAGGTGTGGGAAGTTTTCCAATATGTTTCCGGTATCTTGCTCTCTTTCTTCTTCTGGTACTCCCATAATTCTGATGTTGGTTCGTTTGAAATTGTTCTAGAGGTTTCTTACACTCTCTTCAACTTTCTGGATTCTCTTATCTTCTTGCTTTTGTGGAGGAGTGTGCTCTGGCTCTTTGTGTTCCAAATCTTTGATTTGATTCTTGCAATCTTCCATTCTGTTTTTAGGACTCTGTATAATATTTTTTATTTCAGACAATGTATTCTTTATTTCTAGTTGATCCCTTTTCATATCTTCATAGGTCCGTTTATTTTATTGGCTTTTTCTAGGAAATTCTTGAAAAACCTTATAAGTGTGGTTTTGAACTCTATATCTAGTCACTTTTTGTCCTCCATTTCTTTCGTTTGTAATCTGTTTCCTTGTCTCGGCATTTTTGCTGCTTCCCTGAGTTGGTAGGGTGGCTTAGTGTGCTAAGGTGTCCTATATGGTTCAATAAGTCAGCCTCCCAGTTACCTGAGGTAGACAATCTTGGTGTAGCCTTTTGTGGGTTGTCTGTGCAGTCTTGTTGTTAAGCCTTGCTTGTTGTTGGTATCACTGGGAAGTGTTGATCTCCAAGCCAATTGGCTATGAGAATCAGAAGTGTCTCAGCTATGCCAAAACCGGTTTGGCTCAGTGGTGGAGCGTCGGTCTGCGGACTGAGAGGTCCCAGGTTCGATTCCGGTCAGGGGCATGTACGTGGGTTGCGGGCACGTCCCCGGTAGGGGGTGTGCAGGAGGTGGCTGGTCAGTGTTTCTCTCTCATTGACATTTCAGGCTCTCTATCTCTCTCCCTTCTTTTCTGTAAAAAATCAATAACAATATATTTTTAAAAAAGAAAGAAAGCCAGGACCGGTTTGGCTCAATGGATAGAGCGTCGGCTTGGGGACTGAAGGGTTCCGGGTTCGATTCCAGTCAAGGGCATGTACCTTGGTTGCGGGCAGATCCCCAGTAGGGGGTGTGCAAGAGGCAGCTGATCGATGACTCTCTCTCTCGATGTTTCTAACTCTCTATCTCTCTCCCTTCCTCTCTGTACAAAATCAATAAAATATATTTTAAAAAAAAAGTGTCTCAGCTAGGAGGGTTTTTGTATTCTGCTTGGATGGGGCGGAGTCTCGGGGTGGCACAGACAAGCCTTTGTGAATCCCTCAAGATTGGTTGCAGGCGCGCGCACCTCTTTGGTATAGGCACAAACTTTGGATTCCTGCCTGTCCCTCCCTAGGAGAGTCCTATTTGCTGCGAATGAGAAAGCTAGCCACTGGAAGGGCTTCTGTGCTCCGTTTGGATGGGGCGCAGTCTTGGTTGGTGCAGACAAACTTTGGTCAGCCCCTCCCTACGAGGGTCTGGTTTCTGAGTCCAGCAATAATGACTGCTGGCTTCACACACCTCCGAGAGATCTCTGCCCACTGCCTGACAGTCTGGCCTCTCCCTGTCTGGGGCCGTCTATCAGAGCAATAAGGTGGTTCTGTTTTCCTCCCAAACAAGAAAGCCAGCCACGTGTTAGCTGTTCGCCCTCTGCATGCAGGGAGTAAGCCAGTAGCGAACTCGGGCGGCCACCTTTTTGCACACAGTTCACTGCACCTTCACAGTTCCTGAGGTTCAGCGCGCCTTCTCTCTCCTTCCCAGATGGCAGAGCCTCCTCTTAGCCAGCCGTCCAGCGCTTCAGGGTGATGTTTCCCGTTTTCCAGTTCTAAATTCAAAATTGTTGTGGTAGGCTGCATTTAGGTGTCTACCCTATGCCGCCATCTTGGTTTCTCTCCAATTTTTTTTTTTAAACATCAATCGGTTGCCTTTCCATACACACCCCAGCCAGGGATAGAACCTAAAACCTCTGTGTATACACGAAGATGCTCCAACCAACGAAGCCACACTGGCTAGGAACCACTTGTTTGAAGTAGCACCTCACCACTCTGCTTTACCTAAACCTGTTTCAATTAAATTTCAAAGGCATTTCTGAGACCCAAGCAAGATCTGGGAGCAGCCATGCCACCTGAACTACATATCACAGGTTCATTCCCAATGCTCATTCCAGGAGGGTTCAGCCCCGTGTTAGGCTGGACTTTCGTTAGTAACACTGCATCTTTAAGTATAGACACAGGGCGCCCATGCAGGTCTGTGCAACCTGGTGCAGCTGCTACAAACAGCAGAAGGCACCCAAAGCCAGCAGAGACAGGAGCAGGCATCTGGTAAGCGCAGGGTTTCTACCCTATCTGCCCTATCACGCTGCTGCCAGGGGTCCAAGGCTCAACTCTGCTTCTGTCACCACCCCACTCTGCAGCTTCCCCAACACCCCAAGCTGCAACAGCAAATCACAGCCCAGCACCAGCCTCTGTATCCACCAGCCAGGCTGACAGGCGACTAAGTGAGGGGACCAACCCCGCCCAGGCAAAGGCTCCGCTGATCTCCCTGCTCCCTCCTACCCAGACCTCTGGGCCCTGCAGAGCACGCCGGCCTGGGCAACCCTTCCTGTCAGCCTGCCCCAAGCACACCAGCAGCGCCTGCTGCTGTATGTGGAGCATCCTGGGCTGTGAGTACATTGTCTGTGCTATCAGTTTGTTTAACAAACATTGAAACATCTGCCATGTACCACACTGTCCTCAAAGCTGGGAACTGCCAGCGAATAAAATAAGCAGAGCAGATAACACCCCTGCCCTGTAGGCATGTCCCCAAGGCAAAGAGCACCGGGGAAGGCTGCATTCTGGTGAGCACTGCGCCGTGCATTCTGATTCGTGCTTGCATGTCACCTAGCACAGGTTTATAAAGTTGCTGTGGAATTCAACCGACTGCTGGGGGAAACCCATATACCAATTTTGGAAAAACAGATTTGAAAATATCTTAAAGGAAGTCCATTTCTGTTCCAAGTATTTCATTATATAATTTTACACAGGAATAAATGGAACATGTAGGCCATGACGTGAGCACCGATCTAAACACTAGAAAAGCAACAAAACTTGGACACTTCCTGCACTGTCCAGTGTCCCTGTCCACATCACCTGATTAGCCCCCTTGCTTTAAAATTTGTTCCGGTATGTTTCTCCCTCGCCTATTAATTTAAATTTCTGAGCTTAAGAAAATGGCCTATCACTGTGGGTAGCCTTCTGTGAGCTGCTTCACTCTGCACGTGCTGGATGTAGCTGTAACTCACTCATTTCCGGTACTGGACAAATTGCATGTTGTGAAATGCCCACAATTCCCCAATCCACTGTCCTGGAAGGTGTCAGGTTGGTCCCAGGTCCTATAACAGTGCTGCTCTGCACACCCCTGAGCAGTGCCTGGGGTGCGAGTTTCCTGAGGTCAGGGCCCGGCACGGAAGTCCCAGCGTGAGGCTGGGTCGTGAGGCTGGCTCAAGACCGGGCGATGCAGAAGTTGTCAGCAAGAGTGAACAAACTGCCGAAGCCGGTTTGGCTCAGTGGTAGAGCGTCGGTCTGCGGACTGAAAGGTCCCGGGTTCGATTCCAGTCAAGGGCATGTACATTAGTTGCGGGCACATCCCCAGTAGGGGGTGCAGGAGGCAGCTGGTCAATGTTTCTCATCGACATTTCTAGCTCTCTATCTCTCTCCCTTCCTCTCTGTAAAAAAATCAATAAAATATATTAAAAAAAAAAAAAAAAAAGAGTGAACAAACTGTTACACAATAGCAAACAAGCACAAAAGCTATTCACATCTTCCTTCCTTAGGAAATCCAAATGAGATTTGGATTTCCTACAATGAGATACCACCACAATGAGATACCACCACACACCTACTGGAACCACACTTACTAGCTAGAACAGCTTAAAAAAAGACTGGCAAGACCAAGAGCTGGTGACGGTGAACTATACCCAGACTTCACACAGCCGGGGAACGCGGAATGGGACGGCCATTCTGGAAAAGACTCTAGAAGTTTCCTATAAAGTAAAAACCAGACTCATCACATAAATCCCAACCCTAAGCATTTGCCCAAGAGAAATGGAAATGGCTCACACGAAGAACCTGCTGGTGAATGAGTGTCATCGCCAAGCCCAGCACACGTGTCCTTGTGAACAGGGAGATAAGGGTCCCTGACGTCCCCATTCCACCTGGTGACTCTTAGAACACCGAGCTGCGAGGGGTGTCAGCGCCAGGGCAGGGGATGGTCAGGTCCTCTGAAGGGTGATAGTTATACAAACCTGAGACTACACATAACAAGTTCATTTTCTTCAATGTTTACTGAAAAGTAAAAGAGAAGAATCTGGGCTTGTATTTTATGTTTTATGGTTTACTTTTCTAGTCAGTCATTTTCATGGAAGTATGCACAAGTACCAGCAGTCTGTGACATTGGAAATTAAATATAAAAACCCGGTCCTTCACCACACACAGTTTGGGAGGAACAGATGCAGGGTATGGGACTACCTGTGGACTCCAGGATCCCTGGCAGGCTCGATGTGTCAAGGATGCCAGCTGCTGCCCACTCCCCACTGTACCTCTACAATGCCACGGAGACGCACAGAGTGCCAGGAAGACTCGCCATGGACCCACCCCCACAGGCTGCTGAGGCCAAGTGCTCTGAGCAGTCCGTGGGTGGTGCCATTCCAGGCACAGAGCTGTGGTGTCATGGGCTGCACGCACACAGCCACACACTCACAGATTCTGAACATGCCAAATTTTTGTGAACTTACCCACTTACCCCACCTTTGTTTTTGTCCAATAAATTTGTCTCAATCCCAAGGTCAAAATTAAATTGTCCTAAACTTTCTTCTAAAGTCTTGTCACCCATAGGCAGTCCAATTCGTTTGGAGTCCCAGGAGCCCCGCGTCCCTCCAGCTCGCTGTAGATGCCCGATTGTTGACCAGGAACAACACGGTTTGAGCTGCACTGGGTGTTCCTCGGAGGCTGAGGTGATGTAGTTATGTGGGATTTTCCACTGAGCGGGAGTCGTCATCCCTAACCCCGTCTGGGTCCAGGACCCACGGTGTTCTCTTCCATTCTTAGCACACCCCATTCACACTTCTGCAGTTATCTGAGTTAGTCTCAAAAACTTTTACAAAAGCTACACATGCTTTGGTATTTGGTATTTTGTATTTTAATCCTCATCTGAGGATATTTTTCCATTGATTTTTAGAGAGAGGAAGAGAGAGGGAAGGACAGAGAAATGTCAATGTGAGAGAAACACATCAATTGGTTGCCTCCTGCACGTGCACTGACCAGGGCCGGGGAGGAGCCAGCAGCTGGGGCACATGCTCTTGACTGGAACTGAACCTGGGACATTTCAGTCCGCTGGCCAAAGCTCTACCCTCTGAGCCAAACCAGATAGGGTGGTATTTCTAACACTCCATTAGATAACACTACTTAAAATGTTAATGTCAGCATCCCCAAGCCAGGTTTTAGGGCCTGAAGACTGGGTGATGCTGACCAGTAGCATGAAGGCCACACTAGGGTCCTCACTGCCTCTGAGATGCAGAGGCCCCCCAGGACCACACGTCTGCCCTCACCTCAGGGACAGGCAAGAGAAAGCCGATGCGCTGGGAGCAGGGACCCTGGTCCAGAATACACGCAGCATCCACAAGTGGAAGTAATGTTGAATTTTATGGATCTTCAGGTATAAACTCACAGACAAGCAAGTTCAAAAATTTTTTAAATAGCCGAAACCTGTTTAGCTCAGTGGATAGAGTGTGGGTCTGTGGGCTGAAAGGTCCCAGGTTCGATTCAGGTCAAGGGCATGTACCTTGGTTGCGGGCACATCCCTGGTAGGGGGTGTGCAGGAGGCAGCTGGTCGATGTTTCTGTCCCATCGATGTTTCTAGCTCTCTATCCTTCTCCCTTCTTCTCTGTGGAAAATCAATAGAATATATATATTTTTAAAAATTTTTAATATATTTTATTGATTTTTTTTTTTAAGAGAAAAAGGGAGAGGGAGAGATAGAAACATCAATGATGAGAAACATTATCAATTGGCTGCCTCCTGCACATCCCCCACAGGGGATCGAGCCCACAACCCAGGCATGTGCCCTGAATGGGAATCAATTAGTGACCTCTTGGTTCCTGGCTCAATGCTCAACCACTGAGCTACACCAGCTGGGCAAATTCAAATTTATGATCACGAAACACAATGTCAATGTCTTTGCCTTAACAAGGTGTAAAGGGAAAGGACAGACAAAACTCGGAAGAAGAGAAGGGGAAGAAGGAAGAAACACCTTCACACTCAACTTGGAGAGACATGTTGTTGACAGGGCAAGACCAAGTCATGTCACACAGAGACCAAGAGACCACGCAAGCAGTTACATGGGGACGGGGCAAAGGTAACTTGTTAGGTGACGAGTCAGTAGCACCTGGCATGCACTGACCACCAGCAAACCCCTCTGGGAAGCAAACTGCTGCTCAGCCTCGCACACCCTGGACCAACCATCCAGACAAAAAACTCTGCTCGAACAAAAATACATCTAGTGTCTCAAGACAGCTCTGTCTAATCCTCAGAGTCTTCATTTAAAATCCACACTGAACTTCTAAGACTCCATGGCCAAAGGACACTGAAGAAGCAGGTAAGGCTGGAGCGCCTGCCAGGAAGGAGCCAGCTGCTGACAGTGCTGGGGACAGTGAGAAGATTAAAAAACTACCTGTCTGAAGGTGTAACTTTGAATTTAATATTTATTCCAAAATAAAATAATATACTGCGGATCAGAAGAAACCGGCCAAAAATGGAACTCCACAGACAATGTGATCAGCTGTCTGTTACCTTTATTCCCAACCTCAAATGGATTTCAAATGTAAACGATTCCTAAAGTCGCTGGAAATACAGGACGCCCAAATACTCCCTTTTCTTCACTCTGAAAATAAAAATCAACAATGAGGCTGAGCCTTAGAACAGAGAGAGAAAAAGGTAAAATGGATTACTTGTTCAGGGACAACCTTCCCACAAATCTTCAAAGAACAAGAGAAACAAAGAACCTAAGTCCCAGGCCAAGGAACTCGCCTACAGAGAAGAGCAGCTAACAAGCATTTTCACATCGATATGCACTATGCTTGGTGGTCACGAAGAAGAGTGTCTTGTATCCTGGACTCAAAGAAAACAAACATCCTGGCCTGGCCGGTGCGGCTCAGTGGATAGAGCTTTGGCCTGTGGACTGAAGGGCCCTAGGTTTGTTTCTGGTCAAGGGCAAGTACTTTGGTGGAAGGCTTCTCCCTGACCCTAGCCCTGGCTGAGCTTGTGCAGGAGGCAACCAGTCAATGTGTTTGTCTGATGTTAATATTTCTGTCCTTCCCTCTCTAAAAATCAGTGGAAAAATATCCTCATGTGAGGATTTAAAAAAAAGAAAAGAAAGAAAGAAAGAAAAAAAAAAAATCTGCCCTCATGACTCACAAGGTCAACAGGAAGCACCAACCCTGGAGCCTGACCACCAAGGGACGGGGACCAGAGCAGATACCCAGAGGAAGGGAAATGCGTGACCCAGGGCCCCACCAAACCTGGGTTTCCAAACTGTAAAATCACTCCTGACAAAACTGTGATTCCCTGGCTGCAGTATTGCCCACACAGTGACTACCTCCCTACACCATGACCAGAATCAAACTGTTCCACTGAATCCCGTCTGAGACCAAGTTCCAGGTGTACCATGACAGCCCACCTGTGACAGCCGCCTATTGTCAGAGGTAGTGAGTGTTACAACACAGGAACACACCTAAAACAGAGCCAGCACACGTGGGACAGAGCTCGTCAGCACTGCTGCGATTTCACCAACACGGCAGCTATCACCCAGGGCTCACTGTGCGCAGACATGACACTTGCCCGGACCCCAGTGAAAGCTCCCGGAGGTCTGCGGGACAGGTACCCAGTCCAGGAGGGTGTTGTGGGGGCTGGAACCTGGCTTTGCCACTGACGGGCTTAGTGACCCGGGCAAGCTACTAAACACGTCCCTGCCAGCTCCTCCACACGGTGTGCCTGTGTCAGCCTGGGGAGAGTGCTTGCGACAGAGACACAATAGCACCAGTCATGACGATGAAGAGCTCCGGTTTACAGATGGGAAGACACAAAGTGACATGCTCAGCCACAGAGCTGCGGAGCGGTAGGGTTGTGACCAAATCCTAGCCGGGCTCCCAAGCACCATACAATCTGACTGTCAGTTACTGTTGTCCACACAGGGTAATTCTCGCTAGTTCTGAGCACAGATCTTGCTTTTTTTTTTTTTTTTTGTATTTGTTACCTGGAGAGGCATAGTATCATTCTTATTGAGAAGATCTTGCCTTCTTGTACAATAATTTTTGTATTTTACTAACCACTTATTTATTTTTATTTTTTATTTTTTTAATATATATATTTTATTGATTTTGTACAGAGAGGAAGGGAGAGAGATAGAGAGTTAGAAACATCGATGAGAGAGTCATCGATCAGCTGCCTTTTGCACACCCCCTATTGGGGATATGCCCGCAACCAAGGTACATGCCCTTGACCGGAATCGAACCCGGGTCCCTTCAGTCCCCAAGCCGAAGCTCTATCCATTGAGCCAAACCGGTCTCGGCCACTTATTTATTTTTAAGTAAAAATAAATACGCATGTGCACTGGCCAGATAGTTCAATTGGTTGAACCAAAAAGGTTGTGGGTTCAATTTCTGGTCAGGGTACGTACGGGAGGCAACCACTCAATGTTTTTCTTTCTAAAATCAGCATAACCTCGCCGAAACTGGTTTGGCTCAGTGGACAGAGCATCAGCCTGCGGACTGAGGGGTCCCAGGTTCGATTCCAGTCAAGGGCGTGTACATTGGTTGTGGGAACATCCCCGGTGGGGGGTGTGCAGGAGGCAGCTGGTCGATGTTTCTCTCTCATCAATGATTCTAGCTTTCTATCCCCTCTCCCTTCCTCTCTAAAAAAAAATCAATAAAATAATTTAAAAAAAATAAAATCAGCATAACTTCATGTGAGGATTAAAAAAAATACTAATAAGAATATGTTTATACACAAGGTCTGTAATGTTGGTTATAATTTTTTTTTAAATATGTATTTTATTGATTTTGTACAGAGAGGAAGGCAGAGAGACAGAGAGCCAGAAACATCGATGAGAGAGCGTCATCGATCAGCTGCCTCTTGCACACCCCCCACTGGGGATATGCCCGCAGCCAAGGTACATGCCCTTGACCGGAATCGAACCTGGGTCCCTTCAGTCCCCAAGCCGACGCTCTATCCACTGAGCCAAACCGGTCTCGGCTGTTGGTTATAATTTTTTGATGTGGAGCTCCAACACTAGTATTCTTGTTACATACATATTCTTGTTTGTTTGTTTGTTTTATTTTATTGATTTTTTTACAGAGAGGAAGGAAGAAGAATAGAGTTAGAAACATCAATGAGAGAGAAACATCGATCAGCTGCCTCCTGCTCACCCCCTACTGGGGATGTGCCCGCAACCAAGGTACATGCCCTTGACCGGAATTGAACTCAGGACCTTTTAGTCCACAGGCTGACGCTCTAGTCACAGCCAAACCGGTTTCGGCCCTGTTGCATACATTTAGATGTAAAAGGTATTTTACTTTTCCGGGGAAATCTGTCTTCAGAACTTTAGGGGACATCTAATTAGGGGAGGTTAACTGGGCTCAACAGACTTGAGGTGAGCTGTCAGCTGGGTGGCCCATTCTGAAGTAAGGTTAGGACAGTCACCGGTCCATTCAGGGAGGAGACGGTGGGTCTGGTGAAGTGGCGGTGCTTCACCATGCTGACTGCAACCAAGGTAAGATACGCCATAAGTCAGAGGTGCAGATCACAGACACATTTCCCCCAAACTAGAGTATGTCAGAAGCATGGCCCTGCAGTCCACACACGTGCATCACAGTCCACAGCCACCAACACAGCCCCCTCAGATGATATGCCATAGTTGCCCTTGACATTTTTATAAAGGAAGAGCTGCCTGTGGAAGAAAGATGTTGCTGGTACCAGCCACTTCGGGCTACCCAACTGTCAGGAAAGGCCAGAGAAAACTGCGCTGTTTTCAGAGCTGTAAATCCTGTGTGCTGTCGTTTTAACGTGTGTGACAGTTCTATGTGTGTGTTCTTCAATACCACACCTTTATACTAAGGAAATATGTAGCTCTCAGTTTCCTTATCTATAAAATTGGATAATAGCTACCTTGTAAGTCTGCTCTAGGGATTCTGGCTGATGCACACTTAGTACAACCCATGCCTCGGGGGACAGAAGGCACCCTCAACGAGTTTCATGAGAAAATGTTTCAAACAGGGAGCAACTTTACTTGGACTAGTTAAGAAATACTTTACGCCGAAACCGGTTTGGCTCAATGGACAGAGCGTCAGCTTGGGGACTGAAGGGTCCCGGGTTCGATTCCAGTCAAGGGCATGTGCCTTGGTTGCAGGCATATCCCCAGTGGGGGGTGTGCAAGAGGCAGCTGATCAATGACTCTTTTTCATCGATGTTTCTAACTCTGTATCTCTTTCCCTTCCTCTCTGTACAAAATCAATAAAATATATTTAAAAAAAAAGAAAAAAAAGAAATACTTTACAAAACCAAGATGGCGGCATAAATACATGAACTGCTGCCTCGCACAACTATTTCAAAACTACAACTAAAAGACAAAACAGACATCATCCAGAACCACAGGAAGGCTGGCTGAGTGGAAATTCTACAACTACTAGGAAAAAGAAAAGCACACTGAGACTCACAAGAGCTGCGAAAGGCAGAGGTATGGAAGCGTGCATGTGGAGAGGGCTGGCAACTGAGTATGTGGCTGGCTTTTTCAAGCAGGAGGGAGACAAAAGCTCCCGACTGCTCTGAACTCCAGCTCCAGGAGACTCTAGGGACCCAGACTCATACAGGAAGAAACTGGACTGTCTGGCATCGGGCAGAACTTGAAGGCGGCTTTCTCTCAGAGGTGCTTGCGGCGATTACCGCGGGACACTGAGACCCAGGGGTGTCTTAGGGCAGGGCTGACGGGAAGCCATTGCTGAGCGCAGAACTTTTGCATATGTCTACCCCGGCTCAGCGGGGATTCAAGAGGTTGCAGGAAGAGCCCCCCTGACGGAGTCAGTGGGGCTCTGTCCGAGAACAACATAATGGTTGGGAATGTGGTCATTTTCGGGCCCAAAGGGACCCTATTTGAGGATGGAACATTTAAGCTTATAATAGAATTCACTGAGGAATATCCTAATAAACCACCTATGGTTAGATTTGTCTCTAAGATGTTTCATCCAAATGTCTATGCAGATGGTGGTATATGTCTGGACATAATTCAGAACCGGAGTCCAACTTATGTGTCTTCCATTTTAACATCAATACAGTCTCTATTGATGAGCCCAATCCCAATAGTCCAGCAAACAGCCAGGCCACTCAGCTGTATCAGGAGAACATGCAAGAATGTGAGAAACGTGTCTCTGGGATAGTAGAACAGAGCTGGCGTGATTGTTGACTTGGGTTTAGCAAGTAAAGAGGCTGGGCAAATGAAAACCATATATTGATGTGTTTGTCTCCTTATTCCTCAGTGTCATCACATTTACTTGCATTAAAAGCAAAATAATATTCTGCTGTTTCCATCTTCTCTCGCCAAACTTTTCCTACCCCTTCTACCTTCTTCTTAAAAAAAAAAAATAAAAATAAATAAATATATATATATATACACACATATATATATATATTATTGATTTTTCACAGAGAGGAAGAGAGAGAAATAGAGTGATAGAAACATCGATGAACATGCCCTTGACCGGAATCGAACCCAGGACCTTTCAGTCCGCAGGCTGACACTCTATACACTGAGCCAAACCGGTTTCGGCCCCCTTCTATCTTCTTTTTTTTTTTTTTTTTAAATATATTTTATTGATTTTGTACAGAGAGGAAGGGAGAGAGATAGAGAGTTAGAAACATCAATGAGAGCCGGGACCGGTTTGGCTCAATGGATAGAGCGTCGGCTTGGGGACTGAAGGGCCCCGGGTTCGATTCCGGTCAAGGGCGTGTGCCTTGGTTGCGGGCATATCCCCAGTAGGGGGTGTGCAGGAGGCAGCTGATCGATGACTCTCTCTCATTGATGTTTCTGACTCTCTATCTCTCTCCCTTCCTCTCTGTACAAAAATCAATAAAATATATTAAAAAAAAAAGAAACATCGATGAGAGAGAGTCATAGATCAGCTGCCTCTTGCACACCCCCTACTGGGGATATGCCCGCAACCAAGGTACATGCCCTCAACCGGAATCCAACCCGGGACCCTTCAGTCCCCAAGCCGAAGCTCTATCCATTGAGCCAAACCGGTTTCGGCCCTTTCTATCTTCTTATTGAACATCAAAAACACCCGCTATGAGATCAAATGTACTGTAACTGGGTTACGTGCAAAAATTATTAATGCTTAATTCCTTTTCTGTTGTATCTCACCTCCAGCTGTGGGGCAGTATTTTGTTAACATACTTTAAACTAAACTCCTTAAACAAATTGTTATACAAGTGGTGCTTCTGCATAGCTTGATAACCAGGATGTTATTTTTAACAAAATGATTTAAGTGTTCCATCCTGGCTGAGACCCTTGTATTGGGCCTAGAAGTGAACATTTGGAATATGGCCTGTAGAAAACAGAGAAACAAATCCATATAAACATCCACTGTGAAAGAGATGAAAGTTAAAAATGCATTATTTCTAAGGTCTAGCCAATATGCATTACAAGGTGGTATTTGTTGGTAGGAACGAGATTGTTAAAGGACTCAGCCAGAGGAGTACAGTCACTGTAGTAATGACACATCCCCTCCTTGCAAGATATTCACTGGACACACCCATGCTAAGTTTCAGACTACAGTCGGCCTCTGTATCTGCAGGTACCACATCCATGGATTCAATCAATCCCAGGTTAAAGATATTCGGAGATGGGGGAAGCTTTGTTATCGCTGATGTATACTAGGTAGTTAAGCCTCTGATGGTTGTGTCTGTTCTGATGAATACCTAGGGACGACTGTATTGGAAGTCTTCCGGATTTTACTTTTTAAAGAGGTGTGGGAGCAGAGGAATGGAAATATATTTTTAAAGTGGGGAGGCTGGTGATCCTTTAATTTTTTTAAAGTAGTGCTACCTTAGATGAACAAATTTATAATTTCCCCTCATTGTTTAGTTTTAACCCAATGAAAAGAGTGTATCTGTGGCATACTATTTTCCACGAAAATACTGAATTAATGCTGCATGATTTAGTTTCTTCTTTCCTTTCAGTATTATAAGAACCTTAAAGTCAATGTTTGCAATCTTTCTTTGGATATTTATTTATTTCAAATGGAACTTGCTTTTAAGTGACGACGACATGCACTTGGGGGTGGGTGGATGGGAGTTCTCATTTGTTTTGAAATCCCACATTAATGAGCATGATAAACTGTTACTGCTGGCACTGGCTTTACCCCAAGTGGCTAAGTGGCACTGTCTGACTCTCTACTCTTAAGTCCCCTAACCCCCATCCTTTCCCTTCCCATTGACTTGGGACAGCCCTTGTAGACATGCCAATCACAGTGGTAAAGGGGGCAAGAGAGAGGTCATAGTGCATGGGGTTCAAGGTCACAGTGGGAGGAGCAAAGGGGATCACAGTGCAAGTTAATCAGGTCCTTCCTTCTGCTCAAGTCCAGTTGTCTGCCACGGCAGTGTGACCCATGGCGGACGACCCAGGAGGTGGTGACGGCGGCAGCATTCTTTCTGGCCCACATTTACCTGCGCTGTTTGAAGCTTTGTGACCCATCAGGACCCAAAGGCTGTCTGGTCACATTACTGGGCTGCCTGCTATCTTCGGGTTGGGAGATCCTGGTTGGCCTGTTGAGGATGGGTTTCTCTTGTTCCTCCTCAGGGCTGGCGCTGCCCAGGATGCGCTTCCGGGCTTCTACATACTCTGCCTACCGCTGTACTAGGGACTTGACCGAAAGGGCTGGCCTGCTGGTGGAGTTGGGGCTGCTGACCACACCATTGCTGGTGGGCCTCTTGAGGATGCGGATCTGAGGGGGGGACCGGTGGGAAGGCTATCGTCCTGAATCACAATGGGCATTTTGGGAGGAGATTTGGATTTCCTCTCTTTTTATGTGATCTTTTTTTTCCAACCGTCTGTCTATTTCCCCGCTGTTTGCCGCCTCCTCCCAGCTCTCAGCAACCTCCTCATCTTCCATCTTACTCACAGCTTCCCCTCCTCCCTTGGATATTTATACTTTTATTTATTTATTTATTTATTTATTTTTTTAAAAAAATATATTTTATTGATTTTGTACAGAGAGGAAAAGAGAGTGATAGAGAGTTAGAAACATTGATGAGAGAGAATCATCGATCAGCTGCCTCTTGCACACCCCCTACTGGGGATGTGCTCACAACCAAGGTACATGCCCTTGACTGGAATCGAACCCGGGACCTTTCAGTCTGCAGGCCGACGCTCTATCCACTGAGCCAAACCGGTTTCAGCTGGATATTTATACTTTTAAATAGTACCTTTTAAGTAGCAGTGTGGGACAAGGCTTGTAAATGTTTTATATATATATATATATATTTTTTTTTTTTAATTGATTTTGTACAGAGAGGAAGGGAGAGAGATAGTTAGAAACATCGATTAGAGTGAGTCATTGATCAGCTGCCTCTTGCACACCCCCTACTGGGGATGTGCCCGCAACCAAGGTACATGCCCTTGACCGGAATCGAAGCCAGGACCCTTCAGTCCCCAAGCCGACACTCTATCCATTGAGCCAAACCGGTTTCGGCATGGCTTGTAAATGTTTTCTCTAAATGTTCCACTGTCACCTTGTGTCCATTTATCACTCTTCTAAATCTAACTTTGCACAAGTAATCCATGTAAAAACTGTACATTTTTCAAAACTTGTAAATAAAAATAAACTTACAATGGAATACTATGCTGCCATAAAAAAGAAGGAATTCTCATCATTTGCAGCAACCTGGATGGAATTGGAGAACATCATGCTGAGTGAAATAAGCCAGTCAATGAAAGAGAAACATCACATGACCTCACACATTTATGGATAATAAAGAACATTATAAACTGATGAACCAAAAGATATAGAGACAGTAAAGCAACAAGCAGACTGTCAAATTACAGCGGGGGGGGGGGGGGGGGGGTAGGGAGATCTGGGGTAGATAATAGATCAACTGAAGGACTTGTATACAAGCATATAAGTACAACCAATGGACACAAAACTCTGGGGAGGGAGGGTATGAATGGGAGGGGGGGAATGGTAAGATATGTACACAGATAATAATTTAATAAAAAATGAAAAAAAACTTAAACTTAAAAAAAAATTAAGCATATGCTGACTGAAATAAAAAATAATATACAGAGATCCAACAGGAGACTAGAGGATCCCAAGAATCAAGTCAAAGATCTGAAATACAAAGAAGCAAAAAACACCCGACTGGAAAAGCAAAAAGCAAAAAGAATCCAAAAATATGAAGACAGTGTAAGGATCCTCTGGGGAAACTTCAAGCGAACCAACATCCAAATTATGGTGGTGCCAGAAGAAGAGAGAGAACAAGATATCGGAAACCTATTTGAAGAAATAATGACTGAAAGCTTCCGCCACCTGGTGAAAGAATTAGACTTACAAATCCAGAAGCGCACAGAACCCCAAACAAAAGGAATCCAAAGAGGACCACACCAAGACACATCATAATTAAAATGCCAAGAGCAAAAGACAAAGGGAGAATATTAAAAGCAGCAAGAGGAAAACAGTTAATTACCTACAAGGGGGCACCCATACGATTATCAGCTGATTTCTCAACAGAAACTATACAGGCCAGATGAGAGTGGCAAGAAATATTCAAAATGATGAATAGCAAGAACCTACAACCAAGAGTACTCTACCCAACAAAGCTATCATTCAGAATTGAAGGTCAGATAAAGAGCTTCACAGACAAGAAAATGCGGAGTTCATCCCCACCAAACCAGTATTATCTGAAATGCTGAAAGGTATTCTTTAAGAAGAGAAAGAAGAAAAAGATTAAGATAAAAACTGTGAACAACAAATACATATCTATCAACAAGTGAATCCAAAAATCAAGTAAATAAAAAATCTGACGAACAGATAAACTGGTGAATATAAGAACCAGGGGCATAGAAAGGGAGTGGATTGACATTCTTGGGGGGAAAGAGGTGTGGGAAGAGATTGGACAAAAACCATACACCTAACGCCTAAACCTGTTTGTCTCAGTGGATAGAGCGTCGGCCTGTATACTGAAAGGTCCCGGGTTTGATTCTGGTCAAGGGAATGTACCTTGGTTGCAGGCACATCCCCAGTAGGGAGTGTGTAAGAGGCAGCTGATCGATGATTCTTTCATCAACGTTTCTCTCTATCCCTCTCTCTTCCTCTCTGTAAAAAAATCAATAAAATATATTTTTAAAAAAATTGTACATCTATGGATGAGGACAGTGGGGGGTGGTACGGGCAGACGGTGGGATGGGAACTGGGGGAAAAAGAGGAACAATTGTAATAATCTGAACAAAAAATATTTATTTTAAAAAAATACTTCACAGATAACTGTCATCTTTATTTTATTTATTTATTTTTTAAATATATATTCTATTGACTTTTTACAGAGAGAAGAGAGAGGGACAGAGAGTTAGAAACATCGATGAGAGAGAATCATCGATCAGCTGCCTCTTGCACACCCCCCACTGGGGACGTGCCCGCAACCAAGGCACATGCCCCCGACCAGAATCGAACCTGGGACCCTTCAGTCCACAGACTGATGCTCTATCCACTGAGCCAAACCGGCCTCGGCATAACTGTCATCTTTAAACTGTAGAATTTCCAGTTTCATTTCAAAATGAAAAAGGACTATTAAATTTTACATTAAAAAAGGTTTTAATTTTACTTGTGATGAGCCTCCTGAGTCAAAGTATAAGATGAATACAGTCTAGTAAAAATCTATATCTAGCCCTAGCTGGTTTGGCTCAGTGGATAGAGCATTGGCCTGCAGACTGAAGGGTCCTGAGTTCGATTCTGGCCAAGGGCAAGTACCTCAGTTGCAGGCTTGATCACCAGTAAGGGTTGGGCAGGAGGCAGCCAAGTGATGATGTTCCTCTCTTATGTTTCTAACTTTCTATCCCTCTCCCTTCTTCTCTCTCTAAAAATGTCAATAAAAACATATTTAAAAAGCAAGTTTTTTTTAAAATAAATCTTTATTGTTCATGCTATTACAAATGTTCCTCATTCCCCCCCCCCCATTGCTCCCCTCCACCAGGTCCCACCCCACCCTCTGCCCTTTCCCCACCCTCCATTGTCCTCATCCACAGGTGCACAGTTTATGTTCAGTCTCTTCCTGCACCCCCACTCCCCTTTTCCCCAAGAATAGTCAGTCTACTCCCCTTCCATACCTCTGATTCTATTATATTCACCAGTTAATATTGTTCATCAAGTTTTTTAATTCCCTTGGTTTTTAGATTCACTTGTTGATAGTTACGTATTTGTTGTTCATAATTTTTATCTTTATTTTTTTTCTCTTCAGCAATTCATATAATTCTGGTTTTGCGGTGATGAACTCCTTTAGCTTTTTATTTATTTATTAGTGAAGCATTTTATCTGGCCTTCGATTCTGAGTGATAGCTTTGCTGGGTAGAGTATTTTTGGCTGTAGGTTCTTGCTATTCATCACCTTGAATATTTCTTGCCATTCCCATCTGGCCTGCATGGTTTCTGTTGAGAAATCAGCTGACAATCGTATGGCTGTTCCTTTATAGGTAACTACCTGCTTTTCTCTAGCTGCTTTTAATATTCTCTCTTTGTCCTTTGCTCTTGGAATTTTAATTATGATGTGTCTTGGTGTGGTCTTCTTTGGATTCCTTTGGTTTGGAGTTCTGTGTGCTTCCTGGACTTGTAAGTCTAATTCTTTCACCAGGTGGGGGAAGTTTTCTGTCACTATTTCAGTATGTTTTCAATATTTTGCTCTCTCATCTTCTAGGACCCCCATAATTCTGATGTTGGTTTACTTGAAGTTGTCCCAGAGGTTTCTTACATTAGCTTCAACTTTCTGGATTCTCTTGTCTTCTTGCTTTTGCAGAGGAGTGTCTTCTGGCTCTTTATGTTCCAAATCTTTGACTTGATTCTTGCGATCTTCCATTCTGTTTTTAGGACTCTGTATAATATTTTTTATTTCAGACAATGTATTCTTTATTTCTTGTTGATCCCTTATTACTTCTTGTTGATCCCTTTTCATCTCCTCATAGGTCTTATCGACCTTTTCTAGGAAATTCTTGAAAAACCTTATAAGCGTGGTTTTGAACTCTATATCTAGTCTCTTCTTTTCCTCCATTTCTTTTGTTTGTGATCTATTTCCTTGTCTCGGCATTTTCACAGCTTCCCTGAGTTGGTAGGGTGGCTTTGTGTGCTAAGGTGTCCTACATGGTTCAGTGGGTCAGCCTCCCAGTTACCTGAGGTAGACAGTCTTGGTGTAGCCCTTTGTGGGCTGTGTGTGCAGTCTTGTTGTTAAGCCTTGCTTGTTGTTGGTATCAGTGGGAAGTGTTATCTCCAAGCCAATTGGCTATGAGGATCAGAAGTGTCTGAGCTAGGAGGGTTTCCTTATTCTGCTTGAAAGCTTGTCTGTGCCACCCCGGAGTCTCGTGTATTTAAAAAATAAAAAAAATTAAAAAAATTTTCACCCTAGTAAAAAACAAAAACAAAAAACCAAATACAAAAACAAAACATAGGTTATGCCGCTAAGCTCTTCCAATAATCCTACCTAATAAAAGAGTAATATGCAAATTAACCATCACTCTGCTACAACCACCAGCAACACCCACCAGCCAGTCAGAGTGAGTATGCAGATAAACCCAACCAAGATGCTACACCACAGAGAGCAGGAGGGAGGCTTGGGTCCCCCAGGTAACAGAAGAAGCCAAGATTTCCGCCTGCCCTAGCCAGCCTAAGCCTCCACTCAAGGCTACAAAGTTTCAATTATAGAAGGTAAACAAATCCAAACAAAAACGGCTGCTGGCCACAGAGCGAGCAGGAGGCTTGGCTCTGCTCCAGGCTATAAAGTTTCAATTGTAGAAGGTAAATAAATTCCAGATACTTCTTCTTGGGTACCAGGGGGCTTGGCTGGCCTGCAAACCAACACAGACCCCTCGCCCAGGCCACCCCACACCCTAAAGGAATGCTCACTCTGATATGGGACATCTCTTCAGGGCAAACCAACTGGCCCCCACAAGTGCACCAGGTCTCTATACTATCTAATAAAAGAGTAATATGCAGATTGACCATCACTCCAACACATAAGATCCTACCCCATGTGGACACAAGATGGCCAGCAGGGGAGGGCAGTTGGGAGGCACCAGGCCTGCAAGGGAGGGAAGTTGTGGGCAATCAGGCCAGCAGGAGAGGGCAGTTGGGCGAGACCAGGCCTGCAAGGAAGGGCAGTTGGAGGCGATCAACCCTGCAGGGGAGGGCAGTTAGGGATGACCAGGCCGGCAGAGGAGGGAAGTTAGGGGCAAACAGGCTGGCAGGGGAGCAGTTAGACATCAATCAGGCTGGCATGGAAGTAGTTAGGGGGAGATCAGGCTGGCAGGCAGAAGCAGTTAGGGGCAATCAGGAAGGCAGGCAGGTGAGCAGTTGGGAGCCAGCAGTCCCGGATTCTGAGAGGGATGTCCCAGTTTGGAGAGTGTGCAGGCTGGCTGAGGGACACCACCACCACCACCACAACCACCACCACTTCCCCAGACCCCGTGCATGAATTTCGTGCACCAGGCCTGTAGTAGGAGTAAAAAGAGTAGAAGCTGGTAGTGGCATGTGCCCTCTGCAGAGCAGGGAGCCAGCACTCCTGCCCCATACCTGCAGCTCCTGGTGCTAGCACCTCCAACCCAGGGAGCCTCCATCCCAGCTGGGGCCATCTGCTAGGAGCCCAAGGTGTTGAGCCCCTAACACCTGAACTCAGCCCCATAGCCAGAATAAGACAGGCAATTTTAGTTCTGTTGGAATCACAATGACACAGTCCCCTGCATCCTAACAACCAGTGCACAGGGCAAGGAGAGCTAGCTCTCTAAGAAAGGAGCTGCCTCACGGACAGAGCCAGGGTGGGGCATAGCTGATAGGGCAGCCGGTCAGCATTCCAATCCTCTGACTCCCAGAATGCAACTTTATAACCAATTGGCACAGATTTTCTCCCAACACAGCAGTGGAGACACCAAATGACTGTACATTTCACCCTGTAAACCACCATGTTTGCTGGTGACACATGTTCAATGTAGGAAAATTGTAAGGACAATAAAATTACAAATAACCCATGAGGATGAATAAGTTCATTCACATTCATACATTCAAGGAATAGTCACAATAACTCTCAATGTATCAGATTATTTAAAAATATTATTGGGTTTAACATACAAAGGTTTCTGCCACAGAGCTGTTTTAAAAACCATTCATGTAGACAGATGTGGAATGACATTAGAATTCAGTAAACCTTTAATGTACACAGGTCAGTCCTGAAAAGGAAATTGCTTAGGGCGCCATTTCAGTGACATACAATCTGGGGCTCACTCCTACTTCCCTCTTCAGAAGGAGATGCTGTACTTCATTTTGCAATTTCAGTGTTAACTACCAATATGTTTGCAAAACTCTTAGAATTTAAAACAATTTTATTTGCTGAAGACCTAAACTTATTCATTCTGACAGACCAAGAGGCAAAATGCGCTATTTCACTGGCACAACTTACACAAACAAAATTAATCTGAAGAATAAGGAAAGACTAAATCTAAACTAAAGGTTGTTTGGTAATCTAATCCTTAAATCTTCCAGGTGCCTGACAACAGACCAGGCTAATCCTCTCCAGGATGTCATTACCTAAGAGCTGGCCCTGGCTTAGGAAGGTACAACTATCATGGTTTTTCGCATCTTTGTTACTTATATTCAGGAAACAGGTGATGAAGTATCTTTCCACTTTTCACCTCCTGAACTCCCCCAACTGTAGGCAGGGCAGGTACCTCTCTGTGGTGCCCCTCCCGTGAACCCTACTAGCCTTGTCTTCTTCCAGGAAGGAATTCCTGCACAGACTCCAATGACACAGAGAGCTATGAACAAGCAGGTGTCTGCAGCTCCTAACGTTCTGATCTATCAATAGAAGAAACTAATGAGCCTCATTTGAGGACTGTAGGCTTCCCTTTGATCTGGAGAGCACTGGAGACTCATGCATGAGGCACCATCAAGAGCTAAGAGTCAGTCTCCTGTCTACTTCTTGTGCAAGGACAGGTCATCAGGCTTGACACGGGTCCTCTGAAGACACAGGGGCCCATTTTCTCAGCGGCCTGAGGCTTCATGGCTGAGGTAAGGTCTGCCTACAGCCTCTCACACTCCACGCCCTGCACAGACTACTTTACAGAGAGTCCAGAAATTTTCCAAGGGCCACTGTATCTGTGCGCATCACGTCCACCTTGCTCCCTGGCTTTAGAAGCAAACTCCCACCTCATAAAAGCCTCCCTATCAGGACCAGTCTCGCTGCATTTTAGTCATCATTCAGTAAATACCTGCACCAGGGCAGATGCGAGCCTCTCATGCCTAGCGCTCTAGAGACGCGCCAGAGCAGCTGGTTATGGGGGGATTCTGCAGGGTGGTCAGAACAGGAACCTGTTCAGGAGCCTGAATTCAAGTTCCAGGTCTGAGGGTACCACACACCTGAGCACCCTCTGCAAGTGAGGGGACTCAAGGACCCAAATGGCTGAGAAACATGCAGCACCCACTCAATACCTTAGGAACACAGGAAAACTCACTCCCTGCAAATTCTCGTGGGCATGAGTGAAAGTTCTGAGTCCCTCGGTCCTGAAGGTGTCTCAGCGCCAGGGCAGTCTCTGGAACAGCTCACTGACACTGCTAAGGGATGACCACTCACTCTACTTCATTGACCAATGCCACCAAGTATTAAGACTAACATGAAGGTTTTGATTTTTGGAGGTAATCAAAGACAAAATTTCCAAATGTATTACCAGTGGCAGGTCTGCTTTTAAAACCGTTTAATTTTAAATATATTTTTATTGGTTTCAGAGAGGAAGGGAGAGGGAGAGATAGAAACATCAATGATAAGAGAGAATTGATTGAGCCCAAATGGGCATGTACCATGACCTGGAAGTGAACTGTGACCTCCTGGTTCATAGGTCAGCACTCAACCACTTAACCACGCTGGCTGGGAGAAAACCTTTTTATTTTGAAATCATTATAGAAGTTGAAAGATTTACAGGTCGGTCCCAAGCACCTCTCCAATCTGCCAGTAACTGATGGTCTTCCTTCAGAACCCATGATGATGTCCAAAGGTCATCACACCTATCACTATTGCCAGCAACTGCTCTCTGCATGAAACAGCCTCCCTATGGACCTTACCTTACAGTAAAATACGAAGTTTAACAAATATATTAAGTAGATCACTAGGAGAATTAAGTTGTGGGAAGTCAGGGGACAAAACATGTGACTTTGTTCAGAAACCAGCAAAGAGGTGATGTGGGGGAGGAGTGAGTCAGGGGCTGTGGTGGGAGACAGGGCACAGAGGGGCCGGGTGGCCTGACGGGCATCCTCCCCAAAGGTTCCTTCCCAGTAGAGGCCCGGGCTCCACAGCAGGAGTCCCTCAGCAAGGCTGTCTCCTCCACGTGCGCCAAGTGTCTGCTCAACACATAGCCCTAGGCTCTGGGCCTCGGGTCCTGTAACACACATCTTGTTGGAGCCCAGCCCTGGTCACCATGCCATCCACAGTGACCGATGGGAGACAGAGTCCCAGCAGAACTGCCAGAGCCACCAGAGCCAGCTCTGACCCAGGTGTAAGGAGACCCACACACGCCCAATTCTAAAGTTTCCTGAAGCCTGGCTCCTCATGTCATCTTCCAGGTCACAGAACTCAGTCCCCAAGCTCATGGCAACCTTCAGCAAGAGAAGCAAGTGAGTAAACCTAAGACCTTAATGCAACCCTGGCAGCAGATGGGGCAATTTCTGATTTGATGTTCTTATCATCAAGACGGTTTTTAAACACAATTAGGTGAGGACAGATGTGTAGCAGTTCAGACACAGCATCTCTGAGGTTATGATCAGCTGGTTAAAACGTCCCCAATCAAATATAAACTGGAGACAGAAATGAAACGGAGACTTCTGCTTCCGTAGGACACACTGAACTAATTCCGGAAAACGTTTCTTAGGCGATGAGACAGGGAGCCCAGCCACACCGGACAAACACGCTGGGTCCCAGCAGACCCTCACACCCAGGAAGGCAGACCCCAGGCGTCCGGCGGCGGATGTGGATGGGCGCGCCGCGACCGGGCAGGACCCGGCTGGACGCGAGGCTTCGCGCGGCCCGAGCCCCAGAGCCCCAGCGCCGCCGCCGTGTGGGCGCCCCGCGCCCCGCGCCCCCGCCCCACCCTCACCTTCCCGCCGGCGCGGGGGTCGCCCGCCGCCCGGACCTCTCACCGCCGCGGCCTCCGCGGCCCCGCCCGCTCCCGGCCCCAAGGGAGGGTTGCCATTTCCGGCTGCGGCGCGCGTCCCCCGCCCCGAGGCCTCGCACACCCGCGGCCGCCTCGCCCCGCGGCCCCGCACACCTCGCGACCCTCGCCCCGCCGTCTTCCCGGACTGACGGAGGCCCACAGGGCCCGCCGCGAGCTCACCTGTCCGCGCGCCCGTCCGCCCGCCCGCTCTGTTCCGCGACGCTGGTGGCAGCCGGCCGGTGCGCTCCTCAGCCGGGGCTGCGCCCCAGGGACCCCGGGCGGAGACGGCGGCGGCGGGGGCAGCGGCGGGGGCAGCGGCAGAGGGCGCGGGAGCGGCACCGGCAGACGCGGCGGAGGCGCGCACGCTCACGCACGCATCCGCACCGGCGCGCGCGCCCCCGGAAGGACGTGGGCTTAGCCGGTTCGTAGCGGCCGGCGGGGCCCAGGGCGCCTGCGCCCAGAGCGCGAGGCTGTGGCCCCGCCCACCCGGGGCGGGTTCGGGAGACAGTCCCCGGGCGGTCCGGGACGCGGGCGGAGGGGGCTCCGGGGAACTAGCGGCGCCCGCCCCAGGCAGCGCCTCCGCCGGTCTCGGGCGGGTGGGCTGGTGCCGCCGGGAGCCGCGCAGGGAGCGGGCATTCGTCTTGCAGCCGAGTCTGCATGAGAGAAACGGAACTGTTCCTGTCAAAGAACGGAGACAACTGGTATGAAATGAGCCTCAGGCCGGCACCCCTCCACCCAGCCACTGTGACTGACGTTTGCTCATTCCTGGGGCGACGAGATGGCACTTCCTTCCTTCCTGCTCAGCCATCAGTGCCCTTGCCATCGTCCAGCCACCCTCCCAGAACCACCCACAAACAACTCACCTCCCTCCCTGCTCAGCAGGTGCGAGCCGTGCTCATCCCACTGATCCCGAGGGAGGGGACACCTGCTCATCACCCCTTCCTATCTAGACTCCTTTTGAGTAGGAGTCCCACCATTTATCATGTGCCTGCCTCTGCCCAGTTCAATGGTATTGTCACTTTCCACCCTAGAAGCCACCCAAACAGACCTGGTCAGTGCGCCTTCCACTTTTGCCCACTGGCCATTTTCTGCTCAGAAGCCTGATGACATCCAAGGCTTCCTATAACACTGAGTAAAATCCAAACTGCCAACAAACTCTGCCCTATCGGCCTCTGTCTTCTTCCACCTTTTTGTCATCAATCTGATCTTGAACTGTCCAGTTTGCCGCAGGCGCAGTGCTGTTAAGTGGCAGAGAGCTCTGGACATATCCCGGCAATCATTACATTGAGCAACACCAGGCAGGCAGCAAGAAAAAGGCCCATGGAAACCAAGGAACAGAAAGACCGATATCTGTGTCTGTTGATTCAAGAGGATGAGAGATTTCAGATCAGAATTGAGTGACAAGAACAAAATAGACCTGTATTGGAAGCAGCACGAATGATTAAACCAGGCCTTAGTGCCTCCATGACCTAGCAGTTCTGATGTAGGGATACTCTAAGAAAATGTCCCCAAATACAGGAAAAGGTATATGCATTGTGATGCTCTTGATGTTATTTACAACAGTGAAAATGAAAACCTGTCTACAGATACATTGAAGTGAAATAATGTAGTTATTAAAAATAGAAACAAAGGCTACATAAC
Source organism: Nyctalus aviator (assembly GCA_036971965.1). Classification (NCBI taxonomy): domain Eukaryota; kingdom Metazoa; phylum Chordata; class Mammalia; order Chiroptera; family Vespertilionidae; genus Nyctalus; species Nyctalus aviator. The sequence goes on from CM072925.1 coordinate 87,421,636, forward strand.
GAGACAATTCTTGTGATGCTTCCTGAAAGTAAAATGAGCAAGATACATGATATATAAAAAGTACATTACAGCCCTAGGCAGTTTGGCTCAGTGGATAGAGCACTGGCCTATGGACCAAAGGGTCTCAGGTTTGATTCTGGTCAAGGGCATGTACCTTGGTTGCGGACACATCCCCAGTAGGGGATGTGCAGGAGGTGACTGATCGATGTTTCTAGCTCTCTATCTCTCTCCCTTCCCTTTCTGTAAAAATATCAATAAAAATATATATTTTTTAAAAGTACATTACAAATATGTTTATATCACCAAAACTGCTTTGGCTTAGTGGATAGAGCGTCGGCCTGAAAGGTCCCGGGTTCGATTCCGGTCAAGGGCATGTACCTTGGTTGCAGGCACATCCCCAGTGGGGGGCATCAATGTTTCTAACTATCCCATTCTCTTCCTCTCTGTAAAAAATCAATAAAAAATATATGTTTATAAACAAGCTAGAGGTCCAATGCACGAAATTTGTGCACGGGACGAAGAGGGGTGCCTCAGTCCAGTCTGCACCTTCTCCAATCCAGGACACCTCAGGTGATGTCCCACTGCCGGTTTAGGCCCGATCCTGGCAGTCAGACATCCCTCTCACAATCCTGGACCACTGGCTCCTAATTACTCACCTGCCTTTCTTTCTGGTTGCCCCTAAATGCCCCCCCACCGGCCTGATCACTCCTCCCTGCCTCTGTGTGCCAGCCTGATCGCCTCTAGCTGTCCCCTCCCTGCCAGCCTGGTTGCTCCTAACTCTCCCCAATCCCACCGGCCAGGTCGCCCTCACCTGCTCTCCCCTGCTGGCCTGATCGCCTTAACTCCCCCTCCCCGCTGACCTGGTTGCCCCTCACAACCCCACCGGCCCGGTCCCCATGCAGTTTGCTGTCCAGTCCTTTTGTCATCCCTCACTAACCCCATACCAGCCTGGTTATAGGCAGCCATCTTGTGAGGGCATGAGGGTTAATTTGCATATTGCCCCTTTATTATATAGGACAAACCAACTCTGGCTGGATAGCTCAGTTAGTTACAATGTTGTCCTGATATGTCAAGGTTGCAGGTTCAATCCCTGGTTGGTCATATATGCAGCATATATGTAACTGCAACAAAAATCCCATGTTTCTTTCTCTAAAATCAATTTTAAAAAATAAGTTTTTATTGATTTTTATTTTAAAATATATATATTTCATTGATTTTTTACAAAGAGGAAGGGAGAGAGAAAGTCAGAAACATCGATGAGAGAGAAACATCGATCAGCCGCCTCTTGCACACCCCCCACCAGGGATGTGCCCAATCAAGGTACATGCCCTTGACGGGAATCGAACCTGGCACCCTTGAGTCTACAGGCCAACACTCTATCCACTGAGTCACACTGGTTTCGGCAGTTTTTATTCGTTTTTAGTAAGAGAGAAAGGAGAGGGAGAGAGGAAAACATCAATGATGAGAATCATTGATTGGCTGCCTCTTGCACGCCTCAGGGTATGTGCCCTGACCAGGAATTGAACTGTGACCTCCTGGATCATAGGGCGACATTCAAACACCAAGCCACACTGGCCGGGTTCTAAAGTCAATTTAAACAAATTTTTAAGCATTTTCTCTAAACAAATAAGTCAACCTGTTCAGGAAGGATGCCTGTCAAATGTGGACAGCAGCTACAGGCCCTGTGCTTCACACGCCCTTTAACTGGGTAAGTCTGGGCCCACTGTCTCTCCAGGTTTGCTCCCCTCTAAGACCAGCCCCAGTGGTGCCCTTGGCTCCACCCACCTCACCACTTTTGCCTCCAAACTCACACACTTGCCAGTTACTGAGCGAAATGCCCTGTGTTCCCTGCAAATGGAGTGGAGCTTTAGGGCGGGGTCCACGTGAAATGCACCTTGTACCCTACAAAAGCAGACTTTTAATGCCCAGGCCATTTTCCCCTCGTTTTTTCTTTTGCTTATTTTTTTAAAAAAATATATTTTATTGATATTTTACAGAGAGGAGGGAGACAGATAGAGAGCTAGAAACGTCAATGAGAGAGAAACATCGACCAGCTGCCTCTTGCACGCCCCCTACTGGGTATGTGTCCGCAACCAATGTACATACCCTTAACCGGAATCGAACCTGGGACCTTTCAGTCCGCAGACCGATGCTCTACCACTGAGCCAAACTGGTTTCGGCTCTTTTGCTTATTTTTGTTTATTCTCACCTCAGGATATTTTTCCATTAATTTTAAAGTTGTTGGGAGAGAGGGTGGGAGAGAAACATTGATGTGAGATATATTGATTGGTTGCCTCCTGCACCACCCCAACCAGGGCGGGGATTGAGCCTGTGCTCTTGACTGGGAATTAAAACCTTGATCCTTGGGTGCACAGGCCAACACTCTAACCACTGAACCACACCAGCCAGGGCCCCAGGCCATTGAAATGCTTAACAAAGACTATGTGAAACCCACTTCCAACATAAATGAGGGGGAATGCTGACTGCTGGCAGCCATGTGCTCTCTGCCCTCGGCACCAGCTGTTGTAATAGACTGTCATGCTGGGGATTATTAGATAATTGGAAGTCACCAACTTTTCCTGCTGTTATATCTGGGGCAAGTCTGGTTTTCTGACCCCAAAAGTCTAATGTTTCCATAAAGGAGTTTCCTACTGTGAACACCCAAGACATCAGGAATGGGCACATGCGAAGCCATGGGCAGCAAGGAATAGAGGCTCACACAAGGGTGCAGCTGGCACTCGGGACATAGCAGTAAGGGCATTGTGTGGCATCTTTGGAGCAAGAAGGGGAAGGGAATGAGAATACATTACTACACGAAGAAACACTGGACATGGGGACAAAATAATGGCCACAAAGGCTGGGTGGGGGATGGGCAAGGGAACAGGCAGGTTTCTAAGCATGCCTTGTCATTTCAAATCGCTGGATCCCCATTAGAGGCAGATCTGCCTTGGCAGCTGTTTGCCCACAGGACAAACAGCTCCTCTTTGCTCCACTCCTTCTTTTTGGACTTTGTCATGTACTGGTCACTCCCTTCATGTGGTTCCAGCTCTAGCGTGGGGTTGCGAGAATAGGACAACAAGCCCATTCTTCCCTTGTGAACCCCCTACACCTGCCCACGGGATGCGCGGCTGCCGTGCACAGCACCAGCTCTGATAACTGCAGCTACACGCATGGGGACTCCAAGCAGTTCTCTCCCAGGCGACCTCCTTCCATGCAGTGAATCCTGGCTGCTTGTTCAACTCCTGCAGCTCAGCCCTGACCCAATCTGTAACATGGCTAGTTCCCCCTCAGCCTCCTGGTTTTCTGACCCCAAAGAACCCAGTTTATCCTTTATGTCCTCAGGTGCTCACAGCACGGAAGGTTTGCAATTTGTATCTGAGATCAGCTACTTCCTCCCTACCTCCCCAAGGGTGCAGGCCCACGACAGCAGGAATGCCTGTTAGCTCCTGTGCCACTCTTCCACCACCTTTCTGCATGAAGACAGACATATCACACAAGCTGAAGGAATGCTTTATTGGCAAATTGCCCATTATTTACTTTATGGAAAAGACAAATCAGTTGTAGCCTTGCCTCCTGCCTCCACCAGGAGTATGAGACTCTGACTCTGAAGGAAGAACACCAGGTGGACCACGGTTCCCCAGGGTGAGGTGACCAGCAGACACTCAGGCCCAGAGCAGTCAACCAAAGCGGTCACTGAGCTGCTGGCTTCTCCCCAGGGTGCACCCATCACACAAGGGCAGGCCAGGCCTGGGCCCGCCGAGAACCAGGAAGGCACAAGCTGCCCCTCCAGACACACTGACACCCGGGGCCCTGGGTGAGGCTGCTGGGGTGTGGCAGCTTCAAAATGGGAGAGACCTTTGTAGCTCCTGAGAAAAGGCAACAGCAGAGGTCCAGCTGACCCCAGACCCCGCCCTGCAGGGTCCATGCACTTCGCGAGTGCACATGAACAGCCAACACAGCTGGAGCCATTGAGTGACATGCCAGCTGCGCCTGGTCAGGCCTGGCCCACGAGGGCAGCGAGGCAGCACTATAAGGTGCTGGCTTTTCTTTCTCCTATCGCCACCCCTCGAGGCCCAGGAGCCCACTGGCGAGGGCTGTTGAGGAGAGAAGAGCGAGTCACACCCACTGGGAGTGCGTTAGTGAAACAAAACACACCACTGGCGCAGGCTCGCGGCCCCTCAGGCAGATGCAGAACTCTGTCAGTGCCAGAGCCCGCTCAAGAACTCTCACTCATACATATAAAAACATTATAAACAAATAAGCATTAGGTGACATAAGGCTTGTATTTTAGCTTGAATCCAAACAAATAATCCTATAATGATGAGGCTAAAGCTGTTTTGCTTAATTTTAAATTTTGAAAAATCCACTGCTTTTAAAAAATAAAGATTTGCTTTTACTAAAGCTAGATCATTAGTGTGAAAATGAGGCAGCGATAGCTTCTTTTTGGAGGATCTCAGGAAATGGACAGTTTTCTCAGTTAGCATTGTGAAATGAAAGCTGCAGGCAGATGGGGCTTCTGGAAGATGCTGCCTTTGTGGCTCAGGGAAGGAAGAGTTAGAAACACCACTCACTGTCCACCCGCCCTTCCCAGTGTTTCGGCATTCTCATGAACACAATCGCCAAGGGAACGTGGCCCCGGGAAGGATGGCACAGTGATTGTTGCATCTATGACTTTAGTGTGAAGCATCTGTACACAAGACTGTTCTCTAAGTCATGCACGTGCAGGGGCCACGTCCATATGTGACGGCATGACTGTCCTCAAAGCGCTCCATGTCCTCCTGCAGCTGCCGTTGCTCCCTTGCGCAGTGGCTGTCGTGGCGATGAGGGCAGGCCCGCACTTGCTCCATGGCCGGCAAAGCTGCTTCAGGCTTAGAAGGGCACGTGGTCGGGCAGGGGCTTGTCGCCACTCCCAGTCGGGGAGGGGAAGCTGTCACTGTCATTCTCTTTGCCACCCACCACCTTAGACTACAGATGGGAAAAGACCGGAAGGAAAAACCTGAGATAGAGCCCACAGTGCCAGGCAGCCCCTGGAACTCATGGTGTTCAATTCTCTACACAAGTTCACAAACCATGAATGCTGACTAGCACAAGAGAACACACCACTGACATGGCAACAGGCTGGATGCATCTCCAGGAAATGCTGCAGCACACCTACGGCCCCACTTATGACTTCCTGGGATCACAAAGTGACAAACAGAGCAGAGACCAGTGATGCGGGCAGGGCGGGTGGAGGGCAGGCACCGTGAGGGCCTGTGGGAAGGAACTGCTCTCTGCCCTGATGGGCCCATGTCACATCCTGGCGGGGACATGGCAGTGTTGGTTCTGGGGAAAGGATGGAAGGAGCAGGGCTTCCGTGTTAGCTCCCTTAACTGCCAGGGAGTCTGCAATGATTCAGTCATCTACCTGACAAGTCCCACCCATCAGGAGAAGCAAACGATCCAGGTAGTTACCTTGATGGTCCCAACTCGGTCTTCAAGTGACTTGAAGGTTGCAGAATTCCTTCAAAGAGAGAGGGAGCAGTCAGTGTGAGGAGCCCACAGCTGTGCGGCATCCTGAACTTGAAGGGCCTCAGGATTAGGGTTTTCCTCCAGAAAGACCCTTAAGTACACCCGAGGTTTCATTGCAAAGATGTGACTAGACAGAAGGGGAGGGGTACCCCCTGCAGAGGACCCAGCCAAAGTCACTCCAGAGGTGGCACCACGCTCACCAGCCACAGGGACAGAGATCTGAATGCTACCAGCTGGAGAGACCCAGACTTGACATGGGTGAGCTGCAGAGCCCTGGGCAGCAGGTGAACATGGGGCTCGCCTCTGTTCCACCCTACTGGTAAATGCACCCGTGCTGGGGTTAGGAAAGCTGTGTGTGTGTTCACACTCATCTCTTAGAACGAAGCCAGAAAACGAGGCATTCTGGGAAAAGAGGGTGGTAAGGAGGCTGCAGGAGCAAGCTGGCCTGGTCTGACCCAGCTCCCCTCACTGCTCAGAGCCCTGGACTCTGCAGACACCCACCCATCAAGGACTCCCAGTCAGCTCTGCGGTGTGGCAACTGCTAGTCTTGTAACAAGGATGGGGCTCCGCTGAGAGCCATGGCTGCACTGCAGAGCTAGCGGGAGAAAACTGGCTACAAAGCAGATAAATCGTCTCCATAAAAGGACTTGGAGAGCCCTAGCTGGTGTGGTTCAGTGGATAGAGTACTGGCCTGCGCACTGAAGGCTCCCTGGCTTGATTCCGGTCAAGGGCACATGCCAGGATGTGGGCTTGACCTCCAGTAGGGAGCGTGCCAAGAGGCAGCTGATCCATGATTCTCTCTCATCATTTATGTTTCTATGTCTCTTTCTCTCTGGAAAAAAATAAAATAAAGACGACTTGGAGACACCTGCTGCCTCTTGGATGCCAGGTAGGTGTGGGAGCCTCCGCTCTTCCCTAGCCCAACCCTGCAGGCAGTCCTGGAAAATTCCAGATGGAGCCCCGTTGGCACACCCCCACTAGTTCTTTGGTCTCAGAGGGGTCTTTCCAACCCTAATCAGTTTAGAGGCATGGGAAGCCGCGTGCTCCCCTCCCCCCCGCCCCGACTCTGGGAGCTCCAGGCGAGAGCACACGTTACCTCATGGCTGGCATACTTTTTGAGTGGCGGATGGAGTAGCTGCTGCTTGCGAGCATGGCAAAAGCAGAGAAGGAAGCAAGTTAGGGTGAGGACAGATCAGCACTCACGGTTCCTCAGCCCAGACCACGGAGAAGCCCACCTTTGCAGCAGGACCCTCCCACCGCACAACTGGAACGAGCACAAAGCCTGGTAAGGCCCCTCACTAGGAGGAAATCTCGACCCCCAGCTCCTCTCCCCACTCCAGTCACTCCTGAGGGGCGACGCTGCTGAAGGAGACCTCAGACTGGGGCACTAGACAAGCTTTGGACAAATGGGCGTCAGATGTCCTTCCTTACTTCACAGCAAGTTAAAGACTTCAGAAAAAGAGAAACAACCAAGCCCAAGTGCTTCAGGTGAAAAGCACGCGATCATAGAGTTCTGAACTCGGGGTCCAGAAGAGCGTGACTTCCGAGTGCCGGAGGCACCGAGAGTTGCTGACAACATTGACTGGGCTTTGTGCTGCGCAGGTGCAGAGAGGGCCCTCGAGTCATAAAGGAGGAAAACTCGTCCAGATGGCGTGGCTCTGGGGTTGAGCATCCACCCATGAACCAACAGGCCCGTGGTTCAATTCCCACCCAGTCTGGGCCCAGGCCCAGGTTGCAAGCTCGATCCCCAGTAGGGGGCATGCAAGAGGAGCTGATGGATGGTTCTCTCTCATCATTAATGCTTCTCTCTCCCTTCCTCTCTCTGACATCAATAAAAACATACTGAAAAACAATCACAAGGGAAACAAGATGCAGGAAGCACGGCAGCCCAAGGTCAATCCGACCCTCCTATGTGAACATGGCTCTTTTGGGGACTAAACTGGGGGGAGGAGAGCTGAGGGAGAGACAACGCCGATGCACGAAGGACTTAGATGGACACTCTGTTGTTGGTTGGAGGAGACCAGCAAGAGTGCCCAGGTAGGCTGAAACCGGTTTGGCTCAGTGGATAGAGCGTCAGCCTGCGGACTGAAGGGTCCCAGGTTTGATTCCGGTCAAGGGCATGTATCTTGGTTGTGGGCACATCACCAGTTGGGAGTGTGCAGGAGGCAGCTGATCAATAATTCTCTCTCATCGATGTTTCTCTCTATCCCTCTCCTTTCCTCTCTGTAAAAAAACCAATAAAATATATTTTTAAAAAAAGAGTGCCCAGGTAGGAGCATGTCTTTGTTGGGGAGGCGTCCCTGCACTGACCATATGGCCAGTGATGACCCCTCAGGGACCACAGCTTGAGAAGCCAGTGTGCTCCGGAGCAGTGCTGGCCTCACTGTGCTGGACGGCGGCCGCACTGGGCAGTTCCGGCCCCTCACCACCTTTGTCCAGAACAGCCTCCCATAGGCTGGCAGAGCCCACCTGGCCTGAAGCAGAGAAGCTGTGCACAGATGTGTCCAGCATCAGTCTTACCTAAAGGACTGTGAGAAAGGACGCGCCCTGACAGTTGGCAGCAGGAAGAGAGAAGAAAGGAATGTTAGGAAAGAAGGCCAATGCCCGCCCTGCCCCTGCACTCAGTTCTAGAGCCACCCTCTGGTCTGGACACTGCCTGGCAGGACAGCACATGCTCCCTGCCTCCATCTCGTCTCCCAAACCCCAACTCCAGGAGGCTGCTGCTCCTTCACGCACACAGCTGCAAACTGCCCAGCCCCATGGCTCTTGCCTTCCTGGATACAATCACGCACAAGGGACCCATGTGCCTGTACCCATGCAGAGGCTGGAAGGAAAAGCCCTGAAGAGTGGAGCAGTGCAGAGGTGAGATATGCCCGCTGGGTTCCTGGAGGAGCCAGCCATGCCCAATGACACACTGCACACGCAAACAGCACCTACTGCGACAGGACCTGGCACCCTCGGGCCGAGTCCCCTGCACTCTGGGCCCATGGCCATGGGTAACAGAAGCCATCCCAGAGATGAGCATGCGTCCACAGATGGGGCCCAGGAGGGCCCAGAGAGGAGGCGGCCACAACATGGAAGTCATTTTGGAAGCAAGACGTGTGCAGTCTCAGGGCCTGATGTGTTCCTACCACTCGGTGGGCAGCAGGGCTTGCTCCTCTGTGGGTGGAGAGCTAGCGTCAGAAAAGGTAGAGACCGAATCCCTGGCCTAAATTCAGTCCCCTTTCCCACGCCCACACCTCACACCCAGGGCATACAAAGGCCAGACAGGGCTGCTCCTGGACAGTGTGCACTGTGGACTCCAGCACAGAGCCGCTTCCTGAGGGACCTGGCCCTGAACACCTCAATGCAGTGGCCCATGAGGGATCATCTGGCCCCAAACTCATGGTGCAAACCTCTAAACCTTTCATGCAAGAAGTGGTGAACTTGCAACCTCAAACTCTAAGCTGGGGAAGTTAATGGGCCTCAGCCTCAACCACCTGAGACCACATAGCAAGACAACAGGGACACATCAGAAACCCTGAGCGGACAGCCAAAACCGGTGTGGCTCAGTGGATAGAGCATAGGCCTGCAGACTGAAGGGTCCTGGGTTCAATTCCAGTCAAGGGCATGTACCTTGGTTGCGGGCAAATCCCCAATGGGAGGTGTGCAAGGGGCAGCTGTTTCTAATGCTCTATCCCTCTCTCTTCCTCTCTGTAAAAACTCAATAAAATATATTTTTTAAAAAAAGAAAGAAACCCTGAGCGGCCAGTGCTCACAGCACCACTGGAATACAGAAGTCTCCAGGGTGAGACACACCAGGTCAATCCCTCTAAGCATCTTAAACTCAACCTGCTCTCCTCCCCCACACCGCTGCCCCAGGCACACACAGCGCATGCTCAAACTGCACAAGTGGCAGGTACAGTGCGGTCACCATGTGCAGGCCATCCCGGCGTCACTGTGACCAGAAGTCTGCTCCCTGCTGGCCATTCCACAGGTTAGTGGACAATCCCAGTTCTCAGAGCAGACAAAGGACGTGCAGTCCTCCCAGAGCAGCAGTGTGCACAACTGCCATGGAAGCAGCCTACCCCTTCCCCACCCCGCATGTCCCCCAGGACGCCATGAACACACGCACGGGGGAGAGAAGAGGAGCACAAGCCAGCAGAGGTGCACACATGCAGCAGATTCCTACTGCTCCCTCAATGCTGTGACCACACCGCTTAGGCAGACCTGGCCTGCTGCTCATTCCGGGGCCCTGGGAGGGCCAGCCCCTCGGCAGGCCCTGGGGGTACGGCCAAGTCACCAGGGGCAATAAAACTCCATCACCGGGCTTACCACAGCATGGCTCAGGTGGCCAAAGCAGGCATCCCAGAATGCAGCAGTGCCGGCGTCCCATCTAATTTCAAACGGGTCTCCTTACAGGAACATACCCAGGCAAGTCCTAGCAGCTCAGTGTGCAGCCTGTGGGAGCAATCACCACAGACCCTCCTTGCTGAGAGCGCAGAGCCGAAGCGGGGGGGGAGTCCACGGTGGGCAAGGCGTGCATTATAGGGCATCCCACAGGGACCCCCACTACCGGAAGCAGCCAGGACCCCAGTGTGGGAAGGTGCAGTCCAGGCACGGGAGGAACACACAGACTGCCTACAGTTATTGACCTTCTCCAGAAGTTGGAAATTTTTCAAAATAAAGTGGGAGAAGGAACATTATAACAAACAGAAATAAAAGGTGAGCAGAGCCCTAGCTGGTGTGGCTCAGTGGATAGAATGTCAGCCTGATGCCCAAGGATTATGGGTTTGATTCCGAGTTGCAGTTTCAATCCCCGGCCCTGCAGTTGGGATGTGTGTGGGAGGCAACCAATCAATGTGTCTCTTTCACATCAACATTTCTCTCTCTCCCTTCCTTCCACTCTCTCTAAAAACCAATGGGGGAAAAACATGCTCGGGTGAGGACTAATGAAAACAAACAAACAAGTGAGCAGGGCTCTGGCTCAAGTTGTCCTCTGCTGGGCTGGGTCCCGGGGTTGTTAGCATCTGTCTTCACCTCTTGCTAACTGGCACCTGCAGGCCTGTGAGCCAGGGAAATGCCCAACCCGAGCAGGGCAGAGAGGAGGGGTCAGAGCGCGGCGGACCGCCAATGCCACACTCAATACACCAAACCCACGGGCAACAACAGCCAGTGTTTCTCTCAGGATGGGATGGGGGCTACAGGGAGGCATTCCCTGAAATGAAGAAGTGAGGGGCCTGGTCCCAAGTGTGGGGTCAGACCAAGAGCGCTGGCGATGGCCTGCACTGCCCACCATTACTCAGTGATGCGTATCTTGTCCTAACAACTTCTAGAGAGAGGCCTTGCCAAGGGCACGGCAGGGGCAGCTGAGCCAGAATCCACACCCTGGCCTCTGCTCCTCGGCCCAGAGACCAGGTGGCAGAGGACACAGCCAGCAGGCTGGGACAGATGCTGCCCAACAGTCACCACGTGCCTGAGCCGCTCCGCACTCCCTCCCTGGCCCCAGGTCCTCTGCAAGAAGCACCTTTGGTGGCTATGAGGGAGAACATTCTGTTGGGGCCTGCCTGTGGCCACACTGTCTGAAACCTGATCACACACGCTGAGGAGACACCGAGCTCGTCCTGGACCTGTCCTGGCAGGCGCCCACCAGATGCTGCCCTCCAGGCTGTAGTCATTCTCCCCACGGAACTTCCAAGAGAAGCACCAGCTTTCACCCGATCCCAATCATCAGAAGTTAGCCACAGGCACAGTGACCACACACCCCTGAGCAATATAAAAAGGCAAAGAGGCAGCCAGGGGAAGCAGACACACGCTGCAAATGAAGGTCACGACCTGACTGGCTGGGGGCTGGCATGGCCACACCTGTGGTTGCTGAGGGGCTGCTGAGGCATGTGCACCTGAGCCCTGGGGCTCAGCAGGCTCCCCACAGAACCTCTGAGAGATCTAAAAGCCTGAAAACCTCAGCTGACTAGTCCAGGCCTCAGGATGGAGAGGTCGGGGGAGGGGAGTCTCTTACCTCATGTCCCCGAGCTTCCTGCTGATGGCAGAGCCCATGGTGGACAGGGCAGCTGAAGTCTTCTGTCCCGCCTGAGAGAGAGTCTCCTGAGTCCTCTTGTAGCTGGAGGAAGAAGCACAGTTACCCAACTAACACAAGGGACAGCCACCACCCTCGAACCTGACAACATCTTTGCCTGGAGCTGCGACCCACACCAAGACCTGCCTCAGCGCCCACCAAGACTGGCAACCCAGGCAAAGCAGCAGGTAGGGCAGGGCGGGCAGCAGCTCCCAGCACAGCCAGGGAAGGAATGGCTCAAGAGCTTCTTTGGGGCACAATTCACAGTGCCTGCCTGAGCACCCCAACCCAAGGCTCACCTAAGGAAGTGCTTTCATTTCAAAGGAGTTAACATATTATCTGCAAGAAACAAACTTCCGCACCAGAACCACGGACACTCAAAAACCCCAGGTGCGAGGGGACAAAGGACACACCACCTCTTTACAAATCCAGCAGACATCCCCAGCCCAGCTTTTCCCATACAGCGAGTGTGAAGGAGTGCCAGCACCTGAGGATTTAAAGAAGAGCCTGGTCTGGCTGGTGTGGCTCAATGGATAGAGCATTGGCATGTGGACGAAGGGTCCTGGGTTCAATTTCAGTCAAGGGCACAAGCCCAGGTTGCAGACTCGATCCCCAGTGTGGGGCGTGCAGGAGGCAGCTGACCAATGATTCTCTCTCATCACTGATGTTTCTGTCTGTCATCCTCTCCCTTCCTCTCTGAAATCAATAAAAATATTTTTTAAAAATCAGAAATCCTATATAATAAAAGCCTAATATGCAAATTGTTCCTTTGGGCAGTCATTTGATCACTCGTTATGATGTGTGCTGACCACCAGGAGGGCGGCACAGAACATGATGGGCGTCAGTGATGTGGTGCTGGCAGCGGACAGCAGTGGAGGTGCTGCCAGCCCCAATGAGCACCACAGCACCACAGCGGGATGGTGGAGCAGGTGAGGGGTGGCACCAGGCCAAGGCGGGGCTGCAGGGCTGTGAGGCTGAGGCCTTTGGTGGAGGCCCACACCAAGGGCCTCCACCCGTGCACAAATTCATGCACCAGGCCTCTGGTAAAAAATAAGAGAGCCTTACAGACCTCTATTTGTGCTCCTGAGGCAAAGCTGGGAAAGTGAAGCCCAAAAGAAAAGCGTGGGCCTGCATCTCCAGTCTTTGGTGCCGAGGACATCCTGTGGGCGACTCCAAGGGCACCACCCACCAGAGACCAATGGGACAGGCCCGGGGCAGAGCCAGAGTCTGCATCAGGTAAGTCACCCCACTGTGCTTGCACGCTTGTCTATGCAGCCCTGTGCTCACTTTGGGAATCACTTCCACCTTTTAGGAAAACATGGTGTAGAGTCCCGAAAAATACCAGCCTCCTCTGAGCACCTTCCCTTGGAGGCTATCCCATCCCCAACAAGGATGGACAGGTAGTTCAGGTCTGGCCAGAGACCCCGGCTCCTGGCCACAGCAAGAACCCATGAGACCTACAGTGGGCTGGGAGCCCCACACACGAAAAAGGAGGAGCTGAGAACAAAGCCACTGTGGGGAGAACGGAAGGCCCCCAGAACTCCGTGGGAGCCCTGGCTGGTGGGCCTGGAACAGGGGCTTCTCGACAGGCAAGACCTCCCCACCCTTAGACGGACAGTCTTTAGCTGTGCTTTCTGTCTGCAACCGAAAAAATCAATATAGTGACAATACTGAGTTAACTTGGGACTGCGGAATTCACGTGGTGCCCTCTCAGTTCGGCTTCAGTTAAGATCTACCTATAAAAGGAATTCAATGGCTCAGCTGGCTCGACTCGGACTGGGAGTCGACTTACGAACCAGGAGGTCACAGCTTAATTCCTGGTCAGGGCACATGCGTGGGTTGCAGGCTTGATCCCCAGTGTGGGGCATGCAGAAGGCAGCCAATCAATCATTCTCTCATCAATGTTTCTCTCTCCCTCTCTTCCTCTCTTAAATCAATAAAAAAATATTTTTAAAGAAGGGCCTAACCCGAGAATGCGCCCTTAGGTAGTGTCTGGTCTTTGTATCACGTGCCAATAGGGTTGACAGTTCCCGTCTTTTTTTTTCTTTTCTTTTTTTTTTAATATATTTTATTGATTTCTTACAGAGAGGAAGAGAGAGGGCTAGAGAGCCAGAAACATAGATGAGACAGAGATATCAATCGGCTGCCTCTTGCACACCCCCCAGTGGGGATGTGCCCGCAACCAAGGTACATGCCCCCGACTAGAATCGAACCCGGGACCTTTCAGTCCGCAGGCTGACGGTCTAACCACTGAGCCAAACCAGTCTCGGCATGGTTCCCCCGTCTTATATTCCATCTGTCCCTTCGTCTGTAGCCAAGAGCATATCAGAAACCCATAGGCCCGGGAGTGCAGCACACCCGGACACCCCAGTGTCACTCTAAGCACTGTATCACTCTTCCACTTAGGCTACTGGGGCTGGGGGTTAGGTTGTATACGATAAAATCAATTCATTCGTTGGATGAACTTAAAAAAAAAAAGGCCTAGCAGGCATGGCTCAGTGGCTGAGTGTTGACCCATGAACCAGGAGGTCAGGGTTCGATTCTCAGTCAGGGCACATAGGTGCAGGAGGCAGCCAATTAATCCTTCTCTCTTATCACTGATGTTTCTGTCTCTCCCTCTCCCTTCCTCTCTGAAATCCATAAAATGTTTAAAAAGGGGTAAAGGGAGTGTGGTGTTGGCTGACAAGATCACTAGCACCTAAACTGCTTCCTTCCAGCACAGTTCCATGAGCAGGACCCACAGTTGAGGAGATGGGCTCACCCCACTGCATTTGTCCCTCAGACACTGGGCCAGCTATCTGGCAGTGACACCATGGGGGCTCCGGCCAAGTGCCCAGGCCGTGGCCCTCCTCCTGGGCAGCCCCTGCAGAAGTTTTCACGTAGCTAAAAACAGTCTGTGGGGAATTGTTTAGAAACGCCTTCAGCCTGGAAGCATCTGAGAATTTTCCCACCAACAGAACCAGCGCGAAACTTCGGGAGAGCGGCACTGCCTGGTGAAATGCACAGCAAGGCCAGGCTGCTGGCCACATGTCCACGCCCAGAGCCATGGGCTCCTCTCCCGGGAGTGAGCGTTGCAGCTATTGGAAACGGGGCGTTGGCTGGTTTTAGAGCAGCACCGAAGTCTCCAAAGGCGATTTCCTGATGAAGTCTGCACCGAGTGATCTAGTGACAACCACTGAGTGGACCAGTCAGTATCGCCGAATCCTGCCCGCAGCTACAACACCCACTGCCACAGCCAGCTGTCTATCAAACTGCACGAACAGCAGAAAACAGGCACAGTCAGAGCCCCTTGGGCACACCAGGCTGCAGAGGCCCCACATGGGGTCTCAGGCACCTCCAGAAGCTGGGTAGCAACTGTTTTCTTTCAGCCCAACACAGACGGGCTTTCTGGCAACCATGACAGCACTTCTGTCTGAACAAGACAGAAAAACACCAGAAAGTGGCCGTTCTTAAACACTGCCCCACAAGGTTTGAAGACTTATGATCTGATGAAGTTCTATTATCTCGTCGAAGGATCTCAGCACCATGATTCTCAACCAGAGCTCTACCTGTAGCCTGCACTGCTGCTCTGTGTAGCTGACGCTCGGAGCCTCTCAGGCCAAGGGACTCCTTCAGGAACCACAGGCACGGCCTACACCAACCCTGACTTGAAGAACCCTTAAGAACTAGTGAAGCTCCACAGGCCCTGCAGCTGGAACGAGGTCTGCAGGGGAAGGAAGCAGGACCAAAAAAAGAAAAGCCAACATCTACATTGATGCGGATGCTATCAGCCACACCCCCACTTTGAAAGCTGAGGAGTCTCTGAGGAGAGAGGCTGCTGACCATCCAGAGGCACTTTTTAAAATATATTTTTATTGATGTCAGAGAGGAAGAGAGAGAGGTAGAAACATCAATCAATGGTCAGAGAAAAAAAAGATTGGCTGCCTCCTGCACACCCCCCACTGGGGATCGAGCCCACTACCCGGGCATGTGCCCCTGACCAGAACCAAACCTGGGACCCTTCAGTCCACAGGCCAACGCTCTATCCACCGAGCCACACTGGCTAGGGCCCCAGGCTCTTCTTTAATGGATGGTGCCAGGCAAAGAGGTGTGTTCTGTGTGGTCTGGTGGCCATGTGAATGAAGGGTCGTTTCATTCGTGTTTAAAGAGGGGGGAAAAACGTTATGAAAAGGAGCCAGGAAATCAGTTAGATTTGAGCCCAGTGTACACAGCTCGCTTGCCCCTGAAAGGTGTGTTGAGAGGAGAGGGGAGGGAGGTGCTGATGGCAAAGGCACTCACAGGTCCGACTGGGTCATTTTCTCATTCCACTCTCCAAGTTTCTCAGACGTTTTCACATAGCTAAAAACAGAAAGTGTGTGGTGAATTGTTTAGAAAAACTTTCAACTCTGGTTTCAACCTGCAAGTGAAATTCTAGGGCCAACAGAGCACGGACTGGCAGGAGCAGAGACAGTCCGTGAACAGAGGACAGGGCCGCGGCTTCTGCTTAGCACCTGCTATGCCGCCCGGGTGGGGCCAGGGGAGGTGACAGTAGAACAGACCGGTTCTTTCCCATCAGGCCGAGGGAGTGCCTGGGTCATTCAATGGAAGATGGCTCTTGGGGAGCACTGCTGTGAGGGCACTGGTGGCAGTCACCCTCTGAGGTCCAGAGCCTATCATTTCCTAAGACAGAACCGGGGTTTTTCCAGGTGAGACTTATGGAGAGTGACTGCCTCTCTGTGGGGAAGGCCTTTCAGACAGGGGGAGGCGCTCCGCACCTCGGAGGGTCACTGAGGAGCCATAGGGCCGCGCCGCCTGAGGTCAGAGCTGAGCACATCTGTGAGAGGCCTCGGCTGATCACACCTCATAAGGACTCGTGTCCACCAGAGCAGATGCTCCGCTCTGGGGACCACAGCAGAGTCAGTCTCATCAAGGACCTCATTCGTGTGCTCTCAAATTTGGACTCGACACATATTCTTGTCTATTTCCACTTGGACAACTAGCTGTGTCCATCCACCTTTTACAAAACATCTGACTGAGCTGAGTAAATGGGAGCACAGTTGCTAGGTCAAGGTCGCAAGGCTCCTGGCTGGCTGCTTCCAAACATTTGGTCCCCGTTCCTGGGAGGCACCTAGTTCTCAAGAACTAACACCCCATCAACAGGACAGAGGCACCACAGTGTGCTTCGCTCTCCAACCACCGGGGCGCCCTGCCGCAGAGCAGCACCTACGCGCTCGAGACCTGTACGTCGCGCCAGCTCCTGGACAGGCTCTGCCTCAGGCCCTCCGAAGCAGAGGGACCCAGTTTCCTCCTCAGCTCTCCGCAGCGCCTCTCCTTGGCCGCCAGGACCTGGCGCAGGGTGACAATTTCCTCTTCCACCTGCACAAGCACGAAGTTGACATGATTAGCTCCACTCTCGCAGGAAGTGACTGACATTCTCATACAATGCGATATGGGGTTCTCAGTTACCTAAGAACTGTCCCCTTACCGAAACCTATCACAGCTCAGAGACAGCGTCACCAGCAGACATGTTTTTGTCTGGTACCAATACAACTTCTGCACAACTGTCTCACCCCTCACAAAGTGGCTCTGTTAGGGCTATCGATCACCATGCCAACCAGGGGAGACTGAGAAAGGCCTCCCAGAGCTCTGCCCTGGGCCGGGCACAGGGTCAGAGGAGAGAAGCCCTCTTTCCTCTGGGCTTGGACAGCAGAGGCTAGAACATCTGGCAGCCAGCCCCATTTGCATGGGGGCGGGGGAGCTCCTTATGCAGCAGGAAGGAAGCGGAGCAGACAGATGGCCAGAAACCCAGGTGACATGAACCAGCCCAATCACAGTGTCTGTGGTTCTGAGGTCAGCTCCAGGCCTTGGCAATAGCCAGTTCCACAAGCCAAAAGTAAATTCACTTTTGTGTTCAAGGATCCTGAACCTCCTCAAGTCTTTAAAAAAGGAAGAAAAAAAAAGCCCAGGCCAACGTGGCTCGGTTGGGTGTCGTCCCCATCCCGAGAGGTAAAATTCCCATCAGGGTACAGGTGCAGACTGTGGGCTTGATTCCCAGTGGGGGTTGTGAAGGAGGCAGCTCTCACATTGTTTCTGTCTCTCCCTCTCCCTTCCTCTCTCTCTAAAAATTCAATGAAAGTATTTTCTAAAAAAGAAAAAAAAGTGACACGAGAAGGAAACATCCATTAGAACCTTACTAGAGTTCTCAGCATTTCCAGCTCCTATGTGAACAGTCCCTTTCTTTTAAAAGTGATTGTCTGCCCTGACTGGTTTGGCTCAATGGATAGTGCATTGGTCTGTGGACTCAAGGGTCCCAGGTTCGATTCCAGTCAAGGGCGTGTACCTTGGTTGTGGGCACATCCGTGGTAGGGGGTGTACAGGAGGCAGCTGATTAAAGTTTCTCTCTCATCGATGTTTCTAACTCTCTATCCTTCTCCCTTCTTCTCTGTAAAAAAATCAATAAAATGTATTTTTATTTAAATAAAAAAGTGCTTGTTTGGATTAAGGCACTAAAAACAGTGTATGTAGAGCCCTGAATATCCCTATATTCTGCTTTAGAAAATAGTTGAAACAATAAATAATTTAAAAACACAGTATCATCTAAGGCCAGACTATTACCAGTCACTCAATCAGTTACAACCAGTGACCAGAAGACTCCACTGGTGTCATGACGAACAGGACTCTGAAGCACATGGTCATATTGTCCTGGAACATGCAAGTTTAAAGTTTTAAGTAACATAAGAGTGACTCTACTCTGCAATCCAACTCTGAAAAAGACCTGGTGGCTTTAGTCTCAATGCCAACATATTTGAAGTAAAATACAAAGCATACATGTCCTTGGACTTCTTACTGCTTCTCTCTTAACCGCTGTTCAATTCAGAAACAGCCACATGCTTTCCTGTGATCTGAAACCTGGTCCTGGCTGAGACCAGTCTGCACAACCAGCTCTGTTCAGACCTCGGACAGGGTGGGGATGCATTAAGATGGGGCTTGTCTCTGAAGACAGCAGAGGCCTGTGACAAACACAGTCAGATATTCACAAGACCATTTCCCAGACTCTGGAATATCAACTGAGTCACTGTCAGACTGCATCATACAGAAAAAAGAAACTCTTTGTTAGTGGGTATGAATAAAAATTAAACTTAAAGGCTTTTGTTTTTAATTCCTATTTTCTCTTAAAGGACTTTCACTTTAAAAAGATCACATTAAGTATTTTTTACAAAAAGGTGTTTTTGAAAGAGAAATTAAGATCCAGGGGCAATAAGATTGTGGCGTCTTGAAAATGTCAGGTGTTAACTCCAACAGAGAAGCCCCCAGTGGGTGGTGTGTGCCAGCAGCTGCCCGTGTGCACCCATGAGGGGCTGGGCACAGACACAGCCAGGGCTGCAAAGAGCAGTTTCTCCAGGGCACAGCCAGCACTCTGCCCCCATGTACCCCAGGACAGCCAGCCAAGACACAGAACCTTCATGAGCTCGGCCCTCAACTCCTCCTCCTCAGCTTCCGTCAGACCCTGGACAGCCGGAGTCTGGGCAGCCACTGCCGTGTCAACAGGGACATCCGTCATGGAGTCGGACAACAGACCTTTGTTAGGAGAATTCAGGTTGATATCTGCCAGAGACAAAACGAGGCCAGAAAGTGCCAAGTAAGAAGTTATGGAGAAGTCCCTAGGATGGAGGAGAAAGAAAGGGTAAAAGGCAGGTGGCAGGGAGGGGTGAGCACTAACACTGCCTCTTCTCTGAAAGGCCATGTGAACATGTTTGGTCCATCTGACTGAGGGCAGCCATATCCCAGACCACCCAAGATGCTGCTTCAGGGCCTGGAAATGCTCGTGCAAGGCAGCCATACCCTTCCTCTACTTCCCCTGCCAGAACACTATCTTCTAAGACAGGAACACTTTGCTACAAAGCAGCCCAATCTAGCAGCTGTCATTTCTGGAGGAAAAGAACATAATACGGCTGTGAACACAAGCACCACTTTCCAAGCACCTGGCCTGCCCAAGCCCATGCTACACTTACACACAGGAGCACAGGTCAGCTGTCTAGCCCTGCAGGGAGTCGGCAGCATGGAAATGCCCTTCCGTCCACGCTGGACCTCGCCCCTCAGCAAGGCCCCATGCATGCCTCCACACTCCTCCGCTACACCCCAATTAGGTTCACATTCCTGCAGCCACTACTTTTCCTTACTAAGCGCATCTTCCTGTCTGCACTGAAAGTTTACAAGATCTCACACAAGGAAAATGAGGTCTACTTCAGTCCTTTCCTACTCTGACCACATAATTGTCATTTAGTACTTTAATATCATCAGCACTGAGAAATCTTCTCTTTGATGAAACAGCCTTTGTCTGGTGTCTTACACCTTTAAAAGTAAACGAGCCCGACCAGCATGACTCAGTAGTTGAGCGTCAACCTATGAATTAGGAGGTCACGGTTCAAATCCAGGTCTGGGCACATGAGTGAGATGCAGGCTTGATTCCATGTGGGGTATGTAGGAGGCAGCCGATTGATGATTCTCTCTCATTATTGAGGTTTATACCTCTCTCTTCCTTCCTCTCTGAGATCAATAAAAATATTTTAGCCCTAGCCAGTTTGGCTTAGTGGATAGAGTGTTGGCCTGAGAAATGAAGGTCCCAGGTTCAATTCCTGTCAAGAGCACATGCCCGGGTTGTAGGCTCCATCCCCAGTAAAGGGTGTGCAGGAAACAGGCGATCAGTAATTTTTTCTCATTGTTGATGTTTTTCTCTTTCTCTCCCTCTCCCTTCCTCTCTGAAAACAATTAAAAAAATATTTTAAAAAATATATTTAAAAAAACAACAACCAAGAATAACAAAATAAAGCTAAATGAAATTGCCTGGCTTGCATGGCTCAGCAGCTGAGAGTCGACCTATGAACCAAAAGGTCAACTGTTGGTCAGGGCAATGCCTGGGTGACAGACTCCAGCTCCAGTAGAAGGTGTGCAGGAGGCAGCTGATCAATGTTTCTCTCCAGTTGATGTTTCTATCTTGATATCCCTTCCCTTGTCTCTCAAAATCAATAAGAACATATATTTTTTTATTTATTATTTATTTTTTTAAAAACATATTTTATTGATTTTTTTTTTTTTTACAGAGAGGAAGGGAGTTAGAAACACCAATGTTTTACAGAGAGTTAGAAACATCGATGAGAGACATTGATCAGCTGCCTCCTGCATACCTCCCACTGGGGATGTGCCCACAACCAAGGCACATGCCCTCGACCGGAATCGAACCTGGGATCCTTCAGTCCGCAGGTTAGCGCTCTATCCACTAAGCCAAATCAGTTTCGGCAATATATATATTTTTATTTATTTATTTATTTTAATATATATATTTTTAAAAAGCATAAAGTTTAGAGAGAAGTAAAAGTGTTTATCTACTGTAGAAATGCCAGAATCTGCTAAAATTAGATAGAAGGCACTTAAAATCAAAGATGCTCCTCTTAGCCAGCTGTCCTGTTCCCTCACATGCCCCACCCACACAGCTCCAGCTGGGCTTCTCCTTGGTACTCAACAGATATTTACAAAACAAAGCATATCCACTTTTAAATCAACAGATTCTGAATTTTAACTGGTATCAACCTACATAATTTTACATCATCATTGTATCCACTATATTGAAGCTACTCAAATTCAGTAAATGCCTTAAAATATCTAAAATGTTTCTCTTCTACTACAAGAAGAAGGAGGAGGAGGAGGTGGTGGCGGCGGCCCTTGGACAGTTTCTGCAAATTTGAACGCATGGAAGTCAACCCCCCACCCCGACGTAGAAACTGGGCACTAACCGAACATGCCAGGCTTGGGGCTGGAGCCACAGGGGGGTCCTTACCCTAGGGCAGCCCCAGCTCTCTAAGCCTGTAAAACCCTCTGCAGGTGGGAGCAATACAAGCACCAATCTCAAAGGGTTACTCTGAAAATGGAAAAAGATCATTTGAGAAGCAGGCTTATTAAGGTGCTTGGCACGTAGGTGCTCAGTGAATGTCTGTCATTCTCATGATCAGAACCCAGTGCTTGTGATGCTTAACTTCTGACGCTCAACTATTTTATAAATAGACGTCATAAGTAGGAAAACCTACAGAATAGTATCAGAATCCAGAAATTATGTCTAATTAGTAAATTACCCGGTGTCGTTATGTAAATAGAAACTTAGCATCCCCTCGCTAGAGTCGTAATGGAAGATAAACTAACTGGTTATCGCCTTCTCAAGATTTAATCTCCCGAGTCCTCGCCACCTCCAGCGGCCTTCTCGAACGAATCTGGGGGTGTCTGTCTGGAAACAGGTCAGGTAAACTGGGTGTGCCCCTGACTCACTGCTCCTCCCTCCCACACACAACCTCTAGCAGGCTGGGCTCCGAGAGCGATGCCACCCGAGAGGCGCTGCGCCGAACGCGAGGACCGTCTCCCCTCCCCTCCGGGAGCCGCGCACACCACCTCGGCTCAGGGCTAGGTGGAGGGACTCCGTGGGCCGGCCGGCGCCGGGCGGGGTTATAACGAGCGCTGCCTGAAAGGAGGACACCCAAAACTCCGGGGACAGGGAAGGTGCCTGGGGACCTCCTCGCGGCGGTCCAAGCTGGGAGTGGATCACACACGCCACGACCATCGGGAGATCGGGAAGCACGGCGGTCGGGCGCCCGGGAGCCGAGAGGGGCCGCGGGAAGAGCGGAGGAGGAGAGTCCGAGAGTCCGAGAGCGACCTGGGGAGGGCGAAGGCGCCGGGCCCCCAGCTACCTTGGCCAGCAGAGTCCATGATCGCACGGCGGCCCAGCCACGGCGGGAGTAGCGGCGGGGGTCTCGGACGTAGGAGCCGAGCGGGCCGCACTGGGAGCCGCTCGCCGCGTACACACCAGCCAGCGGAACCGCTACAGCCGCCGTGGCAATACGTAATCAACGGTGCGACGGCCCACTTCCGCTTTGACGCGTTCTCCATTTTCGTCCCGCCCCCACAAGCGCTGTCCAATAAGGGCATTCTTCGTCCGGTGTCGGTTCATCTCCTCCAATCTGATTGGCTAAGGCAAAGAGCGACACAGGAAGAGAGGCGGGTTCTGAGGAAATCCCTCCGAGGCCGACTCCACCGGCGAGACGCCGGGCAGAACGGCCCGGAGGAGTCCGCGGGAGGTGGGAAGTGGGAAGAGCGGCCAACATGGCGCCACGGAAACCCTTCTCACAGGCCTCTGAGGTCTCGAGGGTGCCTCCCGCGGCCTAAGAGAGCCAGGGCTTGAGAATCCGACTCAGACCGCTTGTGATTCCTCCGAGGCCCGATATCCTGACTTTGGGGTTAGCCTCGTCCCCGGTCTGCCATTTTTTTCTTTTTTAGTGCGCACATTTACTGGGATGGGGGGAGGGAGGGCGGGTAATGGGAGCTGTGCAAAAAAAGGGTGACCGTGAGATGTCCTCTTGCCCAGCAAACGCTGCGGCCTTCACCGGGCGCGCAGCTGACAGGGCTTGGCACGCCCTCTGCCGGCCCGTGCACCCTTGACTTGAGCTTGTCACACCCACACGGTGAACCAGCTGGAGCCCTCCCATTTTACAGATGAGTAAGCTGAGATTGTGTAAGGTTTGAGGCGCAGGAAACTGACCACCAAGATATTTTAAAGTAAAGTTTATTCCTCAGTAATGAGTAGGACTCATTACGGAGGTAGAGAAATCAGAATTGAAGGAGTTGGGAGGGGGGATGGACCCAACCGGGATGCTACCTGGACATGGAGGATCAGCAGCACGTGGCTGGTCTGGGGGTCTTTTTTTAAAATATTTTTAAAATATATTTTATTGATATTTCACAGAGAGGAAAAGAGAGGGATAGAGAGTTAGAAACATGGATGAGAGAGAATCATGGATCAGCTGCCTCTTGCACACCCTCACTGGGGATGTGCCCGCAACTAAGGTACATGCCCTTGACCAGGATCGAACCTGAGACCCTTCAGTCCACAGACCGACGCTCTATCCACTGAGCCAAACCGGTTTCGGCAGGTCTGGGGGTCTTTTTAAAGGGATGATCAGAAGAGGGTTGGACCCAGGGCAGAACAGGAAAGGGTGGGCTCCAGGACACTTTGGCACCCGCTGAATGATGGCTCAATGTCTTGGAGATGTCTCTGTGACAGATGCCAGTAATGTCATAACTCCGCCCACCAGTTGGGAGGAGAAAGAACCTTATAAGTCATTCTTGAGGGCTTCCAGCCGATTCTGGAACAAGAGTCTAACTTGCCTAACTTATCAAAAGAGAGATGTGCAACCGTCAGGCAACCAGTCCCCCAAAGACAATCCCACAACTTCCCTCCTTCCTTTCCTAATGGCCCCTGAAAGCAAAATCCTTAAATGGTATTCAAACCCTTTAGGATCTGACTCTTCAGGAATTGTATTCCCTGATTCCAGCCAGGCCACTCTGATCCCCAGGTATGGAAGCCACTTCCTTCACCTAACTCCTTCCTGACTCAGCTCAAAACTCAACTCCCACAGGCATATTCCTGTACTGGAGGTCACCTTATGTACCCACCTCTGCTTATGCCTGCCAGGTTGCACCTGGCCGTGTCCTGCCCTGGTGCTGTCAATTATACGTTTGCCCCACTTGACTTTTTCAGTTGTTTTTCTAATTTCTTGCTCAACCCACCCTGACCAGTCTGTCCCCAGAGACTGGGGATAGCATGTAGACCCTGCTTCACACAGTTCAGGGCAGACAGTAAGGAAGTGACTGCATCGCAGATAGTGCTGAGCAGAGGGCTGTTTCTCGTTATCTATTACATCCCTGAACTAGGAACAAGGCCCAGTCCAGGCCTGGCTCAGGAGATGCTCAGCAATAAGTGTTTGGTGCAGGTGTGGTCGGTGCCCAGGAGCCAAGAGGGGCCTTAGGGCGGGCAGAGGAGGAGGAGAGCATCGAGAGACTGAGACCCAACCCGGGGAAGGGTGGAGCATGGGCCCGTGGGCCTGTAGGCAGCGGACCCACAGCCACCTTGGCCAGCAGCTACAAGCCACATGGGTGCACCTGTTACTTTGAGTCTGTGGTCCCACTGAACCCCTCTCGTAGAAGCCAGCAGTGGAGGTAGGGAGAGGACCCCATGGAGCAGCATCACAGTCCAGGAAAGGTCTGGCTGCTAAGACCTGCGTTTGGATGCCAATGTCCTTTCCCAGCTAGGGGCAACCTGTTCAGACCCTTCACCATCATCTTCCCTGAGCCATCTGTAACCCAGGGTGGGTCAACAGCACCTCCGAAGGCCCCACAGCCTGTGTTCCCACCATTGTTTTGAGGTGTTCAAGGCACCCATCACACAGCATCGCTATTAATCGGGTCAATGTAATCTTTGCATTCCCTTTAGGAACTGGGAGCAGACCCAGACATCCATCCATAGTGTTTGAGGGAGGAAGAGAGAGGGGGCTGGGAATGTCTTACCCTCTCCCACAAACTAGGTTGGGTGCCTAGGGCAGGCCAGCTTTACTGGTTGGGGTGTGGGGAGGGCAATGGCTCTGAGGCCCTGAAGATCAGCAAAAGCACAAACACTAGCTGCCTCGGGGGCTCAGGCTACAGTCTCCAGGGCAACTGGAAGTCCTCAGGTTCTAGCGGACTGCAATGAGTCGCTTCCAGGTTCTTGAGGTGTTTGCGCGCCAGGAACAGCGCAAGTTGCCGGCGCCTACGCGAGCTCAGGTCCTGGCCCACTAGCCACGGGAAGGCGAGCCCATGCGGTCCCCAGACCTCCTCGTCTTCCTGCTTGTCCTTGAAGTGAGCACGATAGGAGCGTAGCAATGCCAGGCACCAGTCGTCATCTACGTGGTAGCGCGCATAGAAAGCAGCTTCCTGTGCCAGGCTAGCGGCGCGCAGCCAGCGGGTCACGATGGCCTGGCCCTCACTTGCCATCACCGCCGGGTAGCGGTGCTGCAGCAGGCGCAGGAGCAGCTCGTTACCGCGGTTGCCCTCCACGTCGCCGGACGGCAGGGGGCGCAGGTGGCCCGAGGTGCTGACCACGTCGTCCAGAGTTCGCCGAAGCAGCAACACCGGACCGGGGTAGCTGCACAGCTGCTCCGCGACATTGAGGTTGAAGTGTTCGCGCACGGTGCGCACCACCAGTCCCTTCCAGCTCTGGGGCATGACCTTCAGGGCCAGAGGCACGAGGTCGTCGAAGGTGGCATCCAACACCAGCGCACCCAGTTCCGGGTAGGTCATGGTGGCCCAGGTGGCTGTGAAGCCGCCAATGGACCAGCCATAGATCACCACATGCGCGGGCGGGAAGCGCAGACGGTACAGGGCGTACTTGATCACCACGTCCATAGCGTTGGCATCGTGCTGAGGGAACGGCTCACCCGTGCTGCCCCCGAAGCCCGGGTGGTTCCAACCCAGCACCGAGTAACCAGCCTCCAGCGGCGCCGACAGGCAGCCCATCTCATAGAAGCCGGCGTTGCCTTCACAGCAGATGACCAGGCGCAGGCCGCGGCCCTGGCTGCCCGGGTGTTGGCGGCGATCCATGAACATGGTGTCGATCTCGTTGCCGTCTCGGGCCACCAGCTTGGCTCGCCGACCGTGGTAGCGCTCCACCAGGCGTTCCTGGCCCTGCTGCAGCAGCGGCAGCAGCGCTCGGGTCATCAGGAACATGGAGCCCGGGTACACGAGCCAGCGGCCCAGCGAGTGGGCCAGCACGTAGCTGGCCAGCTGGCCGGGCAGCTCCCGGATCTGCTGCAGAAGGCACTGCAGCTGGCTCCGCGCCGCGTGCAGCGGCCTCCCGGGCGCGCCCCCACCCAGCGCGGCGTCCTGCAGCAGCCACACGCCCGCCGCGGCCGCCGTGCACGTGAGCGCGCAGTGGCTGCTGCCGCTCGCGCCGGCGCCCACGTCATCCCAGCGAAAGTCCACCGGCCAGCCGCGGAAGTTGTAGGTGTAGTTGGCAGTCAGGTAGATCTTGAACACGTGCACAAGCGCCTTCACGAAGCAGACGACACACATGGGCGTCAAGGCTGCTCTGCGGGAACCCTAATGCGGTTTCCGGGGGTGGGGGTGGGGGGAGAGGGCGTGCTGGGAGACCCCCGGCCCGGCCCAGCGGGCACTGCAGGGGCTAGCACCGCTCAGAGCTGTTCTGGGGTGCCCCTCGCTGTGGCATCCGCACCAGCCTGCTTTGTGAGTCATTGTTGCTGGGGGGAGGGCTACACCGGGTGATGGACTCACAAAGGGTTCCCAGGCCCTCAAGTGCCGCCCCACCCTTGGGACACAAACACCCTCCCTATCCCCTCCTTGACTGTATCTCCCCTGTCCCTGCTTCACTCACCTCCCAGCACTTTGAGCAACACCCCCTCCCACTTTTTAAAAATATATATATTTTATTGATTTTTTACAGAGAGGAAGAGAGAGGGAGAGAGGGAGAGAGTTAGAAACATTGATGAGAGAGAAACATCGATCAGCAGCTTCTTGCACACCCCCTTCTGGGGATGTGCCTGCAACCAAGGTACATGCCCTTGACCGGAATCGAACCTGGGACCTTTCAGTCCTCAGGCCGACGCTCTATCCACTGAGCCAAACCGGTTTCAGCATTTCCCCCTCTCCCTCCACTTTTAAACAGAGACAGAAATCCCCACACTGGAGGTGAGGAAGCTGGGGCCGCTCACAGCTCTGGGGTCAGGCTGTCTGAGCATTTGCAGAGACAAAGTCTGGACAAGTAGGGTGGGCATGGGGGTGGAGAAATGGGGGGTGGGAGGGGTAAGGTGAAGGGGGTGGAGATTCCCTGGCCAGACCTGTGCTAGATGCCCCCAGTCCTCCCTGTGCACGGAACAGCCCAGGAACCCGGATCCGCGGCCAGTGGACCCCCGGAGCAGGGAGGCAACCTGTGCAGGCCCCTCCACACCTTATCTTCTCCAGAAAGGGGCGAATGAGGTGCAAACCCACCTGTTCCAGATCCTCTTTCCAGTGGCGCCAGCACAGGCAGTGACCTTTTCCAGGTGGGCCCTTCCTGGCCAGTTCCTCATTTTCAGCTCTGGTTGAGCCCTCCTCCACCTAAAACCACCCCCACAAGATGTATCTTCCTCTTTTCTAGAAGGCTTCGGTGGGTTCCCCTTTTTCTCTGCCAGAGCAGCCGGCCACCAGAGGGTAAAGGTGGCAGGGTAGAGGCCACAAAGGGAGCCAGGGAAGAGCCAGACAGGGGCCTCATTCAACAGTTCCTGGACCTGAAACAGGAATTTGGCAAAGCCAGCCAGCCTCCTGCAGCCCAGGAGCCTGGCCTGCCTCAGAGCCCGAGCCTTTCAGGGAGAGGGTTCCAGGACCAGTAGCCTCTGCTTCCCTGTGAGCCTGGGTCCACCCCACTCCCACCCCACTTCTCCTGGCACAGCGACCCAGTCAGCCCCAGCGCATTTGGGAAGCAGAGTTGAAGACATTGCTGCCCATAGATAGGGGTTGGGGGGCAGAATGGGTCAATGGGCAAGGCAGCAGGGTTGGGAGGGTTGACTATCCCCTAGGGCAGTGGTTGGCAAACTGCGGCTCTGCTGACTAATGAGTTTGCCGACCAACCACTGCCCTAGAGTTTCCAAATAAAATACAGAACCTGTTAAATCTGAATTTCAGATAAAGAAAAAATACTTTTTGAGTATAAGTATGTCTTAAATATCACATGGAACATACTGGATATCCTGTTTTTTGGTTGATTTTTGCTCAATCTGGTAACTCTGTCCCCTGCCCCGGTCCCCAGCTGGCTGAGGCCCAGATTGCCCAGCTCTGCTTCCAGATTGGGCTGCTCTGCTCATTGGTCAGGGCCTGAGGCTCCAATAGTGTCTCAGGGCCATGGGTGCACCTGGCAAGGCCCTTTCCTGTTCCTCTGCCCTGAACCACCTTCCCTCTTCACTGGGTCTTGAGGGGCAGTGGGGGGACTGCCCCAAGAGGAAGTCCCCAAGGCACCACCACGGGGTCAAAGGATGGGTGGGGTCCCCTGGTGATGGGTGGTCCTCCTCCCATTAAATAGCCCCGGTGCTGTGGGTAGGGGCTGTGTAATCATTGGGTGAAGGCAGGGGCATTACTCTACTAGGAACCTCCTTCATAAACTCGGGTGCCAGGGGAGGCCCAGTGCCAACCCAGAGGCTCGTTTTGTGAGACCAGAGGAGTAACCCCAGCAGAGCAGAGGGGCTCACTGCATCCTCAGCCCGACCCCAGAAGCGGGGACCCTGGAGCATAGTGTGTGGGATGTGCCACATTTTGCTTTGATCCCCCAGAAGTCTTGTCCTCCTGGGGCAGTCTCCCTGCTGGCTTTCTCAGCCAAGCCCATCTGCCCTTGGTTCTCTGGAAGAGCAGGGTGGGGGAGGTGGGGAGTAGGGGGAGGTGGGGAGTAGGGGGAGGTGGGGGTTGGATTCTGAGGGGCAGAAGTCAGCAGGCTGGAGCGCTGGCCCCCTGGAACCCTTGCCCTGCGTCTGGCCTGACCCTTGAGGAGCCCCCAGCCCCACCCCAACCCATACCCATGGGAGCCTGAGTGCTCCAGAACTACCAGCTCTGTTGGACAGGAAGCATGTGACAGGAAGGGAGCCCTCCTCCCGCTGTCCCCTCCAGAAGAGCCTCCAGACTGGACCAGGCTGCGGTGACCTCTTGTGCCCCCATCTGCTCCGGAAAGGTGAGGCTATGTCCCCCATTGTCAGTTCTCAGGCACCCCTCCACCCCACACCCCAGTGTCTGCAGGCAGACACCTAAGTATGCACCCACCCCCACAGAGCCTGCTGGTCTCCGTGACCTCTGGCCTTCTCCCACCCTCCCTCCAGGCAGCTCTGCTCAGTCTCTCTGGATTTATGCGCAGGCTGCCCAGCCAACCTCGGGAAGGAACGGAGAGAGAGAAAACCAGTCCTAGAGGCCGCAGGGGCTGGGGCAGGATCAGAGCCCTGGCCAAGGGGGTCTGACACAGCGGCCCAGGCTCCAGGAGCAGGGCCAGGGCTTGGGCCGGGAGCTGAGCCTGCACTAACGCCCCTGCTCAGGAAATGGGGAGCTGGGAAGATGGGGGCTGGCTCAGAGCCTGAGGACAGGAGGGGACGCTTCCTGGCGGATGTGGGGTCAGAGAAGGGGCGGAAATGGCCACGACAGCTGCTGAACATCTGGAATCACAGAATTACCCGGCCCTCAAGGATGTTGGGTTGGTGGGGGAGTGGAACGTGCCCAGGCCCTCTTTTTCCTGCCTCTCTGCAGGCGGGCTCAGTCTCCTCACACTGCACCCATCGTCAGGATCAAGTCCAAATGGCGGTCCAGAACCCTGCAGCTGGTCTGAGGGGGGAGGGCACGCGCTGAGTTCCCTGGGCTCAGTCCCAGGGGCAGTGCAGTCTGCGCAGGCTTCATAGACTCCAGGCCCCCTGGGATTGTGCAGGTCATGGCCCCACTCCTAGGATGGTCCCTAGAATCCCACGTAGAAACTGGGAAGGGTCACGGCCACACCTGGCTGGGCACCCTCACAGCAGAGTCTTCTCCCTTCCAACAGTGTCACACCAGCACAGGTTTGGTGGAGGTGAGTGCTTAATTCTTGTTTTGGTCTTCACCACACAGTGAGACAGGATATATTAGCCGTCCTTTCTCGGCTCTGCCTGGTACCCAGAAGTATTATCCTGGACGTGCCCTTCCACACCTTCCCTTTTGCCTACAAACAGGCACAACATACAGTCCTGACTAGGATGGGTTATTTTATTTGCACCTCAGCTGCCATGGGCCCCAGGGTGCCCGCCTGCACGGAAGGGGTGTGTGTGCTTAAGACCAAGAGATCTGGTGGGATTGCTTTTCCAAAAGCTCGCGCTGGCCTGCGCTGGCCTGAGTCCTGCGTGGGTGCTGGTCCAGCAGCAAACGGAGCAGCTGGTGCTTTCTGTACCTGTTGTCCATAGTTTAATGAATGTTGGCTGTCGAGGCCTGCACCAGAAGCCCTTCCCAGGGCGGCGGATCCGCCCCACTTTTTGCTCTCTGCCCCTTGAGACCCCTCACCTGTGTGCCCGGGCGCTGGAAGGCGGCCGGATAGAAACCGCGGCCTGGATCTCTGGCAGCAGCCCTGGCTCTGTGTGGGGGTGAGGGGAAGGGTGGGCGCGCGGAAAGGGTGGGCGCCCCGCCACAAGGTCGGGTCCCCGACCTGCCGCGCGGCCTCGCCAGTGTGGGCTCCGATCACCGCGCTGGGGAGGGAGCGGGGCGCCGTCCAGGGTCCAGGCAGGCCCCCTCCGGGCCGCCGGGGCTCACAGGGCGGGGGGCGCACCTTCCCGGAACCACCCACGTTTTCCGGGTGGCGATGCGGCCGCGGGCAGGTGGGGGCCACCGAAAGGGCAGAGCGCCGCGGCCCTGGGGAGCGGGCGCCGGCGCCGGCGCCGGGAGCCCCGCCCAGCGCCCGGGTCGGCCGTCACCCGAAGGGGAAGGCGGTGGTCGTCTCGCAGGGCCGGTGTGGGGAGGTGACCTGCAGGCCTGCCTGCCCGGGCTGAGCTGCGTGCGCAGGGTCCCAGCTCCGGAGCGGGCTCCCCGCCACGAATGGGGAACCGGGCCCTCGGCCGGCCGCGCACCGGGCGGGTGGAACCTGGGCGCCGGGAGAGCCGTCGCGGACCGGGAGGGACGCTGCAAGGCCACCGCGGACCTGGCTGGGACAGGACCGCGGGCCAGAATCCCCTCTGCCCTGGGGGTCACAGCGGGAGCGGCCCTGCCCTTGGACCCCGCCGGCGCCTCCGAACCGGCGCTGAGCGGATCTGGGTTACCGCCGTCCGGCTCCCGTCTGCTGCTGATTAAAACGGCAACTGTCCCGGAGCCGACCCCAGGGGACCCTGCGAGCTCCTCCCTCCGGCGCACAGGCACTCTCTGTTCTCGGCTGCGGCTGCGCCGGGCCCTGCGCCCCCACCTCCTCCCGGGGCCTGGGGATCTGGCGGGAGGTCAAGCCCACCTCCGCGGTGGTGGGAGCCGGGGTCACTCCAGGCGGGCCCAGACAGGCGCGCCCTTCTTTCCTCTGGCCCCGCCCTCCCGGCTGCCCCAGGTCTGCAGGCAGAAGAGGAGAGGGGAGGGAGGAGGTAGAGGGAGACAAGGAAGCCTCACCCGGCCAGGGGCCTGTGGGACAGGAGGGGTGCCCCACCTTGGCTCCTGTGGTTTCTCTAAAGGGGGTGCGCTCCAGGGTGACCCCACGTGGACCCTACCTCCTGCGGTTGGGAGAACATCACCACCCCATAGGCCCCGCACCAGGACAGGCTCTGGGACCAGGGGAGTCTCTGGGCCTTTGGCCTGAGCCCACCCAGGAAGTCCGTGAGTGGGGCCGAGGAAGCAAAGGAGAGAGCCATTATGCCCCCGCCAGGCCTCCACCCTGCCGAGACCCACGCTGACCGCAGGGCTGCCCACTCTGCTGCTTTGAAGCTGCTGGAGCCGACTCAGCTGCCAGGGGCTCGTGCTCACCCCGCCCCTCTCTGGCTGCGTGGGAGCTGCGGAGTGACCACAGGGCCGCCAGCGGTCTTTGAAGTGCAGGGGTGAGGCTGCAGGAAGTGGGCAGAAGCCCACCCAGGCCCTGGGCACACCCACAGGGGCCTTGGCTGCCCAGGTGTGTAGGGGGAGGGGACTTGAGTGAAGAAAGGAAGGAAGGGGCTGCCAGGCGACTGTCTCCGCAGCCTCTGGGGCCCAACCGCAGCCCCCCTTTGCCCAGGCTCCTGCGGGTGAGGCAGTGGGGTCAGGATTTGGTCCCTCTCCCTCTGCTAAAAATAGCAGCCTGGGCTGTGTGGAAAGCCCCGGCGGGTGGGGGAGGAAGCAGCGGGGCCTCTGCTTGGGGTGGGGAGGAGGGAGGCCAGGCAGGAAATGCCCTTGCCCTGCCCACTCCCCCTGCGAAGTCGGGTCAGTGGGCACAGTCCCCTGGGAAGTCCCAGGGGAGCCTTGGACCTGCTCAGGCTGGGCCTCCCCTGCCCAGCTGACCCCTGGGCCTGGGCTGGTCTGCCATGGACACAGGAGGGCGAGGGGAGGGAGTCTCTCTCCCTCCATCGTTCCCTGCACAGATGACCTGAACTGTCTGACCTGCATCTCCCTTCGCCACCCCAACAAGAGTCAGCACAGTCACTGAAGCCGGCTGTGCAGTGGCCAGGGCCAGGCTGAGCACCAAGTCTGTCCCTCCCCAGGGTGCTTGCTGAGCATAAGCAGGGTCTTACCAAAGGAGGACTTTTCAGGGAACAAACCCAGTACCTCAGCCTGGAGGCGGGAGCACAGGAGAGGGGCCAGCAGCTGAGAACAGAAGGATGGGTAGGAATTGGGCCTTAAGTTGGATTGTGGAGGGGCCTGGCCTGGGGCGGCCCTGGCGATGAAGGGAACTTGGCATCTTGGAGGGGTCAGGACCAGGCTGGTGTGGCCGGCCCGGGCAGCGGGGTGGGCAGGAATGAGGCTGCAGAGGGGGCGGAGCGGGGAAGGCTTTGCTGGTGGGTGAGCAAGTTGGGAGAAAGCCACTTCTCAGAAAGACTTTTAGCAAGAAAGTCCCAGACTCACGTTTGCCTTTCAGAGAAATCACTGCGTGGGGGGTGCGTTAAGGCGGAGGGGAGGCTCCAGAAGGCCGGAGAGCTGTTTCCAGGATGTGGGAGCAGGCCCTGCAGAGTGGCCGCTGGAGGAACGTGCGGGGACTGGGGTGTCGAGGGTCCACGCCAGGCTAGGCTTTCTGGTGGCACCAGTCTGGTGGGAGCCCGCAACCGGGCATGTGCCCTCGACTGGAATCGAACCCAGGACCCTTCAGTCCACAGGCCACCAGAGGAGACCTTCCCGACAGTGAGCAGTGGCTGAGGTGTTGGCAAGGAGCAAGTGGGTGGCTGGGGTTTCTCCAAGTGATGCCATGGGAGGGCAGAAGTGCTCGTACTTCCTGTATTTTTGAAAGAAAAAAATGAAACCTAACCTGGATAAGAAGGAAGCCAAAGAGAGGGGAGGGCTGTGTGTTTGGGAGAAAAGAGGGTTGTTCCTGAAGTCGGGTTTGGTGGTGCTGCAGCTCTGGGCAAGCTGAGGGCTGTGGCCAGAGGGAGAGTGCAAGTCATCTCCAAGGAGGTGTGGGCTTTCAGGACGGAGTGGGTGGCTGCATGTCTCCAGGGAAGAGGAGGAGGCTTTTGAAGAGGGGCCCACGTGATGTCTCCCGGGAGTTCAGGATGTCGGTGAGGCAGGACAGTGAGCAGCTAGGAAAACGCCTGTGTGAGTGACTGGGGAAACCGAGACAGGAAGGTTAAGCAGGCCCATGGCTGGGGAACTTGCAGCCAGCTTGTGAACCAAAGACCAAGGGCAACGAAAGCAAATGGTGTCTACCCTCCTCCTGGCCTGAGGACACTTAGCTTAGGCCACACAGGCCTGGGAAATGGAGAACAAAGACCCAATTAATGCCATTCTGCCAGCTAAACCCAAGGACAGGTGAAAGACAAACACTCCAAAAGCATTTGGATGGTATCACTTGAGGGGAGATGTAAGGCAGGATGGACAGCTGCTAGGGCAGGAGCGGGGGAAGGGGGAAAAGGGAGTTTATCTCACCCACTGAACAAAGAAGGCAGCAGCCAGACTTGCACAGTAAAATCTTCACATGTTATAAATTCTGGGGAAGCTGCAACAATCTAAAAGGGAGACCTTGCTGAAACCGGTTTGGCTCAGTGGATAGAGCGTCGGCCTGTGGACTGAAGGGTCCTGGGTTCGATTCCAGTCGAGGGCACATGCCCGGTTGCGGGCTCAGTCCTCAGTAGGGGGCGTGCAAGAAAGAGGCAACCAAATAATGATTCTTATTGATGTTTCTATCTCTTCCTCTCCCTTTCTCTCTGAAATCAATAAAAATATATTTTTAAAAAATAAAATAAAGGGGGACCTTGAAACCTTTAGGGATCAGAAGTATAAAACCCTTGAACCCCTACCAGGCAGGGCACTCAGACAAGCCAAGTTGCTGGCCTGTGCTTTATGCTGAGTGTATTCTTTTTAATCAGATGAAAAAAGTTTTTATTCAAAAATATAAAACTAGCCTTACTCCTAACTGCTCCCACCCCCAATTATCTCCACAAAGGATTATAAAAGTGGGGAGGGCATGTGCACAGCTGTCTCCATCTCATTCCAGTTCTTTCCACCTCCTTCCTCCCTGTCATGCAAGGAAACATCGGTTCTGCCCTCTCGCCTACAGGGTGGAGGGAGGGAAAGGGCAGGAAAGAGCTGTCTGTTGCCATTCTCCATTTCCGCCTCCAAAGCCCGAACAGGTTACCTGGACACTGAGCAAATGGTTTGCTGTCCACAAAACCAAGAAATAGGGACAGCGACTCTGAACCCTGAATCAGAAAGGGAGGAAGGTCCCGGGTACTGTACAGGGTCTCTAGTCAGTGGGTAGCCTCATCGCATTGTCATCACTGTCAGCCCCGAGTCCTCTCCGTCGTCAAAATAGGACATGTCATCTGTGTTCCTCATCAGACTCCTCTTCCTTCTCTTCTCATCTTCCTCTGAAGTTACTTC
This sequence comes from Nyctalus aviator, assembly GCA_036971965.1. Lineage (NCBI taxonomy): Eukaryota > Metazoa > Chordata > Mammalia > Chiroptera > Vespertilionidae > Nyctalus > Nyctalus aviator. Next base: position 87,456,547 of record CM072925.1, read on the forward strand.
CTCCTCCTTCTCAGGTCTCTCTTTTTGTACTGTTTCCTCATTATCTTCTGTGGACTTGGGGGGTCTCCTTGGAAGTAGAATGGTGGTCCGCTCTTTCTGTGACTTCCGCACTCGGATCCTTAGCTGCTGGGTGGCAGTCAGTTGGCACTGACACCTGATATTTGTCTGACTAAGGCTCCACGTTCTCTTGGGGACAGCCGGCCGGATGAAGCAGGAGCTGCCTCATGGTCCCTTGCAGCTCCCCTTCTCCTCCAAGGGCAGAGGCACTGGCAGAACTCCAGGAGGAAGGGGAGGGGGAGGAGTGGAGAAGGCTGCAATGTGGGTGGGGGCAGAGCATCCCACTTCCCAGTGCCCACAGCCTCCATGTTGAAGGTCAACTGGCCACGGCCCCGACCCCGGCCGCGGCTGGCCATGGCGGAAGAGGCCTGGATATTCAGAGATCCGATGAGAAACCGCTGCTGCCCTCCCCCACTGGAAGCCGAGGCCTCAGCCAACCTGGAACCTGCTGAGTGTATTCTTTTAAAAATATATATATATTTTATTGATTTTTTACAGAGAAGAAAGGAGAGAAATAGAGAGCTAGAAATGTCGATGAGAGAGAAACATCGACCAGCTGCCTCCTGCACACCCACTACCGGGGATATGCCCGCAACCGATGTACATGCCCTTGACCAGAATCAAACCTGGGACCTTTCAGTCCGCAGACCGACGCTCTACCACTGAGCCAAACCGGTTTTGGCCTGAGTGTATTCTTAATAAACGCACTCACTTTGCTTCAACACTGCTTTCTGTCACTCATCTGAACTCTTTCTCGCGGGTGTGACAAGAGCCAGGAGGGGAGGCCTCTCTGACTTGGGCAGCTCTCCGGTAATGTTGGTACCTGAAACCTCCAAAAAGGGCACCTCCCAGCCTTCACCACACAGATGCCCATGTCCATCACACCACACCCACCCAGCAACTCCGTTCTGCTCATCACCTCGCCACCTCCAGCTCCGTCATCACTTCTCATCAGTATCACCCAGCCCACCATCAGAGGCTCCACCATCCTTCACTCGTTCACCAGTGGACAGGTATCTGTCAAGAATATATCTCCAGAAGAAGAAAAATATATATATCTCCATGAGGAATCGTGGTGGGCTGTTGTCATAGCAACAAGCAACACAGGGGAGGACCCTACCCTTGGGGGACACACAGTCTGCTGGGGCAGACCGAAGACAAACATGTAAAAAGATTTAGAAAACAAGAAGCCCAATGGATGACCCAGCAACCCCACTGCTAGGATTTACCCCAAAGAAGATCCTCACCCCCAGAGCTGCCCTACCCTGCCCCCGCAGCTTGAGTCATGATGGCTCGGGTGAGAAACACCAGATGTGTTTCCCCTGGCGAATGGCAGATTGGGGGCCAGCTACACAGTGAAAAGAAAAGGGGCAAACTACTCTGAGAAAGAGCTGCAGAAGCATTGGGGTGACAGGTACTGTGTGACTTCCTTTTTGGAAGTCCCGGAAAACACACCATGTGACAGCACATCTGCGGAGGCAGCACCCAGAGCACGAATGCCAAGGCTCTGCAGCTTTTTGGGGTGATAGGAGTGTTCTGTGTCACAAGAGGGGTGATTACATAACTTACTGATAGACCCTCCCTTCCTCCAACTGGTGGACGGACGTAAACTCCACCTGCAGCCAGACATTCCTGAGCACTGACCACCCATCAGCACCTGCCAAATACCCTAAGCCCCCGATTCCTAAGTCCCTCATCATAGGCCTTACATGAAACCACCAATCAGTGTGCTGAGTGTCCTAAGCCCCGTCCCCTATCCTCCCCTTAAAAGTACATGGACCCCAACCCTTGCGCTCTCTCTCTGGAAGCAGCAGGCAGGGGTACTCTTCTCTTCAATAAAATATATATTGAAAAATCAATAAAATATATATTTTTTAAAATTGTATGTTTGAAATCGGTGAATTCATTGTATGTAAATTATACTTCAACAAAGCTTGATTTTTAAAAAAATATATTTTATTGATTTTGTACAGAGAGGAAGGGAGAGAGATAGAGAGTTAGAAACATCGATGAAAGAGAGTCATCGATCAGCTGCCTCTTGCACACCCCCTACTGGGGATATGCCCGCAACCAAGGTACATGCCCTTGACTGGAATTGAACCCGGGACCCTTCAGTTCCCAAGCCGACGCTCTATCCATTGAGCCAAACCGGTTTCGGCAAAGCTTGATTTTTAAGAAGACATAAACTAGCTGGCTTGGCTCAGTGGGTAGAGCATCAGCCTGTGGACCGGAGGGTCCCAGGTTCAATTCTGGTCAAGGGCACATGAGTAGGTTGCAGGCTTGAGCCCCAGTGGGGGACAAGCAAAAAGCAGCCAATCAGTGATTCTCTCCCATCATTGATGTTTCTATTTCTCTTTTCCTCTCACTTCCTCTCTGAAATCAATAAAGATTAAAAAAATAAATAAATAAAAGACTGGGAGGAACCATAAAAACCATGAGGAGGGAGGTGACAGGGAGGCGTGGGGCAGGTTTGGGCGGGCGCCAGGAGTGGACTTGATGGGTTGTGTGGTAACTATACTCACCATCCCCTTCGGTGATTTTAACCTTCGGTGGACAGAGCGATCCAGACCCGGCCGTGCAGAGGCAGCTCACTTTTACAGCTGCTTGTAGTGAGACCCGCTTCCTGCCAGGGGGAAGAGGCCAGCAGAAGCTTCAGCGAAGGCCCCGCGGGCACTGTGTTGGCCATGAGGCCGGTGTGGGAGGAGGAGGCTCTCCCCGAGCACGTAGGGTGCTCTCCGGTCTGGAGCTAGCAGGCACCGCCGAGGGCTGGCCGCCGGGCCGTGGCCACTGCAGGAAGTCCTCTATTTTCAGCCTTCCAGCCACTCAGGCCCTCGCTCCAGACCAGCGAGTGCACGGTCAGCTATCCCAGCCTTGGTGTTGCCAGGAAAGGCAGGCTCGGTGGCTCTCCGGGGAGAGGTGCAGGAGCAAGGGGTCCCCTGGCCTTCACTTGCTGGACTATCCCTGGCTCCTGTTCCGGGCAAGGAGGGCCAAGGCCTGGCTGGGCCTCCCCTCTAGAGCAGGGAGCTGGGGTTCACCGAGGGTCGGCTCCCAAGTAGAAGGTAAAGGCAAACCTACGAGTGCAGGGTCCCCACAGGGTGTGGCGTATCTCTCCCATGCTCTCCATGTCGTCCTGGGACTGGTGCCACCGGCATGCGTGTGTGAGTGCTCCACACCCTGGCTGGTCAAGGTGGGGCCTCGGGGGTCAGGGTATCTCATTGGCACTGGCTTTGCTGGCCTCCAAGTCACTGCTCAGACTAACTTGGACTGGCTTGGGGGCTGGTCCATCTTGGAAGTGGCAAGCCCCAGGCCCCATTGACCTTTTCCCCCTGTGGCCTTGACTGGGGCTGGAACCTCCGGTCTGGCGTCCTGTGTCCTGCCAAGAGGATGTCCTGTCCTCCAGGCCCGCTCCCCACCCTCCTCCATCCCTGGGGCCTCCAGGGTGGACGTGTGGGTGTGGGTGTGGGTGGAGGGGAGTTGGACGTCAGCCGGCCGGGTCCTGAACCCCCACCCCCACCCCCAGCTCTCTCCACCCCCTGGGCCCGGATGCAGGGGACAGAGGCCCCAGCCCAGCACCTGGGGTTTTTCCAGGGCAGTGGGGTGGGGGCTAGCTGCTCCACCAAACAAAGGCTAGGGGAGGAGAGGGGAAGTGGGCACAGGGAAAGGAAGGGCTGAGCATGCCCGGGGGCACTCCACACACTGCCTCCCGTCTCTCCGGGTTTCCAGTCCTGAGCCAGTGGGTGAGCCTGTGAGGGAGAGGGGTGGGATTCAGTTCAGTTCTAGCCCTGCCCCTCAGCAGGGGGGTCTTAGGCGGGAAGGGAGCTGAGGGACCCCACATGGGCTTCAGGGAAATTGCACTGGTTCTTGGGGAGCAGGACAGAGGGGCTGAAGACCTCCACCAGTGGGCCCTTCCCCACACCAATCTATGAATGTGGCCTGAGGGTCCTCCATGCCGCCTGGTGGTCTTCGGCATCTATGGGTGTGTGTCTGCCCGTGTGTTGTGTGTCCCCGGGTTAGGTGTCTGGGGAGGGCTGAGTGATGTCTGTCTACGTGTCTTCTGAGTCTGTGTGTCTGGCATGTTGGTGAGCCCTGGTGCCCGCGCCTGCCAACGAGTGTGTGAATCTGTACCAGGCGTGTGTCTGAGCCCTAGATCCGTGTGGCTTCTGTGCGTGTCTCTACCTGTGGGATGGAGTGCTGTTTCCCCTCTAGTGTCAAGAATGATCAGTCCCCCCAGAAAGCCTGGACCCCAGGAGGGGGGACAGGAAGGCAGCTATTGGCCCTCCTTTGTCCACCTTCTGCGCAGGCAGCTCAGCTGAGTTAAAAATAACCCCAGGGCCCCTGGGAGAGGAAGGGGTAGAGGCGAGGGAGGGGCGGGAGGCCTCCCGGCCCAGTGGGTGGTGGGCAGTCTTGTCCGTTGGCTCCAAGGCCAACAGGGTGAGCGCATCCGCCTGGCCGCCTCTGCTTGGCTGCGGGCCCCGTGGGCTCCTCTGGGCCTGCTAGAGAGGCTGAGGGGCGCCTGCTCCGGCCTCCGTCCCTACAGGTAGCAAGGGTCCCAGAGCCTCACCAGGGTCTGCTGTCTGCTGCCCTCCCTGCCCCAGCTGACCCATCAGCCTGCTCCCTGCAGCGAGGGTCGTCCTGGAGATGCTGAGGGAAGCCGAAGGACACTGGCCTCCCTCCGGGAGGGGTCAGTGGAGGGTTTCGTGTAACGGGATTGAAGTACCGTGTGCATGTGGAAGAGTGCACGCCATTAGGAATGTGCTTAGTGAGCATCCTAAGCAACTTCTGCCACCAGCACCCAGATAAGAAGCCAGGAACATCGCCAGCCTAGAGGCCATCCCTGTTTGATCCTGTTAGCTCCTCTGGGCTTGTCTGTCTTGGATGCAACTCTGCCCACCCCCCCTCCCAACACACTGTGGTATCTGCATGGCGCCGGGAGTTATGTGGCTCACGGTAGTAGCGATGGCATTCCACGGGGGGCGGCCACACTTGATTGCACGCACCGTGGGGAAGGCACGGGCTCTCCCGGTTTGGTTATTACCAAACGGCATGTGGTTCCAGGTGGAGCTCAGTGCATGCCAGTGGGCAGCCTGGGTGGACCTGTGGTTTTTGCTGCCCAACAGTCCCCTGAGGCTCTCCCAGAAATGCTGGGATTTGCCCACGATTTCATGGAGTGCCCCTCTCCCCGGGATTCCGGCATTTGAGCTCCTGTCTACCAGCTTTTGAGGTCTGTCTGTCCTCGGTGGGGCTAGGTCTTGGGCTGGGGTCCCCTAGGGTGGGATGGGCAGTGTGTGCGCCCTCCACCAGGCCAGGCACGCCCAGAGCAGGCATCCAACTCACAGGCCCACACCCCCCTTCCTTCCTCAGGAAAACCTGTGATCTGATAAGACTCCAGCCTCTGCTTTTCAGAACCATCCGGGCACCAGGACCCTCGGGGGAGGAGGGAGGGACTAGGGCCCCGCACAGCCGCCTGTAGCAACTGTAGCCTGGTTCTCTGGACTCCCTGCCATCCTGAGGGCGCGGCCTGCCCTGACCCAGGGCAGGGCTCAGAGCAGCCCGCACCTGGCAGGGTCGGTGACGTGAGGCGAGGTGGTCCCGCCAGGTGGGAAGGTTCCTTCTTCCAGCTCCTTCCTCCACCAAGCCCCTGGCAGAACGTCCCCTTCCCCCAAGGCCTTGGCCAAGGTCCCGGCCCTCCAGCTCCTCACCCGGACTCCCTCTCCAGACCTTCCTGAGCCTATGGTGACCGTCAACCACTGCCCTACACCCCAGCACCAGCATGACCTCTCCACTAGCTGACCTCTCCCCGGTCTGTCAGCTCTGGGCTCTGATGGCCTGGCCTCAGCTGCAGCCCACACCCCAGTAGAAAACGCACAGAACGCCAGAGCCCCCCTGCGTCCTGCCAGCTCTGTACCTTCACCGGCCGCCTCCCTCCCCCCTCCTTAGGACAATCGTGCTGACAAAGGGAGCGCCTCGGCTGCCTCTGTGCTGTGTCGCCTGCTCAGCCTGCTGAGCTCTGTCCCTGGTTCTTTAGGTGCAAACTGACGCTCAGGGAGTGAGTGACCCCCTCGCACAGCTGGTGAGGCTCTCAGGCTGGCCCTGAGCCGGCAGAACTAGGACGCCAAGGGAGACAGACATGGAGCAGAGGGAGGGGGAAGGACAAACAGCGCAGAGGTCGGCAGGCACAGGGATCTAAGAGGGTCCTTTTCCGGGGGCTAGAGCTGGGAGTGATGGGGGGTGGGGGCAGGGCTGGGAGTGATGGGGGGGCAGGGCTGGGAGTGATGGGGGGGCTGGGGCTGGGAGTGATGGGGGGGCCGCGGCTGGGAGTGATGGGGGGCCAGGGCTGGGAGTGATGGGGGGGCCGGGGCTGGGAGTGATGGGGGGGCTGGGGCTGGGAGTGATGGGGGGGGCCGGGGCTGGGAGTGATGGGGGGGCTGGGGCTGGGAGTGATGGGGGGGCCGGGGCTGGGAGTGATGGGGGCTGGGGCTGGGAGTGATGGGGGGCAGGGGTGGGAGTGATGGGGGGCAGGGGCTGGGAGTGATGGGGGGGCAGGGCTGGGAGTGATGGGGGGGCCGGGGCTGGGAGTGATGGGGGCTGGGAGTGATGGGGGCTGGGAGTGATGGGGGGCAGGGCTGGGAGTGATGAGGGGGGCAGGGCTGGGAGTGATGGAGGGCAGGGCTGGGAGTGATGGGGGCAAGGCTGGGAGTGATGGGGGGGCAGGGCTGGGAGTGATGGGGGCAAGGCTGGGAGTGATGGGGGTGCCGGGGCTGGGAGTGATGGGGGGGGGCCGGGGCTGGGAGTGATGGGGGGGCTGGGCTGGGAGTGATGGGGGCAAGGCTGGGAGTGATGGGGGGGGCAGGGCTGGGAGTGATGAGGGGGCAGGGCTGGGAGTGATGGCGGGGCCCGGGCTGGGAGTGATGGGGGGGCCGGGGCTGGGAGTGATGGGGGGGCCGGGGCTGGGAGTAATGGGGGGTCCTGGGCTGGGAGTGATGGGGGGCAGGGCTGGGAGTGATGGGGGGGGCAGGGCTGGGAGTGATGGGGCCGGGTCTGGGAGTGATGGGGGGTCAGGGCTGTGAGTGATGGGGGGACTGGGGCTGGGAGTGATGGGGGGCAGGGCTGGGAGTGATGGGGGGGCCGAGGCTGGGAGTGATTGGGGGCCGGGGCTGGGAGTGATGGGGGGCCGGGGCTGGGAGTGATGGGGGGGACCGGGGCTGGGAGTGATGGGGGCTGGGGCTGGGAGTGATGGGGGGCAGGGGTGGGAGTGATGGGGGGGCTGGGGCTGGGAGTGATGGGGGGCAGGGCTGGGAGTGATGGGGGGCCGGGGCTGGGAGTGATGGGGGGGCAGGGCTGGGAGTGATGGGGGGCCGGGGCTGGGAGTGATGGGGGCTGGGAGTGATGGGGGCTGGGAGTGATGGGGGGCAGGGCTGGGAGTGATGGGGGCAAGGCTGGGAGTGATGTGGGGGCCGGGGCTGGGAGAGATGGGGGGGGCCGGGGCTGGGAGTGATGGTGGGGCCGGGGCTGGGAGTGATGGGGGGACAGGGCTGGGAGTGATGGGGGGCCGGGGCTGGGAGTGATGGGGGGGCAGGGCTGGGAGTGATGGGGGGCAGGGCTGGGAGTGATGGGGGGCCGGGGCTGGGAGTGATGGGGGGGCAGGGCTGGGAGTGATGGGGGCTGGGCTGGAGTGATGGGGGCTGGGAGTGATGGGGGCTGGGAGTGATGGGGGGCAGGGCTGGGAGTGATGGGGGCAAGGCTGGGAGTGATGTGGGGGCCGGGGCTGGGAGAGATGGGGGGGGCCGGGGCTGGGAGTGATGAGGGGGCAGGGCTGGGAGTGACGGGGGGAGGGGCAGGGCTGGGAATGATGGGGGCAAGGCTGGGAGTGATGGGGGGGCAGGGCTGGGAGTGATGGGGGCAAGGCTGGGAGTGATGGGGGGGCCGGGGCTGGGAGTGATGGGGGGCCGGGGCTGGGAGTGATGGGGGGGCTGGGCTTGGAGTGATGGGGGCAAGGCTGGGAGTGATGGGGGGGCAGGGCTGGGAGTGATGGGGGGGCAGGGCTGGGAGTAATGGGGGGGCAGGGCTGGGAGTGATGGGGGGGCTGGGCTGGGAGTGATGGGGGCAAGGCTGGGAGTGATGGCTGGGCCGGGGCTGGGAGTGATGGGGGGCAGGGCTGGGAGTGATGAGGGGGCTGGGGCTGTGAGTGATGGGGGGGCTGGGGCTGGGAGTGATGGGGGGGCTGGGGCTGGGAGTGATGGGGGGCCGGGGCTGGGAGTGATGGGGGGGCTGGGGCTGGGAGTGATGGGGGGGCTGGGGCTGGGAGTAATGGGGGGGCCGGGGCTGGGAGTGATGGGGGGCAGGGCTGGGAGTGATGAGGGGGCTGGGGCTGTGAGTGATGGGGGGGCTGGGGCTGTGAGTGATGGGGGGCTGGGGCAGGGAGTGATGGGGTGCTGGGGCTGGTAGTGATGGGGGGCAGGGCTGGGAGTGATGGGGGGCCGGGGCTGGGAGTGATGGGGGGCAGGGCTGGGAGTGATGGGGGGGCCGGCTGGGAGTGATGGGGGCTGGGAGTGATGGGGGGGCCGGGGCTGGGAGTGATGGGGGGCAAGGCTGGGAGTGATGGGGGGGCCGGGCTGGGAGTGATGGGGGGGGCCGGGGCTGGGAGTGATGGGGGGGCTGGGCTGGGAGTGATGGGGGCAAGGCTGGGAGTGATGGGGGGGCCGGGGCTGGGAGTGATGGGGGGGCAGGGCTGGGAGTGATGGGGGCAAGGCTGGGAGTGATGGGGGGCCGGGCTGGGAGTGATGGGGGGCTGGGAGTGATGGGGGGCCGGGGCTGGGAGTGATGGGGGGAGTGATGGGGCTGGGAGTGATGGGGGCAGGGCTGGGAGTGATGGGGGGGCCGGGGCTGGGAGTGATGGGGGGGCCGGGGCTGGGAGTGATGGGGGGGGCCGGGGCTGGGAGTGATGGGGGCAAGGCTGGGAGTGATGGGGGGGCAGGGCTGGGAGTGATGGGGGGGGCTGGGAGTGATGGGGGCAAGGCTGTGAGTGATGGGGGGCCGGGCTGGGAGTGATGGGGGCTGGGGCTGGGAGTGATGGGGGGCCGGGGCTGGGAGTGATGGGGGGCTGGGGCTGGGAGTGATGGGGGGCAGGGCTGGGAGTGATGGGGGGCCGGGGCTGGGAGTGATGGGGGGGCCGGGGCTGGGAGTAATGGGGGGGGCCGGGGCTGGGAGTGATGGGGGGCAGGGCTGGGAGTGATGGGGGGGGCAGGGCTGGGAGTGATGGGGCCGGGTCTGGGAGTGATGGGGGGTCAAGGCTGTGAGTGATGGGGGGGACCGGGGCTGGGAGTGATGGGGGCTGGGGCTGGGAGTGATGGGGGGCAGGGGTGGGAGTGATGGGGGGGCTGGGGCTGGGAGTGATGGGGGGCAGGGCTGGGAGTGATGGGGGGCCGGGGCTGGGAGTGATGGGGGGGAGTGATGGGGGGCAGGGCTGGGAGTGATGGGGGGGGCCGGGGCTGGGAGTGATGGAGGGGCCGGGGCTGGGAGTGATGGGGGGCAGGGCTGGGAGTGATGGGGGGCAGGGCTGGGAGTGATGGGGGGCTGGGGCTGGGAGTGATGGGGGGCCGGGGCTGGGAGTGATGGGGGCTGGGAGTGATGGGGGGCAGGGCTGGGAGTGATGGGGGGCAGGGCTGGGAGTGATGGGGGGCAGGGCTGGGAGTGATGGGGGGGGGGGGGGGCAGGGCTGGGAGTGATGGGGGCAAGGCTGGGAGTGATGAAGGGGGCAGGGCTGGGAGTGATGGGGGCAGGGCTGGGAGTGATGGGGGGGCCGGGGCTGGGAGTGATGGGGGGGCTGGGCTGGGAGTGATGGGGGCAAGGCTGGGAGTGATGGGGGGCAGGGCTGGGAGTGATGGGGGGGCAGGGCTGGGAGTGATGGGGGCAAGGCTGGGAGTGATGGGGGGCCGGGGCTGGGAGTGATGGGGGGGCTGGGCTTGGAGTGATGGGGGCAGGCTGGGAGTGATGGGGGGCAGGGCTGGGAGTGATGGGGGGGCAGGGCTGGGAGTGATGGGGGGCAGGGCTGGGAGTGATGAGGGGGCTGGGGCTGGGAGTGATGGGGGGGCTGGGCTGGGAGTGATGGGGGCAAGGCTGGGAGTGATGGGGGGGCCGGGGTTGGGAGTGATGGGGGGGCTGGGCTGGGAGTGATGGGGGCAAGGCTGGGAGTGATGGGGGGGCAGGGCTGGGAGTGATGGGGGCAGGGCTGGGAGTGATGGGGGGCCGAGGCTGGGAGTGATGGGGGGGGCCGGGGCTGTGAGTGATGGGGGGGCTGGGCTTGGAGTGATGGGGGCAAGGCTGGGAGTGATGGGGGGGCAGGGCTGGGAGTGATGGGGGGGCAGGGCTGGGAGTGATGGGGGCAAGGCTGGGAGTGATGGCAGGGCCCGGGCTGGGAGTGATGGCTCGCCGGGGCTGGGAGTGATGGGGGGGCCGGGGCTGGGAGTGATGGGGGGGCCGGGGCTGGGAGTGATGGGGGGCAGGGCTGGGAGTGATGGGGGGCAGGGCTGGGAGTGATGGGGGGCTGGGGCTGGGAGTGATGGGGGGCCTGGGGCTGGGAGTGATGGGGGGGCTGGGGCTGGGAGTGATGGGGGGCTGGGCTGGGAGTGATGGGGGCAAGGCTGGGAGTGATGGGGGGCAGGGCTGGGAGTGATGGGGGGCCGGGGCTGGGAGTGATGGGGGCAAGGCTGGGAGTGATGGCGGGGCCGGGCTGGGAGTGATGGGGGCTGGGAGTGATGGGGGGCTGGGAGTGATGGGGGGCAGGGCTGGGAGTGATGGGGGGAAGGGCTGGGAGTGATGGGGGGCAGGGCTGGGAGTGATGGGGGGGGCCGGGGCTGGGAGTGATTGGGGGCCGGGGCTGGGAGTGATGGGGGGCTGGGGCTGGGAGTGATGGGGGCAAGGCTGCAAGTGATGGGGGGGAGGGCTGGTAGTGATGGGGGGCAGGGCTGGGAGTGATGGGGGGGCCGGGGCTGGGAGTGATGGGGGGGCCGGGGCTGGGAGTGATTGGGGGCCGGGGCTGGGAGTGATGGGGGGTCGGGGCTGGGAGTGATGGGGGGGACCGGGGCTGGGAGTGATGGGGGCTGGGGCTGGGAGTGATGGGGGGCAGGGGTGGGAGTGATGGGGGGGCTGGGGCTGGGAGTGATGGGGGGCAGGGCTGGGAGTGATTGGGGGCCGGGGCTTGGAGTGATGTGGGGGCAGGGCTGGGAGTAATGGGGGTGCCGGGGCTGGGGATGATGGGGGCTGGGAGTGATGGGGGCTGGGAGTGATGGGGGGCAGGGCTGGGAGTGATGAGGGGGGAAGGGCTGGGAGTGACGGGGCGCAGGGCTGTGAGTGATGGGGGGGCTGGGGCTGTGAGTGATGGGAGGGCTGGGGCTGGGAGCGATGGGGGGGCTGGGGCTGGGAGTGATGGGGGTCTGGAGCTGGGAGCGATAGGGGGGCTGGTGCTGGGAGTGATGGGGGGGCTGGGGCTGGGAGTGATGGGGGGCCGGGGCTGGGAGTGATGGGGGTGCAGGGCTCGGATTGATGGGGGGGCAGGGCTGGGAGTGATGGGGGGCAGGGCTGGGAGTGATGCGGGGGCTGGGGCTGTGAGTGATGGGAGGGCTGGGGCTGGGAGCGATGGGGGGGCTGGGGCTGGGAGTGATGGGGGTCTGGGGCTGGGAGCGATAGGGGGGCTGGTGCTGGGAGTGATGGGGGGGCTGGGGCTGGGGGTGATGGGGGGCCGGGGCTGGGAGTGATGGGGGTGCCGGGCTCGGATTGATGGGGGGGCAGGGCTGGGAGTGATGGGGGGCAGGGCTATGGGGGGGCTGGGGCTGGGAGTGATGGGGGGCCGGGGCTGGGAGTGATGGGGGTGCAGGGCTCGGATTGATGGGGGGGCAGGGCTGGGAATGATGGGGGGCTGGGGCTGGGAGCGATGGGGGGCCGGGGCTGGGAGTGATGGGGGGGCTGGGGCTGGGAGTGATGTGGGGCCGGGTCTGGGAGTGATGGGGGGCAGGGCTGGGTGTGATGGGGTAGCCGGGGCTGGGAGTGATGGGGGTGCAGGGCTGGGAGCGATGGGGGAGCCGGGGCTGGTTGTGGGGTGGGGGCAGGCTGGAGTGAAGGCTGGGGCCAGAGTCGCTGGGTAAGGGCGTAGGGAGCGCCTTCCAGGTGTGGGATCCAGCAGGTGCAGAGGCCCTGGGTGGGCAAGGGTCTCATACTTGAGCGCTGGCCTGCTGGGCACACAAAGCTGTTGGTGAGCAGAGATTGAGCTGTGGGTGCCAGCTCAGCAGGCGCTCTCTCTTCCCAGCAGGGTGCGCAGGCCTGGAATTTGGGGGTCATGAGGTCTGCTCAGGAGCAGCTTGGAGGAGGGGGGAGGGATGGAGCAGGTGGTAGGCAGGGTGAGGGATGCCCAACATCCATGATGAGGGAGGAGCGGTTTTCTATTTCATTTCAGATGTCTCCCCCTCCCTCTGCTGTGCGGGGCTGGTGGGACCTGAGGCAGGCTGGGTTGGCTCCCGTGGGAGGGAGCACTCAGTGAGGGCGAGGGCTGACTCTGTCCTGGAGCCATAGGGGGAGGGAGTGTCCGCTGAGGGATGGCCCCACGGGGAAGAGCTAGGGGTCATCTTGCCCCATCTTGTTGTTGTTAATGTTCACTCAAAGATCCTGTTTCCATTGGTTTTTAGAGAGAGTAGAGGGGTGGGAGGGAGAGACAGAGACAGAGAAACCTCCGTTGGTTGCCTCCTGCAGGAGCCCCTACCAGTGGGAGATCAAACCTGCAGCCCAGACATGTGCCCTTGACCGGGATCGAACTCGAAACCCTTTGGTGCACAGGCCAGTGCTCTCACCACGTGGCACACCAACCAGGCCACCTCACCCCATCTTAATGAGGACCCCAAGGCCCAGAGAACAGACCCTGTACCCACCTTCAGCCGACCAGGCCAGAGAATCCTGGAGGGCTCTTGGGGTCGGAGGGTGGGGATCGTGGCGAAGGGAGTTTGGGCCAGCTGGGGTCTGGGCCAGGAGCCGGAGACTGCGTTTCCTCCAGGCCCAGCTGTGGGAGCTGCCTGGGCCCAGGGTCCCGAGCAGGCTCTGCCCTGGCCCCTGCCCAGTGACCGTCTGAGAGCCCCGTGAGGAGGGGCGTGCCTGGCGGTCCCCCGCTCTCCACCTCAGCCACCACGTGTCCCAGTGCTGGAGGGAAGGGATTGCCCCTTTGTCACAGGGACCCAGGCCAGCCCACGCCCTTCCAGGCCTCCCCCTCACGCTGACCCCGAGGTCCTGGCCTCCCTCCGCACCTGGGCTGCAGCCTCCGGCTGGTCCCGAGGACACAGCTCCGCTGCCCTGCGGAGAGGCCAGGCTCCCCTCACCGCCTGCGTTTGCTCCTCGCAGGACACCCAGAAGCCATTGTCGGGTCGGCTGCCTCCTGTTTGGAAGTCTTTGGTGACCCGCAGAGTCTTCCTCCGCCAGCGGAAGCCCAGAGGCCCAGCCTGGCAGCAGTGCAGGCCTGCTCGCCCATGTGGCCCCGCCTGGGGCCTTGGATGGTCCTCAGGCTCTCTGTCCCGCCTACCTCCACGGCCATGGCCTGCACCGTCCGTCCAGAAGCTCTAGTTCTGGCTCCTGAGGCCTGGGCATGGCCAACTCCTACCCAGAGTCCAGAGCTGGCCTGGCTCAGAGGCATGGGCAAGAGCACGCGGGATGCGGCGCGGACACTCCTGCACAATTGGGAGAGGCTGATGGACACCCCAACCCTGGGGCCTGCGGAGGAGGCTTGAGGTCTTGGTTGATGTCTGGTTGGGTTTTGAAGGTTTTGCTTTTGAAAAGGAAACCTTTTCTTTGGGGAAGCTTTAGATCTGCAGCTGGAGCATTGCCAAGCAGTCCGTGGGCCCCTTCCTGGTGTCAGTCTCCCCACATTGTCGTCTCCCACATTGACTGTCAAACTGAGACCCGAGCCCCCCTCCATCTTCCTTAGACCAGATGGGATGGTGCCGATTTCCTGTCCCTGTCCTGCTCCGAGAGGCCACACGACGCTCCCAGCTTCCTGAGGTCCTCCGGCCGGGACCAGAACCTGGCGAGGAGGGCCTGCCAGGCAGCTCCCTGCAGACGTTCCTGTCTCCCTCCTGGTCCCAGGATCACACCTGTCTGCTCTGCGGGTAGGACCTCACCCCATGCCCAGGCCAGCAGCTCCCGGACACTGGAGCGCGGTGTCCCTTTCAGCCGCGAGGCTATCGCGCCATCGGCAGCTTCTGCAATGTGAGCCCGCCTGGGAGCAGCTGTGGCCTCCAGCGGGGACTGAGCCCGGTCCCTTACCTTGCTCCAGGAGGTCCCCTGCCACCTCCCCGTTTCCAAGACCTGCCTGAGATGGAATTACAGCCCCAGGCCCGCACCTGCCACAGGCGCAGTGTCTCGGGCTCTGCCTGGCTAGGACCAGCTCAGGGAGGGTGCCTGCTCAGCCCCCCCCCCCCCCCCGCAGAAGGAGGTGGAGGCCCATGAGGGGAAGGGCAGGGCCCAGGGTGGCAGCAAGGCCAAGACTAGGCTCTAGAGGTGGCGAGGAGTCAGGGAGAAAGGGACCAGGTCCACGCAGGGTGCCAGGGTGGTCTCGGGAGGCGCAGCAGGAGGGCAGGGCCCACGGCAGAAGATGGCTGGGACCTCAGGGGTGGGGCCACCTGGGCTGTCGAAGGCTGATGGCTTGGAGAGAGGCCTGGCTGGAGAGACGAGTGCCCTCCTGACCATTGCCAGGCCAAGGCTGCTGTCAGGCTGAACTGCTCACAGACTCTCAGCGGACAGGCCCCCAGGCTGGCCATTCCAGACGCTGACCATCCTGCACCCTGCCGTGGTCCTCCCTGCAGCTGGCACTGCCCTCGGCCTCCTCCCTGTGGCCCTGCCCTCTCCTCCGCCCCTCTGTCGGTGGCCCTCAGCTCCCAGTGCCTTCTGTCCCTGTCCTCTGATGCTAACCCTCCTGGGCACATGGTGGGTGACGCCCAGCCTGTCCTGGAGGGAAGGTCTGGAATGCGGAGCCCTCCTGCCAGGGCCTGGGGGGTGGAGGGAGCCAGGCTCAGGAAGGAAGGGGCTGGCGGTTGGAGTGGCCTGTTGGAAGGACGGTTGGGGGTGAGACTTGGAATGGAGACTGGGCGACAGTTGGCGGTGGCAGCTGGAGTGGCAGTTGGGGCTTGGCAGGGGCGCAGGCCAGGAGGACAGTGGGGTGGGGCCCCTTGGGTTGGCAGGTAGCCCCTGGCCCAGAGCAGCTCAGGAGGTGGTCTCCGGGAGGCCCAGCAGGAGGGCAGGGCCAGCTGGCTTCGCCTCAGGGAGGGGGAGGGGGCTGTTGCCTCGCCGCTCCTGTCCCCCAAGGACCCAGGAGGATGTGCAGAGCCGGTTCCGGCAACCCGGCCCACGGGCCTGCTGTCTCCTCTCTGCCCGCCCTCAGCCTGTGCCTTCCCGGAGGCCTCCAGTAGGGGCTTGGAGAGGGCAGGCACAGGTTCTGGGCAGTTCCTGGGGAGGGGCCGGACTCCCAGGGCTGTTGCCATGGGGACGGCTGGAGAGGAAACCAGCAGATTCTATGACCAGTGACAGTAGTTTTAGAAAACCCAGCCACTCCGTGATTCTCTCTCATCATTGATGTTTCTATGTCTGTCTCTCTCCTGCTCTGGAGTCAATAAAAATGCATTTAAGAAAACAATACCCCAGTGGAGTGATGGGAAGCTGTGCCCTGGGGGAAGGTGGGGCGTGTGGCACTGGCCCT
The DNA here is from genome assembly GCA_036971965.1 of Nyctalus aviator. Taxonomy (NCBI): domain Eukaryota; kingdom Metazoa; phylum Chordata; class Mammalia; order Chiroptera; family Vespertilionidae; genus Nyctalus; species Nyctalus aviator. Next base: position 87,472,331 of record CM072925.1, read on the forward strand.
GGCAGGATTCACCAGGGGACCCTGGGAAGGAACATTTGGAGGAATATTGGCTGTTCCTCTCATCATCTTTCCCAAAGCTCCTCCCAGGTTCTGCTTCCCAGGTGGGACATGGAGGCAGGTCCTTGCTCTCTCTGTGGCAACAGAGCACCCCATGGGCATGGGGCTGGGTCCCCTCCCCGCTCCTCTGCCCTGAAGCCCTATGGGGCTGCAGGGCAGGCAGGGGGATGGCCCAGCACAGGGTACGCGGGGCTTTGGGCACAGGGGCTGTGGGCACAGGGCGGGGCTGTGCCAGGACCCTCTGGGAGGCCTGCTGGCCGTGTGGCTCACTCACCGAGCCTGTCCTTCCACGGCCTGGGGCATAGGAGGTGGTAAATGCTCCGGGGCTGCCATCAGCAAGTGCTCCTGTGACCCCAAAGGGCTTCTGTGCCTGGCCCCTGAGCCTAGCCCTGGCTGCTGATGCTCACTGTCTCCAGGACCCAGACACCAGGCCTCAAGGTGACCTTGGGCAGGCTCCAGACACACTCCCCTCGTGGCTGGGGGTGAGTTTGCAGAATGACCACCAGGCAGCCTTCAGCAGCACAGAGCCCGGCCGTCCATCGGTCTTGCCCACAAGCTGAGCCAGAGTTCGTCGTGGAAGGTACCATCTCCCTTGCGCTGGCACTGTTGGCCCTGGATCCTGGGGGCTCTGGCCAAAGAGCATCACAGAGGCCGACCTCACATCCTTGTCCTCACCTGATGCAAGAGCTGCTTCTGCCTTCTCTGAGGCTCCCGTCCATGGACAGCGAGGGCGGCTGCTGCCAGGCGGCAGATCCCTCTGGGTGTGGCCAGGCCGAGGGGCCGGGGGGCAGTGCGTGTCGCTTTCAGCAGGGTTCAGGGAACCCCAGCAAGGAGGAGGCTTTGCAACCTAGTCTGGCCCTGTGCCAATTTAGCTACTGCTGGGCACTAACAAGTGGGGTCCCTGGGACAGGGCTGTGGCACCTCCCACCAGACAGAGGCACTGGGCTGGCTCCAGGTGCCAGCTTCTTTCCTTCTAATAGATTTTATGTTGGTTTTAGAGAGAAGAAGTGGGGGAGGAAGGGAGAGAAACATCAATGAGAGAAAAACATTGATGGGCTGCTTCCTGCACGCCCCCTCCTGGGGATCAAGCCTGAAGCTCAGACATGTGCCCTCGACCAGGAATCCAGCTGTGATCTCCTGGTTCATGGGTGGACGCTCAACCACTGACCACACCAGCTGGGTGGCTCTTCTTTTCTTTTCTTTTCTTTTCTTTTTTTTTTTAAATGGTAAAGGGTGTTATTAACTCACAGAACAACAAACGTCTAGCAATAGGGTGGACTTTAGGCATGGCTTGATCGGGGTTCCCTGGGACTGTTCTTGGTCCTGCCTTTTTGGTGTATCAGCTTCATCTTCGGGCTACTTGCCCTTCTGTTGGTTCTGGGAGCAGAAAAGACGGGAGTCTCAGTCCCCAATCGCTGGCAAGGCTGCTGCGGAGAGGGAGGACCCTTGCTTCATCGCCATGTGGGATGAGGGAGTGAGGAGAGGGGCTCAGGGCCCTGGGACTCACTCCAGAACTCGGCAAGGACCATAAGCCCCAGCTGGTGGGGGGATGGGTAGACAAGGCTGGCTTCTCAAGGGTAGGCCTCCTGAGCAACCCCTGGACCTCTGGGTGCTCCATCCAAGGCAGCGGGACATGGACGTGCATGCCAGCAAGGCTGTTTGTGGCGTGTCGTGTATGTGTGTGTGTGTGTGTGTGTGTGTGTGTAGCGCTCTGAGGAGAAACTCTGCTGGAGGCAGGGAGGCATCAGGGGTTAGGCTCTCCTAGGCTTGTGGTTTCCCAAGCTGCCCCAGCTCCCTGGCCGCCTATCCTCTGAGGACACACTCATGCCAGGTAGGCAGGTGGGGAGCACTTGCAGAAAGACCTCTTTCCCTTCAAAGGGAGGAAGCAGGTGACCCTCCTGGAGGCCTAGAGGCAGCCGCCGGCCAGGGCAGGTGAGCCCGGCCCCTCCCACGGCCCAGGACCCTGGGACCTGTTCCCCAGACCAGGAGGCTGTGGCTGAGAGGGTCCTCCAGAGAAAGGCTGGAAGGGAGCTGTCTGCACAGCCACCCGCAGGCACCGCCAGGAAGCGGGAGGGAGTGTCCCAGCCTTCCATCCCGGCTGCGGCTGCCAGACCCACGTCCCGCTTGTTCACTCCAGGAGAATTCCACCCCACCCCCACCACCGACCTGCCCTCCCCTGCAGCCAGTGAATGCCTCCTTCACATCCTGAGAAAGCATCCATAATGGCCCGCCGCCTCCCACCTCCCGAGGAATTCCGCGGGCAAGGCCCGCAGGGAGGCAGGGCGCCTCCCCATTGGGAGCTGGTCTTGCTGGACTCCCCTGCGCGCTGGCCAGCCACAGCTCACCTCCCTTCCCAGGGCCGCGCCCGCCTGGAGGAAGCGAAGTGGCCTTTGCCCCGCACAGGCCAGCCAGGAATGCGGGGCCGCGATTCCCAGGACGCCTGCTCCAGGGCCGAGGACAGCGGGGGGAGAAGGACGCGCTGGCCCCTCCGGAAGCGGCGCTCTTGATCGCAAGCGAGGGGTGCGGCCCCGCCCCCGCCAGGCAAACGTGTGGCCGCCGGTGCTCCTAAGTTGGTCAAACGCAAGCCCCCGGACATGCACAGTGACGGGGCCGCTCCCGGAGGCGCGTCTCTCCCGGGGCGCGCTCAGGTCCCCGATGGTGTGGGCGTGCGGTGCCCAGGCCCCCGATTGCTCGAGGGCTCGGGCCGTGGGAGCACGTTCGTGGCGCAGAGAGGGGCCGCAGGCGCCTGGGCGCGGGTAAGTCGCGAAGTTTGCGAGACGCGCGCACCGCAGCGCGTGGATGAGCCGGGGCAGCCTGCGGCCCGAGACCCGCGCGCCTCTGAGCCGCTGAGGCGCGGGCAACGCCGGGGCGCTCCTTGGACCCGGGCTGCGTGCCCTCGCCGGCCAGTCTCCCGGCCGGGGGCGCGGCTGCCAGGGCTGCGGGCAGAGGCGCGGGTGCCCGGAGACCCCCGCAGCACTCCCCCGCCCCGCCCGCCTGCCCGGGGAGGGGGCTACCCACAATGCCCAGCGAGCCCTGCCCGCGCTTCCGCTGTCCGGCCGCCCCAGCGGGGACGGAGGAGGACCGACCCCGCCGCGCCCCTCCCGCCCCGCCGCGCCGCGCCGCGCGGGGGGTCGAGAGAGCGGCCGGGCGCGCGCCGGGAGGGCGGAGGCGGGGCGGGGCGGCGGCGAGGCCGGGCGCGGCGCGGGCCAATCAGCGGCGCCGGGCGCGCGCCGGGGGCGGGGTCGGGGGCCGCGGGCGGGGCGCGCGCGGGCGGCGGGGGCCGCGGGGTTGGAGCGGGCGCGGGGGCGCGCGCTGTCCTGACGGACGGACTGACGGACACACGGACGGAGCAGCAGAGGCGAGCGCGCATCTCAGACCCGCCCGGACGCAGCGCTCGCCCGGCGGCGGCGGCGGCGGCGATCCCCGGCTCCGGTCCGGCGGCCTCAGCGCTGCCCTCGCCCGCGCCCCATGGGGTCACAGGTAAGCGGCGCCGGCTCATTGTCCGCGCCGCCGGCCGGCGTGTAGCGGTGGGGCCGGGCGGGGGCCGGGCCGGGGCCGCTCGGAGCCGGGGCGCGTCACCGCCACCGGCCGCCCAGCGCCCGCCGCGCCCCACCCCGCGGGGGCGCCCTCCCGGCGGCGATCAGCGCGCTCCAGCTCCGGCTCCGGCGGCTCTGGTGGGACCCCGGCCCGGTCCCCGAGCTCAGGTGGCGTGGGGCGGGGCGGGCGGGGGCGGGGCGGGATCCCCGTGGGGCTGCCCGCCGAGGCGCTGGCAGTGGCGGGACTGCCCCGTGCCCCTCGCCCTGGGTGCCTCCTGCTGCCGCCGCCGCGGTGCCTCCCCGTCACCTCCAAAAGGGGAATTTTCCAGCTGGTAATTTCTGCTGCGTCAACGCCCGTCCCCGGAGACGTCCCGGGGCATCCTGGCGCCCCTCGCCCGCGCCGTCCCGCGCGCCCCCGCCCGCGCTTCGGAGCCGCACCCGGACCCGCCGCGCCGAGTTGCCAAGAGTCGGAGCTGCGGGAGGTGGGTGCGGTAGGTCCCCGCGCTCTGCCCGGCCTTGGGGGTCATTGTCTCCCCCTGAAGCGGGCACCCGCCTCGTCTCCATTTTACTTGCCGGCTGGATCTGGGCTCAGGGGCCTGGGGCGGGGGGGGGCCGGAGGAGCTGGAGGGGGCGAGGCGCGCAGAGTGGCGAGGGGTGCGCGGAGCCCACGGGGCGAGCCGAGGGATGGGGTCCGCGGCGCGGCGTCTTTGTTTCTTTGTAAATAGACATGTCAGTCTCACCGGGTGGCAGGAGTCAGTATCTGACAACTCAGTCCCGACGTCAAACGGGGCTTTTCCACGCCAGGCAGAGGGCTCTGGCTAGTTGGGGTGCCCTCAGCCCCGCCAGCAAATTAGTTACGTGTACGTTTAAAGGACCTCGCACAATACGGCTTGACCAAAGCCAGGACCCTGGGTAGAAACCAAATGGGGCAAAGAACAGGTATTTTCTGAGACTGAGGAAATATAAGCAAAAGAAAGTTTGAGATTGTCAGCGAATTCCCTCGGCTTTTCCTGCCACAATCGCAGGATGCGGTGGGATGCGGGGCCAGGTTGTCACAGCATTGTTTAAAGAAATGTTAATGAGCGCCCGTCGGCCCAGACACCTGTGCACCCAGGCGGCGCACTCACATCGCATTCCTTGTAGAATCGCTCATATTGGATCTTTTAAAAAGGTAACTTCCCGTTTGGGTAGCTGACTTGTGGGTTCTCTGTTGCTGGCCCGCCTGCTGCCTGCGCGAGGCAATGTTTCCACTCTGAGAAGGGAAAGTAGTTTTTCATCAGAATGCAATGTATGGAGGTTTCCTTTTCACGTGAATAATGAAGTAAACAATAGTACTTGGCCAACGTGGGACTCTTCCCTCGGGCATGTTTTCTGATAGCTTCAGATAGTGTCACCTGACACTTTGGGATGCGTTATTCCAGAAAGGTCTAGCAAATGACGGCGTATTTGAGCAGAAGTTATTGCAGATTGAAGGAGGAACTTAAACACTGTGTCCCCTTAAAAGCAGCAGTCATTTCCACCTCCATTCCTGAAGAGAAGAGAGGGAGCGGTCACGGTGAGATTCCCTGGGGGTGGTCACAACCCCAGACCCAGCCTTCTCGCCCAGCACAGCCTCCGGCCTCCCGGACACGCACACGCGCCTCGTGCTGCAGCTGGGTGGCGCCGTGTCCGGTTGGGCGATGGTGTGCCTGCTGTGCACGGACCAGCCACAGCCCCTCTCGGTGTTGGGGACTGGCGGCCGTGGCCTGGCCCAGCTCCTCGCCCACGGGAGCACGGAGAGGGGAGGCAGACGGGCTTCATCGCTGGGTGGGGTACTGTTTACAAACATGCAGCTGAATTAGAGTTTAACAGGGTGAACCTCCCAACATTGTCCTTTGGTGGAGTTTTTCAAATTAAGGGAAATTGGGCCACTCTGTCCCTGCGGCCCGTGTTTCTGGGACAGCTGGAGGCTCTCAAGCTTTGTTCTCCACCAGAGGCCTGAGACCCGCCGCCAGGAGCTGAGCAGACCCACTTAGTGCGTGGGGCTCAGGAAGTTCCTCGAGGCCGGAGCTGGCGCCCGCGCCTCCCTCTGCAGGGGCTTTGTGCTCAGGTGCCCTCTTGGCTGCTGTCTAGGTGCCAGGAGAGTTCTAGAAACCACTGTCCTCTTGTCCCCACACTCTGTCTGTGGCTTATGTTCCTGCCCAACCCATGTGATCAGAAAAACGCATGCTTTTTCTTCTCTCTGACTAAGAGTGTCCCCCTGAAGCGGCTGAGTTGTGGGAGATGGCCACGACTTCCTGTGAACGAGCTTCTGTGGCCACACGTTCGCTCCGGTGGCCTGTTTGCCCAGATGGGCCCACGAGGACAATCTCTGCTGAGGCCATGGCTCTTCATGTCTCCGAGATATGGCTGTCCTCCTCATCCTGGCCCTCACGTCCTTGGCTCTCGCTGTGGCTTTGCTGTGGTCAGTGTGGTTAGGGTCTGGGGCTGTGACGTCAGCGACAGTCCCCCCTTTCCAGCGATTCCAGCTTCAACGCTCTGTGCCTTGTGTGCCCATGTGCTGCCTGTGCTCGCTCGTTACGGTGACAGTACAGGCCTGTGCTGTGTTTATTCCACAGAAGAATAAAAAGGCTGACGCTCAAACTTGACCCCGGCATATGATTTATGTAACCATTTCTGCTCAGTGTCTGTCAGCTCTGCTATTTGGCTCTCATATAGGTTTAAACATTACTAAGTGTGTGCTTTTAAATCCCCACCTGAGGGTATTTTTTATTTATTGATTTTTTTTTTGAGAGAGGAAGGGGGGGAGAGAAACATAGATGTGAGAGAAAACATCAATGGGTCGTCTCCTGTACGCACTCTGACCAGGGGTTGAACCCGCAGCCCAGGTGTGTACCCTGACCAGAAATTGAACGCAAAACCGTTCAGTGTACAGGACCACATTCCAACAACCGAGTCACCCATGATGTTTAGAAACATTTAGTGCCCTGGCTGGATGACTCGGTTTTCGGATTTAAAAAATTACTAACCTAGATATTTTAGAGCAGAAAGTTGAGAAACAATGTTGGTGTATTTTTCAACAGCATTTATAGAGGTTTTGCATTTTGACAGATGTGTTTTCTGAATCAGATTAGACACATTCCCAGGATTTCTTATTCATGACAGTCCTTCGGCCTTACCCAGGACCTGCATGGCCCAGCCTCAGACCAGGCAGGGGCTGGGGCTGCCGGACAGGGCACAGGACCCGCTGCCGTGACCTGGTGCGCATGAGGATGGGCCCAAGAGTTCACCAGGCGGACAAGGGGTTGTCAGAGCCCACCCGCCAGCGCCAGCCCCACACCCAGCCTTGGAGCAGCGGGCTGATGCTGCCCGGAGCAGGGCTGTGGGAGCAGGACCGGCCAGGCAGCTGTCCGGGCTGGCCGGCCGTGGGGTCAGTGGCCTCCAAAGTGGTCAGTGTGCACAGCCCACGCTCATGCTTGGCCTCGGAAGAGCGGCCTTTCCTGGTTCAGGGCTGCCCGTCTGCCCCTCTCCTCCCTCAGCGGGAGCTGCTGTGCCGGCCCCTCTCCCACTTCGGCCGTCTCCCTCTCGCTTCCCTTTCAGCAGGTGGCGTCTCTGTCGCCTCGGTTATCAGACCTGAAGGGACCCACATATGCATGGGAATGATTGCTTTTTAAAGTGTCCTTATTTAGCCGAAATCGGTGTGGCTCAGTAGATAGAGTGTCGGCCTGCGGACTGAAAGGTCCCAAGTTCGATTCTGGTCAAGGGCATGTACCTTGGTTGTGGGCACATCCGCGGTGGAGGTGGGGTGCAGGAGGCAGCTGGTCGATGTTTCTCTCCCATCCGTGTCCTGGTCCCAGCTCTGGCCACACCGCTCCGGCTGCGTGGCCTGGGCAGCGTGCTCGCTGCCACCTCGGCGTCCTCCCGCAGCAGTTGGCGTTGGAGTGTCTCTGGGTTCGGGGCCATCGCACACAGGGTGCCCCACGGGGCCTCAGGCTGATCGGGGACAGGTGCTGCCCTCCGAGTGCCCTGCCTGGGCGGGCATCTCATGATTCCTCTCCATCAGCGCTCTCCTCACTTCTCTAAGATGGGAGGAGTGAGAATTCACTGCTGAGTAGCGGGTGGAGGTGGTGGTTTTCCGTACAAACCTTCTGAGATCAGAGAAAGTTACAGACGTAAGTTCTTGCCAGGCCTCAGCGAGAGATGGTGCCCCGTGGCGAGCACCGTCCGCCCAGGAGGTTCCCGGGCTGGACGTCTGGGCAGCATCCCGCAGGCGCCCTCTCCCTGACCTGGAGGGCTGTTGCTGGTGTGTGTGTGTGTGTGTGTGTGTGTGTGTGTGTAGCATCTGATTTTTGAAGGGCAGCTCAGGGAGTCGGAGCCCTTGTCAGACCAAAGCCGAGGCTCTTGTCCGAGCAGAGCTCCTGAAAGAGACCCTCCAGGCACAGTGTGAGTGGCACCTGCAGTCACTTCTGCTTTCATTTCTGGTCATCCTCGGGCGACTGCAGAAACAGCAGCTGTGTGCCCTGTGAGGGTGTGGCTGTGCCCGTGGCTGTGCTGGGGCCGGAGCGTGCCCTGTGTGAAGACTTTTCTCTCTTCAGCCTCAGAGTGTGTGTGTGGAGAACTTTCCAGAGACCATCAGCAGACATTCTGTCCACTGTGCACCTGTGACAGCCCCTCAGGCTGCTGGTGGGGACGCGTGGCAGTGGGGCCCTCTGACTTTGCCCTTCCCTGGGGCTCCCCCTCCTGCAGGGCCAGGACCCAGGAGGCGGCCACAGGTGCTGTGCTGGCAGGAAGTCTGTGAACCACGCACACACTGCCCCTCGGTGCCCCCGTCCCTGTTGGTGCTCCCACTGGGAGCAAGGAAGGCGCTTGCGTTTCTCGTGTCGATGCTGGCTTCCCCGCCTGGACGGGTCCTCTTGGTGCCTTCCGGCCCGGGAGCATTTGGAGGCCACGGGCCCGGTGCAGCTGTGGCTAGGACCGTGCTTTGGAGGGAAAGGGGATGTGAGCATAGATCCTGGGGAACAAGGTCCTGGGGACATGTAGTCTCCGCTCCGACTCCCACCATATTTTCCTTACAGCCTCCATGTCTGTCCTCCGGGCTCCGGGGCGGGCACACACAGCCTCCACGTCTGCCCTCTGGGCTCCGGGGCGGGCACACACAGCCTCCACGTCTGCCCTCCGGGCTCCGGGGCGGGCACACACAGCCTCCACGTAGGTGGCTGTCCTCCACGCTGGCGCTGTTTGCTGTGACATGTCAGTCTTCTCGCCTGCCTGGGCCCATGGGTGCTGCTTCTTGTCCCACCACAAGCAGCAGCACTGGGAACACCTTTGAACACAGCAGGTTCCCGGTCATTTCCTTGGTGGAGTCTGTGACCACGTGGCCTGCCAGGTGCGGGAGGTCCCCTGGTCGAGCGTCACCACCACTTAGGGTTTCTAGGGCTTCGCAGTTCAGAGGTTCCTGTGACTCTCAGCTCTACATTTCACTGGCTTTCCTTTAGACCCAGACACTTTACCCCTTTAACACAAGGCATAGGATTCACTGTGATTTTAAAAGCAGAAGAGACACAGCCAAACCTTCCCTGTGCCGGCAGCTCAGGGCTGCTTCCTCCGGGCCTGGGGAGGGTGGTGCAGGCCCTGGCACACCCTGGGCTGCCCACAAGCACTGACTGGACTCCACGACCCCGTATGGCAGCTCCTGCACAGCAGAGCCCTCAGACGGTGACCCCCAGGAGAGATCGGGGGGGGGGGCCCTGGGGCAGGTGGGCTTCCCTTCTGCCTGGCTGAGTAGCCGGCACCGTCCACACCATTCCCCTCCGCATGCCGTGACCCTCGCGGAAGGGCAGACGTGGAGGCTGTGTGTGCCCGCCCCGGAGCCCAGAGGGCAGACGTGGAGGCTGTGTGTGCCCGCCCCGGAGCCCGGAGGGCAGACGTGGAAGCTGTGTGTGCCCGCCCCGGAGCCCGGCGCCCTCTGGTCGTCCCTGCGCCAGCCGCAGTGGGTCCACTTCTTCCCCGTGAGCCATGGCACTTCCTTTCTTAAAGCTCTTGGGAGCCCACCCGCTCGGAGGGCCTTTCCCCGGGAGCAGCTCTGTCTCCGTCACACGGCGGGCACGGTGACCTGGCCCTCCCAGGTCACGGCTGCGACCCCACGCCTGGCCCTGGCCAGGGAGGAAGACCCACCCTCCCCGGGCCTCTGCTGTGGGGCCTCTGCTGTGGGGCCTGGGGTGCGCCCTGCTGGGGCCCTTTCTGGACGGGTCTGTCCCTCCTTGGCTCCTGTCCCCCCTCAGGCTCCTGCGGCCTGGCTTGTGCCCTGAGCTGGTGCTGCTCAGCCCTGGTCAGAGTTCCATCGGCTGTGAGGTCAGTCAGTCGTGGGCCTGGCGTGTTGGCAATGTCGACATGGACAGGAGCCGGGCGGCGGGCCGGGCGGTGCTGCCCCGCCCCCCCCCCCCCCCCCCCGCCTTGCCCTCCTTCACTCATTCTGGCGAGTGTGGACCTCTCAAAGGCCTTTGCTCTTTTCTGTGTTTTATTTATTTTTTACTTTAAATATATATTTTTATTGATTTCAGAGAGGAAGGGAGAGGAAGAAAGATAGAAATATCAATAACGAGAGAGAATCATTGATTGGCTACCTCCTACACGCCCCCCACTGGGGATCAGACCCACAACCCTGACCGGAATTGAACCCAGAACCCTTCAGTCCACAGGACGAAGCTCTTATCCACTGAGCCAAAGTAGCTAGGGCTTGATAACTAATTTTTTTTTTTTTAAGGAAAATATCTTTTTAATTTCAGAGTGAAGAAGTGGGGGGGGCGGGGGGAGAGAGAAAGAAGAGAAGAGAAGAGAAGAGAAGAGAAGAGAAGAGAAGAGAGAGAAACATCAGTGATGAGGGAGAATCATTGATCGGCTACCTCCTGCATGCCCCTACAGGGGATCGAGCCTTCAACATGGGCAAGTGCTTTGACCGGAAATCTAACATGAACCTCCTGGTTCGTAGGTTGACCCTCAAAAGGCCTTTGCTTTTGCAGAAATGATGTCAGCTCAGTCCGTTGGAACTCTGCTGGACTCCAGAGTGGATGTGTGACTCAGTTTGAACCAATATCTATGCTCCCCAGCGTCAGGCCGCTGCGCACCAGCTCCTCTCCTCGTCTATGGCTTCTGTTGTTTTCAAGGGACACAACTTTTTGTTTTGTTAATCTTCACCCGAGAATACATTTTCCATTGCTTTTGAAAGAGTGAGAGAGGAAGGGGAGAAAGAGAGAGAGACATCAATATGAGAGAGACACATCGATCAACTTCCTCCTGCACACCCCCTATTGGGGATATGCCCTCAACCAAGGTACATGCCCTTGACTGGAATCAAACCTGGGACCCTTCAGTCCGCAGGCTGAGGCTCTATCCTCTAAGCTAAACTGGTCAGGGCGTCGATGCTGTTGCTTTTATTTCCTACTTAGATTCTTTTCTTGCTGGCATGGAGCACAAGGCACAGGGTGTCTCAGATTTAAATTTACAGAAGTGATTTTTCTGCCTTGTTAAACCTATTCTCTTTCTATTAAAATGTTAAACTTTTTCTCAAGTTGATGTGACTTTTCCTAGAGCTTTTGTAACAAAGGCCCGCCATGAAAATGTATCTGTCACCATTCTGGAAGCCAGAAGTCGAAGCCAAGGTGGACAGCCGATCCCCCAAGAGGGTCCTTCTTGCCTCTTCAGCTGCCCCGAGTCCTCAGCCCCTGGCGCGTCACAGGCCGTGTCCCTCCCGCTTGCCCCGTCTGCACGGGGCTTCCTTCTGTGCGTGCCTCACCTCCATGTCCTTCACAGGGACACTAGTCCTATTGGGTTATGACCCTTTTTCCAAATAAGGTCACATTCACAGGTACTGGGGTTGGACTTCAATAGGGCTTTTTTGGGTCACGATTCAGCCCCTAGAGGTGCATGACTGTACTGCTGCCCTGACTGCTGTGAGCGTGGCAACCAGAACATCAGACCCACATGTGGGGTCGAGTGCTGAGCTGTCACCTCCGCTGAGTGGCCACAGGCCCACAGCCTCACCGCCCACATTCCCTGTTCTGGGGCCAGGGACTGCCTGTCTCTTCCCACTACTACAGCAGGTAGACATTTTATTTTATTTTATTTTATTTAAATCAATTTTTATTGTTCATAATTTTTATTACAAAGGTTCCTCATTTCTTCCCCCCTCCACCAGGTTCCCACCCCACCCTTCACCCCCTCCCCATCCCCCATTGTCCTCATCCATAGGTGCACAGTTTATGTTCAGTCTCTTCCTCCCTCCCTTTCCTCGATAGTAAATCCCTTTTCAGATAGTAAATCAGTTACTTAGCATTTTCTCATATCAATAATATCTCCACATGCCCAATGATACACTTCAGACAAAAGACATTTCCAAATAGGTCAACCAACCTCACCCAGGCCCCACCCAAGGCACTCATAGATCAACACCCCAGTGCTATACTAACTCAACACATCCAGATCTAAGCCTTCATCACTTCATTCAGCAGACCCTCAAGTTCCCGCAAAAGTTTCCAGCCATGTCTGAGAGGCAGCCTTGGGGCGGGGGCAGGCGAGGAGTGAGCTGTTTCGGGCCTGGCTGCACCGGGCCTGGCCTCTGTTGCTCTCGTTCGTACCACAACCATCTGCTCCGGGTCTGGCCACTGCCGCTCCCGACCTAGTTGCTCTGGACTTGGCTGCTGCTGCTCCGGGCCTGGCCGCACCCGACCCGGCTGCTCTGGGCCTGGCGGTTCCGGGCCCGGCCACTCCGGGCCTGGCCGCTCCCAGCCTGGTAGCCGCTGCTACGAGCCTGGCCGCACCCGACCCGGCCGCTCCGGGCCTGGCCGCTCCCAGCCTGGCAGCCGCTGCTCCGGGCCTGGCCGCACCCGACCCGGCCGCTCCGGGCCTGGCCGCTCCCAGCCTGGCAGCTGCTGCTCCGGGCCTGGCCGCACCCGACCCGTCTGCTCTGGGCCCAGTTGCTCCAGGCCAGGCCGCTCTGAGCCTGGCTGCTCCCGGCCTGGATGCTCCGATCTTGGCTACTGCTGTTCTGGGCCTGGCTGTTCCCGACCTGGCTGCTCTGGGCCCAGCTTCTCCGGGCCCGGCCACTCTGGGTCTTGGTGTTCCTGGACTGGCCACCCTGGGCTTGGCCGCCTCCGCCTCGGGCCTGGCTGCCACTGCCCCAGGTCTGGCTGCTCCAGTGCTGGCTGTTGCTGCTCTGGTTCTGGCTGCTGCTGCTCTCGGGCCTGGCTGTTGCTGCTCGCAGGTAGACATTTTAGAAGTATTTCTTGAGTTGAACATGTAGGGTTTCAATCTCGAAAGTTTAATGCAAAAAAAAAGAAAAGAAAAGAAAAAAAGGTCTATAGTTTTGTAGACTCCAGCACTGAGCCGGCTGGCCTGGAGCCGTGGGCCTGCCTCAGGGGAAGAGGCCTCCAGGCCCACCGCTGCGTTCACCGGATATGCCCAAGACCTGCCTGTTGGAGGTCCTCTGCCAAAGCCTTGTGCCCCCGAGATGAGCTGACAGGAGTGTCACTGCCTGTTAAGATCAGCATGGTCTGCTTTGGCTGTTTTGGGTCCATGGTTATACCAGTGGCCGGCAAACTCATTAGTCAACAGAGCCAAATATCAACAGTATGATCGAAATTTCTTTTGAGAGCCGAAAACCGACTTCTGCGCATGGGCCACGAAGTTTCAGTCGCACCGAATGCGGTATTTTGTGGAAGAGCCACACTCAAGGGGCCAAAGAGCCGCATGTGGCTTGCGCACCGAGGTTTGCTGACCATTGGGTTAGAGGATCCCGGGTTAGATTTCCGGTCAAGGGCTTGTACCTCAGTTGCAAGTGCCCCCCTCATAGGGGCACGCTCGGAGGCTATCCATCCACATGTCTCTTTCACGTCATGTGGGTGTTTCTTACCCTCCTCTCCTCTTCCCCTTCCATTCTCTCTAAAAACAATGGAAAAACACCTTGGATGAGGACTTACAACAAAAGAGCAAGCATAGTTTAACGACAGGAGGGCCAGACCCGCCCCAGTATGGCGGGAGGTGCCTGGGTACATGCATTGAGGTGACATTTCCCCTTTCTCTCTCCCACCCCAGACCAACTTCCCCCAGCGGAAGCAAAGGAACGGGAAGTTCCCGGAGCTGCCGTGCGACTCCGCTCCCAGGTGAATGCTTAGGGCCTCCCGCCCGGGCCACTCCCAGGTGCCAGAGCTGAGTGGGGATGCCGAGGACCAGGTGGTGGCTGTGCTCAAGGCTTCTCTCCCCTCAAAGCACTGGCCTCTGGGTCCCGTCTTGGTACCTGGTATCAGCCGCCCTGAGGTCTGGCAGGATTCTCAGCCAGCAGGCCTGAGCTGGATGCAGGCTCGTTGTCTCAAGGCTCTGTGGGACTGGCTCAGCCAGGTGGTTCTTCCGCCCAGACTCTGTGGGACTGGCTCAGCCAGGTGGTTCTTCTTGGTGCAGGGCCTTCCTGCCAGGGCCTTAAGGAGCAGCTCCACGCTGCACCTTAAGGCCCTGGCAGGACTGCCTCTGAACCTCAGAGTGTGGTCCGTCTCTGAATGTTTCCTGTGGGTACCTCCTTCGAGGAAGCTGCCCCAGCCCAACCCCTCCCCCGTGGCCCCCACAGCACTTTACTGACCTGGGATCACCCTACTCTGGCCTAGCCTTCGGGGAGTGTGGGATGCCTGTCTGCGCAGGTGGGTGCTGTCCTCACAGTGACCCAGGCTACTGTGCACACCCGGGCTGGCATGTAAAGGGGTTGGGCTAACGTGTGATTCAAATACAATTACCATTTGGCTCTATCAAGGCGTATAGCCATGTGACGTGAGCTGGGCAGGGAGGGAACACCCTGTGGTGTTTGGAGGAGGGTTGGCCCTGGGTGGTTGGGGTGGGGGTGCTGGAGAGAGGAAGTAACATGTGAGCAGGCGGGGAAGGTGCTCCGGGCTGATGGGAGTCAAGGAACTGAAAGAGGCCAGAGCAGCAGGGAGGGAGGAGCGGAGGCCAAGCATGGGGCTAGGCCTGCAGAGCCCCTGACCAAAGGGCCGACAGTGGGCAGGTGGGAGCTACACGTGTGTGTTTGAGAATGTCGCCCGGCTGCGGCTGAGAGATGTCACGTTCAGCGTCCAACAGCCTCCGTTTGTTCTCATGGAGAACGTCCAGGTGCCTGGCCTCTGGGAGTACTTCTGCTCTCCAGTGAGGAGCTCATTTAAAAACTTATTTTAAAAAATGTTTTTATTGATTTTTATTTTTTAACTTCTTTAAAAAATATATATATTTTATTGATTTTTAGAGAGAGAGGAAGGAAGAGGGAGAGAGATAGAAACATCGTTTAGAGAGAAACACTCATCAGCTGCCTCCTGCATGGTCTCTAGTGGGGATCGAGCCTGGGTGTGTGCTCTGACTGGGAATGGAACTCAGGACCTTCTGATGCATGGGTGACACTCAACCAACTGAGCCACACTGGCCAGGCTCAATTTTAAATTTTAAAATGTAACCATGCATAATAATACTGTGTCTATAAGTTTGGTTTATAAAGTGGGTTTTCAGCACATGGTGAACCACCTGAACACACAGCGAGGGAGCGGAGTGCACAGAGGAGGGAGCCAGGGGTCGGGCTGCCTCGGGCTGCCGGACATGGGAGCCCAAGGGCGGGTTCTCCCCTCACAGCGGCACCCTGGCCTCTACGGCTCCTCTGGAGGGAGGTGTGGTGAGCGTCCTGGGTTTTCCTAACTGAGGACCACACACTGTGTCCTGGGCAACAGAGCGCTATCCCCTCGCGCCGAGGACGCGCCCTTAGGGCCCTCGGGAGGAGGCTGAGCAGGACCCTCCCGGGTTCTGCAGTTTCTGGGGGTTCCTTGCCTCGGAGCAGCGTCTGTGCTCACAGGTGCTCTCTATGTGTCTGTGTCCAAACTCGCCTTTTTTTTTCTTTTTTTTTTTCTTAAATATATTTTATTGATTTTTTACAGAGAGGAAGGGAGAGAGAGAGAGAGCCAGAAACGTCGATGAGAGAGAAACATCGACCAACCGCCTCTTGCACACCCCCCACTGGGGATGTGCCCGCAACCAATGTACATGCCCTTGATCGGAATCGAACATGGGACCTTTCAGTCCGCAGACCGACGCTCTACCGCTGAGCCAAACCGGCTTCGGCCAAACTCCCCTTCTTATAAGGACACAGGCCACATGGGGATAGGGGCCCTCAGGGGCCTCATCTTAACCAATTATATCTGCAATGACCCTCTTTCCAGATAAGGTCACCTTCTGAGCTCTTGGGAGTTAGGACTTCAAAAAATGAATTTTGGGGGGACAACACTCACCCACAACCAATGTCAATAAATTTAAGTACAGGTTTGTTGTAGTTGAGCAAGAACAGTTTCACAAAAATAGGTTAACTTTATTAAGGAGTAATTTACATACAAATACTGCTGTCGCTTAGTGTGAGCGAAGCATTTGCACACCCTGTGAAAACACCGGCCAAAGCCCAGAGCCCTCTGCCCGGCCCAGCTGGCCTGGCCCCGCCGACTCCTGGCTCCTTCCCGGTTGACTAGGCTGTGTTTTCTAGAGTTTCATAGAAATGGGCTCACACCCTGTCCCTCTGTCTGGCTTCTTTTCTGCAGCGTCATTATTTTGAGGTCCGTCCAGGTGTGTGGAGGGATAGTCAGACAAGCTTGGGAGGGGGCGGGGGGCAAGGTGCTGGGACGCACCTGCCTGTTCACCTGCTGGCACGTTTGGGTGGATTCCTGGTGGGACTGCGATGATAAAGCCATTGTGCACGTTTCTGTGTAAGTCCTCCCGTGGGTCTGCGTTCCCACGTCCCCTGGGTAGGTTCCTGTGTTGTCGAGTCCTAGGGTATTTGCTCAACTTTGAAGACACTGTCAAGCTGTCTTCCAAAACGACTGCCCACCTTCCGTTCCCAGGGTGCGGTGCGGGTCCGAGCGCTCCCCCTCCTCCAGACGTTGGCATGGCCCCTCCTCCAAATCCCGCAGAAGGCTGGCGAGGTGGAGATCTCCCCGCCGGCCAGCCGCATGTCTTGTCAGTGACTGTCTGTCCAACCCGTGTCCCGTTTAAAACTGTCCTGTGGCAGGTGTGTGTCCTGTGGCCGATGTAGTGGCAAAGACCGTCTAGTGGAATTGGGCTCAGACGTCCCTCCTCAGGAGGCTGAGGGACCACACAGTTTGATTCTTGCACTACAGTTATTTTGTTCCCACTTTAAACAACCTGTGTGTCAGATCACACTGCAAGGAAACTGTTAAGTTTAAGTTAAGCCTCGCTGAAAAGCAGAGGTGAAAAGTCAGAGGTGAGAGGTGAGAGGAAGTGTGGTGATGTTTGAGAGGGGCGTTCACGTCTTATGAGCTGTTCCAAATTCTCGAGTGTGACCCCTCCCCGGGAGCAGGGTGGACAGGGACAAGACCGCTAAATTGCATCCACTGTTTCACACTTTTATTACAAGCTGCCTTCCTGGCAGAGCTCCTTGGGGACAAAAGGAAAAATTACCCTGCCCTGCTCCCAGGGCACACAGTGTAGCTGGCCAACCCATCCAGGCAGTGTTCACGCCCCACGCCCCATGCATTCTGCAAGAGGGCGGCTTCCTGGCCTCCATCCAGGAAGCACTCATCCTTGGGATGGCAGAGAGCACGGGGCACATTGCCTGCCCAGACAGGACTCCCTGGGAGCCCCGCATTGCCCACAGCCTGGGGGGTCATGTCCGTCGTCACCATGTCCCTGGCTGTCCATGGCAGGGCCACCCCAGCCCCCAGGCCCATTCTGGCCAACTCGACTCTGGAGGTTTGGTCTGGACATGGATTCAAGTTTGTTTGGTATCAAAGAGGTTGTTTCAAGGGGTACCACATGTGCCCCTTGGATGTATAAGTGCCCTCTGCTCCAGGCGGCAGCACAGGTGATCAGGTTATCTGTC
This sequence comes from Nyctalus aviator, assembly GCA_036971965.1. Taxonomy (NCBI): domain Eukaryota; kingdom Metazoa; phylum Chordata; class Mammalia; order Chiroptera; family Vespertilionidae; genus Nyctalus; species Nyctalus aviator. The sequence goes on from CM072925.1 coordinate 87,489,806, forward strand.
CTTAGGTGTGTCCCACAGGTTGTTTCCATGAGCTGATATGTGTCCTGTGAACAGATGAGTGTTCCCTGGACATGTGTGTGTCCTGCAGCCAGGTGTGTATTCCATGGTCACACGTGTGTTCCATGACCAGGTGTGTATTCCATGGCCATGTGTGTGTTCCATTAGCTCGGTGTGTGTTCCATTAGCTCGGTGTGTGTTCCATGGCCAGGTGTGTGTTCCACGGCCACATGTGTTCCATGGCCACGTGTGTTCCATGGCCACGTGTGAATTCCATGGCCATGTGTGTGTTCCATTGGCTCGGTGTGTGTTCCATTGGCTCAGTGTGTGTTCCATGATCAGGTGTGTGTTCCATGGCCAGGTGTGTGTTCCACGGCCATGTGTGTTCCATGGCCACATGTGTTCCATGGCCACGTGTGTGTTCCATGGCCAGGTATGTGTTCCATGGCCAGGTGTATGTTCCATGGCCAGGTATGTGTTCCATGGCCAGGTGTGTGTTCCACAGCCAGGTGTGTATTCCATGGCCACGTGTGTGTTCCATTGGCTCGGTGTGTGTTCCGTTGGCTCAGTGTGTGTTCCATGGCCAGGTGTGTGTTCCATGGCCAGGTGTGTATTCCATGGCCAAGTATGTTCCATGACCACGTGTGTGTTCCATGGACACGTGTGTTCCACAGCCAGGTGTGTGTTCCACAGCCAGGTGTGTGTTCCACGGCCAGATGTGTGTTCCATGGCCATGTGTGTGTACCATGGCCATGTGTGTGTTCCATGGCCAGGTGGGTGTTCCATGGCCAGGTATGTGTTCCATGGCCACGTGTGTTCCATGGTCATGTGTGTTCCACGGCCACATATGTGTTCCACGGCCAGCTGTGTGTTCCATGGCCACTGTGTTTCATGGCCATGTGTATGTTCCATGGCCACGTGTGTTCCACGGCCAAGTGTGTGTTCCATGGCCACGTGTGTGTTCCGTGGCCATGTGTGTGTTCCGTGGCCAGGTATGTGTTCCACAGCCAGGTGTGTGTTCCACGGCCACGTGTGTTCCATGGCCAGGTGTGTGTTCCATGGCCACGTGTGTTTTATGGCCACGTGTGTGTTCCATGGCCACGTGTGTGTTCCATGGCCACGTGTGTTCCATGGCCAGGTGTGTGTTAGATGCACTCCGCCAGACAGGGCAGGTGCTCTGCTGCTCTTGCCCTTACACCATGAGCTTGCTGTAGTCTCCGGGTGCCCGCACTTTTGGTCGGGTGCCCTCACAGTTGGTGGGTATATGATAGGACTGGCTTGGCTGTCCAGGGTGCTTCCATTTTTAGGATCACAGTAGCCAAACTGACTGGACAGCTGGCCATCAGGCAGCCATGTTTCTTCTTTGGCCAGGTGGGCTGGACCCCACAGACATTTCCTGACACTAAGAGATTTTCAAATGAAACTCAGATGCAGCTGCTGCCCTAAGCTTCCGGAGATGGAGGGTGTCCCAGATTCCCGCAGCTGACCAATCTACTGAGATGATTGTTATCTTAGATTACTTTCAGTTCCGTGTCCCTGATCTTTTCCCCTAACGAAAATGATATCATCTTCTCCCGACAAGTGTCTGTGAAGTGCTGGGTTTAAGCTTTCCTGACTGAGGGATGCCCCACTTCAGAACTGGCCATGCCACCCGTTGTGAGGTTGTTGCTCTTCTGTACAACGCACTGAGCTTCCTCTCCCCTCCCGCCACCTTCCTGGCTCCTCGGGCTCTGTTTCACTGGCCAGCAGAGATCCATTCAGGTGGGAAGGCAGGTAATGAGCGGGCGCTTTCTCTTTGCCCACGGTGCCTTGGTTCTCCCCTGCATGGCCAGGAGTCAGTCGGATGTCTCTAGTGAAGGTGAGGGTGCGTGGAGCAGGCGGTTCTAGGCCAGCATGGCTGGAGTTCTTCGAGGGGGCACAGAGATGGGGGCACACAGGGCGATGCCGGGGGAGGCAGCGGCGGGCGGGGATGTCCACAGTCAAGGAGGCCAACGGGTCAGCCACTGGCAGGTGCGCTGTCCCTCAGCCTTCAGTGGGGGGACCTTGCTGACCCTCCGTCTGGGATTCAGGCCTCCAGACGCTGCTAGAACAGAATTCTATTGTTTAAGCTGCCTGGTCTGTGGCACCTGGTCCCAGAGAAACCAAGGTAGGCGGCGAAGAGAGAGGACAAGGCACATGGCTGGGAGACACAGGCAGAATGCACAGGGAGGGGCGCAGCTTGGAGATGGATAAGGTACTACAGCTGCCTGAGGCCACCGGGGTGCCGCCCTCTGCCGGGGTCCTTGAGGGTCCAGAGCTGGTCCAGGGCCTCCGACTGGAAGCTGACAGTGCCGGGGGAGGGCAGTCCTCTGGCAATGTTCGGGCGAAGGCTGTGGCGGCTCAAGGGCTTTCTGTAGGAAGTCTTCCCCTTTGTGTTTTGCTTTTAGGATGTTCCTTCGAAGGCGAGAGATGAGGACACAGGTGACTTACCCTAGATATTCCGTTTGGGTGAGAGCTCTGCTTCACTCCTGGTGGACATTGTCCTCGTTTGGGCAACATTTGCTTTGCGTTCTGAGAGTTTGCTGTATGCCTAGGATTCTATCCAAAAACCGTGTCCATGCCGAGGGCCTGAACCAGAGCCTCCCTTCCCTGCCCTGTCCTCGCCGGCCTGCTGGGTCTGCTCGGGGCGCAGGCTCGCCGCCTTCCTTCGCCGTCCTCCGCCGTCCTCCACCATCCTCCGCCTTCCTCCGCCTTTCTCGCCGTCCTCCCGCAGCACTGGCCTCGGAGTGGTAACTGCCCTTCTTGTCCCCACAGAGTGTGTAGGAGAGGCGGCGCCAAGGTTTCCCGATGAACAACCGGAAGGAAGATATGGAAATCGCATCCCACTACCGGCACCTGCTGCGTGAGCTGGACGAGCAGAGGCAGCACGGCGTCCTGTGTGACGCGTGTGTCGTGGTCGAGGGCAAGGTGTTCAAGGCCCACAAGAACGTGCTGCTCGGCAGCAGCCGCTACTTCAAGACGCTGTACTGCCAGGTGCAGAAGGCGTCCGAGCCGGCCACCGTCACGCACCTGGACATCGTCACCGCCCAGGGCTTCCAGGCCATCATCGACTTCATGTACTCCGCCCACCTGGCCCTCACCAGCCGGAACGTCATCGAGGTCATGTCCGCGGCCAGCTTCCTGCAGATGACAGACATCGTGCAGGCGTGCCACGACTTCATCAAGGCCGCGCTGGACATCAGCATCAAGCCGGACGCCTCGGACGAGCTCTCGGAGTTCGAGATGGCCACCCCGGCCGGCAGCAGCGCCGACGCGCTCCTCTCCGCCGTGATGGCCGGAAGGAGCATCTCCCCGTGGCTGGCTCGGCGCCCCAGTCCCACCAATTCTTCCGGAGACTCGGCCATCGCCAGCTGCCACGAGGGAGGAAGCAGCTACGGCAAAGAGGACCAGGAGTCCAAGGCCAACAGCGCCGACGACCTGTCCTCGCAGGCGCTGTGGCCCGGCGACGCGGGCTGCGGGCCTCTGCGCGTCAAGGAGGAGCAGAGCTCGCCCTCGCACTGCGGAGGGAGCGAGCCGCCCACGGCCAGGGACGCCGCGGCGCAGAACCCTTTCTCTGAGCAGGCCGGAGGGGATGGCTGGCAGCCCACGGGCCGAAGGAAGAATCGGAAAAACAAAGAGACCGTCCGGCACATCACGCAGCAGGTGGAGGACGAGAGCCGGGCCGGGTCCCCGGTGCCAGCCTTCTCACACACGTCCGGGCAGCCCTTCAGCAGCCGTGACTCCGGTAAGCCTCCCTTGTTCCCGGGCCCAGACATGGGGTGGGCCATGGCTGCCTGCTCCACAGACAAGGGACACATCCCCAGACTCACACGGTGGCTTCCCTGGTGTCTTTCTCGCAGCCGCTGTGCGGGCCAGTCTTCACGCAGCCGATGCTGTGGATCTGTTTCCCAGATGAGTGACTAGCAGTTACATCCCTGATGCTCTTCCTGATGCAAACTCTGGTCATGCCGCCTTCTCGGGGGCACCTGGAGGAACGAGCACCCTGGGACTAGAGGGCGGTGGTTAGGTTAGGGGAGTCCTCTCCAGGAAGAGGTTAGAAATCAACCGAGCGAGTGGACAGAAATGGTCAGAAGGCAGCAAACTATGGGGTGATAAGTCCTGGAAAATCACAAATGCTGTGTGCTGGTGGAGGCCCCCGCGCCCCTGCCCGAGGGCTTCGGGGACCCTGGGGAGACCTGTTTCGCTCTCCTCAGGGGGAAGACTGCCCTCTGGCCCCAGGCACTGAAGTTCTCATGCATCGCTGTCGTAAAAATGAGAACCACAAACGACACCTTTGTAACCATTCTAAGTGTAAGGTTCACTGGCATTAAATACAGCCACATTGTTGTGCACCCATCGCTGTTTCCCAAACTTTCTATTCCCAAATTGCAACTCTGTATTCATTAAACAGTGGTGTCCAGGATGCACTGTAGCTTGACGGATTCCTCAAGCCTCACGGCCACTGTACCTGCTGGGTGCTGGGCTGACCAGGGTCTCGGCTTGGCTGGGTGACTCCATGCGGGGTGTCCTGGGATGTCAGCCAGTAGCAACCTGTCCCTGGTTGTGACAATCCAGACACTGCAAAGTCCTGATAGGCAGCCCGAGCCTGCTGGAGCTGAGCCAGACTCAGTGAGAAGGAGGCGGTGCCTGAGCCGATGGACACGCTACCTGTCCCTCTGCTAGTGGTCGGTAAAGATTGGGACAGGACGGCGGTGCGGTTTGCTCCACACTCGGTGTCACCGTCCGCCAGCTCTGATAGGACTGACGAGCAGCAGCCCGCGGCGCGTGGCTGGGACGAGGCTTTGCCCCAGACCGCTGAGGGCAGTGCGAGGGCCGCCTGCGCTGAGCTCCCGGAGGCCTTGGACGGGAGAGCTGTCTGTGCCCGGAAACAGCGGCCTGCTGAGCTGTGGGCTTGAGGTTTGAAATGCGGATATGAAGCAGAAGGTGTTTTAGAGTCCAACAAGTGATTTCGACTGTGTACTCTTGTTAATGTCTTCAATCCCTTGGGTTACCAAGGCAACCATGAGCTGCTCCTACCGGATTGTACCGAGTTGCTAAGACAGGACGGAGGCTGTGGGCTGGCGTGGGGCCTGGGCGGGGAAGCGTGTGCTCCGCAGTGAGCACCCTTTGTTTTCGTGAGAGGGCTCCCGAAGCTTCTCTCTCCGGCCCATCCACAGAGAAAAGGCCTTCCCCAGAGGAACACGTCGTGTGGTTACCTCCAGTGCTCACTCCAGGGTCCATCCAGCGCAGCAGCCCGCCCCGACCCCTCTGTGCCCTCGGCATGCTGACTCTTGGGCCTATTACTGTTTCGAATATTTGTTTCTGAGCTAAAGGCCAAATGCATTCTAGCCTGGTGGCTTCCAGGGAAACATCCTGAGTCACGTGTGATGTGTGTGTAGGTCGTGGAGTAGCATTGACACGTGTAGACACGTGTGATGTTCTGGGTCCAGAGGGACCTTATGCCAGACCTGTTGTCCCTCGTCTCCCCATGTCCCAGCCTCACCCGGCCTGGACCCCAGGAGGCGGGCTTGTACCCCCGGGCAGGAAGAGCCCAGGGCCTTGCGCCAGGCATCCCCACAGCCCGGGCAGGGTGCTGGGCAGGCTGAGGCTGGGGTGTAGTAAAATAGATGTTCGCACTGAGCAGAGGCCGGGACGTCCTGGGTGCCTGGGGCTGCAGAGCAGCTGCTGTTGGGTGCCGGCTGCCACGCCCACCGCAGCCTCTCTGGCCCAGTCCGACCTCCCAGCCCTCCCGGTGGTCCGGGCTGAGGGGAGCTGGTCCGGGCTGAGGGGAGCTGGTCTGGGCTGAGGGGAGCTGGTCTGGGCTGAGGGGAGCTGGTCCGGGCTGAGGGGAGCTGGTCCGGGCTGAGGGGAGCTGGTCTGGGCTGAGGGGAGCTGGTCTGGGCTGAGGGGAGCTGGTCTGGGCTGAGGGGGAGCTGGTCTGGGCTGGGGGGAGTGCTGGTCCGGGCTGAGAGGGGGCTGGTCCGGGCTGGGGGGGGGGCTGGTCCGGGCTGAGGGGGAGCTGGTCCGGGCTGAGGTGGGGCTGAGGGGAGCTGGTCCGGGCTGAGGGGGAGCTTGTCCAGGCTGAGGGGGGACTAATGGGAGCTGGTCCGGGTTGAGGGTTGCTGAGGGGAGCTGGTCCAGGCTGATGGGAGCTTGTCTGGGCTGAGGGGGAGCTGGACCAGGCTGAGGGGAGCTGGTCCAGGCTGAGGGGAGCTGGCCCGGGCTGAGGGGAGCTGGTCCGGGCTGAGGAGGGGTTAAGGGGAGCTGGTCTGGGCTGAGGGGGGCTGAAGGGAGCTGGCCCGGGCTGAGGGGGGCTGAGGGGGAGCTGGTCCAGGCTGAGGGGGAGGTGGTCGGGGCTGGGGGGTGCCTGGGGGGAGTGGGGCGGGGCTGAGGGGAGCTGGTCCGGGCTGAGGGGAGCTGGTCTGGGCTGAGGGGAGCTGGTCGGGGTTTAGGTAGGCTGGTCCGGGCTGAGGGGAGCTGGTCCGGGCTGAGGGGGGCTGAGGGGAGCTGGTCCAGGCTGAGGGGGGCTGAGGAGAGCTGGTCCGGGCTGAGGGGGGCTGAGGGGAGCTGGTCCGGGCTGAGGGGGGCTGGTCGGGGTTTAGGGAGGCTGGTCCGGGCTGAGGGGAGCTGGTCGGGGTTTAGGGAGGCTGGTCCGGGCTGAGGGGAGCTGGTCCGGGCTGAGGGGAGCTGGTCCGGGCTGAGGGGGGCCTGGTCCGGACTGAGGGGAGCTGGTCCGGGCTGAGGGGGGCTGGTCCGGGCTGAGGGGGGCTGAGGGGAGTTGGTCCGGGCTGAGGGGGAGCTGGTCCGGGCTGAGGGGAGCTGGTCCGGGCTGAGGGGGGCCTGGTCCGGACTGAGGGGAGCTGGTCCGGGCTGAGGGGGGCTGAGGGGAGCTGGTCCGGACTGAGGGGAGCTGGTCCGGGCTGAGGGGGGCTGAAGGGAGCTGGTCTGGGCTGAGCCACAGCGCAGTCCTCCGGAGAAGCTGGCACCGCCATGTGTGTTAATGGACGGGCCAGTGCTCAGCACTGCCGGCTGGTTTGGTGACCTCCGTATGGAGAACCAGCTTGTTTAGGATGGTATTTGGGGGAAGTGCATCTAAACAAAAAGTAACATGCATGCTGCCAGCAGCCCATGGGGTGGGGCTGGCCCTGTCTCTGGGCGCCCGGATCAGTGCTGTGCCCGCACTCCGCCCGTCTGAGCAGGCGACCCAGGCTCCCGCAGACAGCAGCGCCCTGTGGGATGGACGGGTGGCACTTGGGGAGGCCACAAGGCAGGGCAGGCTGGCACGACCTCAGCAAGGAGAGTGGTCGGGGTGGGGTGGGCTGGTCGTGCCCTGCACCCCGCGCCTCCTGGTTCGTGTTTCTGCATCTGTTCACGGGCCACACTTTGGAATCATTGCCTGCACTCACCCTGGGCTTTGCTGAGCAGCCAATGTAGTTGCTTTTCCTGCTCAGGGGGCCCCCTCTCAGAGCTAGGGTGTCCCTGTCACCCTCCCGCCAGAGGGCGCTGGCGGAAGAGCTCACCAGGCATCCCCATGTGTTCTGGGCGGGCGAGGGACAAGGCCCTGGGCAGCGCCCGTGGTTGGCGTCCTCTGCAGCCTGAAACACCGCCGCCCTCACCGGCCTCTGGCCAGCCTGCGGGGTGAGCCTCTGGGCGCTCGGTGCCAGCTGTCTCGTGCTTTCACTTCTGAGAGAAGACCTCGGTGCGGAGTGGCTGAGGGGCGGCTTCAGGGTTATCAGGAACGGCCAGCTCTTTCTCTTAAATGTGTTCTTAATGGTTTCAGAGAGGAAGGGGGAGAGAGAGATGGAAACATCAGTGAGGAGAGAGAATCATCCATCAGCTGCCTCCTGCATACCCCCCATTGGGGGTTGAGCCTGCGGCCTGGGCCTGAGCCTGACTAGGAATTGAACCCGGGCTTCCTGGCTCTCGGTGGACCCTCTGTGCTGAGCTGCCGGCTTGCAGGCTTTTCTAAGTGGAATGCGAGTTGGTTAGGGCGGCCCCACAGCCTCTGCAGCTCGGCCCATTGTCTGTCTTTTTAATTTTTATTTTTTTTCATCTTCACCCCAGGATATTTTCATTGATTTTCAGAGAGAGAGGAAGGGAGAAAGATAAACATCAATGTGAGAGGGTTGCCTTCCATATGCACCACAACTGGGATCAAACCCACAACCTAGATATGTGCCCTGACTGGGAATTGAACCCTCAACCTCCCAGTGTATGGAACAATGCTCTAGCCACCTGAGCACCCAGCCAGAGCTGCCTTTTTGTTGTTAATCCTCACCAAGGACATTTCCCCATTGATTTTTAGAGAGAGTGGAAGGGAGGGGAAGAGACAGAGAGAGAGAAACATTGACTGGCTGCCTCCCACAGGGGAACCTGCAAATGAGGTACATACCCTTGACCGGAATCAAACCCGTGACTCTTGAGTCCACGGGCTGACACTCTAAACACTGCACCAAACTGGCCAGGGCCCTCCCCTTCCCTTTCCTTTCACTGTATTCTTAATTTTAACCACTCTAGTGAGTGAGTTTGATGGGTTTTGGCAGAGGCTACACCTCTGTTGTGAGGAGAGAGACCATTTCCACCACCAAGAATGCCCCTCCTGCCCTTTCCGCCAGCCCTCCCACCACCTGTGTCCTCCCAGCAGCCCCTCCGGATGCCTCCCAGCGGCCAGCTTGAGCAGTGCAAGCACAGAGCTCACTTGGAGACAATGGTATGGTAGATGGCAACCTGCTGTAAGCAGTGATGGGAGGCAGCCTGTGCTCCTTCGCGTGGTCCCCAGGACATCATCGTCAGACCACAGCCAGCCACGGCCGGGACACTGAGGCGGCTCTGGCTCGGACCCAGCCCTCAGCGCAGGCCCTGTCCACGCCTGTGACGCTCGGCGTGCTCTGAGTCCCCTTCCTGTGGCCGTGGCGTCCACGAGTCACCCTGTGCTGCCGGGTGCCCTTCTGCCCTGGCTGTCAGCCACCCCTTCACTCAGCTGCGGGCCGTGTGGTCATTTGGAGATTTTGGCTGTGACACCCAAAGCCGCTGTGGGCCCGGGCCAGGCTGTGGCCGCTCGCCTCCTCGGTGTCTGCTCGGCAGCGGGCGGCTCAGAAGGTCCTGCCGGCGGGCGGTGTGTTTGTGGGCGTGGCTGGCTGCCAGCACCTCCTGTGGGGACCTTGTCTGCTTGTCACTGCTGAGCTGACAGTTCCTGTGCTTTCTCTCCCAGTCTTTGGCTCATTTTTTAGTTCACACTGTCTTTTGAGGAGCACACCTTTAAAATTTCGACAAAGTACAATTGTGAACTTCTTTCATTGTGGTTCACGCTCTCTGGGTGTCCTAGCTAAGAAGTCTTTGCCTAGGATCACAAAGGTGCCCTCCAGGAGGTTCTCTGGAGTCTGTAGATTTAGGGGAGCAGGCGGTCTGTGAGCGAGGTGCGGCCCGAGCCTGCGGGCCCGGGCGCAGAGGGAGCGGGCCGCGGGGCCTTCTGGGCCGGGCGTGTCCTGGGCGGCGGCAGAGGGGTGGCTGACAGGAAGTGTGTGGCCCCGGCGGCTCCCCACCTGGAGAGGCTTGAAGTGACCTGCAGTTCTGTCTCCTCCCAGATGCAGTCCTGACCGTCGCCGAGGCCAGCAGCTCCGACAGCCGCGGGGACAGGGTGGACCTCTGTGCCCACGTGGACGAGGGCTTCCTGGGGGCAGAAGCCAGCTACCTGGGCCGGCCCCTCACCCCCGAGAAGGACGAGGCGCTGCAGCAGGCCACTGCGGTGGCCAACCTGCGGGCGGCGCTCATGAGTAAGAACAGCCTGCTGTCCCTCAAGGCAGACGTGCTCGGGGACGACAGCGCCCTCCTGCTGGAGTACCTCCCCAAGGGCACCCACTCCCTGTCTCGTAAGTGCAGGCCCGCCCCTCTGTGTGATTCCGAGTGGAGGGGAGCAGAGGGCAGCAGGCCACGGGGTGGGGGTGGGCGTGGGGGTGGGGTGTCGTGCGTGGGGCTGGCGACCAGCCCTGGGTCCAGGTGCCCTCAGACCCCCCTCCCGAGGTCGCCAGGAGGTCACACCTATGGGGCTGTCAGGGCAATAGGGAGGGCAGTGCATGCTTGTTCAGACAGTTCCTACCATGTTTCTCCAAAAATAAGACATCCTCCAAAAATAAGACCTAGCGCATGGAAAGATAAGACATCCCCTGAAAATAAGACCTAGTGCAACTTTGGGAGAAAAAATTAATATAAGACACTGTCCTATTTTCAGGGAAACAGAGTACTTGAAATCGAGGATCTAAACCTAAAACCTGCTTGAGCTGCGGCTCCCACCCACCCGCCCGCCACCCGCCCGCCCAGTCCCCGGGAGATGAGAGGCGGGGGTGCTCGGTGTGTTTGCTCGGGTGACACTTGCCACATGGGTTGTGGAAAAGCACTGGGGTGCTGTTCTAAGTGCCCCTGGATTCCAGGTGCTCGGAGCGACGGCCCTGAGGCCTCCGGCAGCACCGGGCCCGGCTGTGCGCCCGCCTGCCCATGCCCGTGCGTGCCAGCCGAGCACGAGCCCGCCCGCGTCACGGGCCTTCTGGGACACTGTGGCCGCTCCGTGGGCGGGCTCTGAGGTGCTCTGGAAACGCGTGTCTGGCCGCTCTCCTGCGGGGAGGGACCCCCAAGCAGGAGGTGCTGGTGTGGGAGAGACGGGGTGCCCTGAGCCAGAGGGCACTGAGCGCCGTGGGGAGGATGCTGCCAGCGTGGGCCGGGCCCCGGGACGCGTTCTTTGTTTTCAAAAGCAATATTTATAACTTGGTTTTCATGAGCACTAAAATACTCAGGTGTCTGTGTCAGAGTGATGACGGCTGCTGTGGCCAATAAAGACTAACCCTGGACAATGACGTTTAGTCCGTTCATTTCCGCTCCGGCCGGAGCCGGGCTGTGGTCAGCCTGGGTGTCACTCAGACGGGCGGCGGCACTGGGCTGTACACCACGCCGGCCTCGTTCTCTGCACCTGGAGTGGGGGTGTCCGACGTGGCGTCTGAGCCTGGAGCAGCGTCTGCCCGGGCGCTCCGTGGGCAGGTGTCAGCTCAAGGAGCCATGGATGGGGGTCTGTTCCCAGTCTAGGACATGTGTCTGGTTTGCAGGTTCCAACCCCCACCCCTGACTGGGGTGCACGCGGGAAGTGACCAATCCATGTGTCTCTCACATCGAGGTTTCTACTGTCTCCCTCCCTTCCACTCTCTCTAAAAAGCAATGGAAAAATATCCTCAGGTGAGGATTAACAATAAGAGGATTAACAATAATAATAAATAAGTAAAACAAAACAGCTCTGTAAAATGTCAAACACTATGCCGGGCGTGTGCGAGTCACTGCAGGCGCCAGCCCTTCAGCGTGCACGCCGGGCAGAGCAGCCAATGGTGCCGGGACGGGACTCGGAGGTATTGCCCGTGGCCTTTGGGCGCCTGGCATTGACACTCGGCGGGTCCAGCAGCTGGACACCAGCCGGGGTGGCAGGGAAGGGTGTGTGGGTGTGAGGAGGGCAGGCTGGGCTGGGGGCTGGGACAGCCGCCTGTGCTGCCCTCCTGTGGCTAACCTGCCCTGGCCTCCAGGAAGGAGCTTGGGGTGACTTGCTGCTTTTCTGCAGTCTCTGTCTCTCCGTCTGGCAGCTTTCTCCCAGCGCACGTTTGCCACATCTGTGCTTTGAGGGGCCCCAGGGCCCACCAGCCCCCAAGCCCCAACTTCCCACCTCCCCGTGGGCGGGTTGCCGTGTGCCGGCCTGACTGGGCTCCGGGACCCGGGGCTGCGGCTGCCCTGGTGGCATCTCCCGGCCACCCGGTTTCTGCACTCCCCCTCCCCCCGCAGAGGCCTCCATCCCCCTCACGGCAGTCCCACGCAGAGGGGGTCACGGGACGGGGGGACCCCAGACTTTTCTCTTCAGGTCTTCCTCTCACACACGCACTCCTGTCCGCCCGCGCCCGGGCCTGAGAGCACATGTGAGTCCCGCCACACCGGGCCTGCAGCTCGGGGAGCCTCGCCTCCGTGTCTGGGATAATTCCAGCTGAAGCCGGGCAAGGCTCTATGTCCCATTTCTGTGTGCTTTGCCCTCCTTGCTTTTGATATTCTAAATCCACCCCTTTCCTCACGAGAACCTGCCATTTGCTTCTGTAAATGGAGTGAGAAGTTGGCAGAGCTCGTGGGCTGGGCTGTGGGCGGTGACCTGGACTGTGGACTGTGGATTTGACATCTGGCTGTCACCGCTCAGTGGTCAGAGCAGCCAGCCCGGGAGCTGCCGGGATGGTTACTTTAACACGTGATACGCTGTCATCCCAGTGAAACTGCCTGTTCCGCCCGGCCAGCATGGCTCAGTGGTTGAGCATCGACCTATGAATTAGGAGGTCAGGGTTCAATTCCGGGTCAGGGCACAGGCCCTAGTTGTGGGCTCAATCCCCAGTGTGGGGAGTGCGGGAGGCAGCTGATGGATGGTTCTCTCTCATCAGTGATGTTTCTCTCCCTTTCTCCCTCTCCCTTCCTCTGTGAAATCAATAAAAACATATTTCAAAAAACAAACAGCCAGCCCTGGCCAGTTTGGCTCAGTGGATGGAGCATCGGCCTGCAGACTGAAGGGAACCAGGTTCGATTCTGGTCAAGGGCATGTACCTCAGTTGTGGGCTCGATTCCGGTCAAGGGCATGTACCTCAGTTGTGGGCTCGATTCCCAGCCCTGGTCGGGGCGCATGTGAGGCAACAGATTAATATGTCTCTCTCACATCGATGTTTTTCTCTGTCTCTCTCCCTCCCTTACTCTCTCTCTAAAAAATTTAATGGAAAATTACCCTCAGGTGAAGATTAACCGAAAACAACAACAATAACAAAACAACCACCAAAAAATAAATAAATTAAAAGCTGCCTGCTTCTGGCCTGCGTGGACGTCGTTCCCCCAAACACTCGGTGCAGAGCGCAGGCCTGTCTCCGCCGCGTTGTCCGGGGCCGCGGGCCGGCGGCTCCATCGCGGGAACGCCGGGACTCGGCGTCGGGCTGAGACACGTGCTGAGCGGGGCCTCTCCCAGGCACCCTCAGCGGCCTGCAGACCTCGACCCCGGGGAGCCCAGGATGGCGCACGCCTGGGAGGGACCCGAGGACACGTTTGCAGAAAGAAACAGCCCCGCTCTGGGCGGCACAGCGGAGGCCTCGCCCCGCTCCCAAGGACAGCGCTGTCTCCCACCTTCCTGCCGGAGGGGCATCGTGGTGCTGGCTGTGGTCTGGTCAGGGCACAGTTATCGATCGCAGAGACCTGAGGGAACCATGGGCGCTGCAGCTGGAGCCCAGTCCTTGCTAGTTGGTTCCGGATCCTTCCACACAGGGCCCGCTTCCAGAGGTCCGAGTCCGCAGGCAGCCCCTCCCCAGCCCGCCGCGCTCACCACTTCTCCCTAGAAGGCTCTGCAGTTCTCTCTCTGCCCCGGTGACCTTGCCTCACTTTACGCCAGCTCAGCAGCTGAGTCCCTGTTAGGCGTTTCTGTCCACTGAGTGGAAACCATGAAGAGCACTGCTCGTGGCTCAGAGCGCGGCCCTGTGGGGGCGGGCAGGGACCTGACCTGGGTGCTGCTTTCTCGGGCCTAAAAGTGCCCTTCGCACCAGGTCCCTGGCCAGTCTCCTGGGAACACTTTTCAGATAAGCCAAGTTGGGGGAGGGAGGGAGGGGTCCTGGTGCCTTGTGGGACCCCACGTTGTCCCCACTGCTGAACACCTCCCTGGGGAGGGGAACCTGCTAGGAGGGGGGGCTCTGCAGTGGCCCTGGGGACGGGGGAGCTGCGGCTGCCCAGGCTCAGGTTGTGGTTTGGGGCCCGTTTCCTGTGTTTTAAGGGTTGGGGCTCCAGGTTCTGACAGACCCGGAATTTAGTTTCTTGTGGAAGGGTGCTGGCTGTGAACCCACTTTGAGAAAAAGCCAGCTCGACCCCGTGACGCTTGCTCTCCGGACTTGCGGGGAAATCAGCCAGCGGACAAGTCAGGTGTGGAGCCCCTGGCGCCCTGGTGCCAGAGGGAAGCTGAGAAAAGCACCGCCCTGGCGAGCCCCAGGCCCCAGCGTGCCTGTGGCACTCCCCACGGAAGGTCCCAGGCGCCCGGACTCGCTCAGCCCCACCAGCGGCTCCTCCCAGCTGAGCCCGGCTTCCTGTTCCCAGGACCTGACACCGGCACAAGTCCCCAGGGACTGGTGACCAAGCAGCCCTTCCAAGATGGCCAACCCCAGCCCGAGGAGACGGCCTCGGCTGGCGTGGCAAACAGCGAGGGCTGCCTGTTGGCTGTCTCTGCGTCTTGGCATTTCCAAGTCCCCGCGCCCCGCGCCCCAGTCCAGTAAACAATGATTGCTGCGCACCTCTGCAAGAAAGCCTCCCTCACTTTCCAACCTGATGGCAGACAGTCCAGCTTCTCCCCATGGGAGTGTTGGTCCCCAGAGTCTCACCAGAAACTGGAGTTCAGGTTGAAAAAAGCAGCGCACCCAGCCGCCAGCCGCCAGCCCGATTCCCGCCCCCGAGCCTCAGCTTCTCTGTGCTTGTGCATGTCCTACCCGGTCTCAATGCCCCTCTTTCCTTCTCGTTGTAGAACTTCCACTCAGCCAGCTTCCCATGGTTCTGGGTGATAGACGCTTTGTCTTTTAGTTGTCGTTTTGGTGTGGTTGGGAGAGGCAGCACGTACAGGTGTATACCTTATGCTGCCCTCTTGGTTTCCCATAGCATAGGTTTTAAATCTTTCCTGTTTCTTATGTAAAGGAAGGTCTGCTGCCCTGGTGGTGGCTCAGTGGTTGGGTGTTGACCCAGGAACCAAGAGGTCCGAGGTTTGATTCCTGGTCAGGGAACATGCCCTGTGGGGGCGATGCCCTGTGGGGGCATGCAGGAGGCAGCCAACCATGATTCTCATCATTGATGCTTCTGTCTCTCTCATCCTCTTTCTCTCTCAAAACCAATAAAAACATTTTTTGAAAGCTCTGTTCCTGAGGAAGAGTGAGTCTTGAAGAGGAGCTGACCCATGATCTTTTATTCTGGAATTAACAGCGTTATCCCCCGCAGCCCTTTCCAGCCGGAAAGGGACCCGGGGATGCATGCAGAGAAACGCCACTCTCCACAAGGAGAGGAGCCAAAGGCTCTACCCTGGTACTTTCTAGAAAGATCTGAGGGCAAAGCCTGGCGCCCGGCCCTTGATGCGTGCCCATGGCATTGCTCTCCAGATGTGAAGGGCACACCCTGGGGAGAGTCACCCAACAGCTTTCTGGACAGAGCGCCCTGGGCGTGCCCTTGTCCCCTCCTTTGGACGTTGGTTCTCACGCCTGCTTCCTGCAGGCAGTGGGGCGGTCTGGTGGGCTCCAGGACCCAGCATGGAGAGAGAAGCAGGGCCTGCGCCAGGTTCTAGAGCACGATCCAGCTGGAGAGGGCGAGCTTCCAGGAGAAGCGTGGCCCCACCCGCCTGGGAGGCCGTCCTCCCCCTCCCCACCCTGCTTGCGTGGCCCACCTCAGGCCTCTGCCTCCCCCATGCTGCTGCGTCTTCACCTTCATCAGCGTCCTGACAACGGCTTTTCAGTGAGGCTTACTATGTTGTTGCTAAGGCAACTGACTGGAGCGGTGTCTCCAGTAGCTAAAAGGCGGGTCAGTCAGTCCTTGCATCTCACTCTTCGGAAAGGCCTGGCTTCTGTAAGTGCTCCTCTGCCTAGGAATGCCACTTCTCGATCCTTCTGTTCTTGCTCATCACGATGGGTCTCCAGCCATTCGTCCCCGTGGCGGGAGCAGCCTATGGGAAGCCGCTCTGGGCCACCCCATCACCCCCGTTGACTGTGCGGCGTGGACCTGTGGCTGTTTTTTCCTGCTCACTCGGGAAACTTCCTCCTGGTCAGATGGCGTGTGGATGGGCGGTGAGGGGACCTGAATCGTGGAGGCTCTGACCTGCTAGTGGCTAAAGGGCTTTGGCTCAGATTTTAAACAATTAAAAAATGTCGAGAGGTTTTATTGTACAGAGAAGAAATGGGTTTGTTTTGGATGACAAAATGGCGAGGGGTATAAGAAACATTTTTAGTGTCCGTAGCTGTTTGATTTCATTCTAATATGTAACTTCATTTTCCTTAAAACTGTGCAGTCAGCCAACATGTGGATTTTTCAGTGGTTTGTTTAGGTACTTCATCTGTTATTGAATTTCTCATTGAAATACTGATACTCAACTTGATTTCAAGAGGTTTTTATTTTTTAATTACCTACAGATATTTTTCCTTTGATTTTTATTTATTTTTTATTTTTTTAAAAAATATATTTTATTGATTTTTTACAGAGAGAAAGAGAGAGGGATAGAGAGTTAGAAACATCGATGAGAGAGAATCATCAATCAGCTGCCTCTTGCACACCCCCTACTGGGGATGTGCCCACAACCAAGGTACATGCCCTTGACCGGAATCAAACCTGGGACCTTTCAGACCACAGGCCAACACTATCCACTGAGCCAAACCGGTTTCGGCTCCTTTGATTTTTAGAAGGGAGGGAGAGAGAGAAACACTGATGTGAGAGACTTTAGTTGGTTGCCTCCTGCGTGCGCCCCCACGGGGCTGGGCTAGAACTGCCCCTCGGAGCACGGGCTGGGCTCTGACCACTGGGACACCAGCCAGGGCAAGAGTGGTTTTTATCAAAATGTAACACTGCTCTTCATGGAGAATTTCAGTAATGAGGAGTAATCCTTTATTTAGGCCAACCCGCTGCCACAGAGACCTGCTTCATGTGTTTGCTTCATATGCACATTCATTCGGGCTCCTCAGCATACTTTTCATTGCCACAGAGCATGGGTGGGTGGTCTCGCCCACATCGTGTGTGTGTGTTGGGGGGGTGGGGGATGAAGACTCCTCCACACACTTGGGTATGTTAACTTACTAATTTCAACTGCATTTAAAATAAATAATTCCGTTTTGATCACTGTCAGTTTGGCAGCTTCATAAACTAAGGTGCCAAAGAAAACACATTAATTTATTTTAAAGAAAACTATTAAATCCTCCAGCTTCAACTGTGACCAGCTTCCACTGGGCTTCCCTCCCCATGCACAGCTGGGAGCCCCCAGCACAGGTGACTTGAGGGGGTGGCTGTGAAGGACAAGCTCCTAATAATTCTCACTGCAGAGTTTTGTCAAGCAAATTCTCAAAAGTTAAAGCAGGAAATGGTGAGCTGAAAGGAGCCGTGTTTTGCACAAGAAAATGGTAATGTACACTGTCACAGAACTATGTGACTAACCCCACGAGGAAAAGCAGACACTGTGTTATCAGACTGGGCCAGGAAGCTACCCTCAGCCACACACTCAAGGAAATGTGAAAAGCAGATTAAAAGGTGGAGGACTTCCAGAGGATTGGAATCTATACAAAAGAAGGAAGTGAAATTCAAAAACTGAAAATACAATACCTGACATTGAGGATTCTCAGGTGGTTCAGCAGCAGTCTGGAGACAACATGAGGTAGGGTTAGTGATCTGGAAGACGGAGCAGTGGGAAATATCCATACCCAAAGTCAGGAGAAGAGAAAGAATGAGAAAAACACAAGGAGAAGCATGAGCACAGCGAGAAATTTTAATATCTGTGTGACTGGAGTTCCAGAGAAAACATGAACCAAAGCAGAATCAGTAGCTGAGACAGTAGCTGAGAATTTTCCGAAACTGATAAAAGACATCAATGCACAGTTTTAAGAAGCATTGTATAATGAAGACCAAATAAAAGAATAGCAACAGAAAAACAATATCTGGGTACATTGTAATCAAACTATTGAAAACAAAAGACAAAAAGAAAAATCGTAAAGCAGTCAGAGAATAAAGACGTTTCTTTCAAGAGAACAGACTGATAGCCCACTTTTTAAAAGAAACTATAGAAGCTCGAGACAATGAGTAGCATCATTAAAGGGCTGCAAAAAAGTTGCCAACTTAGAATTCTATACTCAGCAAAAATATCCTTTAGAAATCAAGGCTGAAGACATTCTGGTACAAACAAACAAAAGTGAGAATACTTGGCCAGCTGACAAGAAGCACCACCAGCCTGTGGCCAAAGGAATGCTCCCTGGACAGAAGCACAGACTGAAGGGAGCACTGGGACACCGGAGTGGCTTTGTGACCAGTAGGAATGGTCCTGACGTTTAGAGCAATGGTTAGTGTCACACAAGTAGGCGTGTCATACCTGACAGTCATAGCTCGGAGGTAAGGCAGGATGTGGCCAGGCAGGGCCCTGCTTCCTAGGAGGTTGTCCCTGGCACGCACTGGCTGCCGTGGGTGCAGGAGACAGAGCAGAGTCCTGAGTGGGTACGGGGTCGGGCCCCTGGCAGACGGTCTCCTGTCTCATCCCAAATCCGCAGGGTCTGGTTGCTGGGTTATGTGGCCCCTCGGAAAGCTCCCGGGGAAATAGATGCTTCTTTAAGAAACAAACGGGAACGCTGTGCTCAGGTTTCCCCGATTCACACAGACACGTTTCAGAAATGGGCTGCCCGCAAGGACCACTGTGCTGGGGTCCCTGCTCTGCACCCTCAGCTGGCAGCCTGTCCACAGTGCGGCCATGACCAGGGTCTAAGCAGCAGGAAGGAGCTGGGAGCCGTGGGCAGGCCCTGCCTCTGGGATGGCTCAGGGGTGGGAGGTGGCTCAGGGGCGGTGGGGTGGCTCAGGGGAGGGTGTGGGGCTCATGGAAGCCGCCTGGTCTGTTGTCCAGCCGCTGGCTGGCTCCCCCATGGGAAGGACCGGGCTGTCGGTCACCTCAGTTCCTGCCCCGCCTTGCTCTCCGGGCTGTGACTCTGGTGCTTGTCCTCATGTCTGCCTCACAGTGCCTCTCAGGGCCGTTGTGACTGCAGCCAGGCCTGCCACCCGTGGACGTTTGCAAGGGGTCTGAAGGTGCAGCAGGAGGCCACCTGCCTGACTGCTGGCCCTCCTGGGGGGCTCCCGGCAGTCCCTCTGGCTGTGCCCAGTGCTCTTGACCCTTGGCCTGTCCTCTGGGTGAGGGTGCCAGCTCAGGCCTGGGAAGCCGCTCCAGATGCCTGGGACATGTGTCCGCCACCGCTCCTCCTCTGGAGAAGAGGCGGCCGCAGGACTTGGGCTGCTGGGGCTCATCCCGGAGGAACCAGGAGGCCTTTGGGATTCTGGGAAGACTCCCTGTGGGCTCAAGAGGGGGTGACTGTCGTGTCTGGGCTGCCCCAGTGCCCAGGGGGGCCGAGAGACCCCACAAAGTGGGGAGAGATGCCTGAGGGCAGGCTGCGTGCTGCTGTGCGGCTGATCGGGGGCCTGGCCGCAGCGTGGCGCGGTGAAGTGGGGGAGCACGGGACAAGCCTCGTCCAGGCAGCGGCCGCTCACTTCCTCTGCGTGTGGGCACTCGGCCTTGCGCTCGCTGTGCCCACTGGAGGCCTCGCAGCCTCGCCGGCAGCACGGCCGGGTGCCCGCAGGGTGAGGGGCTGGGCCCAGGCCGCCGGCGCGCCATGTGGATGCTGCTTCTGCTGGGGCTGCGTGTGCAGTGTGTTTGACGCTGACATGTCAGCGGCCACGGCTGCCTTTGGCCTCTGCCCAGTGGGGCGGGGCTGGGCGGCTGCAGGGCCGCTGGTGATGCGCTCTGTGCTGTCTTCCAGTCAATGAGTTCACGGTCATCAGGAAGAAGTTCAAGTGCCCGTACTGCAGCTTCTCGGCCATGCACCAGTGCATCCTCAAGCGCCACATGCGCTCCCACACGGGCGAGCGGCCCTACCCCTGCGAGATCTGCGGGAAGAAGTTCACCCGGCGTGAGCACATGAAGCGGCACACGCTGGTGAGTGGGGTGGGGCGGCCAGGGTCAGGGGTCAGGGGTCACTTTGGGGTCTGCCCGGTTGGCAGGGTCGGGTGCGGGGGATGGTTTGGATCACCACAGGAAGCCCTGAAGTGGGGTCCACTGAACCCCACCTGGCTCTGCCTCCGGGCCTGGGTGTAGAGGCAGGGCCACATCACACCCTCAGTTTCCTCTCCGCTTCTGGAACCCCTGCCTGTGGCCCCTTGGTCCCACTTCATTGCCCCCCACCCTCAGCCCCCAACCCCCGGTCCCTGTGCGAGCCCAGGCTCCCCGCCCTGTGCTGCCCCCCTGTCTCTGTGTGAGCCAGCTCCCAGTGTCAGGCATCAGGTGTTGGGGGTTTGTGTGGCCGGACATGAAAAGGTCCTTGAAATGGAGGCAGATCCCCAGAAAGGCAGGTGGGGGCCTTTGGGTGGTGAGATAAACCAGGAAGGCGTGTGGCTCAGGCTGAGGAGTTGGACCAGGAGATGCATGCAGCATCCGAGCCCCTGGGATGTGCACTGCAGGGGGCACAGGGCTCAGGGGGCACAGGAATGCAGGGGGCACAGGGCTGCGGGGCACAGGGCTGTGGGGGCACAGGGCTCAGGGGGCACAGGGATGCAGGGGACACAGGGCTGCAGGGGCACAGGACTCAGGGGGCACAGGGCTCAGGGGGCACAGGGCTGCGGGGGGCACAGGGATGCAGGGGGCACAGGGCTCAGGGGGCACAGGGATGCAGGGGGCACAGGGCTGCGGGGGGCACAGGGATGCAGGGGGCACAGGGCTCAGGGGGCACAGGGCTGCGGGGGGCACAGGGCTGCGGGGGGCACAGGGATGCAGGGGGCACAGGGCTCAGGGGGCACAGGGATGCGGGGGGCACAGGGCTGCGGGGGGCACAGGGATGCAGGGGGCACAGGACTCAGGGGGCACAGGGATGCAGGGGGCACAGGGCTCAGGGGGCACAGGGATGCAGGGGGCACAGGGCTGCGGGGGGCACAGGGATGCAGGGGGCACAGGACTCAGGGGGCACAGGGATGCAGGGGGCACAGGGCTCAGGGGGCACAGGGCTCAGGGGGCCCAGGGCTCAGGGGGCACAGGGATGCAGGGGACACAGGGCTGCAGGGGCACAGGGCTCAGGGGACACAGGGTTGCGGGGGCACAGGGCTGCGGGGGCACAGGGCTCAGGGGGCACAGGGCTCAGGGGGCACAGGGCTCAGGGGGCACAGGGCTGCGGGGGCACAGGGCTCAGGGGGCACAGGGCTCAGGGGGCACAGGGCCCAGGGGGCACAGGAATGCAGGGGGCACAGGGCTGCGGGGCACAGGGCTGTGGGGGCACAGGGCTCAGGGGGCACAGGGATGCAGGGGACACAGGGCTGCAGGGGCACAGGGCTCAGGGGGCACAGGGCTCAGGGGGCACAGGGCTCAGGGGGCACAGGGCTGCGGGGGCACAGGGCTCAGGGGGCACAGGGCTCAGGGGGCACAGGGCTCAGGGGGCACAGGGCTGCGGGGACACAGGGCTGCGGGGGCACAGGGCTGCGGGGACACAGGGCTCAGGGGGCACAGGACTCAGGGGGCACAGGGCTCAGGGGGCACAGGGATGCAGGGGGCACAGGGCTCAGGGGGCACAGGGCTGCGGGGGCACAGGGCTCAGAGGGCACAGGGATGCAGGGGGCACAGGGCTCAGGGGGCACAGGGCTGCGGGTCACAGGGCTCAGGGGGCACAGGGGTGCAGGGGGCACAGGGCTCAGGGGGCACAGGGCTCAGGGGGCACAGGGCTCGGGGCACAGGGCTCGGGGCACAGGGCTGCAGGGGCACAGGGCTCAGGGGGCACAGGGCTCAGGGGGCACAAGGCTGTGGGGCACAGGGCTGGGCGTGGACCTGTGTGACGGGAAGTAGTGGGGCAGCCCTGGGGTCCAGTGGAGGTGGGTAGAGGGCATCAGGGTGATGTCGCTGGTTTGGGTGTCTTGAGTCCTCCGTGGGTGCACAGGCTGGCGGCTCTCTGCCGGGGGGATTGGCATTGGGAGCAGAGCCTCCGGGAGGCGTGGGGGGAAGCCACCCGGCAGCCTGGGGCTGTGTCACCTGGTTGAGGGTGGCCCAGGTGTAACCTGACACGGTGGCAGTCTGGGGGTGAGGCAGGACCCTCAGGCCTGGCTCCTGACAGAGGGACCCTGGAGCGAGCGGCGCCCACCCCCTGGCCTGCAGCTGGACGCCGGGCTCTGGCTGATGAGAGATGCCGTGTCCCGCAGCCGCCCCCGGCCCCGGCCAGAGGGTCCCGGACTGCACGGCCCGGGCGCCCGGGCTTCTGCTTCCAGGTGGGTCCAGCTGCTCCGGGAGTGGCCAGTTGGCAGCCCCGGAGCCAAGGCCCACTCTGCCCTGGCTTTGGACCCTGCCCTGCTCTGCCCGTCCAGAGGGTCCCACGGAGCTCCTGCCAGCCGCTGCTTTCCAGGGAGAGCATTGCGTCCACAGAGAAGGTGTCTGTTGTTTGTCACAGGTGCTGGGAGGCTGTGACGTGGGTTGCTATATATTTTTTTCAGTAATTCACTAAATTAATTTCTACATAACCTGCTAAAATGGAAGTGCAGTTGTGGGCTGCATTGCAAAGACACAGGTGATAATATAGGAATTTCTTCATAGTTATATGAGAAGCTGGAAAAACCATTTACAACGAAACCCTGGATGTGTGGAAATCAAAATTAATTATCTTAATTGAATAAAAGCTCATAATTTGGTAAAAAGGTTAGAATGAGCCAGTGACCTGAGAACATACAGCACATGGGTCAGAGGACGGAGCGAACGCATGCATGCATGCCCACCACCCGCAGGAGCCGCAGAGGGAGCCCGGTCTGACCGGGAGCCGCAGAGGGAGCCGCAGTGGGAGCCCTGTCTGACCAGGAGCTGCAGTGGGAGCCGCAGAGGGAGCCGCAGAGGCGGGCTGAGCCGCGGCCGGTCCCCGGGCACACGCGGGAACTTCACCTTCTGTCCGGCTGCAGCTGCACCGTGTGGTCGCGCTAGTTTCCGGCCAACAGCACAGGGGCAGTCCAGCTTACACTTTACGGGTGCAGTACCCACCCGGTACCTTACTAGTACGTCTTTCCTTTGGCAAAACCACATTTTTGGTTCAGTACACTGATCCCGTGGATTCATGGGGTTCGTGGGGGGCTTCAGGGAGGGTCGGAAACCCTGAAAATGTCCTCGCGGAGGGACCCGCACTTCCCCTTCAGCTTCCCAGGTTTGCTGTCTTGCTGGGGAGGAAGCCTGGATCTAAAGTGTGTCAGACAGACAGACAGACACCCAGGAGGGTCCCGAGAGCCTGGCTGGGGCGGGAGCTGCGGGCAGCACCGGCTCCAGGGCCTGGCTGGCTTCCCCGAGGGGCCCCATCCCCGATCCCGACCTCACGCAGCTCAAGTGTGAGCACACACGTTAGCGTGGCAGGCTCAGGGTTCGCGGGTTTGTGGATGGGCGTGGCAGGACGGGGGCCACTGGGGAGGGCAGCCGAGGGCATCAGGACAGTGGCCACCCCTGTGGTGCTGGTGAGCAGAGGGGAAGCACACAGCCCTGCCAGCCCTTCGCCAACGGGCCCGCTGGCCCCGGCGCCGCTCACTGCCCGCCCGTTCCCGCAGGTGCACAGCAAGGACAAGAAGTACGTGTGCAAGCTGTGCAGCCGCGTGTTCGTGTCGGCCGCCAGCGTGGGCATCAAGCACGGCTCGCGGCGGCACGGCGTGTGCGCCGACTGTGCGGGCCGCGGCGGGCCCGGGCCGCTGGGCGGCGCCGGGGCCGCGGGCTCCCCAGAGCCGTTCTCCGGCGACGGGCCCTACCTGGAGGACCCCGACGACCCTCGCGGGGACGGCGACGAGGAGCTGGGCGAGGACGAGGACGACGGCCTGGCCCCCGAGGATGCGCTGCTTGGGGAGGACAAGGACCAGGACTCGCCCCGGGGGCCTCGCAGCCCCGTGGGGCCGGCGGGCAAGGACTTTGCCTGGATCTCCTAGGCCCTGGGCGGGCACCAGGGTGCCGGCTGTGCCACCCTCCGTCTGTGTGTGCATGCTTAGGGTCTCCCTGGCCCGGGAGGGCATCGAGCCGCCGCCCCTCTTCCCGGCCCCTCGGTTCTCTCCTGCCCGGACCTCCCCGAGGGCCAGCCCCGTGGTCTCGGGAGCAGTGTGGCCTCCGCCACGGGGGCTCTGGGATCAAACACGAAGTTGGTGGGGTACAGGGAGGTTCCCACCTGTCATCTTTGGGGTCAGAGAGTCCCCCAAGGGGCCCGGCCTGGGGCACTGATGGCGTAATGGCCAGCCAGGTCAGCACTGCTTGGGTGTCGGAGTGGCCCCGAGGTCACAGGTCCGAGATATGAGGAGCTCTAACCCCCCCCCCCCCGGGCCCCAGCACCACGGCGCTCGCTGCCTGCGGCCCTCGCTCTGGAGGCGCAGTTGCCGGGCGCCTCAGAGCCCCTGCACAGCCCGGCCCTGGCTCTGGGCCTCGGTGCTCGCACGGAGCAGCGGCAGCAGCCCCGCTGGCTGGGCTCCCAGGTGCTAACTGCTGGCAGCGGGGCCTGGGCCCAGGGTCCCACGCTGTTCCATGTGCACTTCCTTGGGGCGCCCCCGCACCTGTCCCCTGGCTCTCCATGCCTGCTGCCCCCCGGAACCAGCCCTGCTGCTGCTAACACTGGAGGCGGCGTCCTGCCTGCCACGCACTGCCACGCCCGGGACAGCTGGCCACGCTGAGATGGGCTGCTGGCTTCCCCCCTCGCACCGGCCGCAGCGTCTCCGTGGCGTGTGGCCAGGCCCTCGTGCTGCCTTTCGGCGCTCACCGCCTGCTCTCCTCTCTTCTGGGCGAAAGGCACCGGCCTGGCACCTGTCACTCAGACCTCCCGCCTCTCTGCCTCGCAGGCACAGCACGCGCCCCTGCAAGGGCTCAGGTGCCACATGGAGCGTGGCTTTTCCTCTGCCCGGACTCTGAGCCCGAGGCTTTTACCAAGTTCCTTATTCCTGGTGGACCCGCACGCCCTGTGGGTTCATGGCCCCGAGGTTCCCCTGCTGGGGCTGGGACCCGCCCTGGCCCAGGTGGGCGTGTGGGACATGGTGCTGTCCTTGAAGTCCTGCCCCGGGAGAAGCTGCGCTTTTGCTTTTAGTTATTTATTTTTTAAGTGAAATCAGCCGCCGTTCCATCCGTGGCAGAGGACGCTCGGAAGGGGCTGCTGCCCAGCTGCCTGCGCCTGCTTCCCTTGGCTACAGACCCTGAGCCCGACACTGTGTCCTTAAGAGGAACGGCCAAGGTTGTCCCCTCTCCTACGGGGTGGCCAGGCCGTGCGAGGGCTTTTGGGCGTGTTTCCTGCCTGTCAGCAGTGAGGCCCAGCCGAGCCCCCACTGGGCTCTCAGAACTTGTACTTCCCCCCACTTTCTAGCCCTTTTTCTAAACAGACCTCCTTTCTTATAGAACACGTTTGAAAACAGACTTGTGCAGCCGACAGGTGTCTCTGGTTCTGTGCCCGTCCACCTCAGGCCACCACCTCCGCACTCAGGACACCTGTCTGCGCTGCGCACTGCCCCTGCCGACCGGGGCTCACACCCGTGCCACGGGCATTTTCTTCCCAACACCACCCTGCTGGGAAGCCAGGGCCCCATGTGCAGGCATAGCAGTGACGGGATGGAGACACATACAGCCTCTCAGGAGGGCAAGTGTCATGAAGGGTCATTTCATGTGACTGATCTTTTTTTTAAATCAATGTTTAAGCTAATAAATATTTTTTTTATGAAGAGGAAAAACTGTGTAGATTACATTTCACATTTTGTACTTTTTCATTTGTATTTTGGTGTTGGTGACACCGAAGTGGAACACACAGCCCACTGGGTGGTCTGTGGGGGTGACGGGGAACCCACCAATGTTTGTATTAAGCTCTGGATCCTGACCAGGGTGCTCATTTGGACCCTGGGTTTTGGGAAAGTCACAACACTGCCAGGACTCAATAGGGACCTTGACTCAAAAGACACAGCTCCTGCTTCCAACTTTGCACATATCTCTTTATAAAAAAAAAAGAAAATGCAAAAACTGGAACTTTTTGCAATCTGATGAAGGTAATTTACTTTCCCTCATTTTGTGACACGTGCAACAATAAAGCCATACTTAATGGTGGTTGTTTGTTAGCTCCTGCGTGGTTCTGTACGCAGCCCTTTAAGAGCTCCTTGTTGGGAGGGTGTGTGCTTTTCTTAAATATTTATTTTTTCAACATGCTTTCAACCTGTCAACAAAAACAAAAGACAACAAAAAAAAAAGGGCCATGTTTGAAGACTGTTGATTTTTTCTGGGGATTATCTATATTATACTGACTTTATATTATTATAAACCTGTGCTGGCAGTGGGGACAGTGAGCGTCTGGGGGAGTTCTGTGATCAGCTGGGGAGCTTGTCCGCTTCTCTGCCGCCTGGGACAGGCAGACAGGCCCTCCAGCGGGTTTGCGAGCTCTTGTCTGCTTGGGCTGGGCCGCCGGGGTTCCTTTCTGTGACGAGAGAGCGTGGACAGTCTTGCAAAGCGATCACTCAATAAACTGGGAAATTGCTGCTCAAGCAGATGCCTCGTGTATGTTTGAGCTGGTCCCCTCCCACAGCCTCGCACTGAGCGGAGGTGGCCAGTCGCCCACCCACCAACATGCCTGTGGCAGGTCCCAGGTCCGTGTCACGCCCTCTCCAGGAGGCAGGCACGGCTCCTGGAAAAAGCCCAAAGCTTTAATTTTTCTGCTTGCCTGGCACTGTCCAGACACAAAACACCTGAGCTTCAAAAACATGGTACAAATGTCAGCTCCGGGCCCTGAGCCATCAGGATAAGTGTGATGCGGAGCCCCCAGTGCCCCCCCCCACCCAGTGCATCCAGGTCTGGCTCCCACGTGGCCTCAAACCTGGGCCTATCAGCACCCTTCACAAGTCCACGGATGGACAGGGTGGACGGCCACCCCAGGGACCTGTGTGGCTGTCGTATAGAAGGCTGGCTCCTTCAGAGGCACTTTGCTGGTGGGACCTCCCCCGTGAGGGGTCCAGGGACGCCCCTCCCCATGAGAAGGCAGACCCTGTACTGGGGGAGGCCTTGGGCAGGGGGGTGCAGTGTCTTCTGGAGAACCTATAGGCGGCGCAGGCTCAGCGGTGCAGTCCGGGCTCTGGACCCGGTGCTGCCCTCAGGCCAGGAAGTGCTGGCAGGCCTTCTTCCAGCGGCAGGCGGTGCACCACAGGCCCCGGCGCTCTGTGCCGTACGCCTTCCGGCACTTCTTGGCGTCGCCTCGGGGCTTCCTAGGGGAGCACACAGGGAGCATGGAGTGCCGTTGGGCCGGGACCCTCCCAGCCTGCCCCTCAGCCCTCATGCACCTCAGACTGGCACTGAACTTGGAGGGCAGGGCTGGCATGCAGGCCCTGTGTTGGGCGGTGGCTGCAGCTGGGTGGGTGCCAGGCAGCCCTGCAAGGAACGGAACTGTGGTCTTACTCCCACCCACCCCCACGGCTGCCTGTGAGCACCCGCACCCCCTGGTAGGGCAGTCACTGTGATGCACCCGGGGCGATGCCGCAGGACTCGGCACCTGGGGTGAGGGCAAGGCCAATGGGTGCAGCAGGTCGAGCAAGGCTGGAGGCTCCGGCAGCTCCAGGTGAGGGAAGGTGGGCAGCAGGGAGGCCGTGGGGGACACTGGAGTCAGCACCTCCAGACCAATGTCCAGCTTTGTGTAGTAAAAGTCCTCCTCGCCATCACTCTGCTCTGGCTCTGCCTGCCGCCTGCGGGGACAAGGCAGGTGGGAGCTGGGGGGCTGGCCCGCTTGGCCCGGCCCACCCCCACCTGCCTGCCCCACCGCACCCCAGGTACACCAGGCAGATGTGTCTCTGCATCCCGGAGGCTGTGCTCAGCACCTTCCCACAGCACTTCCACAGGCACTGGAACCAGACCTGCCCCAAGCTCTGGACAAGGGTGTCCATCCCGCCCTGAGCAGATTCCCCCACCCCCTTACCTTCCTCTTCCGAGGCACAGGCTCCCCAAACAGGAAGGCTGCCTCTGGGGGAAGCAGGGGTGATGGGGAGGATGGAGAGGAATGCTCACTGGCTGGGTCCCAGCCCCAGTCTCCACTGCTGCTGCTGTAGCTGCCTGGTGGCTGCCCCAGGGTCTGGAGCCAGGGTTCCCAGCAGGCGTCTGCAGGGACACGCCAGGCCAGTGTCAGGACCTGAGCGTGCTCATGCCGCTCTGCAGACTGCTGCTGAGTCCCTTAACTCTGAGCCTCACCTAGTCACCTAGTCACAGGGACGTTGGGTGGGCACCAGCCTCTTGGAGGCGGCGGTGGCGAGGAGGAGCTGTCCCAGCAGCCTGGGATCCTCTCCCTGGAACAGAAAAGATCGGTGGAGCCGGGACCGGTTTGGCTCAGTGGATAGAGCGTCGGCTTGGGGACTGAAGGGTCCCGGGTTCGATTCCGGTCAAGGGCATGTACCTTGGTTGTGGGCATGTCCCCAGTGGGGGGTGTGCAGGAGGCAGCTGATCGATGACTCTCTCATCGATGTTTCTAACTCTCTATCTCTCTCCCTTCCTCTCTGTACAAAATCAATAAAATATATTAAAAAAAAAAAAAAAGAAAAGATCGGTGGAAAGATGCATGGCCGGGAGTGGCGATGCCGCAGGCCTGGGCACTGGGGTCCTGACGTCCATGTTTAGAAGGCGGCATTGCAAGCGAGGGGGCACTGCTTGCCCCCCACTAAGGTCCTGGAGGAACAGGGGCCTGGGCCCGCCCCCTTCCACGCTGTGCAGGCCTCTGTCTCACCTGTGCTTAAGGCTGCAGCAGGGGGGGGCCTCAGCAGAGAGGGCTGGTGGACAGGCTTGTGAGGGCTGCTGCAGCCATGACCTCATCCAGCCGGACTTTTCCTTGGGGGGCTCTGGAGGAGAATGGGGTGGGGCTGGTGGGGCCCAGCAGTACTCTAGAACCCTCCTTGGTCCAGGCCCAGTGTGTGTGTGTGTGTGTGTGTGTGTGTATACCAGGCTCTGGCTGGGCGGCACCCCAGGGTGGGGTTGCAGAGGCCAGATCTCCAGGAACCACCAGGCACAAACAGGGTCTGGACTGGGGTCTCCCTAAAGTGTCCCCTTTACCGGTGCTGGACACAGAGGCCCAGTGCTCCCCAATCACACATTCACCAGGGTTGAGCAACAGCTGCGGTGGGCCAGGCCAAGCCAGGCCTGGGGGCGGGTGGGGGTTGTGGGGAGTAGCCAGCTGTCAGCAGCGGCCAGGGAAAATGCTCCAAGCACAAGGGAGCCCTAAGCCCCAGCAGGGCTGGGCCAGAGCCGGCCCAGGGCTGACAGCCAGCCAGGTACCAGGGGCCAGGAGGGTTTGGCAGCCAGAGACCCTGATCCTGGGCGGCCAGCCTGGCGGCGTAGCCTCCACGGCAGCCTGGCAACGGTCGGCTGGGCTCCGTCCCTGGGGGTGCGGGCCAGGACGCGGGCACGCCCACCGCCTGCTCTGCACTGGCCGCGCCCCCGTCGCCCTGCACGCCGCGCCCGGAGGCCGCCCCTGCGGCTGGCGCGGCTCACCTGAGCGCCGGCGCCGGGATGAGCGCCGAAGGCGTCGGGGGTCCCGCTGCCGCCCCGCCCGTCCCCGGAGCCCGCGGCTCTGGCTCCTGCGGAGGCGCGAACTCCAAGCCCGCCAAGCCGCCGCCCGCGGCAGGGCCCTGCGGCCCGGGGATGTCGGCGGAGGCGGCTGCCCGGGGCCCCGGCCCCCACCCGGACCCGCTCGTCCCCCAAACCACGGGCGGCGAGCCCGCCCCGGCCCCGCGGACCCACGCACACACGCAGGCCGCCGCCCCGCCTCCGTCCGGGGCCCGAAGTTTGTGCAACCCCGACGCCATCTTTGCGGGAGCGCACTCTGCCGCGCTCCCCGGCGCCCGATACCTGCAGCGACGCGGGCACCGACACGGGCGCGGCCGCGGGTTCCGAACCGGCGGTGCGGGGAGGAGGGTGCCCGCAGCCCGGGCCGGGCGCCAGGTGGCGCTGGGTCTCCATGGCCCGCCGAGGCTGTAGCGGCGAGGGTGGGCGCTCGGGCCCCGCCCCCAACCAGCGCGGCGGCAGGCCCCGCCCCTCGCGCCTCATTGGGCCGCGCTCGGTATCAGCATTCCGAGGGGACGGTGCTCTGGGCAGGCCGCGACCCCATTGGCCTGCGCCCCGAAGCCACGCCCTCGGGGCCCCGCCCCGCCGCTCCCGCTCCCGCGCGGGCCAGGAGGGGCCCACCCCTCTGCTCTCCCGCCCGGTGGAGTCGCGGGGGGCCGGCTGCCTTGTGGGGTGCCTGAGCGCAGAGCTGCCAGGTCCGGAAAGGGCCTGCGTCTCTTCGGCTGGGTCCCCAGAGCCGGTTACTCTAACGCACGACTGCCCACCTCTCCCTCCCCTATGTAGTGGCCCCTGGGCTGGGAGACCCGAGCCCTCCCTCCCGACCAAGTCCGACCTTGGGCAGCCACCCTGCTGGCTGGCTACACCCGCTTTAGAACCAACCTGGCCTGGAGACACCACCCCAAATCTGGTCTCTCTCCCCACTGTTTTGCAAGCCAGGACGACTGGGCCCAGGCACCCCAGGAGGGAGGCAGCCTGTCCCTGAGGTAAGGGGATGCTTTTTACTCCTTCCAACAGCCCTCCCGGGCCTCGAAGGAGAGCAGGCTGGGCTCCTGGTGTTCATCCTCCCCACGCTGGGCATTTATTAAGGCGCTGGCAGGAGAGGCCAGGGCAGCCAGGACCCCAGACTGCCCTCTGTGGGGGGCTGTGAGGAAGAGGGACGCTGGAAAGAGGAGTATCTGTCCTTAGGTGCTAGGGCAGGAAGGGGTTGGAGACCCCTGCGTAGTTGAGCCCACTGGCGGAGGCAGGCTGAGGCGGGAGAGGCAGGCCTTCGTGTCTGATCTGTTAGCTAGAGCTGGGGGCTGCCGGCTCGAGCCCCCAGCTCCTGGATGCTCTCATACACGTTTTCTAGGTCGCTGTGGGTACTCAGGCCCCTGCGTGGGGGGGCCTCGTAATCCAGGTTCCTCCCCAGAGTCAGAATTGCTGCCCTGCCTTTGGGGTCCGGCTGGTCTAGGGCAGATCGCGGGTCCCTCCTTTTAGGCTTGCTGATCCTGGAGTATAGGATATCCACCTGGAGGGAAGAAGCCCACCCAGGGACGGGTCAGCGTCTTCGACGCTGGCAACGATCTGCCCAGCCCACCCCCTGCCCCGCATCCAACCACCTCCACTTTACCTGAGTGGCTGGGGTCCCCTGGGTCTTCCCCTGGTCCAGGCCTAGGGGTCCGCGAACTGTCCCCTTGAGCTTGTGGATACAAGCATACTCAGCCACCACCGGTCTGGCCTCAGGCCCGTCTCTGGCACAGCTGCTGGTCAGCCCTGCCCCTGCCCACATCACGGGGATGGCTGCCAGGCTGGCCCTGGGGATGGCTGCCAGCCCCACATTGGAATAGGTGGCCTCAGGGCCCGTGGAGGGCTGGGCAGCAGCAGTAGGTGAGGTCCGGGGCAGTTCCCGGTGTGAGAAGGCGGCTGGGGGCCTCGTGGTGTCTCTGGACACCTCCAGACATTGTGGGCGCAGATTCATGCTGGCAGGACGAGAGGCTGGGAGTGGGGTGAGGGCAGAGGTCAGTGGGGTGGAGAGGGAGGGTCCAATCCCAGCAGGTGAGGGTGTGGTGCAGCAAGCCCCACCTTCCTTTGGGCTCACCTGCGCGGTGCAGCGGCCCCTGGTGCAGCTCATGCAGTCTGGTGTCTGACTTGCTGAGGATGCAGAGCGGGGGCCGTCTCAGCAGGGTCTGGGGGCAAGGAAGGCAGGTCAGTCCCCGCTGGCCCCAACCTGGCCCCAGGGACAGCCTGGCACTCACCATTTCCACCGGCATCATGGTACTCTGCAGCCCAGCTGGCTGCCTCCGAGCCTGCTTCCTGGGGGCAAGAGGGACGTCAGGCCAGGGAAGCAGAGATGCGGGGCAGGGGCGTCAGCCTCTGGTGATGGGGGACCTGCCTGAGCCCCGCCCTCTCTGACCGCAGCACTGAAGCAGGCTCCACGTGGAACCCAGGTAAGGGAGGGACATACCTGTGGCAGGCTGTGCACAGCACCCACAGCCAGAGGAGCAGGGCGAGGCACCCTAGCACCCAAAGGGCAGGAGGGGCTGAGGGCACCGGTGGCCCCATTCTGTGTAGCCCCGGACTGACCTGAGGGCAGAAGACAGGGGTCCTGGGGGCTGGCTGAAGGACTGGGCGCCCACCTGCCACCCACCTCACCTCACGGTGCTGGCGGTCTCCGCCCTGGGAGCTCTGACTCAGCACAGGAAACCCAAGCTCAGCAGCCCCTCCTCCTACAGAGGCCGAGAGGACGCAGCCTCAGTGCCCACCTTCCTCTCCTGCCTCTGGTTGGGGGCTCCCGGGCAGTGTGAGAATGTGTGCTTCCTGGCCCTCATGTGTGCCCAGGCCAGCGAAGATAACCCACGACTGCAGAGCATGGCCAGAGAGGACCTGGCCAAGGCCCCACCGTGGCCACTACAGCCCAAACCTGAGATCTGGGGTCGCCACTGAGGTCACACGCAGGAGCCTTCAAGCCACAGGCCACAGCCTGCCCTGCAGCCCTGCCCTGCCCAGGTGAGGCCTGAGGTGCTGCCTTCGTCATTGGCCCCGAGGGCTGGAAAGGTGGGGCCAGCTGACAGAAAGGGGCTGCTTCGGGCACTGGGCATCTCCCCCCCACCCCCTCCTCCATTCCCGCCATTGGACCTGTCTCCTTCCCAGGGCTTTAGCAGGGCTGCAGGGGGTGGGGTCCACTCTACAATCAGCAAAGCCTAGCACCCATACGGGGGGTGGGGGCTGAGTCTGCCCGGACCCAGGGAGTGGGCGTCCCACACGGGAGGTCCCAGTGCCGCGACCTGGTAGAGCCTAGTCCTCCCAGACCTAGCCCGCGAGTGCTCCCTGGAGGGCTCGCAGCAGCAGGCCGGGAGAGCTGGCCAGGCTGCGGTTCAGAGGAGGCGCTTACCAGGGCCGCGGGCGCAGGGCCCTCCTCAGCCATCGGGGCAGCCAGCGGCTCCAGGAGCAGTGGTGCCTGTGCAGCTCCCCCACTTCCTGCCTCTTTGTCAGATTTCGTCTCAACCCCCTACAGCAGCAGCCGCCACCACCGCAGCCTCACCCAACTGCTGCACCCGGCTGGGGTCCAGATGACACTCAGTGGGTGTGTGCTTCGAGCTGCCATGGCGTGAGCCTACCTCTGTCTCCACCCACAAAGAGGTGGGACACACTGGGAGGAGACAGGCCACCAAGCATGGGGTAAATCCAGGCTCTCAAACCCACCCTCAGGCCCTCCTGCCCATTGGCAGGACTCTCGAGGGCCCGAGTGGCCAGCCCCTCCCACCACGCTCCACTGTTTGAGTGGGAGACCAGGGAAGATGGCAGTCCCCCTGGGCCCTCTGCCTCAGGGCTCATGGGGACTTCTCCAGCCCAGCCCCCTGCCCCACGCACAGAAGCCTCTCCCCACACACCACAGCCAGCCGCGCCACCACTAAAAGACAGCGACAAAGTCACTTTAATGTCCTTGATAAGCAGACACTGACCGGCAGGGGCTCTGTGGGCATGTGAGCACCAAGACGTGACCCCTGTACCCCACCTCCATTCAGCAATGTCCACACGCCCCAGCCTGGCAATAAGGCTGACTGTGGGGTCTGGTCTGAGAGTGGCCCTCTTCTGTCGGCATCCAGTCATTGGACGATAGCAGGTCTTCCCGAGGCAGTGGGAGCTGGAGCCGAGCCCTGTCCCCGGCACGTGCTGGGCTCTAGAACTCCGTCATCTTCTTGTGAGTGTCCGCCTTCCTCTGCTCCCGCTGCAGGCCCGCTTCCTGGGCCCGGAGCTGCCCCAGCTGCCGCTGGGCTCCTGCCAGCTTCTCCTGCAGCTGGGCCACCGTCGCATTGTGCCTAGAGAGACGCTGCCTCAGCATAGGCTCCCGGGCCACTGCAGGGCATCCTCCCCCCATACAGACCCTCCTCAGACCCAGCCACCACCTTCAGCTCAGGACGAAAGCCTGCACCTGAGCTAACCTGGGCGCCCAGAGCAGGACTAGAGGCATGGCCACCCCGGGGCCCGTCCTCAGCCCTAAGTTCAGCCCCACACATACCGGCCAGTGTTGCGGGCGAGGGCCTCCTGGATGCCCCGGATGTCTCGCTGGGCCTGCTCAATCTTCTCCTCGGTCTGGAAGAGCCGCAGGCTCAGGGCCCGCTTGGTGCCCTTGCTGGCATGGTACAGTTCCTTGCCACTCCTCCTCCCAGGGGTGGCAGGCCCTGCCTCCAGGGCCCCAGGAGCCTGGCCCTGCAGCTTCTCATTCAGAAAGTCAAACACGCTCCGGGGGGGCGGGCGGCCCCCAGGCCTGCCTCCCCTGCCCCGGCATTTTGGGGCCCTCCGAGGGCCAGCCTTGCTGCCCTTGGTCCTCTTCTGTAGGATCTCTGCACACTGGTCCAGCGACTTCCCCCGAGGCAGCACCACAGCGTGGATGGGCTCCACCCGGCCGTCGGAGTGTCGGCCCAGACCTGGGGGCACAGGGACTGACACTGCTGCTGGAGGCGCCCCCCATCCCCCGCCGTGGAGTGGCACCCAGCCCCTTCCCGAGCAGCGCCGCTCACTCACCCTTGCCAAACTCGTAGCCCATCTTGGCGAGCAGCCTGGAGCCGATGCCCCGCGTGTGCACCTCCCAGCCCGCGAAGGCGGAGCTGCAGGCGCCGTGGTCGGTGGTGCTGGGTCCCACCACTGCAGGAAACAGGCAGGGATGGCCCAGCTGCACAGGGAACACCTGGGCTCTGACCAGCGCTAGCCTAAGAGCTTAGTCCTCTCTCCATCCCAAGGACAGGGGGTTTCAGAAACCACAGCACAGGGGACAGCCCCACAGGGACGCCGCCAGTCTTCTTCCTCACTGGTCCCTCGGGGCAGGACACAGGTTCCTGAAGCTCCCGAGCCCGTGGCTGTCCGCCCCCACCCATCGACCAGACCCCAGGCCCCGACGGAAGCCCCAGGAGCTGCTGCTCCTGCTCTGTATGTTTGTGGACCTGCCCAGACCCCTCACACATGCTCTCATTCCCCCACCTCCTGGGGGCCTCCCTGTCTCTCCAGGCCCAACTAGTGCCCTGCTGTGCGCCATCCATAGGCAGAGCCCACCTCACCCGCTGTCACGCTCTCTTTCTGCTTCGATGGTCCCCACCAGCCAGGAGCCTTCCAGGGAGACCGCTGCCCAAGGTGCCCCTTGCCCTGTACCTCTGGCATAGCTGGAATCGTCCGGGTCACCACTGTCTGAGTCAGAAGACTCGGCAGGCTCTGGGCGCAATGGGGGAAGGATGCTGTCCCCCTCCAAAACGGCTTCCTTCAACAGCAGCGAGTCAAACTTGACTGTGTAGTAGCCACTGTCCATATCTGGAAGCAAGGTCAAAGACAACAGGTCCCAGCTTCACAGGGGGTGGATGGAATTGGGAGCAAGACAGGCCAAGGCCAAGGGCGATCTCACTCCTCTTGTCACAGAGCGGGGACCCGACACCAGCCAAAGGAGTGGTCACAGGGGACTAACATGGAGGGGCTTCCAGGAGGGCCTCACCAGTGATCCGTGCTGGGTGCCAGAGACCATCTGGCTGCTTGGCCAGGCATGCAGAACCAGCCTGCAGGGAGCTCAGGTCCGGGTCCTGGAAGGGGCGCAGCTCATCCACAGAGACCACCTGCCCATGGGAGAACCTGCAGAGAGGGCCGCGGTCAGACAGCCCACGGGGCAGGTGAACCCCAGAGAACCAAGTCTAACCGTCTGGGCATGGCCCTCAGGGAGGGAGAAGCAGAACAGGGAAACACACACACGTGTCCACATATACATACAGACATGCCATTTGTACACCCATACACACACGCACACTCCCGTGCTGCCTCTCTAGCTCTCGGGATGGACATGGCCCTCGGAGGATGAGGATGCTCTCAGCTTTCTGGGCCAGGGTGAGTGTGGCTGGCAGAGTGCCCCTCTGCCTCCACCCGACACAAAACCCCAGACGGCAACTGATAAGCAGCGCAGGGTTTGTGTGCTCATGTGGCTGAGCCCTTCTCAAACCAACTAGCACAACCCACTTGTGACAGTGGTGCTTTGACTTTCAGAGATCAGTGCACCAGCGAAATTAAAACTAAAACCGAGAGGGGGGGGGAGAGAAAAAGAAGGAAATGTGAGGATTGCAACCTTCACTTTGCCAAATAAAGACAAGAGAAAACCAACCACATATCTATCCCATGTACCATCACTTCCAGAGGAACTGCTTTAACCCCACACGAACAGCCAGGACTGGCATCTGCCCACGACATGCTGGGCATGGCTGTCTCTGAGGCAGGAACTGGTGGTGACAGAGGGAAGGAGGCATTTGCTGGAGGAAACAGATGGCCTCAGGGCAGCTCCTTTTCACACCTGGCTCTCCTCAGGCACCAGCAGCTGCAAGTATGAGCCCCAAATGGACAGCAGCAGAGCCTGTGGTTAAAGCCTTCATCAATAGAGAAGCAAAACCGCCTGTTCAAAAGGGGGGGGGCTACACCCGGGTGAGTGCCACCAAATACCCCTTCGAGACACACACACACACCGGCTCACAGGCTAACTTTTGTACTCATTCACACACACAGGTACAGGCATACATCTACAGACACCACCAGCCAAACCTGTCCAGAGGACTCTTCAGCAATATTAGAAACCTTAGAATCTGGTATATTCCTTAAACCTAGCAAGTACTTCATAAAATCGTTATAAAAAATAATGTAAGTATGCAAAGATTTAGCTATAGGGATGTTAACCAAATACTAAAGACTCAGAAATAGCCTAAATTCCCAACCATAGGAAGTAGTTAGTGGCAAATCCACAAAATGGATTGAAGCCTAAGAGAACGGGTGAATGGACAGATGGAATGGAAAGAGCGCCACAGGGGGGCCCACGCATACAGAAAGCTTCACATGTAACAGGAAGTGTTAGAAACGAGACAGGAAAAGAGGGACTGTGCATTTCATAAGGAAACAACTTAAAACTTTTTTCATATTAAAAGAAAAACTTGCCCGGCCAGTGTGGCTCAGTGGCTGAGCATCGACCTGTGAGCCAGGAGGCCACGGTTTGATTCCATCGGGGCCCATGCCCAGGTTGCCGGATCCATTCTCAGTGTGGGGCATGCAGGAGGCCACTGATAGAAGATTCTCTCTCGTCATTGATGTTTCTATCTCTCCCTCTCCTTTACTCTCTAAAATAAAATTTAAAACCCTCCAAAATATATTTTAAAAATTTAAAAACCAACTCAATCACCCACCTCACAATATTCACAGAAACACATGCCAGTGTCTCAAACACGAACCCGAGAACAAGCTCTTAGGATGACATTCCCCGAGTTCAGCTGTGGCCACCGACAGAGGTGACAGAATCTTTGCCACAGAGAACAAGGCTAAAACTGGCAAAAGGGTCCAAACGTACCGCTTCAGAGTGATGGCGGGGGATGGGTGTCTGCAGCGTCCCCTGCAAAGCAGCAGACTCAGATGGTGGAAGTGGGGAAGACGGTAAAACCCAGCCTTGTGGTTAAAAGTGGTGAAACCAATCAAAGCCACCAGAGAACGGACAGGTCAGAAAGGGCCGCAGAGGGCTCCACTCTGCACGTCCTCTCTAGGGAACGATGCGCAGGAATCTAGAGCTCCAAGACATGCCAGGACGGGAACATCAGGGAGAGAGGGGAGTGGCGGGGAGGCAGCTAGGAATGACACTCCCCAACTCACATAGATGGACTGGGAAGAAAGTGTCTGAGCACAGCTTCCGACTAAGTTCTGACGGACCACTCAGCTGCAGAGTGCTGCCTAGGAAGCCAGATTGAAAAGTAAATTTAAAATCTGACCAGAGCCATCAGAGACTGCACACTATGGCAGGTGACTGTAATTTAGGTCCAGAAAATGTACTAAAACATTAGAAAAAACAATTCAGAAGCCAGAGTTGCTAAAATATATCTGAAATGTCCAGTTTTCAATAAAATTTATGAGACATGCAAACCAACATATTAAGGGGAAAAAAGCATTCGATGGGGTCTGATTGAGTGGGCCAAGATGATGAATCTAATTTTAGTATATGTGCTGCCGAAGCGAGCACCAAGATGGTGAATCTAACAAATGACTTCAAAGTAGAGAGTATATGTTCAAGGAATTAAATGACAGCATAATGATAACAACTCACTAAGTAGGGAATCTTAAAAGAGAAGAGTAAATAATATGAGGAATCAAGTAGAAATTCCAGGGCTGGAAAGTCAGTGCTGAAATGAGAAATCACTCAGTGGGACACACTGGTCACCAGGCTAGCATATAAGAAGTGAGGATCCCTCCGTCCTAACAAAAAGTGCAATGAGTCCGGCCAGCGTGGCTCAGTGCTTGAGCGTCAGCCTATGAAGCAGGTCACCAGCGGCCTGGGTTTACGAGAGGATAGTATGAATCATAGGCATTAGAAAGCTTCCCTTCATCACTCACCACATCACTAATGGCCTGTTTATAACAGCTCTTTTTAGCCAGTACTTTATGTCTGGCTATCAAGAAAATAATTACAGCCGAAACCGGTTTGGCTCAGTGGATAGAGTGTCGGCCTGCGGACTGAAAGGTCACGGGTTCGATTCCGGTCAAGGGCATGTACCTTGGTTACAGGCACATCCCCAGTAGGGGGTGTGCAAGAGGCAGCTGATTGATGATTCTCTCTTATCGATGTTTCTAACTCTCTATCCCTCTCTCTTCCTATCTGTAAAAAATGAATAAAATATATTTTTTTTAAAAAGAAAATAATTACAAAGCACACTAAAATACACTGTATACCAAAATATGGATAATAGAATCCCCCCAAAAAGAGAGAAAGGGACAGAAAAAATGCTTGCAAAACTGAGTAAAAATGGCTGAAAGGTTCCCAACTTTGATGAGAGACATGAATCTATGCAGTTTAAAGTCAAAGAGACCCACAGCAAGACACATTGTGGTCAAACTGCCAAGATCCAAAGGCAAAGACAGCATCTGAGGGTAGTAAGAGATATGGCTCTTCAGGGGTGAGAATCCCTAAAGCTGATTTCTCATCAGAAACTATGGAAGCCACAGGCAGTGGGCTGACATATTTAAAGTCTTGAAGGAAAAATGCTGTCAGACAAGATTCATATTTCTGGCAAAACTATCCTTCAGAAGTGAAGGAGAAATGAAGACATTCCTATATAAACAAGAGCTGAGGGAGTTTGTCACTTATAGACTTGCCTACAAGAAACGCTAGTTTGGCTGGCATGGCTCAGTGATTGAATGTTGACCTATGAACCAGGAGTTCATGGTTCAATTCCCGGCCAGGGCACATGCCCAGGTTGTGGGCTCAATTCCCAAATAGGGGGCCTGCAAGAGGCAGCTGATCAATGATACTCTCTCTTCATTGATGTTTCTAACTCTCTCTCCCTCTCTGAAATCAATTAACAAAAGAAATGCTAAAGGGCATCCATCAGACTGGAATGAAAGGGCAGACACTGGCCAGTAACTCAGGCCTTGTGAGCACTGGGAGAGGTAACAGAGGCAAACAGAAACTATTAAAATTTTTTGTTTGCAACTATTTTTCCCATATGATTTCAAAGACAAAAGTATTAAGCAGTAATCACAAATATACATTTCTGGCCGAAACCGGTTTGGCTCAGTGGTAGAGTGTTGGTCTGCAGACTGAAAGGTCCCAGGTTAGATTCCAGTCAAGGGCATGTACATTGGTTGCGGGCACATCCCCGGTGGAGGGTGTGCAGGAGGCAGCTGGTCAATGTTTCTTTCTCATCCACATTTCTAACTGTCTATCCCTCTCCCTTACTCTCTGTAAAAAATCAAATATAAAAAACAAAAACAAAAAAACACACAAATATACATTTCTGGGCACACAATGCATAAAGGGTATGAAGGTGTAATTTGTAACAGTAACAATATAAGGGGGACAGCAACAACAAAAAGACACAGTGGAAAAAACAAACACTAAAGAAGGCTGTAATGGAGGAATTGAGAAACAAAAAGATATGAGACACACAGGAAAAAACCCACAGAGGCAAGCCCTTGTTTATCATAATTATTTATTTTGCATACTCTTTTTTAATTAAATGTTTTTATTGATTTTAGATCAAAGAAAGAGGGATAGAAACACTGATGGGAGAGTAACATCAATAAGCTGCCTCCTGCATGCCCCCTCCTGGGGATTGAGCCCAAAACCTGGGCATGTGCCCTGACTGGGAAACCAGCTAGTGACTTCCTGGTGCATGGAACGATGCTGAACCACTGAGCCACACCAGCTGGGCTACTTTATTCTTTATTAAAAAAATATTTTTTTTAATGTTTTACTGGTTTCAGGGAGAGGGAAAGAGAGGGAGAGAGAGATAGCAACAACAATGATGAGCAAGAGGAATGGAGCCACAACCCGGGCCTGTGCCTTGATTTGGGAATTGAAGCATGACCTCCTGGTTCATTGGTCAATGAACCACTGAGCCACTCTGACTGGGCTTTATTCTTATTTTTAACATAAAAAAAAAATTCTCATCTGCCGAAACCGGTTTGGCTCAATGGATAGAGCGTCGGCTTGGGGACTGAAAGGTCCCGGGTTCGATTCTGGTCAAGGGCATGTACCTTGGTTGCGGGCATATCCCCAGTAGGGGGTGTGCAAGAAGCAGCTGATCGATGACTCTCTCTCATCGATGTTTCTAACTCTGTATCTCTCTCCCTTTCTCTCTGTACAAAATCAATAAAATATATTTTAAAAAAAAAATTCTCACCTAAGGAGATGTCTTCTTGTTTGTTTTGTTTTTAATAATTCTTTATTGTTGAAATATTAGAAGACACCCCCCCTTTTCTCCCCCAAGGGATATGTGTGTTTTTTTTGTTTTTGTTTTTTTTAGAGAGCAGGAGAGAGAGAGAAAGACAGACAGACAGACAGACAGACATATTTGAGAGAGACATCAATCAGTTGTCTCCCATATGCGCCCAACTGGGGACCGAACCTGCAATCTTTCAGTGATAGGAGGATGCTACAACCAACTGAGCCACCAGGCCTTGACTTGGCAATTACTTTAAATGTCAAAGGATCAAACACTAAATAAAATAAATTAGAAGGATGGATTAAAAGATTACTCAATTCTTTGCCTCTATAAGAGTCATTCTGTGTTAAGATAGGTTGAGAGAAAACAGAAAACCCCAGCATTTCCCCGCCTTTTCTGTGACAGAGCCACTGAGCAGCAAACGAGACGAGGGAGGGCACCTCGGTGTGACCATCAGCTAATGAGTGAAATGAGCCAACAGGAGGCGGTGGTCCCTATACCGCTCCCAACTGCGCCCCGGCACTCACTGAGCACCCCTAGTTGTTAATGTGACAAAAGCCAGCCACCGGGCCTCCATGCAAGAAAAGCACAAGACTGCCAGCCTGCAGGCACAGAGGGGTGCTTCAATGCTGGCCCAAAAGGCTCGGTCCTATGCTCACTTCGGCAGCACATAGACTAAAACTGGAGCGATACAAAGAAGATTAGCATGGCCCCTGTGCAAGAATGACACACAAATTCAGTGGTCCGTATTTAAAATAAAATAAAATAAAGTCCTTTGACAGGGGAACTGGGAGGCCAGGAAGGCAGGGAGAAAGGATGCACAGCCATTCGGACACAGTGGGCCTGGCAGTGAGTGGGGAAACCAGGCTGCACACGTTTGTTTTGTACAGAGAGTACACACCAACGTGCTAAGAACAGCATCTGGGAGGGGGTCAAAGAATGCTCCCATGTTATCTATTTTATTGTTTATAAAGACCCAAAGCAAATATAAGAAATCTCAGTCCTGGGTGGAAGCAGGTAGGTGTGTGCAGGGAGTCGGCTGGGCCTAAAGCCGTGCTGGAAAGCAGAGTAGCTCTGGGCAGCCTCAGTGGTTGCAGGGCCCACCTCCCAGGAATGCTGCACAGGTGAGTTAACACGTGTGAAAGAGACTGGGAACATGCCCGGTGCAGAGGAAGCAACCTCTAACCCTTACATGGGACATCACGCAGGGAAGTACCGAAAGGCTTAGTCCTCTGCTCCTTCATCCGTGCTGGCGACACACTCTGATCTACCCACTTTTCTGCACGTAACGCTACACTTTAACACAATGGACAGGGAAGGAAGGAAGGAAGGCAGGCTGGTGGGAGAGAGGGAGGAGATATTTGCCAAATAAGACTTAAAACCTAGCAAAAGCCTATTAAGAAATAGGAATGGCAGGTCTGACTCAGTGGATAGAGTGTCGGCCTGTGGACAACAGAGGGTGTGCAGGAGGCAGCTAACCAATGATTTTCATCACTGATGTTTCTCTCTCCCTCTCCCTTCCTCT
Organism: Nyctalus aviator; assembly: GCA_036971965.1. NCBI lineage: Eukaryota > Metazoa > Chordata > Mammalia > Chiroptera > Vespertilionidae > Nyctalus > Nyctalus aviator. The sequence goes on from CM072925.1 coordinate 87,531,870, forward strand.
TTGAAATAAATAAATACATTTAAAAAGAAAGTGGAAGATCACCCTAGCCAGTTTGGCTCAGTGGATAGAGAGTCAGCCTGTGGACTGTATGGTCCCGGGTTTGATCCCAGTCAAGGGCACTTACCTAGGTTGCAGGCTCAAACCCTGGTCCTGGTCGGGGCATGGGTGGGAGGTAACCAATCAATGTGTCTCTCTCACACCATGTTTCTCTCTGTCTCTCCTCCTCCCTTCACTCTCTAAAAATCAATGGAAAATATCCTCAGGTGAGGATTAACAACAACAAGTAGAAAGACCACCCTGGCCAGCGTTGCTCAATGATTCTCGGTAAAGAATGGGTTGCAGGTTCCATATCAGACCTTGCTTCAGACCCAGGAAGCAACCAGTGGCTGTGTCTCTCTAACATTGATATTTCTCTCCCCGCTTTACCCATGCCCCTGCCACTTTCTCTGGAAATTAAGTATCTTCGGGTGAAGATTAACAATAAAATGAAAGAAAGAGAAAGAAACATTAAGACCGAAGAACTAGCCGAAACCGGTTTGACTCGATGGATGGAGCGTTGGCCTGCAGACTGAAAGGCCCCGGGTTCGATTCCGGTCAAGGGCATGTACCTTAGTTGCGGGCACATCCCCAGTAGGGGGTATGCAAGAGGCAGCTGATCGATGTCTCTCTCTCATCTATGTTTCTAACTCTATCTCTCTTCCTCTCTGTAAAAAATCAATAAAATATTTAAAAAAAAAAAAAAAAAAGACCAAAGAACTAGAGAGTTACTCTGGACTGTTGGCTAAAAATGTAAATTACCTACTAGGGATTTCAGTAAATACTCTTTTCAGAGATTAAGTAAAAGGAGCAAAATTGAAGTTATGCCCTAAGAGAAAGACAAAACAACTGTGTTCACTTGAACATAGAGGAGGTACTATGGTTAAGTCTGGCAGGTCTGATGATGAACTGGAGACCCTTTTTATAACATCCTTAACAGTCTGGTGAAGGTGTATCTGAAGTATCTATAGGTAAAACACCCAGGAGCCCCTGCAATTTTCTTTGAAGTGGTCGAGGGGAGAGAAGCGGGGCAGGGAGAGTGGATTAAACAAAACTGGCAGAAGGACAACAAATGAAGTAAGATGACCACCTGGGAGGTCACCATACCACCCTCTCTGATTCTGTGCATGGTGGCAAGTGTCCATAATGAGCATACATTTTAGAAGTTTAACTCTAAAGGATAAAAGGGTGATGGGGGAAGTCCCTTCTTTTCAACATAAGCCTCCTCTACTCTTGATTTACCAGAGAAAATCCAGGGAACACCTACTCGAGGACAACGGCTGGAAGGCACAGTGGTGAGGTCCCTCCCGCCGGCACTCTGCTGGACACACGGGGGCAAGATGCCAACCCAGAGGGAGGCCTCAGCCCGCCCTGCCTCAGCCCCGAGGGCCAGGAGCGGCGCTTTACCTGCAGTTGTCCAGGAAGCGGCACTTGCCCTCCAGGAAGAAGGGACAGGGCTTCAGGGACTTGTGGGTGGGGTAGAGGTAGAGCACCCGCACAACTGCGGAGCCATCATCTGCCTCTTCCGTGCCCACGATCATGGCGTTGTGATACTCCAGGGTGCCCCAGGAACTGTAGTAGGGGGCGTTCACCTTCGTCCCACTCAGCTCTCCCTCATCCTCCAAGTCCTCCCCTTCATCCTCCTCCAGTCCAGGCTCGCTGGGTGCTGGCCCAGCCTTTTTCTCGGGAACAGGGTCTAGTTCTGCGCTGGAGGCTATTGGCGCCTCCACTGCTTCAGCATCAGCTTTCTGGAAAGCCGGGTACTCGGCGGCATCCTGGTCTGGGCGCTCTCCGTCCAGGGTGGCCAGCAGCTTGCTCTTCCGCACAGACACCAGGCTGGCCTCGGTGAGCTGGATCAGCTCCTTCAGGTCTCCCTGGAGCTGGCGCAGGTCGGCCAACTCGGCGGGATCCAGGCCAGCACCCAGGGCCAGCTCCACCTGCTGCAGCTGTGCGCCGTAGGTTCGGAGCGCGCTCTGTAGGCTCTCCTCGTCCATCATGCGGGGGAAACCTGGCTTCCCGGGTCGGCAGGGCAGGTCCTGGGTCCTCACGGGGGTAGTGGGAGCAGAGCTGCAAGGAAGGGAAACCAGGTGAGCCCGGGATCTGCCGCCTGAACTGCCAAGCCGCCGCCCTGAGGCTGACACCAAGCCCGGGGCCGACAGCTGCACTCGGGACTTCGCCGATCTTTCAAGACGGCCCGCGGAACTGTGTGCGCTTCTCCTCCGTTTGAAGGACGAGAAACAGGCTCGAAGAGATGATCCACTTCCAGTGGCCTCGGCTCCCTTCCCGGCCGCCTGGTACTACCGCGAGGCTTCTCAGCCTCTCAGCCTCTCGGCCCCGCGTCCCCCGCCTCCTAACTCCCGAGTCCGCTCAGGACGCTGCCCCTAGCTCCTGCCTCCCGGCCCACCGGCCTCCGCCAGACTTGCCACCAGTGACGGGGTGCCCAGACCGCGCCCCTCGCCCCGGGCGGGGAGCTTCCTCTGTGCAGTCACTCGGCCGCGCCATAGAAAGGCGGCCAACCTCACCGGCTAGAGCGGCACGGCATGCGGCTTCCGGCTTCCGGCACGGCAGCCGGCTAGCACTTCCTCCCGAGCGCCGCTGCAGCCGGAAGTTCCTATCACGTGGCCGTCGGGACAGCTCACACCCTCCCCGGCCGCTTCCCATCGGGCACCGCGCGGAGCAGCGCGGGTCGGCGTGGGGTCACCGGGTCAGGCGCGCGGCGGTTCCGGCCCGGCTGGCGCAGGTAGGCCGGAGCTGGGCGCCGGGCCTAACGCCGGCGTTGGGGCGGGGCACCGGGGCCTCCAGCTGCCTACGGGCCGCAGCACCACACCCGCCTCCGGAGCGGGACTTCCACGTATGTCGCCTCAGGGGTCCTGCCGCGAGCCCTGCGCCGCCCGATGGGCGGGACCGAGCTGAGCGAAGGCGTGGGGACCCCAGTCTGGCGGGGGAAGCGGATCCCTGGCGGCGCCGCGCTCCGCTGGGAGCTGGAGGCGGTGTAGGAGGCATTGCGGGACGGGGTCCCTGGACGGTGGGCCGGTTCAGGCCTGCGCGGGGGTGGGGAGGCTGGGCGGTCCCGGGGTCCTGGACTCAGCGCCTGGCACCCTGGCAGGATGTACACGCTGCTGTCGGGGCTGTACAAGTACGTGTTCCAGAAGGACGAGTACTGCATCCTGATCCTGGGCCTGGACAATGCCGGGAAGACGGTATGCTTCCCCGTCCCAGGCCCCGCTGGCCTGGCCCTTTCACTGCCTGCTCCGAATCCAATCCCCACCCAAGGTCTTGGGACGCCAAGTTCATTCCCCACCCAAGGCCACGGGACAGTCACCACCAGCTGCTCTAACAGCAAAACGTCTATTTTCGGAATGAGGCGGAGGAGGGACATAAGGAGAACAGCCTTGAAAACGACTCTAGTGCCTGTCTGTTCCTCCCTCTCAGACCTTCCTGGAGCAATCCAAAACCCGGTTTAGCAAGAACTACAAGGGGATGAGTCTCTCCAAAATCACCACCACCGTGGGGCTGAACAGTAAGGGGGTCGCCCAGGGCTGTGGGTGTGGGACCTAGCCCAGAGGATTCTGGGACATCCATGGGCCTGAGCCCTGTGGGTGCGGTCGCCCGCTCCTGGAGGGCCATCTCAGAAGCACCGGAGCAGGGTGCTCTTCCAGGGGAGCGGGGAGACCGTCATGGCCGGGGCCACAGCCTCACCGGGATTCTTCTCTCCTCAGTCGGCACTGTGGACGTGGGGAAGGCTCGACTCATGTTCTGGGACTTAGGGGGGCAGGAGGAGCTGCAGTCTCTGTGGGACAAGGTGAGACAGATGCACAGGCCACCGGCCTCTTGCCATTTCCCTCCAGGTGGCACCCTCATCCAGCCCCCCTTCTCACAGAGGGCCTCAGACTCACCTTTACTTCCTGTCAGCAGCTCTGTCACCCTCTTTGTTCCTGACAACTCCCCCCCCCCCCATTCTACCCTGGTTCCTGAAATAGTCCCCTGAGGGTGAGGATCCACTTGCTTCCTTTTGGCAGAGAAATGTTGCTCGTGAGCACTGGGCGAGACAAGGTGGCCCAGAGCCAGATGTGAAGGCAGAGCGCCAGCATGCGCAGCCGCTGCAGGCCTGGCCTCCCCACTGGCCTTCTCCGTTCTGGCTGAGGACCATCCTCCAGAGTGGCCCTTCCCATCAGGCAAAGGCCCTCAAAGGCCGCAGCGCCGCTGTCTCTTCTGACACAGGGTTTGGGCATTTCTGAGGTGATGGTGCCCTTCCCCGCTCCCCAGCGAGAGTCAGCACCAGGCACTGGGTGTGGCCGTAGAGAGACCACCTCCTTCCCCCGGGCAGCTCCCTTGGTGGACTGGTGTGTAGTCTAAAGCTGGGGCACAGGCATGTCTTCCCAACACCTACTGGTGGCCCATGTGTTTAGAACTGATCCCAGCAACAGGTACCCAGTCACCCTTTGCTATCTCCCCTCCCCCCCAACCACCCAAGTGTTTACTCCTGCCTGGACTTCTAGCCAAGTGGGCAGCTTCTGCCTGTGGCCAGAAGGCGTGGCCATTTAAACTATCCTGAGGCAGAGCCAAGCTCGAGCCTACACGTCTGAGTCCCAGACCATGGGGAGTGAACACAGATCCTGACCTTTGTAGGCTGGGGTCTCTGGAGCTAATAGGCAGAGGTTGGGGTGCAGGGCGGGTGTTGGAGGTCAGCACCTGGTAAGGGAGTGGGGAGGTGCAGGACTGGACAGGGCGAGGTCATCCTGGGCGGCCAGTGGGGAGCATTGGGGGGAAGTGGTTCCTCATGCTGCCCAGGCGGGCCACGCTGGCTAGGACTCCCTGTTACCTGGTGGGCCACTTGGCATCCTGCCCACCCCTGGGCAGTCAGGCCTCAGTGATGACCGTTTCTGTGCAGGCCTCCTGTGCCATTGAATTCACACCTGCTTGGAGCCGGCTCCTCCAAGTCCAGGGCCTCTGTAAGCGGAAGCTGCGAGAGGGACAGGAAAGGGGGCTACAGGCTGGCTTTGCAGTTGGTGTGGTCCCCCCTAAGCCACCACTTGTGTGTTGGTGTGGCCTCCTCATGAGAGTTTGAGCCCTTTTTTTTTTTTTTTTTTTTTTTAATATATCTTATTGATTTTATAGAGAGAGGAATTGAGAGGGATAGAGAGTTAGAAACGTCAATAAGAGAGAAACATTGACCAGCTGCCTCTGGCACACCCCCTACTGGGGATGTTCCCGCAACCAAGGTACATGCCCCTGACTGGAATCGAACCCGGGACCTTTCAGTCCTCAGGCCAACGCTCCATCCACTGAGCCAAACCGGTTTCGGCTGAGCTTTCTTTCTTGATGGACCCCATGAGTTCCTCAGGTGCTTCCTGGCCCCACTGTGGAGAGCACCTCACCTTGTGGTAGGGTCAGTTACATTCACCAGGATGGGCTCTCTGCCAAGATGCCCAGGGGGCAGCCAGGGTTTGTGACTGGTGAGCGGGCGCTGCACTGACCAGCTCTGCTGAGCCCAGCGCCATGGGGTGGGGGCAGAGCCCAGGGCAATGGCAGTGCTGAGCAGGGCCCATGCCCCTCACCAATGCCTGGATAGGGAGACCGCCTGGCGCTCAGCCCCGGGGGGGACCTCTGGCCTCTGTCCCTCTAGGACTGCTGTTTTTCCACCCACAACCCACGCTTGAGCTCTTCCCTGGTGCCAGTGGTTTGGTGGGTTCTCCCACATGGCCATGGGGGATACAGCCATCAGGTCTGGGTGAGGTGGGGCAGCCTGCTCACACTCCACCCAGATGCATACTCTCATCACTGAGCCGTCACCCTGCCGGGGCCCAGACACGCGGGCAGTGCAGTCTCTGCCACCGCATGGCTGGGTGCGCTTCTCTCCCCAGCTACCAGCCCGGAGCGAGAGGCTCCTTTCTGCCCAGGGCCCTCTGCGGCGGCTCAGCAGCTCCATCAGCAGCAGGCCAGTGTGCCGGACAGCTACGGCACTTGGCACGAAGGCTGGCATGCAGGGCACGCAGTGTGCATACTTGGCATGAAGGCTTGCGTGCAGGGCGTGCAGTGTGCACACTGAGCACGAAGGCTTGCGTGCAGGGTGCGCAGTGTGCACACTCAGCATGAAGGCTTGTGTGCAGGGCGCGCAGTGTGCACACTCACTCGGCACAAAGGCTGGTGTGCAGGGAGCACAGCCTGCAAACGTAGGGCCGCCTCTAGCAAGTACAGACAAAGGCTTGTCTTCAATGGGGTGGGCGTCACCCTCAGGAATGTTCCAGAGCCTCCTTCAGCTTGCTGATCGCTGGGTCATCCTGCCTAGTCCACAGCACAGCCCAGTGGCAAGGTTCTGTGTCTGCCCCACAGTATGGACGGTGCCAGGGCTCTTCTGGCTGGTGCAGAATGTGGACTCGCCAGTGTGTGGCTGTGTCCCTGGTGCCCCAGGCCCAGGCAGTCCATCTCAGAAGGCCCTGCCTCTGCATATGTTCCACTGGCCTCACAGCCCCAGGCTCTGCAGTAAGGGGTGGCAGGGGGCTCCCCGGGACCCTTGCTGTCAGCAAGCTTACAGCTGACCGCCCTCTGGCATCATCCAGAACACGTAGCTCCAAGGTCAGCTGGCTTGGTCCGTGGCCTGCCATCCTCACAGGGCACAGAGCTGCTTCACAGGTGGCACCGACCTAGCCCTCAGAGGCCTTTCTTGGCTTGCTGTCGGTGCCAGCACGAGGCCCCTCTGGTGTGCTCCACTTCTGGGTCTGCTTGGGGACCGGCTGGTCTGGGCTCCTCCAGCCTCCAAGCCCCATTTCTCCCTTCGGGCCACCATCAGGCCTGTGTGGGTGGTTTTCAGGAGCCGGCCCTGAAGTCGGATATGGGATACAGCCCCTAGGAAGTGGTCATTGGACGTGGCTATCCGTCCAAGGTCAGCAAGTCCTTCCTTTGAGGGGCCTAGGGGGGCGCACCTCCACGCCACCCTACCTCCCCACCCACAGAAAGCACTCCAGATAAGGGTGTTGCAGGTGGGGGTGGCTGAATGCTCATGGCTTGCTCTCTGCCCCTTTGCCTTCCCCAGTACTACGCTGAGTGCCACGGTGTCATCTATGTCATCGATTCCACAGACGAGGAGAGACTGTCAGAGTCCAAGGAAGCTTTCGGTGGGTACAGCCCAACCGGGCCGGGCTGTTCATGCCCAGTCCGCACATGCCGGGGGTCTAGCTAGGCCGTGTCAGGTCAGAGGGTCCTGGCCATGAGGGAGTGTCCCCGCCATGGAGAGGTTGGTAGGCATGTATGGACTCCTTGGTGGGCTGGTGGTCAGGGGGACAAAGGGGTGCTGATGCCCCTCTTGCCCATTTCAGAGAAGATGGTCACAAGCGAGGCTCTGGACGGTGTCCCCATCCTGGTGCTGGCCAACAAGCAGGATGTTGAGGTGAGCCTGCCCCACCTTCTCGGACACCCTGCACGGTGTCTGCCCAGGTGCACAGAGCCCTCCTTTGCAGGGCACTTCCTCTCCAGAGGGTGTGTGTGTGTGTGTGTGTGTGGCTGCCCCCTGTTCTGTTCTCTGTGGCTCTGGGAGACCCATGTGATCCACAGAAAGCTCTGGAGAGGAGACAAAGGTGGTGTCTTTTCAGGGTGGTGTCAGAGCTGCTCTTGGAGCTGACAGCAGTGCCAGCCCTACCCCCCAAACCAGGGGCTGTCTGGGGAGGGACACAGGCCGTTCTGGGGACACCAGTTAGCCAAACCACCAGGGAAAGGCTGTGCACAGGGTGGGGGCTTACAGCATCCTGAGGTGCATCTTAGTTTGCTCCCGTCCGCCTGTGACCAGCTGTCAGGCAGGACCCTGCTGGGCAGAGCAGCTCTGAAGGGGCCACCTTGGCCCCCCACCCCGTCCTCAGCCTCCATCGTTGAGCTCATGCCCCTTTGACCTCTGGCATTGCCCTGAGGGCCGGACAGTTTTTCTGATGGCAGGAAAGGGCTTTAGGAGGGACAAGCTGTGCCTTACAACCTGCCCCCCCTTCCCCCAGACTTGCCTCTCCATTCCGGATATCAAGACTGCGTTCAGTGACTGCACCTCCAAGATCGGCCGGCGGGACTGCCTGACCCAGGCCTGCTCCGCCCTCACAGGGTGAGTGGGCCCGCACCCTGCCCCAGGGTCCCGGTGGCCCCACCTCATACCTACTGTCTCCACAGCAAAGGAGTGCGCGAGGGCATCGAGTGGATGGTGAAGTGCGTGGTGCGGAATGTGCACCGGCCGCCTCGGCAGAGGGACATCACGTAGGCGCACGGCACCTGGCGCACAGCTGGGGCCTGAGCGGAAGATACACCTGCCAGCTGGAGCCACCGGTCCCGGGGCTGGGCTGTCTTTGTCTTTGGAGTTTTCATTTGCTTTGTTTTTCCTCTAAGACAGACTTTTGTGTCCTGAAAAGTGTAGGCGCCCGGAGGCTTCTGCCAGGGGAGTGGGGGCAGCAGGGCCCACTCGAGGCCCTATGGGTGCCCTTTGGAACCGTTTGCCCCAGCCTGGCCTGGGCAGGGCTTCAGGAATCCCAACTGCAGCATGCCCATGAAGGAGGCTGGGACCCTGCTGGCCTTGCCCCTGCCTCCTCTGATCATGGAGGCGGGCTGGGAGCTGGTGTCACCTTAAGGGGGTCTAACCCACATCCCCGAAGGCCAGCAGGTCCTGAGCGCTGATACAGCCTCAGGACTGGGCTAAGTGCGATCTGACTAGCCCTGGTGGACCCTGCCGCCGCCGCCGCCGCCACCGCCACCACCACCACCACCACCACCGCTGCCGCCGCCACCACCACCGGCCCGACGTCAGGGAGCGGCAAGCAGAGCGGGAGGCCTCTAGCACACCTGCCACCACCTGGGGCAGCCACGGTTGCCAGCTCAGGGATGTGTCGGGCGCTGGGTGACCTGGACGTGGGGGTGTTGGGTGGTGTGTTGGGCCTGTGTTCCCAGCTGAGCGTGAGGGGTGTATCCCCTTTTCCAGGCCTGTGCCCAGCAGCATAGGCCCTCCAGGCAAGGCTGGTCGTGGGGCCCCTCTTCACATGGCCTCTGGGGGAGCTGGTGGCCAGCAGCCTGGCCAGGGGCCTGTGCAGAAAATAAAGAGTCTGTGTGGCTCCTATGCACCCTTACTCTGAGCCTGTGTAGTGGCCACAGCCCAAGGGCATCCAGGCTGTTTGAATGGCTGGGCCACAGCCAGGGCCTGCCGGCTTCATGTTCCAGGGAGGTCCCACCAGACTCCCCTCCCGGGGGGGGGGGGGGGGGTGAGGGGGGGAGGGCCTGAAGGAGCTGCTGGGAAAGGGATGAGTCAGGAGTGGGGCTGGGGACCCAGTGGCAGGGGAAGTGACTCATGGGAAATTCTGTGCCTTTTGCAAAGTAGGGGCAGCTAGGGCTGGGAATCCCATCCCCCACCCTGGAGCCATCTAGTCCCTTTTCCTTGGGTTCCCTCTTGTTGAGGGTGTGAGCCTGCCCTGCAGGGAAAAGCCATTTCCCAGAAAGCCCGTGGGACACTGGTCCCTTCTGGGAAGTCCCCTGCTGGTAGGAGTGGGTGGAACTCAAAAGGAGGGGCGTGGGCGCAGCAATCCCAAGGCCTCTCTCACAGCAGAGCCCCTGGACTTGGTGACCCGCCTGGGCACTGCCACTCCTTGACTGGCCCTGACTTACCCTCCACCTCCAGCTACCCAGAGCTCAGCGTGAGGCCGGGCCGTGGAGAGCCTCGGCTCCCCTATGCCCCACATAGGGAAGGCCACACCTGCCACCACCGGCCATTTCCCACAATCCTCCTGCCAAGGTCTGCCTCAGCCCACCACCGTCACACAGCAGTTCCAGGCGGTCAGCTTTACAGAGGGTTTTATGAAAACAGCATGGTGCCTGCTGGGTAGAATAAATACGGGCTCAGCCGGCCAGGGAGAAGCGCTGGCGGACAGTGCGCGCCATCCCCGGCAGCCCGGCCGTGCGCAGGGCCTGCAGCAGCCCTGCCGCCAGCGCCCCTGGCCGGGCCTCGCGCAGCTTCGTGAGCTGCCTCCGCAGCGTCTGCTGCAAGGACAGGCGGTCCTCCCGGGGCCGGCGGGGAGCCCAGGCCCCCTGGCCCGACAGGGCCTGCTGCAGCTGCAGGAGCCTCCGGAAGGACACGTTCTGAAAGGCCACGAAGTCCACGAGGGCACGTTCACACTCCTCGGTCCCTGTGGGAGGGTTGGCCAGGTCCTGGGTGAGGGCCCCCTGCACACAGTCGTCCTCGTGTCCCGGCGTAAACCCCTGAGAGTGACCTGCTGGCTCTCAGGCCAGGAGGGTGTTGGGAGGGGCGGCCCCAAGATGTGGGCCTGGGGTGAGGGGACGCTCTGCTGACTTGGGCACCCAGTGATGGGTGGGGAACAGCATTGCTAGACAGCACTCCATGGTGCCACTGCCACTACCCAGGGCTCCTTGGTGGGTCTTGGGGACCCTTGACCCCATGAGGCTGGAGGCACTTCCCAGATGCCCGCTAAATGCCTCATGGCTCCAGGGCTGGACTGGCCAAGAGCTGGGGGAGGGCACAGGCTGAGCTTGCCGCCCCCTGGCCAACCTCCCCTCATCTGCGGTCCCCTCTATCCTCCCCACCTGCCCCCGTCCAGTCACCTGTACTCCCTGGCTCTGGAGTGCCGAGTGGGGGTCCTGTGCAGCTGGTGCACAAGGCGTCACGGAAGGGGGTGCCGGGCACGTTCAGGCCCAGGCCCAGGGCTGTGCAGTTGCTGTGGGGCTGGCACTGCTCTGAACTGGAGCTGTTGGCGGAGAAGGTGCCTGGGGGACATGGTTGGCACTGTGTGTCCTGGGTGCGGGTGCCTGGGGAGGAGATGGGAGGACAGGGTCAGGGTGACCCAGAGCATTCTCATGGAGAGCCCTGGCACGGCCACCCACGGTGCCTGGCACCCACCAAGGGCAACCACTCCATAGCCCGGCGGGCAGGGCATGTGCTCCAGGCAGAAGCCCGCAAACTCGAAGAAGCCTGGGCGGCAGCGGCAGGCACGGTTGTGGAGGACAGAGCAGGGCCGCGCCTCCTCCTCGTGCTCCCCGCAGACCACGTTGCAGTACCGGCAGCGCTCCAGGTAGTTCCAGAACTGCGTGTAGTGGTGAGGCGGGCACCGGCGGCAGGTCGTGGGGTGGTCCCGGCTGCACGGCTGGTGCACGAAGGTGCCTGGGGGGCACTGGCCACACAGCAGCCATTCCCGCGTGTCCACGTCCCGCCACGGGTAGGTGGGCACGTCCTCCGCTGCCCCGAGCACGGCCAGCATCAGCAGGAGTGGCAGGACCAGGGGCAGCCTCACCGGTGCTTTCATGATCCTCCCTGGAGCAGGATGCGGCGGGGACGCCAGTCCGCCCCAGCCACATTCCCACTCCACTCGCCGGCAGAGCAGGCCCCGCCCACCCACCTGCAGCCAACCAGAGACCTCCAGCTCTGGCCCAGCGCCTCCTATTAGGGCTGGCCTCCCAAACCCCGGGGAGGGGCTGGTGACTTCCAGCAGGCCGTGTTCTGTCCCAGTTAATTTTGTTTTTGAAATATATTTTTATTGATTTCAGGGAGGAAGGGAAAGGGGGAGAGAGAAACATCAATGATGAGTATCATTGGTCAGCTACCTCCTGCACACCCCCCACTAGGGATCAAACCTGTGACCTGGCATGTGCCCTTAACTGGAATTGAACCCATGACCCTTCAGTTTGCAGACTACACTGTATCCACTGAGCCAAACCAGCTAGGGCATGTTCTGACCCAGTTTTGGGCACAGTCTCAGCACCCTCACCTGGCCAGGCTCCCCCCACCCCCACCCCCCGGTGGAGGAGGCAGTCCTGTGAGGCCCCCTATCGCCAGGCACAGCCTGTGACCCAGTGACAAAGCTGTCAGGGGTGTGTAAGGGGGATGGGCAGGCAGGTTCCTCTCCTCTGGTGTCAGTGTCTTCCTGTCCAGCTGCAAGGATGGAGGCTGAGCCAAGTTTAGGCACCCTCTTGTGGGATAGGGTGGGCAGGGGACTCCAGGCAGATGCCCCCCTCCTTCCTCTCTGGCATCTCAAACTCCACCACCAAGCCCAGGCAATGTGAACAGTTTTCCCATGTGCCAGCGGCTTTATTCGGCCCACCTCCAGGCAGTCCCAGCATGGCCCAGGGTGCACCCCTCCGTGCACCCCCCACCCCCAGTGGCTGCAGGGCTTCTCCCAGGCGGCCAGGGACCTGGGTGCCGTCTCATGGCTGCCCCTGCACAGACCGGCCTCTGACTATAGGCTCTGGACCAAAGGGTTGCTGGTGCTGGGCCTGGCCCACCCTGAGCCAGCAGACAAGTGCCCCGCTGCATCCAGGGAGGGTGGCCCAGGCGTCTCCAGAAGAGTGGCCTGTGGTTCTGCTTCCTGGAGGGGCGCCCCAGGTCCAGTACATCATGTCCTCCTGGGGTTCTGGGAAGACATGGAGAACACTGGCCACACCTGCCAGGACCCCTCCCTCTTCTCCCCTCCCCTCCTCCCATGGGTGGTGGCCGGCAGTCGTTCCCGAGAGCTGGTCAAGATGCTGCTGTCAGTAGGAGGGACACAGGGAAGGGACGGCTTCCTCTGCTGGCAGCCACACCCACGAGACCTACCCACTTAGACTGTCCGTGGGGTCACTGGGGGTCTAGCCGTGGCCGGAGGAAGGAGGAAATCTTGCTCTGCGTCCTCCCTGGTCTCTCTTGGTCGGAGGGGCCTGGGCACAGAGGAGGGAGTCCAAGGGGCAGCTGGTGCACCTCTGCTGCCCGTGCCTCCTGAGGCTGCACAGGGCTCTGGGTGACGGGAGGGGGCAGGAGCACCAGCAGGCCACCCTACCTGGCCGGAGCGCCCGGGGGGCGAGGCTGGTAAATGCCTCGGAGCTCCCTTCCTGGAGTCCCGGGGGCACGGTGCCCGTGTCTGGGGTAGGCTGGCCAGTGAGGTCTGCCCACATCTGCCAGAAGCGCAGCTTGTGGTGTGGGCGCACGAACATGCTGAACCCTGCGGGGGAGGGAGCAGACGCTCAGGACCTGCCCCGCCCCGAGTCCCCTCCCAGAGCCCCTCCCAGGCCCCTCGGAAACTCGCTCTGCAGCAGGGGCAAGTCCTCAGGCCTCGAGGTGGTCAGCGCTGCCACCTCGGCCACCACCTTCCCGAAGTCATCGTCCCGTTTGTAGGTGCTCAGGGCCGCTAGGAGCTGCCGGCAGCCCCCAGCCCCCAGGGCCCTGCGGGCATCCGCCAGGAAGGCGCTCACGACAGGCGGGCTCGGCCTCTGGGCCTGCGGAGCGCCGCGCCCCTCTTGTGCACAGAGGCCAGCGTCTCCTGAGGGAGGGAGAGACTGCGTCGGCCCAGAGCCCCCAGGAGGCTCCCCACTCCGAGGGCTTCAGCTCTGCTCCTGGCTCTGGTCAGAGCCCCCTCAGGGCCATGTACCTGCGGGTGGTGGCCGGGAGGCCAGGTGAGGCTGGCCGCAGTTCAGGTGCCCTCCAGTGTCCAGCTGCCTGGCCGCACTCTGGGACAGGGTCACCTTGGGGACAGGCTCCCTCCTTCCTGAGGCACACGAGACCGGAGTCCCCCAGCTGGTCCCCGAGGGGGCAGATCTGGTGCTCACATCCTCCTCGGGCCTGACTTGCATGGCCGGTGGAGCTGGCTGCTCGGAGAGACGCCCTGTGGCACCAAACCCAGGAGGGAGTGACTCTGGGGCTGGAAAGTCCCCTCCCTGGGCAGTGTCTCTGAAGAAGTCCCACCCCAGGCAGGGCCCCTCTTGGGGGAGGGACAGGGGCTCCAGGTCCCCCGTGTGGGTAAGACGACAGCCGTCCGTGCTCTGGGGGTCGACGTGGTGCCCCCCATTGGCCCCTACAGAGACAGGGAGGCTAGACCAAGCTCGGGCCCACCTCAGGACCCCAGGTGCCAGCCCCTCAGCCTGCCGGAAATCCCCGCTCACCACCAGGGTCCAGGGCTGGCTGTGCCCACTGCCCACGCGGAAGGCTGTACTCAGGCGGGTGGCTGCAGCCTCTGCCCGTCAGTTGGAGGCAGAGCTCCTCAAACCGCTGCTTGTGGTGTGGCCGCACAAACTGGTAGAAGCCTGTTGGAGGGGGTGTCTGGGTGCGCGGGTGCCACATGCTGCAGCACCACCCGGACCTTTGCCAGGCAGCAGGGACAGCCCTGCACCTGGGAGGCCCACCGGTGTCCTCTGCCCACCCTGGCTGCGGCACCCAAGGCACCTTGGAGCAGGCTGTGCTTCTCGGGGTCTTGGGCAAAGAGGGGGCTGAGGTGGTCCGCCAGAGCCTGGAAGTCGTCCGAGCCCTTATACTCCTGAAGGGCCCGCGTGAAGGCGGCAAAGCTGGCCCGGCTCAGCGCCTGCTTCACAGCCACCATGAAGAGCTTGGCTCTGTCCGCCTGTGCGCCTGCCGCCAGCCCCTCCTGTGGACACAGCCGGGAACCCATCAGACACGCCAGAGCCTTCCGACCCTTCACTGTCCCGGCGTGTGGCCGGCAGATGGCAGGGTCCCGCTGAAGGTAGCCAGGAGGGGATGCGGGGAGGCCACTCCTCTCAGGACTAGCACAGGTGGGTGAGGCCTGGGCTGCCCTCTGGCCCGCCTCCTGCCCCCGCCGGCTCCAGGATGGTCACCAGGGCCGGTGCGGCCGCAGCGGCACTCAGCTCAGAGGACGCTCCTGGCCGGGGGGTGGGCAGCTCATGGCAAGGGACGCCTCTCAAACCCTGGGGCCGGGGCGTGCGGCTCCATGTCCACTGTGACGGGAAGCGTGGAAGCCAGGCTCTCTGGTCTGCCCAGCGCAGCCCTCGGCACAGGCTGGCCCCTGGCACCCAGCCCACTTCCTGACACCCGCCTGCTTTTTCCCAGAAGCGAGAGAGACAGGCAAAGGATGTGCGGGGCTTCCCAAGGCTTCTCGGCACAGACTGTCTCCTCAGTTGCTCTCAACTGCTTTCATCTGAGGATGGGGACAGACCCTCCCATGTTGGGCACATGGCCTCCACCTCGTGCCAGGCCCGGCACTGCTGCAGGGAGCCAGCCAGCCTGCAGCCTCCAGGGCCAGGCCTGACTCCCGCCTGCTGGGGGCAGGGCCTTCTGTGTCTGAAAGGCCCAACCCGACCACACGTGTGCAGGCCCCGCGTGCGGCACCGGCATGTGTTCTCGCACTCTGTGGGAGTTGCGTGTTCCCGCCGTGAAAGGCTGAACGAGGGGGGCAACTGGGCAGGCGGGCCCCGCACCAGTAAGCACCTGGGCCAAAGGAGCCCGGGCAGGGAGGCCAGTCGGCACTGTCAGGACCAAGACGCAAATCTGCACCTCACAGTAAATGTCCGGCAAAACCAAGGCGGGGCCCATCAAAGCCACACGGCACCCTCAGCTCCCGCACCCCAGCCCGGCCCAGCCACGCCTCCCACCCTGAGGGACGGTGGACTGAGAATGGTGCAGGCTTGGCGGCTCACACCTCACTCTGCTGGGGCAGGGCCGGCCATGGGCAAGAGCACCAAGAGCCGCACCAGCCTGGCTCCCACCACATCCCCAGGGGGTCTGGGTGGCTCACCCACCTGGCAGCTGACCAGCCTGATCTTCTTCCTGGCCGCTCTCTGCTCCGCCACAGTCCTCTTCTCCCCGGGGAGGGCCGGGCCAGAGTGGCACTGTACGGGGGGGGGTCACACAGTTGTCGTCCCAGCCCAGGCCCTCGGGCCCTTTGCGAAGCCCCGGGTGACACTGTGTGGGGCCACAGTGAGGTCAGCTGGGGCAGAGCCCGAGAGCAGGCACGGCACATGGTCTTGTAGTAACTGATGGGGCTGATGGGAAGGAGCAGGAGATGCCACCCAGCAGGACAGAGGGCCTCCAGGTCATAGCTGCGACTCCTGGGCAAAAGCCGCTGGGCAGGAGCTGGCCACCGTCCGGCTCCCGAAGGCTCAGCAGGACGCCTGAGAGGACCATGTCAGAGCCCACCGGGGGCGGGGAGCCCCAGCCAGGGGCTTGGGCGTGTGCTGAACCCCAACCACCTGCCCAACAAGGGGACTTATGGGGTGAGTGTGCAGGTGCCCGAGAACAGACAGGCAGTGCCTGGGTCTGTGGCCATCTCTGGAGCCCCTGCACCCATACCTCCTCCTCCCCGGGCCTCCGGGCCAGCTGCTCGCTGTGCTCCAGGGCGGCCAGCAGCCCCATAGGCCTTCGCTGGGTGTGAACCAACTCCTGCTCGTACTCCACACACAGGCTGCCCGCGGCGTCCCCGCTGTCCCCGGAGGCTGGAAGTCCTGGGGGAGGGCAGGGGGAGCAGGTCCCCAGCAGTCAGACCCACGCGCTCCGGCCTCGGGCCCTGCCTCCGCCAGCCTGCGGGAGCAGCCCGGCCACACCTCCGGCCACACGCACCTGGAGGCCTCCGCCGCAGGCTGGGCACGTGCAGGTCCAGGCTCTTGGCTTTCTTGGTGGAGAGGGCCCCGAGCGACACAGCCACTGGGACGGGGTCTTCTCCCCGGCCCGGGCCCAGGCCCAGGGGGGCCGCCAGAGGCGCCGGCATCTGGACAGTCACAGGTGGTTGGGTTGGGAGTCCCACCCAACTCCTCCCCTGGGGAGCGGGAGGGCGAGGGGCACAGCCAGCTGGCACTCGGACTCACTGTTCTTTGAGCCACCCGGAAGAACTGGGCCACATCTCGGATGACGTGGCCGAAGTGGTCGTACACTTGGACGTGGGGGCGCACCCAGGACGGCAGCTGGGCTCTGGCATCCGCACTGGTGAACCTGGGGGGAGGGGCCATCATCCCGAGTCCCGCCCCCCAGCAGGGCCCCTGCGGTGACAGGGCCACACCTGTGGTCACAGAGGAAGACGGCCCCATAGTCGTGGCGATGCCGGATGACCCTCCCGATGGCCTGGTTCACGGCCCTGGATGCCTGCTGCCGGTACCAGTCCTGCCCAGAAAGAAACTGGGGGGCGGGGGGGGTCACAAGGTCTCCACGGCCACCAGGTCCCCGCCCACCACGTGGCACCTCACCTGGCCCGAGGCCCCACTCCGACCCTTCATCTCATCTAGGAACTGCATCTTGAGGATGACCCGGGGGTCCTTGAGTGGGGGGTACGGGAGACCCGTGACAACCACCCCTCGGCCGTTCACATCCGCAAAGTCTAGCCCCTCGCTGGCCTGCGGGGAGCACAGGCTTCACCCACAAGCCCCGGAAGCCTGCGGACCCACCGAGGGTCTGCCCAGACCCTCACGCCACAAGCTCCCCGGTGTGGACAGTCAGGGACAGACCTCCAAGCCCGGGCCAGGCCCTGGCTGGGGTCCACACTCCCAGAACCCCACAACCGCTCCTCCTCTGCCCCACCCGCCCCACCGCCCACCCCGCCGGCCCCAGCCAGGGTCGGGGCTGTTTGCTGGAAGCGGGGCCCACGGGAAGGGACCGGCCCGCTCCACCCGCAGCGCAGCCCCCAGGCCACAGTCCCGAGCTCCCGTGGGGAGGAGACAGCAGTGCGTGTGGGACCCGACTCACCTTGCCCCGGCACACAGCCAGGAAGGCGGCCCCTCGGGACCCCGGGGAGACGACGCTCGTGTAATAAGCACCCATCACCTGGAAGGAGATGGTCACTGGAGCAGGGCCCCGGCCCCTCCACCTCCCGAGTGCGGCCCACGCACCCCCCTCTGGGAGCCGCTTCATGGCTGGGCTCCCAGGCGGACCTACATCCAGCACCCAGGGCTGCTCAGTTTCCCAGAAAACACGGGGCTGGGCTGGGAGCCTTTCCCCCGGGCACCTGCTGGCCCGTCCCCGCGCCCAAGCTTCCCAGGAAGCAGAGGCCCAGGCCAGACCGCAGCCACGCACCGCCGGGGGCAGGCGGCGGCCCGAAGCGCCCGTGGGGCAGCACGCCCGGCAAACTCGGACCTCTGAGAAGCTGTCTTTGCTCCTCGGCTCCACAAACAAAGGCTTCAGGGCCTCGAGCTTCCTGGCACAGTCCCGGGCCTGCGGAGAGGGTGAAGGGGACGGTGAGGCTCAGGAGACCCGGCAGCCACGGCTGCGCCGGCCATGGGCTCCCCTGCCCCCGGGACGCAGGGAAGGGAACACACCCGCCAGAACTCCAGGCTCTTCTCCAAGACGGGGTAGGAGGGGAAGAAGACCAGGAGCCCGTGGGGGACCACGCGGGTGATGTTGACTGGAAGTGAGCAGCATGGTCAGCGGAAGGGCGACCAGAGGGCCCGCCGGCCCCCGGGACGAGAAAGCAGGGAAGGGTGCAGGGCTGGGCAGGGCGAGGCAGGCGCCCCCCGACACCAGGGCCGTGGGTCCAGGATGGGACAGCCAGGCTGGGGCTCCCGGGAACTCACCTAACGTCTTCCCCAGCGAGGACAAGCACTCGTCAGAGAACCTGCACGGAGTCAGGAGGCTGCTGCACGTGGGCCCAGTCCCCGGCCCCCCACGCACCTCCGAGGCCAGGCCCCTACCGTTTGTCAAAGGCGGAGCTCAGCTGGGCCCCATCAGGTCCTTTGGGGACAATCCCCACCCAGATCTGGTGCTTGTCGATGACGTGTGGGTTCTCCAGGCAGACTGGAAAGGGGCTGGAGGCAGCGGGGTAAGGCAGGGATGTCCCCCGTGAAGTCCTAACCCCCAGCACCCAGGCCACCACCCCCCGGCCTGGGCAGGGCGGCCTTACATCTGCATCTCCAGGGCGAAGGAGGCCACCGGGGCCAGCGTGCCGCTGGTGAGGAGGAGCGTGCGCACGCCCTGGCGGACCAGCTCCCGCATGCTGCAGCCGGGGCTGAAGCACCAGTAGCTGAGCACCTTCCCTGCCGGACGAGCATGAGGCTGCACTCAGTCACCCAAGGGAGGCCCATGACCACCACCCACAAGTCTTCCACAAGCAGCTGCTGGGCGCGCTCAAGTGTGGCTGCGGCCTGCCTGAGCTGAAGGTGAGAGAAGGCCTTGCCGGGTGCCCGCAGATCAGGAAGTTGCCCCAGAGAAGCTGGGAACACACTGGATCACCTCCAGAGAGGCCAGCCAACCCCAACCCCAGACACGGAGATACAGAGGCCGCACGCACCCAGGAAGGAAGCAGAGCCCGCCTCCGACACTGGGCCTCCGGGCCTCGATGCTGGAGCTGCCGGGGCCGCCAGCTCACAGGGAGTGGCAGCCCCTTGTCAGGGCCCCCTTTCTCCCGGGCAGACACGCCTGCCTCCCACTCGCTGCTCCCACGCCCAGGAAAAGACTTCCACCAGGACTCTAACGTCACGGCTCCGTCACAGGTCAGCGAACCTGGACGGAGGGGGGGCAGCGGGAGTAGCCGCATGGGCCAGGGCCAGCCTAAGTAACCACCAGTACGGTCTGAACACACAGATTCCAGACCAACAGCGGTCCCTCCTCGGCCTGCAGCTTCCTTGACAAAGGCCAGTCTTCCCCAAACTGAGCCTGGTTCTGTCTTTCGGCACCTACAGCCGACCTCTGGAATGGCAGTCATCTTCTCTCCCGGCCCCTTGAGCACAGTCTCCCACCGGAGTCCACAGGAAGCTCCCGCACGTGTCCCCACACCATCTCCATGTGCAGCAAGTGGTAACAATCCCGTGCCCACCGATGTGAAACTGTGTGTCGTGTTTTTTCTCCCCTCCCAGAGGCATCCCCACTTTGCTTTCCCTCACCTTCCTAATCTACCACCGATGGATTTCATGTATAAAATAAGCTGTAAAACTGCCATTCTCCGGAGCATTTTCTCAATCCCTTCAGGTTTTGCTTCCTAGCAATTGTCAGCTTCGCTCAAGTAAGCTTACAAAAACCCTCTATAGGTGAGGATGTTTCTTACATCGCCATCTGCCACGGCAGACAGGTGACCGGGCCTGGGGCTGGCCTCAGCCTGCACTCTGTGCTGGGCCAGGCCCCACCCCGCCTCGGCTTTCAAGGCCGGAAATTATCCCGTTTCCTGTAAACACCCCACCCTTCTGAGAACCCACACCCTCTCAGAGGAAGGGGAACACAGGTCACTGTGCCCCACTTACCCTCCGCACCCGCACACCTGCCAGGGCTAAGGGCCAGCTGGCCTCCGAGATAATGGTGCTACGTGAGGGGCGAGCTGATCCTGGCACGACCGCCCCCACCCTAACCCTCCTTCCCTGTCCAGCTCCACGGGGACAGCAGGCAGCAGCCCAGGAGAACGGAGGGGTCCGGCAGTACCAGAGCAGGTGGCACTGGAGGGCCACCAGCAGCACTGGGGATTGGCCGGGGTGGGGGTGGCCTTCTCCACAGCACCATCACATTACCCTGGACCTGCTGGGCTACGAACCCCACCCCAAAGCTAAGTCCCCAGGGGCGGTGGCCAGGACTGGGCACCTCAGGAGTCTGAGCCTGAACCAGCACAGGCCACCCCACACCAGAAGCCACGGCGTGCCTGCACAGACTCCGCCCCAAGTGTCCCCAGCACTGAGGACTCGGGCAGAAGAGGAAGCTGGTATGGAGAGGGCAGGACTCAGGACAGCCTGAGCGCACCTGGGACCTGAGTAGTATCAGCCAGCAGACCTTCAAAGTGGCCCTGAGGCCTGTGGAGTGGCCTCGGCCTGAACCTGCCCACTCTGTTCGCCTGGTGGGACAGCGTGAGAGCCCGGAGCCTGGTGAGGGCCTGGTCAGACAACCCTTCTCAAAACGTCCCGGGTGGACCAAGCCGGTTTGGCTCGGTGGATAGAGTGTCGGCCTGTGAACTGAAGGGTCCCAGTTCAATTCCAGTCAGGGCACATGCTCAGGATGCAGGCTCAATCCCCAGTGTGGGGCGTGCAGGAGGCAGCGAATCCATGATTCCCTCTCATCATTGATGTTTCCATCTCTCTCTCCTTCCTCGCTGACATAAATAAAATATATTAAGAAAGAAAAAAGAAGAGAAAGAAAACGTGCTGGCCGAAGCGGGAGGCCTCCTCGCAGGCCTCTCCAGCTCTGACAGCCAGGAGCTGACTCAGAGGCCGGCCTGGTGCCCACCCAGGGCAGAGGGGCACGTGTCCGGCCCCGGGCGCGCACCTCGCCTTCTGGACGCCGTGGAGCTCCAAGCATCTGACCGATGAGCTGTCCCCCGGGGGCTGGTGTCGGGGTGGATGTGTACCTGGAGGGAGGAATGAACAGGTGTCCTGAGCCCCTCACCTGTAGCCCCCTCCTGGAGGCGGCCCCATCCCATAGGACAGAGACCCTGGCCCATAGCCTCGCCTGGAGGCAGCCCCCACCTTGTAGGACTGAGAGGCCCCAGGCCCCACTGGGGAGCTGCCCTCGGCAGGGTCTGCACTGAATACCATCTGAAACGAGATGAGGACAAAGTCAGCAGGACACACCACACAGGACAGACACTCAAGATGTCATCATCACCTGCCCCTTTCTTCCAGCCAATAGCACCCCTGCCTCACCCCTTCCCTCCCCTCCTCTCAGGGCCCCCAGCTGAGAGACGCAAAAGAGCTGCAGTCACACCAGCTTGAGTCCCCCGTGACCTGCCCATGGTGCCTGCCATGCTGTCTCCTCTCTTCTCCACTCCCCACCCTCCCATGACCCCTTCCACCCAAGAACATCATCGAATGGGTGCACGCAGCACTGTCCATGGCTGGGCCTGTCCTGTCTGATGCCCAGTGGGCCCATGCAGAGTGACATCTGTGTCTGGCACACCAGCATCCTGTTGACTGGTTCCACATGTGCGCAAGTCACACACTATCTCGGAGCCCCACATCGCTGCCTGCTCTGTCCCTTTGACACTGGCCTCGCTCAGTCTCCAGTTGCACCGGCTTTAGACCCTCTACCCTGCACAAACCGTGAGCTCCTATGTTTCCCACAGGCTGTCCATCTGACCAGCCCACTACCCCACGGCGGGCACCCTACCACCCCACTGCCTGCTGTGGCACCCCACCGTCCCCCCATGGAACAGAGTGCACCCAGGGCTCAGGGCCAGGCCAGCAGCACACTGGGACCCTATCCACACCCACCCAGCATAGACCTGTTTGGGGGACCTCTGCCCTCCAATGGGATGAGCTGTTGCCAGTCACATTCTCTCTGCTGGAGGGACAGGCCAGCACGCACACCAGAGGACCCACGTCACCCACCAGATGGGTCACTCAGAGCAGCTACCGCAGGAAATCCCAAACTGGCCAAGCAGTTTGGGTTCCAGAGTCCGGAGGGCAGAAACCTGCTCCCCCAACAGGCACCGAGGAGCAGAGTTCCCACCACCACGGCCAGAGGGCCCTTCAGAGAGGCCTCTCGTCACGGCCTGACAACACGCAGCTGGCCCCGTCGCCAGCAGCTGAGGGAGAGCGGCGGGCCGGACGGAGGACCGTGTGCCAGAGTTGGGGGACAGGAAGTGGCTGTGCGCAGTGGCCTGAGATGTAACATCCCCACCAGGTTTGCAGAGGGGCTCCCCACCCAAAGCAGCTTCCTGGGCCCAGGGTAAGGCTGGCTGGGATGTGGGGACCACGCCCACTGACTGAGTGCAGCAGCCGCAGGCCCCACTGGGCTCACGGACACTGGCTCAACACACTCGCCACGTATCCAGGCACCTCTCGGGGCTGGCGGGGCTGGGCCAGACATGGGGCTGGGTGGAGAGCCTTCACCTCCATTCAGTGATGGGCTCGTGCTCAGATTTCCTCTGAAAGCTGTTTCAGGAAAACCTTGAAAAGGCTTTTGCCGTTGCCTGGTGCAGTGCGGGCGAGGCAGGCGTGCGCTCCGGCGGACAGCAGCTGAGGGTGAGGCTCGGGGCAAGGGCACGCAGGCCTCACCCGGGTCTAGGCGAGTGGTGAGTGCAGGGAAAGGCAGCACCTACTTCCACGGGGAAAGGCGCCGCCTGCATGGCGCCCTGGTCCTACCTGGATGATGTCCGCGAGCTTCTGCAGCCCCGCCGTGTTGGTGAACAGTCCCGCGCCTGTGGGAGCAGCGGGCACTGACCACCAGGCCACGGCTCAGGAGTCGGGAGCCTCCTGGACACGGGCTAGGCTCCGCCTCCCCCCAAATCCACATGGGGCCACCCAGGAAGGGGCTTGCCTGCTCTTCCCTGTGAGTCTCCAGAGCATCAGTGAGGAGAACAAATAGGGTGAGGCTGCCCATCACCCCCATCCCCACCCTCTGCCCGAGACAGGAGGCCGGTGGGCCCCAGCTCCGTGACCCTGCTCTCCTGGAAAGCTGCCTGGGAACAGCAGTCACCGTGCGGCACGGCACCGAGCCCGCACATCCCATGTCCATGGCACTCCCCGCGGCACAGGCAGAGGTGGCATAGGGCGGGTGGGACTCACGTCCTGCCAGGTGCTGGATGATCTGGTCCAGGGACTCCAAGATGCAGCCCTTGGTCTGAAGTGTGATCTGGGCCTCAGCAAACAGCTCGAAGATGTAGCTGCCGGGGAGAGAGGGCACCGGCTGGGCTCTGGGAACCTACTGGCCAACGGCTTTCCAGAAACGAGCCCTGAGCCACCTGAGGCCACCTGAGGGACAGCCTCTGCCCTGGGAGCACCCAGGCCCGGGCTCCGGAGGGAGGTCGTCAGGGACCCTGAGGCCGTGGCTCTGGCCAGGCCCACAGAGCAGCGTGGGAGAGATGGGAGGGCGGCTCCAGATCTGGGCGCTGTGGTGTGGGGCAGGGCGGGCAGGGAGCTTACTTCACCTGGGAGTCGCTCACCTCCCTGGCTTGGTGACACCTCCGTCACCTCCAGGCAGCTCCACAGCATCGATGGCCCCCTCCAGGCGAAGCAGGATCACTGCGGGCACAGGGCGGTCAGGGCATCACCAGCCACAGCGGGGTTGGGTGGGGGGGGGGGGGTGAGAACAGCACTTACTCTTCAGCTTCGCAATGTCCTCCAGCTCCATGTTCAGCCCTGGGAGAGAAAGCAGACCCACATGTGTGCGTCATCGCCCCGCAGGGCGTGTGGGGGCCCCGCAGGGGGAGCTCTGCCCTCCCAGGGGCCAAGCTGAAGCCGCGCCCCGGCGGTCCTGTGCACCATCTCTCACAAGAGCAGCCAGGGCTCCTGGGAAGCATGGCTGAGGCTGGGCAGGAGAAGCGGGTGTGGGGGACCCCTCCACATTACAGGGCCCAGGGGACAGAGGTGCCCGTGTGACAGCACAGATGGGACACCTGACCAGGGCCAGCGCCAGCGAGCCTGTGGGTGCCCGGAGAGCAGCCCGCGGCCTCCAGACAGAGTCCAGCGGCCACACCGTGTCCTGTCTCCACCAGGATGGACAGGTCCGACCATCCCAATGTTGGCAGCCGTCACTGCCCACTGTTCTGAACAGCCACCGCCTTGCTGACGGAGAGTGATGTGCCTTTTTTTGTTTTTGTTTTTTAAATCAGAAGAGAAAGTTTATTTAGAAAGTTACAGAAATGAGCCGAAACCGGTTTGGCTCAGTGGAAAGAGCATCGGCCTGCGGACTGAAAGGTCCTGGGTTCGATTCCGGTCAATGACATGTATCTTGGTTGTGGGCACATCCTCAGTAGGGGGTGTGCAAGAGGCAGCTGATCGATGGTTCTCTCTCATCGATGTTTCTGTCCCTCTCTCTTCCTCTATCCCTCTCTCTTCCTCTCTGTTAAAAGGAAACGTTACAGAAGCAAAAGAAGGGCCCTGGGTGACAGAAGGCAAAGCAGGGGCCTGGGTGAGGGCGGGAGGGCGGCTCCTGAGGGAGAGCTGCGGAGCTGCGCATCGTGGCTGCAGACCCTTGTCAGTTAGGGGTGCAGTTTCTCCCACCGCGGCTGTCTGCTTCCCGGACCGTGTGCCCGGAGCAGGTTTAAACTGTGCTCTATCTTTTGGTGGCCGTGCTGCTGATGTCATTTCTAGGAATCCTTGCCTCAGGCAAGGTCATGGAGACGCCCCCCCCTACTCCCCCCTGCGAGGGGCGAGGAGCGCACCCTGTGTACGCACTTTCCTTGTTTGCAGTGTTTCTTCAGGTGAGTTCCCAGAAGTGGGCGGCAGGCTGGCGCACAAAGAGGGAAAGGAGCACCTCGTGGTGAGCCTGAGAGACCACCTCGGCGGGCGCAGGCTGGAGCCGTGTGTGCGGCAGAAGCCGAGCGGAACGGACAGGCTGACAAAGGGCACCTCACCCTGTGCTCTCGACCCGCAGGCCAGGGACTGAGAAAACTCCGACAACCCCAACTCAGCCACATGCTGCCTGACCGCTCTGCTTGGGCCTCGAGGTCAAGAACAGGGAAGCCCGAGACCCGCCCCGGAGCGAGCAGCTTGGAGGGCAGGGACACGAGGGCGAACCACGCCGTCACACCTCATAGGGCGCTGTTGTCAAAGCAATGAAGGCCGTCCAATGCTGGCAAGATGCTCAATCTCACTCCTCGGAGAAAAGCAGATCAGAACTGCAGAGACCATCCCCATCCATCGCTGTGGCCTGACCTCAAAGGCCTGCCGCCCACGGCGCCGCCAGGGGACGGCGGACACCGTGCCCGATGCCGCGCTGTCCACGCATACACCCCCGCCAGCCTGCCGCCCACTTCTGGGAACTCACCTGAAGAAACACCACAAACGAGGAAAGTGCGTACACAGGGTTACTCATTAAGGCGCTGTTTGCCATTGCAACACGGGGCGGCCTCAGCGAGGACCGGCCAGACGCAGAGCCCGTGGGAGGGAGTGGGCGGCGGAGCCAACAAGCCGGCGAAGGGCGGGGTGAGCGCGGCGCCCAGCAGGCAGACTCCTGGTTGGGCACCCCGGCGTCCTCCACAGCCATGCCTGACAAGCCCCACGGCTGAGGTCAGAGATCGAGAAGTCACATTTGAAGAAGCAGAAAAGCGAGAGAAAACCACTGCAAGGACTGGGCAGGAGAAACAGCAGGCGACCCGCCGCTGCAGCGGCGTGCCCCCAGCTGCCTTCTGTCTGCCTCCCTGCTCACGCGGGGGGAGGAAGAAGGTGGGGCCAGGTAAGTGAGGGGCGGCCGTCTGCAGGCTGCTGCAGGCAGGAGCTGGGGGATGGCGGTGAAGCTAAAGGAAATCCAGCTGGTCAGGGGGTCCTGCGGGCTGTGAAATGCAGTGTTATCAGAGGGCCAATTTTTTTTTTGTTAAAATGATTTTAATTATTGGCATGCACAATATTTTAAATATGGGGGGGGAAAGTTTTAAAACCTCAAGAAAAAAAAAGAACAGAGTGGAAAAAGGAGTGAGGACAAGTAAAATGTACCCATAAAGGCAAAGGAAGAATAAACCAGAAACAAACAAGACACTGCTCTTGAGTATACTATTACTCTGATATCTGGAACCATGTGAATGTTTCCAATACTATAAACAAGCTGGTGTGGCTCAGTGGTTGAGCATCAACCTATGGTTCGATTCCCAATCAGGGCACATGCCTGGATGCAGGCTCAATCCCCAGTAGGGGGCATGCAGGAGGCAGCCTTTTAATGATTCACTCTCATCATTGATATTTCTCTCCCTTTCCCTTCCTCTCTGAAATCAATAAAAATGCATTAAAAAATAAAGATAAAATAAAAATCAATGGAAAAATGTCCTCACAAGAGGACTAACAAAAAGAAATGCACGCTGAAACCAATTATGTAAATGGGATCCTATGACCCAGGGAGGGGGGAGCCCAAGGAGCCCTGAAGGCGGCACGCCCCGCACTCCAGCTGCGCTCTGGGAGGCACAGCCAAGGCGCAGCCGGGAGCGGGGGTGCTCCTCCCAGGCGGCAAAGTGATTCTGAACAACAGGCTGGGTATTGGAGGCTCCCACAGTGAGTAAAATGTTGAGGAACGTGGAGGCAGGTTTTCTCACTCCACACGGAGGGGCGCCCGGGGGAAGTGCAATCCCCAGGACAGAGGAGGGAGCCTGCACCAGAGAGCGCAGGCAGGAGCCCACAGCGACCACCTGGATGCCCCTGGGGACATCCATAAGCAGGTTTGTTGCTGCGATTCCAGCCAGGGAATGGGAGGCATGAGGTGGTGCAGGTGTCAAACTGCAGGATCCTTCATTCAGGGAGAACCGTCAATGAAGGACAAAAGGTTAGATTTACAAACAGAAAAACAGTTTCACAGGAGAAAGTCTGGCTGTCACCACTTAACCCAGTGAAAAGTCAGTGTCAACAATGAGACAGACAAAACAAAACAAAACAAAACAAAAACAATGAGACAGACAGATGCTGGGTGTGCGACCTGGTGGGCTGGCCCTGCCCAAAATTCACAACTGGGACTTGTGAGGAACAGCAGACAAACCCAGACTGAGGGACATGCAACACTGTTACTGACTTTTTCTTCACAAGCATGCGACATTGTAACTTTATCTTCACAGACTCCAGACCTGGCAAGACCACAGGGAAATGCTGTCCAGCTTATAGCCAGAGCCACAGGCCCGGCTATAAGTCTTGTCTCATAAGGCTGTCTCTAGCACATAAGTTCTCCAGGCATAGATACAGCTGATCCTCACAGCCAATTGGCCTGGAGGTCAGTTCCTTCCAGTGATACCAACAATAATCAAGACTTAACTACAACAAGGCTGTACACGCAGTCCACAAAGGGGAGCACCAAGAGTGTCTACCTCAGGAAACTGGGGAGGCTGACCTACTGGGCCATATAGGCTACCTAGCACACAAAGCTACCCTAGCAACTCAGAAAAGCAGTGAAAACACAGAGACAAAGAAACAGGTCACAAATGAAAGAAATGGAGGAAAATAAACGACTGGATGTAGAGTTCAAAACCACGGTTATAAGGTTTTTCAAGAATTTCCTAGAAAAGACCGATAAATTTAGCGAGACCCTCAAGGATATGAAAAAGGACCAACTAGAAATTAAACTTAAACTGATTGAAATAAAAAATATTATACAGAGACCCAACAGCAGACTAGAGGAACGCAAGAATCAAGTCAAAGATTTGAACTACAAAGAAGCAAAAAACACTCAACTGGGAAAGCAAAAAGAATTAAAAAATTTGAAGATAGTCGAATCCGGTTTGGCTCAGTGGGTAGAGTGTCAGTCTGCAGACTGAAGGGTCCCGGGTTTGATTCTGGTCAAAGGCATGTACATTGGTTGCAAGCACATCCCTGGTGGGGGGTGTGCAGGAGGCAGCTGGTCGATGATTCTCTCTCATAGATGTTTCTGGCTATCTATCCCTCTCCCTTTCTCTCTGTAAAAAGTCAATAAAATATATTTTAAAAAATTTTGAAGATAGTGTAAGGAGCCTCTGGGACAATTTCAAGTGTACCGACACCCAAATTCGGGGGTGCCAGAAGAAGAGAGAGAACAAGGTACTGAAAACCTATTTGAAGAAATAATGACTGAAAACTTCCCCCACCTGGTCAAAGAAATAGACTTACAAGTCCAGGAAGCACACAGAACCCCAAACAAAAGGAATCCAAAGAGGACCACACCAAAACATATCATAATTAAAATGCCCAGGGCAAAAAACAAAGAGAGAATATTAAAAGCAACAAGAGAAAAACAGTTAACTACCTACAAGGGAGCATCCATACAATTGTCAGCTGATTTTTCAACGGGCACGGACAATTAGATGGTAAAAGCCTGGGGTGGGGGTGGGGCTGAAGGGGGTCAATGGGGGAAGGGGACATATTTAATACTTTCGACAATAAAGATTTAAAAAAAGAAAAAAAGAAACTGCAGGTGGAGACAAACATCGGGTCGCCCGGTCGTACACCTGGCACTCAATAAAGACAAAGAAGTCCAAGAGACAGAGACACGGGGACTGGCGAGGGGAGCTCTGACTCAGGGAGGGATAGCACGTCTGGAAGCAGCAGCCCGAAGCACAGCCGGGGGAAACACCCAAACACACACGGTACAACACTGGTCAGAAAAAGCCATGCGGAGGCCACAGCAGCACTGGCCTTAAAGATAAAATCCCAAAAGGAACCACGTGCAGAATAAACTGCATTTTAAAATTAGCCAGGTGGAGGGCAGCTTTGGCAGCCTGCCCTGGACAAGGCCTGGAGCCGCGCATAGCTCAGAGGTGGGTCCTGCGCTGCCGTGGCTGACAGGTCCGGCGCTGCCGTGGCTCGCGCACTGCAGGCTACAGCTCTTTCCCTGATGTCACTGCAGGTGAATGACGGCCACACAATCCCACCTGCCTTTTCCCTCTTGTTATTTATTTTTTTTCCAGAGAGGAAGAGAGAGGGAGAGACAGAGCGCCATTTCCAGAGGCTGCGTGTGGGCGGCGGAGCACAACCGCCCACAGGCCCAGACGGGTCCTCGGACCTGTGAGCATGTCACCTTCCATGCTTTACAGGTGGAAGGATGTTCAAGGACCTGAGATGGGAAACCATGCTGGTCCTTCAGGCAGGAGGGAGGCAGAGGGTCAGAGAGGCGACAATGAACAGAGGTCGGAGGGATGTGAGGCCCGGGCTAAGGAAGCAGCACATCTATGAGCTGGAAAAGGCAAGAAGGGGGAGATCCCCAGAGCCCCAGGAGGAAGGCGGCCCTGCCAACCTGCTTTGGGCTGCTGAGACCCGTGGGAGAAGCAGGCTGTGTGGCTTTCAGCCACTGAGTCTGTGTGACTGTCCGCAGCAGCCAGGACCAAGACCCGGCTTGCTGGTGCTGCCACAGCAAATGCAAAGCACCCTGTGAGGCCCGCCTTTCCCCAGCATGCCAGATATGAATGAGATTTGCCAAACTGTAACATACTGTCACCCTTCTAATTTTTAAAAATTATTTCTCACCCAGTTGGTGTAGCTCAGTGGTTGAGAGTCAACTTATGAACCAGGAGGCCGTGGTTCAATTTGGGTTGTGAACTCCATCCCCAGTGTGGGGTGTGTAGGAGGCGGACAATCAATGAAACTTTCTCATCACTTATGTTTCTATTTCTTTCTATCTCTCTCTCTCTCTCTTCCTCTCTGGAAAAAAAAAAAAAAAAAAAAAAAAAAAAGAACATGTCTGAACCTCAGGCTGAGTCTCTAACAAGATTTAAAAATTAAATAAGAATAATAAAAAATGTTTCCATTTTCATTGCTCACACAGGATCAAGACGTAACTCACACAAACCACCTTTAGCCAGATTTAAAGTAAAGCGTCCTGAAGCCACAAAGATTGAGCACTTCAGCACTAAACACACCAATGCCGCTCACAAACTCCATCTCCCGAGGCAGGTGCATGTGTGTCAGCGGCCAGAGATGCCCGGGACGGAAGTCAGCGTGGGTGAGAGGAGGGGGTGCCTGGCCTGCTCCCTGCACAGCCCGCCCACGTCTGTGATCACAGAGGGATGAGGACACGGAAGCTGTCCATGCCACCTGTGCCCACGCCCATTGAGGACAGAACATCTGATGGTGTTCACAGCATGAAGCACAAACACTAAGAAGCCTGCGGCATTTGCCGGGAACGCCACCAACGAGCAGCTGGCCTAACCCCCTGGACTCCTCGTCAGCTGCCAGCAAAGGCCACAGGGACTTTTTGACACACTACCACCCCCATCAAAGGTTTCTCCGTCAGCCAAGATCACTGCTGCGGGGAAATCCCTAGGAACAAACCTAGAGTAGGTGACACGTGGACCATGCTCACAGGCCTTTAGAAACGCCTCCGTGCCCTCGCTGGTTTGGCTCAGAGACAGCGTCGACCTGTAGACCTAAGGTCCCGGGTTCGTGCCTGGGCTGCAGGCCCAATCCTCAGCCTTGGTTGAGGCGTGTGCAGGAGGCAACCAACCCATGTGTCCCTCTCAGATGGAAGTTTCTTTCACTCCCTTTCCCCTTCCCTTCTACTCTCTCTAAAAATCAAGAGAAAAATATCCTTCGGTGAGGATTAACAAAAAACCACAACCTCTTACGGTTAACGCATTTGTTTTCACCTTTACACAGCAGAGGGAAAGCACAGGGGCTGGGGAAGGATGAAAAGGTCTTTAGAAGATGCCAGAAGGGTTGGGTGAAAGCCCCCACTTGTGATGCCCTGGGAAGCCTCTACGTGTCCCCTGATGCCGACGCCCTGTCAGACGGCCCCTGGAGCAGACGGCGCCGTCCTCACGTCCTGCCACAGGCTCACCTGAGTTGGCATCTGAGCTGAACTCCAGGCGGAGCTCCCCCTGCTGCGCTGCCCGGCTCTGCTCCTCCAGAACCTGGTCGATGACCTCCAATCCAGAGGCCACATCGTGGGGCGTCAGATCAAAGGACGCCGACTCCTCACACATCTTCTCCTGAGAGGCCAAGCATGCAGTGTGACAGTGAGCAGGCACTGGGCCTGGAGAGCTCCAGGAGGCAGGGCCTGGGGGTGCAGAGCTAAGAAGAGTGGGGAGCCCAGCCCTACCCACAGACTCTGAAGCTGGGCCACAAACATCCCACAATAGTAGCTTAGTCCACACAGCAGCTTAACTCACACAGCAGCCCAGCCCAGTGTTTGAAACCACTTTACTCGAGCAGCCGACACTTCATAAAAGGAAATTTCCCATTAAAATCTACCCTCTGGCTGCTCTCAAAGTCAGATCTGGTTCATGGCAGCAAGTGCCTGGAGCTGAGTGGGGCTGAGGGCCGCCACCACCCTGGACACCAGGCCGTGGTGGAGCCGCCCCCACTCCAGGGCACAGCTACAGCTGCCTGGGCCTCCCTCCAGGCCTGGTCAAGGCCACGGCTCCTGGGAACACAGGCTCTGGCAAAGGCCACGTGACCGCGGGGGGCGCAGGTGACAGGTCTGCTTGGTCCTGGCATTCAGGGCCGCAGGGCTGGGACACAAGGGTCTACACTGCTCTCTGTGGGGAGAGGGGTGACAGGCGGGAGGGAGGGCGGGCGTAGGGAAGGCCCCGGCACTCACCACATTGTGAGCTTCATCGAAGATCACCACTGTCCCCTTCAGGTCGATGCCATGTGCCCGGCGACTCTACAGGCGGGGGAGAGGATGCAGCTGCAGCTGAGTGGGGCAGCTGCTGCCCCAGGACCCCTGGAGGCCAGGAGGGGCGGCTCAGGGAGCACAGCCCTGGTGAGCCTGAGTCCGTGCCACCTGGGACACTGGGCAGGCCCCGATACCTGCTGCTGGGCTAGTTGTAGGGGCCAGGCACTGCCCACCACACTGGGCCAGACATCCAGTGTGTCCCAGGGACACGGAGCACAAGGGAACATGACCCCTTGCACAGCAGCTCAGCAGTACCTGCCACTGCACGCAGGAGGGAAGTCACCGCAGAGAGGTCTGGCATCTGTACTTCTTCTCACTATCTTAATTCTCATAAAATAAAGTGCCTGTTTTAAGTGTGCCATCAAGAGGTGACATCCCCGCCATACAACTCCCTCTTCCTATGAGCAGGGACTGGGACCGTGAGCCCAGGAAGGGGCTCCTGTGTGGCGTGCTCTCCCGAGCCCATGCCTGCGGCTGCATGGAGCGCAGGTCCCCTCTTCTGACTGTCGCAGCTGTTC
Organism: Nyctalus aviator; assembly: GCA_036971965.1. NCBI lineage: Eukaryota > Metazoa > Chordata > Mammalia > Chiroptera > Vespertilionidae > Nyctalus > Nyctalus aviator. The sequence continues at coordinate 87,564,066 of CM072925.1, forward strand.
TTGGGACACCAGCTGTTAAGGACAGGCTGTCTGGCTGTGGTGAATGTCCAACTTGCCAACACCAGTTTCTGGTTTTTGAAGTTCAGCCATTTTGGTGGGAATGCAGGGCCACCCGCCTATGGTCTTCATATGCAGCTCCTGAACATTTTCTTTTTTAAAATAATTCTTTATTGTCGATATCTCCAGCCCACCACAGCCCCTGGGCTCCAGCACCCTATTGTCTGTGCCCATGGTCATGCATATGTGCACACAGGTCTTTGATCACTTCCCACCCACCCACTCTCCCCGCCTTCCCTCTGAGATTCCCTCTCTGCTCCCTGCTTCCATGGCTCTGATCCGCTCTGTTCATCAGTTTGTTTTGTTACTTAGATTCTGCATAAGGGAGATCACGTGACACTTGTCTTTCTCTGACTTATGTCACTCAGCGTGACACTCTCCAGGTCCCTCCATGCTGTCTCACAGGGTAAGAGATTATTTTTATGGCAGCGTAGTATTCCATGGTGTAATGTACCACAGCTTTTTATCCACTCACCTACTGATGGGCATGTGGCTATTTCCAGATCTTAACTATTGTACATTGTGCTGCTATGAACAAACTTTCTGATTGGTGCTTCAGGTTTCTTAGGCTATATTCCTAGAAGTGGAATCACTGGGTCAAATGAGAGGGACATATTTAACTTTTTAAGGAAAATCTATACTGTTCTCCACAGTGGCTGCACCAGCCTGCATTCCCACCAGCAGTGCATGAGGGTTCCTTTTTCTCCGCATCCTCGCCAGCACTTGTCATTTGTTGATGGTGACCATTCTGCCAGGTGTGAGATGGTACCTCACTGGCATTTTAATTTGCATCTCTCTGATGATCAGTGACTGAGTATTTTTCCACATGCCTCTTGGCCATCTGAATGTCCACTTTGGAGAAGTGTCTATTTAGGTCCCTTGCCCATTTTTTAATTGGGTTGTCTTCATTTTATTAAATTGTATGAGTTCCTTATATATTTTTAATATTAGCCCTTTATCAGATGTACTAGTGGCCTGGTGCATGAAATTCATGCACGGGAGGGGGGTGGTCCCTCTGCATGGCCTGTACCCTCTCTAATCTGGGACCATTGGCTCCTAACCACTCACCTGCCTGCCAGCCCGATTGCCCCTTTCTGAACTTCCCCCTTTCTGAACTGATTACCCCAACTGCCCCCCACTGCCAGCCTGCTCGCCCCAACTGCCCCCTTCCCCCTCAGCCTGCTCGCCCCCAACAGTCCCACCCCCCCACCCCCCACTGGCTTGCTTGCTCCCAAGTGCCCCCCCACCGCCGGCCTGCGCACCCCCAACTGCCCACGGGTACCCTTGCAGGTTGCAGGTGCTGATTAGGGGAGGAGGGCATGGTTGTTTCCTAGGACTGCAGGTACTGAGCTTTGCAGAGGGTTCGGCAGGCCTTGGAGGGGTGGGCACTGGCCAGCAGCCCTGTAGCAGTGGTTGTCCCTGGAGGTGCTGGCAAGGGGTGGTAGGGGGAACTAGGGGGGCGGTGAGGCCGAAGGGGGAGTAACGGTCAAATCTCCCCGCTTGGCGCCATTCTTTAAATGTGGCCATTATAAGTGCTCAGGGTGGGGCTCCGATCTCCTGAAGTGGGGTGGGGACCAGGCAGGCTAGGAGGTCAGGTTTAGCCACAGCCCCCAGCGAGGTTCAGTGTGACATGCTGTGGGGAGGAGGTGGGGGGGCTGACCCTGGGGGGCGGCTCGGGCCTGGAGTTGTAGGGAGGAGAGGCGTGCCTGGCCCCAACAGAGGGCCCCGCAGCGGTGGGCCATGGGGCAGCGGGAGGTTAGCGCTGGGGGTGGAAGTTCCTGCCTTCGTCCCCACCCAGCAGCTCCTGTCTGTTGACTGGTCACTGGTCATCACTGGGACAGTGTTAGGACCAATTAGCATAGTCCCTCTTTATTATATAGGTTATTGTCAAAGACGTTCTCCCATACAATGGGCTCCCTTTTCGTTTTTTTTTTTGTTTTTTTTTTTAAATCTATTTTATTGATTTTTCATAGAGAGGAAGAGAGAGGGATAGAGTTAGAAACATCGATGAGAGAGAATCATCGATCAGCTGCCTCTTGCACACCCTCCACCAGAGATGTGCCCACAACCAATGTACATGCCCTTGACTGGAATCGAACCCGGGACCTTTCAGTCCGCAGGCTGACACTCTACCCACTGAGCCAAATCGGTCCTGGCTCCCTTTTCGTTTTGTTGCTGGTTTCTTTTGCTATGCAAAATCTTTTTATTTTTTATTCTTTTTTAATGTATTTTTATTGATTTCAGAGAGGAAGGGAAAGGGAGAGAGAAAGAAACATCAGTGATGAGAATCATGGATAGGCTGCCTCCTGCACACCCCCACTGGGGATGGAGCCTGCAACCTAGGCATGTGCCCAAGACTGGAATCGAACCCGGGACTCTTCAGTCCGCAGGCTGACTCTCTATCCACTGAGCCAAAGCTTTTTATTTTAATGTGGTCCTATTTGTTTATGTTCTCCTTAGTTTCCTTTGCCCTGGGAGATGTGTTGGTAAAGATATTGCTACAACATATGTCTGCTATTTTGTGCCTATGGAGTCTTGTAGGATGTTATGATTTCCTGTTTTACACTTAAGTCTATTTTGAGTTTGTTTTTATGTATGGTGATCTGGTTTCATTTTTTTCATGTATCTGACCAATTTTCCCAACACCATTTATTGAAGAGACTGTCTTGACTCCATTGTATGCTCTTGCCTTCTTTGTCAAATATCAATTGAACATAATGGCTTGGGTTGATTTCTGGATTCTCTATTCTATTCCATTGGTCTATTTCTCTATTCTGGTGCCAGTACCAGGCTGTTTTGAGAAGAGTGGTTTTGTAATACAGCTTGATATATGGTACTGTGATCTACCTAGGTCTTTTGATTGGAGCATTTAATCCATTTACATTTAAGGGATTATGGATAGGTACTTATTTATTGCCATTTAAATTCTGTATGGCTAGGTTTCTCTATTTCTTCTCATTACAGCAGTCCCTTTAGTATCTCTTGTAATGCTGGCTTGGTGATGATGAACTCCTTTAGCCTTTTTTTTTTTTTTTTTTTTTTTTCTAGGAAGCTCATTATTTGACTATTTTGCTGGATACAGTAATCTTGTTCTCAGATCCTTGCTGCCCAGTACATTGAGTACTTCATGCCATTCCCTTCTGGCCTGTAGAGTTTCTGATGAGAAATCAGGTGTCAGTCTTGTGGGAACTCCTTTGTAGGTAACAGTTTGCTTTTCTCTTGCTGCCTTTAAGATTCTCTTTGTCTTTAATTTTTGGCATTTTAATTATGATGTGTCTGGGCGTGGGCTTCTTTGGGTTCTTGCTTGGGGTTTTCTGTGCCTCCTGAACTTGTGTGACTTTTTCCTTTACGAGTTAGGGAAGTTTTCTGCCATTATTTCTTCAATATGTTCTCTATCTCTTTCTCATCTCTGCCTCTTCTGGCACACCTGCTATTCTAATATTTTTACATTTCATATTGCCCCACAGCTCCCTTAAGCTATCCTCTTATTTTTTTTCTTTTTGGTTCTCTGATTGATATTTTCAACTCTGTCTTCTAATTCTCTGATTTTATCTCAGCTTCCCCTAATCTGCATATATTCCTTACAATGTGTTATTTGTGTTATGTCATTCTTTATCTCAGACTGTTATTTTTCAGTTACTATATATTTCTTTCATGCTGTTGAGCATCTTTACCATGACTGCTCTGAACTGTTTCAGATAAATTTCTCATCTCTGCTTCATTTATCTCTTCTTCGGTGACAAGGGCTGCTCATATTTTGGGCACCACCCTTTGAAAGACAAATGTACCAGGAGTACCTTTTCCCTTTCTGTGACTTGCCTTTGAACTTTCTTAATTTTCCTAACTCTTTCAAACACTCAAGGCTTCAAATTGTGATGAAGTCGCATTTATCCGTATTTTCCTTCATGGGTGTTGCCCTGGTAGTCCGAGTGGACAAAGCTCTCGCCCACTGCTGTGACCCCAGGTCCTCCCGGAGGCTCAGCTTCATGCGACGGGAAGTAGGGAAGTCCTGGGAAGACCCACTCTTTTCCAAACAGACATCCAGCTACTCCAGTACCATTTGGGGGAGAAACAAACAACCTTCCCTTTCCTTTCCCACGGAGATATCGTGGCCAGTGTCTGTGGGTCTGTCCTGGACTCGATGTGCACGTGTGTGCAGTGAGGCCAGGCGTCAGGAGTGGGAGCTCCACCCGCTCTGAGATCAGTACATTTCCAGGAGGTCAGCTGAGATAGCATTGTCTTTTGGTATCCAGACGCAATCTCCAGGTTAAAAGCAAGACTTTGGAGAATCAGCCCTAACCAGTTTGGCTCAGTGGATAGAGCATCCACCTGCAAACTCAAGGGTCCCAGGTTCGATTCCGGTCAAGGGCATGTATCTTGATTGCGGGCACATCCCCAGTAGGGAGTGTGCAGAGGCAGCTGATAGATGTTTCTAACTCTCTATCCCCCTCCCTTCCTCCCTGTAAAAAAAAAAAAAAAATCAATAAAATATTTAAAAAAAAAAAAAAAAAAAAAAGACTTGGGAGAATCACACGAATACTCGGCAAACACCGCTCTCTGTGCCAGAGTCCAGCCTCACTGGGCTCCTGCTCCTCCTCCTGCACCTGCTCCAGCCCCCGCTCCAGCAGTGGTTCAGGGGCTACTGTTCCTGAGGCCATGCCTCAGGCTCACCCCTTGGCCCTCAGGCACTACCAACTCCTGTGCAGACTCTGCTGGAAGTCAGAGCCCGCATGCTGGCTTTCCTGATGCTGCCTCCCAGCACCGAGACCTATGCCTGGCACAGGGTGCTGTCAGCATGAGCCCAGTCGATGCCGAAGCACAGGGCACATCCATGGGGTGCGTCCATGACATGGAGCATGAGCGCTGGACCTGATGCCCCTGCATTAAAACAGGAGGGCAGAGCAACCCAAAGGCCAAACACCGCGACACTGCAGTCCGGGACTAACACTGACTGCCAGACGAGGGCAGGGACAGTCCAGCTGCAGCCCTGCGGACTCCTTGCTACCTAGCCAGCTGCTCAGAGCTGGTCACCAGTGGACCCTAACCAGTGAGGAACACCGGGCCCTCCCACACATCTGCTGGTCTGAGCGAGTCTCTAACCCCAGAAGCCGAGCCAGCAGAGGCCAGACGGCCCCTCACAAGCCCGGAGACCCCGGGGTGAGGAATTGGTCTACATGGCTGAAGCCTTACCTTGGCATCCAGCAGGTAGTTGTAGGGCATGAAGATGATGTCAGCCTGCTGCTTCAGGTTCCGGGACAGGTAGTACGGGCACAGCCTGGGCACAGGGAAAGGACGAGAGTCTCAGGGCGGGGGGTTCAGGACATGCGTCAGCCACCCTGGGCCGCAGCTGAGGCTGGGCTGGAGGCTACATCCTCTGATGGGCGCAGGGGTAGCGGGAAGGGGAACATGTGTTCAGCTCTGGGAATGGATCACATATTTAAAACTTACAAAAACAAAAAAATTCAGCCTTGTTCTGGGTAGATTGGTGAGGGAAGCAGAAACAAACTGTCCTGTTTCATCACAGCATGGAGCCCTGACGCTCAGAAGTTCCAGCGACCATCTGAGAGGTGGCGGGTCAGAGTCCAGTGGAGGGCTGAGCCCAAGGCAGGAGGGTCAGCACCACGCCCGCTGGTCCCCGAAAACCAGACCACAGGAGCACTACGGCAGGCCCACTCCCCAGCGGTCACTACTGAGCAGGCTGAGTGCAGGGAAGGAGGGCACTTCCGTTTCTCTCTATTCCTCAGAACCGGTCACGTTTTTATACTGAACTGTTAGTTCCATGATTAAAAGATGGAAACCGAAAAGGAAAGAAGCATGTGAGTCCGCACGTGTGGGAGGTCCCAGCCTGGAAGGCTATGCAGATGCGACCTCAAGGGAGGGACTTACTTGTGCCTGTTCCCACTCTTGACCAGGTCCTCGATGTCCAGGATGGGGGTGGCCAGGTCCTGCTCCAGGCTCTTCTCTGGGGACAGAGACAGAAACAAGCACACACCCTTTGGTCCTCTAAGTCCCAGACACCAGGATGGAACAGCTTCTACAAAGCGGGCAGAACTGGGGTGCCCAGCCACTTAGAGTCTCACTGGAGAGAATCCTTGACCGACGGGCAGTGCTCCCACGGAGGGTTCTGAACCGGAAGTGACCCCGAGGGAGCCCTGCTCCGCACCCGGAAAGGGGCTATCAGCCAAGGCTAAGCACCAAGAGGAGGCAGTACGGGCAGGGAGTTGAGTGCCTCCGCCGGTCATTGCCACCCAGAGGCTCTGAGGACAGAGGTATCTCCGACGAGCCCTGCAGGTGTCTGACCTGGAATTAGGCTGCGGGCTGGCAGCAAGTCCCTTCTCCTCCACCAGTGAGGAAAGCCGGCACACTGGGAGCAGAGCGCGGGGTCACTGCCTGCCAGGAACAGTGCGGGGAGCGTGCATCTGAGGCAGAGCCCACTAAGGCCCAACAGTCCCGGCCCTTCCTCTGGTGACAATGCTGGGCAACCTCCCTCTGACTGCAAGGTCCCGGTGGAAAGGGCTTCAGGAAGGGGCACAGGAATCTGCTGGGAGCTGCTCAGACCCAGCGAGGCCAGGCCGTGGCTGGCAGGATCAGGGGTCTCTGGCTGACACTCCAAACCTTGGGACAGCCGTGTGTGGAAACCAACCCTGGCTCCCGGCCCTGCAGTGGCAGGCACCAGCCCAGCCTCAAAGTGCGGAGGCCAGAACACACCAGGCCTTCATCGGTGCCACACCCCAAAGTGCCCGGAACAGCAGGCGAAGGGGAGGAGGAAGAGCCATCCACGCCTCAGCAGCTGACCAGCAATCCGCAGTGCTGCATGGCAGGCCAGCCACCAGCTCCGCGACCTGATGGGGGGCAGCAAGGAGGCCCCAGGCTGACTGGTGAGGAGATGCCACATGTGCCCCGCACCCAATGCGGGCTGGGCAGGTTCCAGCTCTGCACCTCTCTCCCAAGGCTGGGTAGCTGCTGGGACACCCTCTCATCCCATGGGCAGGGCCGGAGACGCCGAGCACAGCAAGGATGCTCACGTTTATGGTGAGCAGACCCAACGGCACAGACAGAAGAGCCAGGCAGAGCAGGTGAGCTGGGGACCAAGGAGGAGGCATGAGGCCGAGCCAGCAGGCCAGCTGGGGCAGCTCCCTTGCCGGCCGCACAGGACCTGGGGCAGTGGGATGGGGCCGTAGCCCGTGGGCCAGCACACACCTGCTCCAGCACTGCCTCTCTGTGGGCAGAAAGCTCTCCTCAGCTGCCCCCGTCCCTAGCCTCCTCCCCACTCAGGGACCCTCCAAAGAGATGAAGGGCTGCTGGCGAGGGACCTAGCAGGTGAAGGCGAGGCCAGCAGAGAGGGTGTGCTGACCCACAGCAGCCGGGAATGGTGGCTAGAGTGGTCCCCACCCAGTGCTGTTCCAGGCACTTCCTCTGCCAGGGGTGATGTGGACAGGGAGGCAGCCAGGAGGGGCAACTCCATCGACCCTCACGGGTACAGAGCCAGAGGTCCACGCGAGGCTGGCCTGGGGTGGAGGGCTGCAAGCAGAGATGCACACAGCAAAGGGGAAAGAACGCCTCCCACGCAACAATGCCCACAGGCCCACGCAGACGCAGGCCACAGGCAGGCAGCGCTCCGGCCGGGCCACACCCCTTCACGCTGTCCCGAGTGTCCTCAGTGCCACCAGGTGCAAACCAGCAAACAAAATCAGATGAGTGAGTTCCAGGAGCTTGGGTCTGCGTTTCAAGCCAAGCTCTACAGGAGATGCCTGAGGAGGGCCTGAGCCATGCCACATCAGGCACACTCCACCCATCTCTCCGAGAAGCAGGGACACCTCCTGGGGGGGTGGGGAGCCCGGCGCAGGCCTCTGGGCCAGTGGTCGGCAAACTGTTAGTCAACAGAGCCAAATACCAACAGAACAACGACTGGCATTTCTTTTGAGAGCCGAATTTTTTAATCTTAAACTTCTTCTAACGCTACTTTTTCAAAATAGACTCGCCCAGACCGTGGTATTTTGTGCAAGAGCCACATTCAAGGGGCCAAAGAGCCGCATGTGGCTTGCGAGCTGCAGTTTGCAGACCACAGCTCTGGGCAATGCTGTCCTGACCCTCTTCCAGCAAGGCCCAGACACTGGGCACTCCAAACCCAGACAGACGGCGGCCCACCACTGCCGGAGAGTGCTCTGAGCCAATGGCACCTTTGGGTCCGGGTCTGAGTTGTAACTCTGAGGCAGGAAACAGAGGGAACCTCGAACCCCATCCCTGTCCCCGTCGTCGTGTCCCCGTCCCCCCCCACCCCCCCGCCATAGATAGGAAACTGGAGGCTGCTCTGAGGCCATCCTGCCCCGCCTCCGGAGGAAGCCCCTGATGTCAGGAGGGGCAGCCTCAGTGGAGAAACAGAGAAACTGGAGGTGGGAGTCCTGGCGCCAAACCCTGCATGTGGCCCAGCAAAGCCAGCACAGGAGACTGGCCTTCCTTCCCAGGCCGGGCACTGCAGTCACACACAAGCCACACAGGAGGCTGCTGCCACCAGCCCTAGGCTCTGCTGGCACTCATCTCTGCATGAAGCTCTTCGCCTCGCGCACGCGCTGGAGGAGCTGCTGGGACTCCAAGAGCGCCACGTACACGCTATGATGCGTTGCAGGGAAAGGACACACTGCAAAACCCGCAAAGGGGCCGAAACCGGTTTGGCTCAGTGTATAGAGCGTCGGCCTGCGGACTGACAAGTCCCGGGTTCGATTCCGGTCAAGGCATGTACCTTGGTTGCGGGCACATCCCCAGTAGGGGGTGTGCAAGAGGCAGCTGAGTGATGTTTCTCTCTCACCGATGTTTCTAACTCTCTATCCCTCTCTCTCCCTCTCTGGGGGGGAAAAAAAAAATCAATAAAATATATTAAAAAAACGAAAACCAAAGGGAGAAGTGCGTGGAGGAGTCCGGGAGACTAGGCACAAATTTCCAGAACCCTCCCCACCAACTCCCTCAGAACGAGCTGTCACACACTGTGGAATGCTGCCCCGGAAACCCACTAGACACCAGTGCCTAGGCTTTCTCCCAAGGCCACCCCACTCCAGATGCCCAGACAGAAATGGGTGCTCAGCAAAACCCACGTTGTTTGCCAACAGTTTACACTCAGGGAGCCCCTCCTGTCAGGGTGGTGGGGACGGGGGACCAGCCTCGCCAACATGCCTTTCTGAGACGGCAGCCTCGGCCCACATGTGGTGCATCTGCGTGCAATCCAGCAGGAGTCCCCAGCCAGGAGAAAATGCCGGCGCCTGCCTCACCAAGCTGAGTCCCGAGGGGCAAGAGCCATCAGGCCGCGAGGCCCCGGCCTAGCCCCAAGGCCTCAGTGCTGTCCTCCCAGCTGCTGAGTGCTGACCATCCTCAGGAGCAGCCTGGCCCCTCTTACCTTCTATGTTGTTGTAGAAGTGACAGGAGCGACTCGCCACCTTCTTGCGGCACAGGTGGATCTGGGAGGGAAAGGACGTGAGGTCCCGGCTTCCGTGACAGCCGAGAAAGGGCAGAGCACGGGCTGCCAGTGAGCCCACTGCTGATGGTGGGAGCCCTGCTGCAGCCAGCTCCACCCAGACCGCTCTGCACCTCTATCCCCCAGCCTGGGGCCCAACGGGGTCCGAGAGCAGCAGCACCGCCCAGCGCCACCACAGAGGACAAGCGGGCGGCCCAGGAGCCCACCTGCATGTGGTTACTCTCCTGCTTCTTCACCTCGGGGTGGATGCACAGCTGCTCCCGGGAGCCCAGCACACACACCCTGGGCCTGGGAAGAGAGAGTCGTGGGACCCAAGAACGAGAGGGCAGTAGCCCACGGTGCCGCCCAACAGCCTGAGCTGTGTGGGCACACACGGGGAGCACCAGGAAACGTGGCTCATGTAGGCAGCCAGAGGGAGTGGCCATGGCCAGAGTATCCCAGGCTTGAGAGGGGCTTTGTCCAAGGGCCTGGGGTGAGCAAGAAGCCAGAGCTCAGGCTGGGATTGCAGCAGGGAGGAGACTCGACAGCACCCATGTGCTCGCTCACAGGGAGGCAAGTGGGGCAACAAGACTCCTGCAGCTCTGCCGCTGGACCTGGGCAGAACCCCCCTCCCAGGGGCCGCAGCGATGGCCAACCACAGCTACCACTGCAGCGCCTGCAAGGAGCTCAGGGTGCAGACCAAGGTCATCACGCAGTCAAAGCTGCTTTCTCACAAGCAGGAGGCACTGGCGACCGCCCAAGCACGCCCAAGGCTTGGGGGGGAGGGGAGGACAACACTGTTGACCACCGTGTGGTGGCCATTCTCCCCAATTCTGAGGCAGGTGAACGCTGCCTGACCCACCGGTAGGATGTGTTGCGAAGCTCGCCGATGACCTGTGTGAGCTGTGAGTGGGTCCTGGAGGCATAAATGATCTTTGGGATGTCCGCGTAGCAAGCTGCCCAGGCACAAGAAGCAGAACAGGGCATGGCCCCATGAGACAGTGTTCTCACGTGCTGTCTGTCAACCCAGGAGCACTCAGCCAGCTCAGCGCTCCAGCCAGCTAAATGCCGGCTGCCCAGTATCATGCCAGGAATGGGTTAGCGGGCATGTGCGATGTCATACAGTGTAAGGCTGACCCTAAGTGTGCAGGCAGGATGGCGAGAAGTGATGTGGCAGCTACAACACTGCCTGCTCACTGCACTCGAGGGCCTCGCCTGCCCACTCGTCCCTTCCCCCCTTCCTTCTGTCCCTGCATTCCTGTGGGAGGCCAGGCCAGGGGCTGACCTGTGGCGTCTTCCTCTGAAGCAGCATTCCCCCAGGAAGACAAGGGTCGACTGAGGAAGAGATCCCCTTGGGTCCTCTCAGCAATCTTGCGGGCAGAGATGGTGTCGCGGAGGTGCTCCCGCCAGGCCAGTGTGCTGCAGAGCAGGCACAGGGTTTTCCCTGTGCCCGTGGGGCTCTCCAAGACGCCGTTCACTTTCTGAATGGGAAAGCGGGGTGAGGGAGGCAGGCCACACTCCCCACCTGAGACAGGCCTGCGGCTCTGCTCAGACAGAGTCAGCCACCAGGTAGCAAAAGTCCCGAGGAACATGGGACTGTGGATAATCCCATAGGACTACTTCCACTCTCAGACCAACTGGGGTTCAAGCTGGCCCTGGTTAGCGAACAATATGCAGAGCCTTCTCCAGCCTCATATAAATAGCAAAGTGACTAATTAGGTGCCACATCTCAAAATAGGAGCTTGTTCTGCGAGTCTGGGTCCAGCCTTTCACATTGGATGGAACCTGGGAGCCTAAATAGCTCTCAGATGGGAGCTGGAGCAGGAAACCTGGGAGACAGAAAGGCAGAGCTGTGCCAGGTTGCTCAAGAGTCTGTGTGCTCAAGAGCAGCCCGGAGCACAGGTCAGGCAGCCCTCGGGGCTGGGGCTCGAGCAGGAAAGAGGAAACCCAGCAGAATGCTACCTGCCTCCTCCTCCCTTTTGCACCGCCCCGCCCCCCCCCCCCCCCCCCGAGGTTTAAAAACCTTTGAAAACAATGAGGACTGTCCCTTTATGTGGGAACAGACCCTCTGGATTCTCAAATGGCTGGCTGTTCACTTAGCCTCAGCTCAAACATCGTCTCCTCAGGATGCTTCCTCAGAAGCCTATTACCTTTCGTCTTTCCTTCACAGCACTCATCACCGTCTAGAATGACCTTTTCTTGTTCGTTGTTTATCATCTCTCATCCCACCTAGACCATCGGCCCTACTTATTGAATCCCATGTCCAGAAGGACGCCTGTCACCCAGTAGGAGTGGGCCACAGGGAATAGGCCGTGGAGGATGTCAGTTCTTTGCTGAAGCTCTGCCCACACTGACCCATTCCCCAGGTACAAAACTTTACCTTCTGCAGACACTCCAGAACTTTGGTCATGTACTCCTCCTGGCATTTGTATGGCTGGAAAGGGAAATCCACGGTCACCCCACTCAGGATTATCTTGGGCATAGTGGCCTCTTCTCAGGAGGACTCTGAGGTTGGCTGACATGCAGGCTGTGTGGATCTGTGAGACAAAACCCACTCTGAACACCTCAGGATCACAGGCTCCAGGTAAGGGATGCCAGCCCGTGGCACTGGGACATGAAGCAGTCTTCCAGGGAACTCCTATGGTACAGAGATGGGGTCAAGACTGTTGGTAGCCAGCTTTTCTGGAGGCCAGGCCACTTCAGTCATCTCAGGCAGCCCCACCCAGGGCCAAGGTCCTAAGGCACGCCTGTGACATCCTATCACGAGGAGCTGGAAGGTAAAGAACCTAGCATCAGCCCTGCCTTGTCCTTCTGCCTCACACAACTCACAGACTAAAGGAGCAGAAGTAGGGCACGGGTCCACACACTCCACCTACGATAACACTTCCTTCCACCAGAGTTTGAGAGGCCAGATTCTAGCAGCGTCTCATTCCAACCTGGGCCCGTCTGAAGCTCCTGCCCCTGTATCTCTCAACCCTCTGCTCCCCTGGCCCGGAGCTACGCCTCATCTCTCTGGTAGGCAACTTCGCATGCGTAACGAAAGTGCATGTGTGCCGGCTCTAATCTGGGAGACGAATTCGTGTGGTCCCCAGCAAGTCACTCAACTTCTCTAGGCCTCATTTTCGCCTGGATGCCCGCCCTTGCTGCAGGGCCCGGCCGCAAATGAACCACAGCCAAGGGGCCGGTTCAAGACCAGCGCCCAAAGCCCAAGCGCGCAGGAAAACTACCAATCCCAGAATGCAGCGCGTCCAAATAGCTTAGCGTGGGCCTGAGGGCAGCGCGGAGCCTGCCGGGAGTTGTAGTCTCGGAAGCCGCCACCCGGCTAAAAGTACTAGTTCTAGGATCTCCGCGACCCTTGGCCCACCAGTCTCTGCGGAAGCCTTACATGACCAAAGGTCCCAAGAATTCACCCCAGTCCGTCCGGGGCACCACCAGCGCGTGCTCCGCCGTCTGCCAGTTCGGACTTCGCGCGCTGAGGTGCGTAGTGATCACGTCTGCTTCTACTTCCGGTCCTTTGCGTTGCGCTCCCAGCGGAAACCGTTCTCCAACTGAAAGTTCCGCACTGCCTGTGCGCTTGGTTTCAGGCCCCACCTGACTTTCTTTGACCCTGAGCTAAGGAACGGGCACTCCATCTCCCGCAGAAAGAAACCTGGGGTCCCGCCCGTGCCCTCCCTCGATGTCATCTCCACCATGGACTCCATTCCACTATCCTTCCCTGGAAACCAGCACTCTTTAAGACTGGTGTCTAAACCAATCACTCTCCTTAAGTCCGCAAATGGTTGCCCCTTGCCATGACCTGGCTCCTGGGAGCCTCACCAGCTCCTCCTTTACTGTTCCCTGGGTTTAGCCACTTTTCCTGTCACTGTCCCCCATTGGTTAGAGTGGGATCCCTCTGAATCCTCAGTATCTGGCACCAGCTGGCCGTCAACAGAAGGTCCAGCACAGCTTTGTGGGGTCAGAAATGCTGGCAACCCCAGCAGGTTCCAAAGACATCAGGCAGTGATGGCCCATGGGCCACTGACAATACTGACTTCAGAGCTCCTCATGGGCTCATTAATGTCCAGACGTTTTCTGCCAATGGCACATTTATGTCACGTGTGTCCATGCTGATGTGTGAGATCATGCTTGGGGAGTCTGGGATACATGCTGGCACCCATCTCCACCACCTGTTGTGGTGAGGGAACTGTAGAGTGTCTACCTTGGTCTCTGAGCATGGAGCTTGGAGAAGATGAGGAGCTCTGGCCACACACTTGCTTAATGCTTACCAGCCACAGGCTTCAGAACTATCCAGGCAGGCACTGGTATGTTTGTGCTAATGACCTTTAGGATAAGTTCTTCTGCTCTGCACACTTCACAGGTGAGGGAAGAAAGCACAGGTGGTTAGTACATTGCCTGAAACCAGCAGCTAGCAAGTCTCAGAGAGGAAAGGGAAACAGACTGACCAGAGCAAGCCCTACTCAGAGGCACAAGGATCTTGATCAGCCAATAAACTTGAATTGATTGTCTGCTTTGGCAAGCTTTGTGAGACTCCCACAGTGGACCCAATGCCATATGGACCACAGGACAGATGTTACCCAGTCATACATTTGCTCCTTGCTCTGTGTGCATATCAAGGTGTGTTTGTATACACACCTGTTGGGCCTCCTCCTGGCTGACTCTGATCCTTAGGTTTATCCCTGACTGTCACCTTTCTGAGCCTACCTTATCTCTCTGCAAGTCCCCGAAGTTTCCCAGAGTTTTATTCCTGGCCCTGGGACTTAATTGCTTGTGGAGTAAGCACTATTCTCTGCCTCAGTGACTCTGTCCCTGAAATGGGAATAACAGTTCATCTGACTTTCTAGTCCCAAAGTGAGGTGAGGTGGTGATTGCAGAAAAGGGCCTACCATCTCTGCAAGGATCTCCCTTTGTGGGAATCAACTAAAGCCCTGAGCCTGGGGGGAGGGGGGAGATCAACCATCCACTCACCAAGTGTGCACATTGTCCTCTACCACCTGGGAACTGGAGTCATTGCCTCTTCTTACCTCTGAGACTCTGACCCGGAGGGTTCAGAAACTCACTCAGCCACACAGCAGTGGCTGTCAGAGTCCTGCGTATCTTGCTTTGAAACCCTTGTCGCAGGCCCTTGGTTACCGCCCCCACTTACCTTCTTCTCTGCTTCAGACCCTGCCAACCTCTGGGATGCCTCTCTCAGCCTCCACCCACGTCCATGACACGTTTTCCCCTCAGCACAAGCCTGGGCACACAAAAGGTGCCAGCAGCCTCCATAAAGAGCTCTCTGACCCCACCCTCACATAGAGCAGTCCCCTCCTGCTGGGCTTGCCCTGAGGAATGGGGGCTGTCTTCACCATCCCCCCAAGCCTGCACAAAGCCAACTGGGACTAGTGCGTCCCTGCGGCCAGGCGAGCCATGGAGGATGGGCTTCTGTTTGCAGCACTCTGCCCGCACCTCAGACTGGCTCCTCCCTCCCTCCCTCCCTGCTTCCCTCCCTCCCTCCCTCCTCCACTCACCCCTCTTTCTCTGAGCCTGCAGCCCCTGCCACAGCCAGGCTCCAGTTCTCTCTCTCTCTCCTTCCCTCCCCCCTCTTTTCTTCTCCTCCTCCCTCTCTCCCCCCGCGCCGCGCCGCCTCCCTCCCTTCTCCCTCCCCTCCCGCTCTGCAGCATTCGACCGCTGCAGCTCCAGCCGCCCGCGCCTCCCGTTTCCGCAGCGCCGCCGCCAGCACCATGGCCAGCACCATGTCCGGTAGGCGGCTTGCCCGGGGCTTGCGGGGACTGCGGCGGTCTCAGCAGAGGCCATTGTCTCGCTTCCTGATGCTGGGGCCAGTGGTGGACTCTGTTTTCTCATCTCGGACCCACGCACCACAAGGACGCAGGGCGCGGCCCGGCCGAATCCGCAGGAATCGGGATTCAGGGTCCCGGGTTGGGGCGACCCCGTGCCTCAAGGGACTGCGACGCGGGTGTGGCGGGTGTGGCGGGTGTGGCCGGAGGACCGTCCTGGGCGAGGGCGTCAGGGTACTGCCTGGCGCGGCCGCTCCGGCGGCCCGGGAGGTGGGCGCGAGCCCGTGCCCTTAGTGGGTGCGTTTGCGGGCGCGGACAAGGCCCCCGAGGGACCCGGCGCCCCAGGCCCTGGTGACCTGCGCCTTCGCTGAAGGGGGTGGGAGGGGGAACCTTTGTAGGAGGCCGGGTCCGGGACGGCGAGGCCCAGCTCTTCCGGCGCCAACGGGGAGCTCCGGGGGTGGGAGGGGCTGAGAGAGGGCTGGAGGGGGCCCTGGAACCCAGAGGGCGGCACTCGGACCTCGCATCGCCCCCTCCCCTCGCCGCTGCCTACTGGGTCCACCCTCTGCGCACTTGCCGCCGGGGAGGGAGCCACCGCCCTGGGCGCGGCGGGGGAGGGCCGCGGCCGCCCGCCTCCTGCGCGGAGCTCGGGCGGAGGGCGGCCCGGCGGGTGGGAGCGTCCAGGGCCCCAGGAGTGAGTAAGCGGGGCTCGCTCTCCCAGGCGGTCTGCTCTGACCCGCTGCCCCAGGACCAGCTTCCTCTTTGCACTCTGCGACGGGCGGCCCCGTTTCCCACTCCCACGGGGACCCGCACTCCCGCCACCCTTCCCTCCACCCCGGGTCCCCGCTCCGCTCCCCAGCCGCTTCTCTCCAGAGCTCCGCCCGCCGGGTGGGCCCGGTCGACCCGCCCCTCGGGCCCGCGACCCCAGCCCCAGGTGACACGCAGGAGAGTGTGTGTCCCTGAGCACACCCCCACGCCTCTGGGGTCGGGTCTTCTAGCTTCCTCCACACCTGCCTCTCGCTGACTCTCACGGAGACGGACCAGCTTAGGGCAGAAAGGGTCCCTCCTCCAGCAGGCTGGGTGGCCAGCGTGCTGTCCTGAGCGCCTGGTCCTTGCTCCTCCCTGAGCCCGCGGGGCGGGGCGGGGGGGGGGGCAATGGGCAGCCTCCTGTGGGGAGCGGTCTCAGCGTTATCTCTCATTCACCCTCCTTAGTGGTGAACATGCTGCTCAATAGGACTCCCAGCCCCATCCACCCAACAGGTACAGAATGAAAAACCACCTTCCATGACTGTCAGCTGTGCACAGACACATCTGACCCCAGAGACTCTGACCACAGCCCTTTCTCTTTCCAGATGCTGGGGCACTGCTAACCCTTACTTGGTCCCAAATTTTTCTGGCCCCTGGCTGCCACCCTCAATAGAATGTGGTTACAGGTGTGCAAAGCTGTGCTCATCCCAGGGCCTCCAGCCTTCAGCACCGGAGAGCATGGCAGCCTGGCCCAGAGGGGGCTGCGCAAGGCCGCCGTAAATGTGGCCAAAATCCAGCTGTGGCTTCTCTGAGGGACATCGCTGATCACTGGAGCTCTGTCTGGTTTTTGTGACCAGGGTGGAGTGTCACCTGCACTGCCTCGCAGCTGCCACAAGGCTGATGGGGGAGGGGAGCAGCTCTCACCGCTGGTGTATTAGCCTGATGCAACCCTGTCAGGCCTGAGGCCCCGCCTTCTACTGAGCTCCCTTGGGCCTCTGCTCCCATCCAGTGGTGATAATGTCATTCCCCCCACCCCCCCAGGCTTGTTCTGAGGGTCGAATAAGAAATTTCAGGACAGGTGCTTGTCTGCTGCCTGGCAAGAGGAAAATGCCCTCCATGTCAAGTAGTGTGACTGGTGGCAACATTGCCCAGTTCCTGCCCAGAGAAAGGTGATTGCACCAACAGGGTCCCCCATATTGGGCTCCTGGCACTGTTGGAGACAACTCTGATGGTTAGAGAGGGGCAGCTTGGTGGCAAAAGTTCCACCTGTTGGAGGGCAGTTAGCATCAGCCCCCAGAGCCCTTCTAGGGGTGAGTGGGCATCTGTGGGCCACCTGAACTCCCAGATCTCCCCAGGAAGCTCCCAACAGGAAAGTGCCATCAGAGGCCTGGGCTTGTGACCAGGCTCTGATCCTGGCATGCTGTGTGACTTTGGATGGGCCACTTGCCCTCGCTGAACCTCCCTTTTCCTCTGTGTGAATGAGACTGACAAAGGTGTCTACCTGGATGGCTGATCTTGAGGGCCACTTGGGAGAAATAGGTGGATTTGCCCCCTCCATTGCACTGGTATTGTTGTACCATGTGACTATACGCTGATCTGGTGCCTTCTAACTCTTGCTCATCTGGGATCTAGCCATCAAAGCCCAATATACATTTTTGTATATTTAACATTTGATATGAAGAGAAAGGAGGAGATGAAGTCAATCAGGTTCCTGGCCATGGAAGAGCGTTTTCTTGTTTATTGGCAAAGCTGTCATCATTTAATTGGTATCAGATTCTGACTTGCACAAGTAACATTCTTCACTTTTAAAACCCTGGAGGGTGCTGGGTTATTGTGCAAAGATCTATTTCTCAAATGTTTTCACTAAGTTGAACTAATTGTTTCAATGGTGATGGAAGACAAGGAACATTCCTTTTTATCCCTATTTCAGAGTTAGTCTTAAATACAAGGAAGGGGAAGGCCAAAACTGGCCATACTGCTGGCATTATGTAACTCAAAGGAATAATTAGCCAACTAAGTCGGAGTAACTGAACTACCTGCTAAGGATTCTGCTCTGTGAGTTAAGTACACAGATTGGAATTTTATAAAGCTGTTCTTCCCTTGGGGGTGGGAGGAAAGAAATCAATCAGGTCATGGCAGAGATTTGTTGTATGACTTCCTGAAGTCAGGGATGTGGAGGGAAGAGAAGGGTGCCTGAGAAGGGGAGACAAGGCCTGGTGCCTCTCGACCTCGAGGGGCTTCTGAGCTGAGTATGTCTGTGTAGGGGTGGCCTGGATGGTCTGGGTCTCTATCTCTTCTCTCTGCAATGAGACATGACCTTTAAGCCCCTCCAGCTCTGAAAATACAGGTGTAACCTCCTGTCTTGCATGAGGCTGAGCTGGCCTTGTCCTCCAATTCCCCACCTGCTGACCATCCCCCTCGGTCATGCAGCCAGACCACAGAGCAGGGCTCACTCTCAAGTCCCTTCTCATTTGGCTTCACGAGGATAAGTCTTCTGGGAAGGACTGGAATAAACCAACCTGGGGAATCTCCATGACCATCAGACACTGAGATCTCTCTCTGTTGGAAGCTGTAGGACACAGTCCCTCACTTCCCAGGTGGACACTTATCCCCTGGGCACAGCTGTGACCTATGAGAGCTCTGACCTGTCTCCAGCCCCCAGTCCCTCTTCTCTCTCTCTTGACAGCACAGCCCTCATGCCTGCCCATGTTCCCCATCCTGCTCCCTGAATTGCTGCCAGCTTTCCCCCATGCTGAGGTGACAGTGACCCGGAAGGAAGCACCCCCTGGCATTTGTCCATAAACTTGTTCCGCCTCTTAAATAACTTTGCGCTCCCTTTCCTGGAAAAATTGCAGGCTCCAGGCAGAGAGAAGCCAGAGCAGCTGCGCGGCCCCAGGTTCCTGGCATGTAACATAATCCCGCTTACAGGTTCTGAAAGGTCAGGATGGGGGACTGTATCTGCTGCCCAGTGGCAGGTGCTGGCAGGACTAGACAGAGTCCACTCCTTCCTGTTCTCTCCCAGAACCCAGGGTGCCTCCTGATCCTGATGCCTCTGGAGACCCACCCCATCTTCCCTTCTGAGCACGGGACTAGCTACTCCCTGGCCTCTCCTAGATTGCTGCTCCTGGTGAGCCAGCTCTGCCTGGTCACATGCACTGTGATGTATCCCTCTGCCTCCTCTTTGAAATGAACTTTTAACAACACCAGTAATATATGAATAGAGAGTCAGACCAGCCCTGACTGGTTTGGCTCAGCGGACAGAGCATCAGCCTGCGTCCTGAGGGGCCCCAGGTTTGATTCCTGTCAAGGGCATGTACCTTGGTTTCGGGCACATCCTCAGTGGGAAGCGTGCAGAAGGCAGCTGATGGATGTTTCTCTCTCATCGATGCTTCTAACTCTCTATCCCTCTCCCTTCCTCTCTGTAAAAAAAAACAATAAAATATATATTTTTAAAAGAAAGTCAGACCAAAATCCCCTGGGAGCCCCCCACTGCCCTCCCGAAACCAATGAGTAAGGTGTGTTTTTGCCCCAACCCTTCAGCCTCCAGGGCTTTCCATGCTGAGGTCCAAGAGTTCTTTGTGGCCCCTTCAAAGCCTCTGGGGCTCTCTCCAGAAGAGTCTAGGCCATCAGGGTATATTAATCAAATAACATCATTCCCTATGCTGGCTGTGGGAGGACCTGCTCCCAGGAGCTGTTCCCTTAGACCAGGGCCTGATTGTTTCTGTCCTGTGCCCTTTTCTATACCAACACTCTTCTCACTTTCCTGTTAACTCAGTTTCGAAACATCTTGTGTGAAATCCTTTAAAAATATTTTAAATTTATTTCAGAGAGAAGGGAGAGAGAGATAGAAACGTCAATGATGAGAGAGAATTCTTAATTTTTGCCTCCTGCACATCCCATGCTGGGGATCAAGACTGTGTGTGCCCTGACCAAGAATTGAACCATGTCCTCTTGGTTCATAGGTCGATGCTCAACCACTGAGCCACACAGGCCTGGTG
Source organism: Nyctalus aviator (assembly GCA_036971965.1). Lineage (NCBI taxonomy): Eukaryota > Metazoa > Chordata > Mammalia > Chiroptera > Vespertilionidae > Nyctalus > Nyctalus aviator. The sequence continues at coordinate 87,584,084 of CM072925.1, forward strand.
TCTTGTGAAATTTGACAGAAAGTTTCTTGCCCACATTTTTGTGTGCCCCTTGGAAGAGTCCATAGGGGACTATGCATCCGTTTTCCTTCATGGAAGCCAGACTCCTCCTCCCTGGAGTATGTCTCTGGTGTCACATGGGCCTCTAAGCCTTCTAGACTTCAGGACCTGCTGGAGTGGTGAAAGGAACACAGGCTACCTGGAATTGTGTGTGAGGAGGTTTGGGAAAGTCACTGGAGTAACCTGGGCCCAGCATCATCTTAGTTGAGTGGGGTGACAGTATTGGGCTTGAAGCCTGGCTTGGCATGGATACACCATAAGTAGCTCAGTTATTTCCATTCCAAGAGTCGGCATTTCCCCTTTCCCAACAGGGCTCAGGCTCAACTCTTTTTCTGTCTGGGAGGTAATAACTCTTGCTGTGACACTAGCTCTGCAAAGCTAAATGGTGGGCTGTGGTGCTGAACGGACAGCTCCCTTCCATTTGGCCCAAGATGGGCAACCAGGGCATCTGGTGAGCCCGGGTTTAATGGAGTGACCACAACACTGTCAGGGTAGACGGGAGAGAGGGGGCAGAGGTAAGGGAGTCTGTGGGCTTCACTCAAGTGTACAAGCTCCACTCAGTGCCAGCCCCGCCCTGAGTGGTTAATGTTGTCTACCCCGGGGGGCAAGTTCTGAGAGGAGAAAGTGATACAGGGGGTGGGTAGAAGGAGTGAGAGTTGGGAAAATACAACAGTGACAAAGAACCAGAGACACAGGAGTATAAGGAGATAATAACATAAACAGATCCAGAAAGACAGAGGTATGAACAGAGACATAGACAGTGAGGGAGTGATCCAAAGAAAGAACAAAAGACAGACACAGCAGTGCAGAGAGGGAGGCTAACAGACCAGGGCTGAGAGACAGGATCAGAGAGAACAATGCAGGTGACCCACAGGGAGGCATGCCCAAGGAAAGACCCCAGGTGGGGAGGGAGAGTAGAAATGTATAGTCAGAAATGCAAGAGCCAGATGACAGAGAGCAAGAGCCAGATGACAGGCTCCCAGAAAGATGCACCAGAGGGAGGAGTCTTGTGTGTGGGGGAGAAAGGGAGGTGAGGGTGGGGCTGCTCACCTGGACTTCCACCCACAGCCTACAAGGAGAAGATGAAGGAGCTGTCTGTGCTGTCGCTCATCTGTTCCTGCTTCTACTCACAACCACACCCCAACACCATCTACCAGTATGGGGGTGAGTATGCCCACTCCCCATCCTGTGGCCTTTTGACCCCTGTCTTGGCTGGCTTCTGAAGAGGGGCTTTTGGGGAGAGTGACTGGTTCGGGACTCAGGCCTGCAGGCCCTCCATGAGCAGCCACACCCTCTGGCTCAGGCCTCAAATTGGATGTGTGCTGGGAACCAGCCCCTCCACCCACCCCCACTTGGCTGACCTTCCTGAAGTCTGATCTTGCCCTGCAGACATGGAGGTGAAGCAGCTGGACAAGAGGGCCTCTGGCCAGAGCTTTGAGGTCATCCTCAAGTCCCCTTCTGACTTGTCACCAGAGAGCCCTGTGCTCTCCTCCCCCCCCAAGAGGAAGGACACCTCCCTGGAGGAGCTGCAGAAGCGGCTGGAGGCAGCTGAGGAGCGGAGGAAGGTAAGGATCCCAATCTGTCTAATGAAGGTAGACAGGAGGTCTTGCTGGCCTTGGACATGGTCCCCAAGATGCAAGGCGTTCCAAACCGCTGCTTGGTGGGTGGCCTGTGGTGGAGAGTCCCGTGGTTTCCTGGACTTCTTCCTGAGAGGTCAGAATAGGATGGGGGAGGAAGGATTCCCAGCAGCAGTCAGTTGGAGGGCGACGGGAACCAGACACTGTTGGGGGCCTTGGCCATGGCCGGGAGGGTCTTATGGGGACCCTAGGACATGAGGCTGGAGTGGCATCCTTCTCCTGGACAAGGGAATGAGAAGGAAAGGCCTCCATGTGTTGGGGGTTGCACAAATAAACCTGTTGGGGGTTCAAGGGCCTTCAGGAGAAGTGGGCCCAGGCCCTGCCCTGCCCCTTCACCTCACACCAGCCTCTCTGGCCTCCAGCCAGAAACACGCAGAAGCAGAATTGCTCTCAGGAGTGTGTCCTGGTATCTAAGCTCACAGGACAGGGGCAACGGTCCCACCTCCTTCACAGCAGGTCCCGTGACACCTGGGCCCCTGGCTTCCCAGAGATAATCCAGAGCGCTTGTCCTTCTGCAGAGGCTGAGGGCTCTACTCCTGGGAGCCTCAGGCTCTCACTGGGTGCCACAGGCAGCTGTCCCCCAGCAGGGCCCAACACTGCCACCAGCAGCCCCAGGCTCCTCTCTCTCTTAGCCTCTCCCAGCACCCCTGGGGAGCCAGCCACTACTCCTAGCACCTCAGGAAGCTCAGCACCTGGCCTGTACCAAACCACTACTCTGTGCTCAGCGGGCAGAGGTTTGAAGAAGAGACAGGAAGGTTCAGTGATGGCTCACAAGTTTAGATTCTCTTTGCTCCTCACTCAGCATTCTCCCAGCGAGAGCAACGGAGGCTGCCTTGCCTAAGCCCCCTCGGCCTAGCAGGGAAGGGGCAGCTCTGCAGCAGGGAGGAGACAGGGACAGCTTTTAGCGCTCAGGTCCTGGGAAGGCAGGCAAACCAGGAAGAAGGGCTCCCCTCCCCCCCACGACTCAGGACAGTGTAGGTGTGAGCTCCGTGAAGGCCTGTGTCTTGGGCAGCAGGCAGGGTGACGGGCCTGGGCGGGTCAGAAGGCAGCGTGGGGGACCAGATAGGGGCGCGGGCGGGGGGGACCAGAGGGGGCACGGGGGGGGGGGCAGGGGGCGCGGGAGGGGGCAGGGGGCGGAGCCGGGGCCGCGCTCCACGCCCTCCCGCCCCGCCCAGACGCAGGAGGCGCAGGTGCTGAAGCAGCTGGCGGAGCGGCGCGAGCACGAGCGCGAGGTGCTGCACAAGGCGCTGGAGGAGAACAACAACTTCAGCCGCCTGGCCGAGGAGCGGCTCAACTACAAGATGGAGCTCAGCAAGGAGATCCGCGAGGCGCACCTGGCGGCGCTGCGCGAGCGGCTGCGCGAGAAGGTGTGCGGCGGGCGGGCCCAGCGGGGCGCGGGGCGTGCGGCCTTGGGGGGGGGGCGCGGCCTTTGGTCGGGGGCGGGGGTTCCTCCAGCGGCGGACGCTTGGAGCCCTAGCCTGGTCCTGCTGACACAGTCGATAACCAGTGAGAAGCCTCTGAAGCCGCGCCTCCGGTGTGAGCCAGGGAGGAGCGGTGTGAGCCAGGGAGGAGCGGTGTGAGCCAGGGAGGAGCGGTGTGAGCCAGGGAGGAGCGGTGTGAGCCAGGGAGGAGCGTGCCGGGCCAGCCCTGGCTGAGGCGAGGCCCTGCCGCCGCGGAGGGGGGCGGATGCGGGAGCAGGACCCCAGCCCACCCGCCTCGTCCCCGCAGGAGCTGCACGCCGCCGAGGTGCGCAGGAACAAGGAGCAGCGAGAGGAGATGTCGGGCTAAGCGGCTTCGGATACCGCACCTGGATCCTGAGCCGACAAGAACACGTTCGGGTTTTGTTTTTGTTTTGTTCAACTCTGTCTAGATGCAACACTTTGTTCCCGCTCCTCCCCTCCCCTCCCGAACTCCCCGCTTCAGGCTTCTCTTTCGCACTCTGAGCTGTCCAGTCCCGCGGCGGGGCCGCCCGGGCTCTCCCTGCAGGAGTCACGCTCCGGGTGGGGGTGGGGCACAAGGTCCCTCAGTTCAGGCACCAGACCGGGTGGTGGCTGGGTCCCCTCTGGGCAGTCCTCTGAGCGGACGTGCCAGTGACCAGCAATGGCGCCAGTAGCATGCAGTCTTTATGCCGGGTTGTCCTGTGAGCAACTTGTCTCTCAGGGCGCCGCCCCGAGCGAAGGCACCACCGCCCGAGGTCCTGGGCGGAGGAGAAGGAGGAGGAGGAGGAAGAGAAGGAGGAGGAAGAGGAGGAAGGCGTGACTGAGAGGAATCTGTGGGCGGTGCGGCCAGCCTTGGGAACGGGCGCAGTGAGCTTTGCAAACTGATGGGTGGAGGCTGCAGCGCCTTTTAGAGTGGCTGCCCAGGGGTCCTCGGAGACCACCTGGCCTGAGAGCCCGGTCACTGCCTGTGGCTGGAGGGGGGCCTGTGGAAGGTGGCCTGGCCTGAGTCTTCAGTAAGTGGGCATTCTCTACCAAGGACCCAAGAGCAGGCTGGGTGGTGTGCAGGGTTGTGGGCAGCCTGACACCCCTGCTGATCCCTCCTCCCAGAAGTGCCCTCCTTCCAGAGCCCCGAGCCAAGACCCTGTGGGGAAAGCCTGCTCCTGCTCTTCCTCCCCTCCTCCCCCAGACCTGTCCTTAGAGCCCTTTGCAGTCCTGGCTCCTTCCGGTGCCCGCCCACGATGCTCCACCCTCACGCTTGTAGGCTTGCCTCCAGCCAGTGTAACCACAGGTGCTTCTCGGGAGCCTCTAGCAGACGGCAGACAGCAGGGGCCAAGGTTTCCAAGCCACCGCCCCACCTGGTCCATCCTTGGCCCTCCTGGCTGCTGGCCCCTCTGGCCAGCCTGCATGCTGGAGTCCTGGCTCTGGTATTTTCCTGCAAAGACCTCCTGGACTGGGTTCCGCCCCCGCCCTCAGCCCCGCCCTTGAGGACTGCCACCTGCCTGGACATGGGGTTGTTTGGTTTTTGACCCCTTGCAGCATCATCCCCTTCTCCAGGGCAGTCCCACCCTCCATGGGCGCTGATGACAGGGTCCCTACTGTCCATTCTCTGGGTGGAGAGAGAGGGGATGGACTACAAGTCCTTGTAGGACCCAGAGCCCAGCTTCCTTCCTGCAGAAACGAATGGGGGCCCAGCCAGGGATCAGGGTGGGAGCTGATCCCCAGGTTTAGGGGAGGTGGGGACACATGCCTCCTCCTCGTCCCCATTGAGAGCCTCCAGGAGGGATAAGCAAGGAGTGGGCCCAGCAATGACACCGGCAGCTTTGGTGGGACTCAGAGGGATGTGGAAAGGGAGCGGAGGGCTGAGTTTCTCATAGCTGTGGCAGCTCTCAGCGCGGAAGTCTAGTGTAAATGCACTCATCTCATCCTGTAGTGAAAGTGAACTTAAAAACTAAATCAAATGAACAATTAAAGAAAAAACAAACTTGTGTGTTTAAGAAACGGTTGCACTGTCCCACTGTCCTGCGTCTGTAGGGTGGGAATGGGCTTTGAGCTGCAGCCTGTGCATGAAGGAGCTGCCACTCCGTTATCAGCTTGTGTTACCACCACAGTTAGGAGCAATTCTGGTGACAAGGACAATTTTAAGAAATGAGTGTGTAAATGACACACAGCCCATTTCCCCTTCAGAGCCCGGGAGCAAGGGGGTGGGGCCAGGTGGCAGCTGCCCGTGTCAGCACTCTGCCTGCATCTCCACAAGTGTCACCTCAATGGCTGCACAATCACCTGTTATTTTGAGAAAACTTCTCCAACTTTTAGGTTTCAGGGACTCTTTACAATCTTAAAAATTTAGGGAGAACCTCCAAAGAGCTTTGTTTATGTGAGGCATATGAATCAACAGTTATCACATTAGGAATTAGAACTCAGAAATTTAAAAAATATTAACTCACTTAAAACTGATCTATCCAGGGACTCTTCCCCTCCCCTGTGGGAGTCTGTGCTGAGATTATTCCCCTCCCCACATGGGAGTCGGTACTTGTTTGTTCTACAATAAATTCCCACCTTTGCTGTACAAAAAAAAAAAAAAAAAAAAGATATACCCATTACTGTTAGCATAACACTTCACAATTAAAAACAATGGTTGAAGTATATATTTAAAAAAAACAAACCAAAACTGGCTTCATGGAGATCAATGGCTGTCGGAAAAGGAATGTGTATTTTAATAGCGCATTCCTTAATACCAAAGGATGAGGGTAGTTTCTTTAAAGTTGGCTCAATGTGAAGTCAAAACCAACTTGAACTTTCCTTGCTCTTACATCAGCCATCTAGTCTGTCACGTCCTTGACTCAATCTTTACCAGAGCGGAGAGAGGGGACAGGATTGGGTGAGCTGGGCCTGCCTTGTTCTGCTTCCTGTCTGGTCTGGAGCCTGAGAAGAACAATGAGAGGCCCGTGATGACCTCTTGGTCTGCCTCTCCAGGGTCCAGGTGTTTTCAGGAGAGGGTCTAAAGGGTCCAAAGGCGGTAACCTGCATGACACCGAGTTTTCCTCTTCCTGCAAAAAGCCCAAGTGAAAGCTCCCTCCTGAGGGACCTAGGATGGGCATCTCCCATGAGTGTACCCAGGGAGAAACCAATACCCCATAGCCCAGTATGAACTAATCCATCTTGCCAGCCAAGCAGAGCCCAGTGCTATAGCCTAGCTCTTTTGCAGACAGAAGAGGTGAGGTCAGGTTCAGATGTTAGGCCCGAGGTCATGCTGCAGTGGAAACATGGAACCCGGGAGTCCGAGTGCTCAGACTCTAGCTGCTGACCATAGTTCACCCTGACCAGACAGCAGTAGGCGCCTGGTGCAAGCATGATCTTGCTGGCAGCTCTCTCTCTCCTGGTGCCACGCTCGCTTGATCCCTGACACCAGTGCCCTTCTGGGCCTTCTTTGCTGATATTATTGGCATTTGTGTCCAGAACATGAAGAGGGGAACTCAGATAAATAATGGACCTAGACTGCTCATCTGCTCAGATAATAGGCTCAATAGTCTAACCTTTAAAAAGAGTTTTTCCATCATTGGCTTGAGTATACTCTACATTATTGAAAACATGAAAGTGCAACTCTCCTAATATGACCCCACTGAAATGAAGTTTATTTGAAAACCTCCCATCTGGAAAATGGCCTTCAGTTGTCTTCCTGCTGAAGAATGAACACAGTTTACAACTTGGTCCTAAACAAACATCAGTTTCCTGTCCGTTCCCAGAGGCAGTTTTTTAGAAGCTGCTAGCATGGAAAGCAATGACACTGTTCTGGGAGCAGCCAGCCTTGGCCACCCTCTGGGTGCTAGCTACCCTGACAACTGTTGCCAGGGACACTAAGGAATGTGCAGGACACTGGAAGTCCTCAGACCAAGGGCAGGTAGCTTCACAATTGCCTGGGCTCTGGGCTCTGGGGAGGGCAGGTGAATCCCACTAATCACCACCCTGGGCCTCCCACTGCACCTTTCACACAGCAAGGCCAATTGCACCTGCTCACAAGTCAAAGGAACACCACAAAATCCGAGTGATGCCTAGCTCTTTACCTTCCGGACCCTGAGAGGACAGATGAAATTCTCAGAGCATCCCTAACCCAGCATCTGTGTGTCTTTTATGGCTCAGCTATAATTGAGGAGCTGCACTGTATTTTTAAATGTTATTAAACTTTAAACAAAAAATAAAATAGTCATTAATTTTAGAGAAAGGGTGAGGGAGAGATAGAAACATCAATGGGAGAAAAATTGATCTGCTGCCTCTTGCACGCCCTCCGCTGGGAATGGAGCCTGCAACCCGGGTCTGTGCCTGGATTAGAAATTGAACTGAGACCTACTGGTGCATGGGACGACGCTCTGAGTCACAGCGGCCAGACTGAATTTTAATTAAATATAAATGATTGTTGCTGGGGGTCAACACTCACAAGTACACTTTATGGCCCGTCACAACGCTGTAAAGGCACTTTTTACAGCTTACTTAAGCATGACAATGGCAGGGTTCGCAAAGAGACGGACAGATGTTCCGGAGCAGGCCCTCCCAGCGTCTCTGGGTCAGCACCTTTCATTCGCCAGCGATGACAGTGTACCCGCACCTGGCTTTGTGGCTCACGCACGCGTCCCTCGGTCCTAAACCAGACTCCCTACGAATCCTTTCTCGGCTCGCACCCAGGAGGTTAGTCGGAGCCGGACAGGTGTGCGGGTGCCCAATAGGTGTGCCGGTGCCCAATAGGTGTGCCGGCGGCCGGGGGCGGGGCCACGGGACAAGCCGTCCAGCCAAGGGCCACCGCGCACGCGCGTCGGGCCCCACCGGGCCTTATTTCTGGGCCTCGCCTGCCTCCCCGCTGAACGCCAAATAAATCTCCCGGCCCGCCCTAGTCCGTACGTGCGCGGCCCCGCCGCCTGCGTCACTAGAAAGCGCGCTCCCGGGCTGCCGCCGCCGCCGCCGAATCCCCAACAAGGAGCGGAGCCCGCGGCCTCCCCCACTGCCCCCGCCGCCGTCCCCGCCGTCCGCCCGCCCGGCGGCGCCCGCGGAGGCCCGGCCGCGGCCCAGGTAAGCGCCCCCCGCCCCCCGCGGCGAGGCCTCTCGCTCTGCCGCGCGCCGCCGTCCAGTCAGGGGTCCCTGCGGAGCGTCAGGACGTTACGGCGGGGGGAGGGGAGCGGGGGAGGGGCGGTGGCGCGCGGCGGGCGTCACGGGCGTCACGGGCCCGCGTCAGGCGGCGTCTGCGGCGGCGTAGACCTCCATCTTGCGGGAAGGCGACGGGCGGCGGGCGGCGGGCGGGGCGGGCCCGGAGGGCCCGTAGGGCCCGTACCCGGGTGCTAGCCATGTCCACGCGGGACCCTTCCCCCGGGTGGCAGATGCGTCCACGCGGCCCCTCGGTAGGCACCGTGTTTCCATGCGGGCCTGGTGGGAGCCAAATCCACACGTCCCCTACCCCCGGCCCCCCGTTGGGAACCTTGCCTATGCGGCCCAGGGGGGAGCTGAGTCCACATGGGCCCATTCCTGGTAATGACCTGCCCGTACTTGGTTAACTTTTAATTGGTTGACGTTTTCCCTTGAACCAGTCTGTTTATTTGCTAACACTTCAAATACAAGTTTGAATTCCATCAGTCTTTTTCTCTTTTTTTGGACATGTAAAAAGCTGTACATAATTGTATACAACTTGCATTTGGAGGTAAGTATACACCTGGAAACCAATCGTGTCCATTACCTCCAAAAGTTTCCTCTCACGCTCTTATTATTCATTTGTGATAAAAACACGACATAAATTCTACCCTCTTAGCAAGCTTTCAAGTATGTGATGCAGTGTTGGTAAGCATAGGCCATGCTGCACTAGGTCTCCAGGATGTACTAATACAATTGAAACTGTGATACCGCGTCCTCATCAGCATTTCACTCTGCTGCTGTGAGTTGGACATTTTAGATCCTCATGTGAGTAGAGTCATGTATTTGTCCGTGTCTGGCTTAATTCTTTTTTTTTTTTTTTTTTTTAAATATTTTTTGTTGTTGATTTCTTTCAGAGAGGAAGGGAGAGAGATAGAGAGCTAGAAACGTTGGTGAGAGAGAAACATCGACCAGCCACCCCTTGCACACCCCCTACCGGGGATGTGCCCGCAACCGATGTACATGCCCCTGACCGGAATCGAACCTGGGACCCTTCAGTCCGCAGACCGACGCTCTACCACTGAGCCAAACCGGTTTCGGCAGGCTTAATTCACTTAGACCAATGTCCCCAAGTCATCCATGCTGTCACAGATGGCCACATTTCCTTTTTTAAGGCTAACATATTTCATTGTATGGCTGGACCATACAGTTTTTATCCCCTCACAAATGACATTTCGGTTGCTTCCATACGTTGGGCTACTGTGAATAAATCTGCAGTGAATGTGGGTGCAGGTAACTCAGTGACGCAGGTATCTTGGAGTCTGATTTCATTTTCTTCAGAAGAATATTGAAAAGTGGGATGGCTGGATCATGTGGTTGTACTAGATTACATTCCCATCTGCACAAGATGATGTCAGTCTTATTAAGGGTAAATTCAAATGATTAAATAAACCCCAAACACAATAAGCAGACTGTCCAGAAATTATTTCTTCATGGGAAGTGTCTTAAAAACTGTAGAGACACTCCGGGACCGGTTTGGCTCAGTGGATAGAGCGTCGGCCTGCAGACTGAAAGGTCCCGGGTTCGATTCCGGTCAAGGGCATGTACCTTGGTTGCGGGCATATCCCCAGTAGAGGGTGTGCAAGAGGCAGCTGATCGATGACTCTCTCTCATTGATGTTTCTCACTCTCTATCTCTCTCCCTTCCTCTCTGTACAAAATCAATAAAATATATTAAAAAAAAACTTAAAAAAAAAACTGTAGAGACACACTGGGTAGAGGAGGAATTTGCATATCTGTGTACAAACATGCAATGGTTTCTGTGAATTTCGAATACTTATAAAACTTATATAAAACTACTAGAGGCCCAGTGCATGGTGGAATTCATGCATGGTGGAGTCTGGCTGGCCTGGCCTCAGTGGGGTGGATTGGTGTTGGGCCACCTGGGGGAAGCTGCAGGCAATTGGCTGGTGGCCCTGCCCCCGATTGGGGTTGGGAGTGCTATCAGGGGTGGGGGTGCAAGGGTGTTTGGCCTGCTGGCCTGGCCCTTGATCTGGGTGTGAGAGTCTGATTAGGGGCAAGCTGGCCAGGGGGAGGGGCTGTGGGAGGTTGGCTGGCTGGCCCCATCCCCTGACTGGCTGGTTCGCTGGCCACAGTGGGTGTCATAGCGACTGGTCATTCTGGTTGTTTCCGTGTTATGGTGGCTGACTTTTTATATGTATAGATATTCAAACCTAGTCTTTAAAGTAATAAGCATTTCATGTCTGAACTGGGAAGGGTGGCTGCTCAAATGTTTTTTCAGAGCCACAAATGCTTATGAATTGGGACTTGGCCGGGTGGGATCCTGGCTGGGTGTGGCAGAGTGTGGTTGAGACCAGAGCTGGTTCATCTGTGCCCACCCGACTGGATTAGAAGCCCAGATTCTCTGGGAAAGGCAGAACTAGAGGGACCACCTCCAGGGACTCCAACATTTTTCAAGAGAAGCTGAAAATTAAATTTTTAAAATGTGAACTTTGTAAACTTTGAAAAATTTGGCAACTAATTAAAAATTTGGAACACTTAAAGAATCAAAGAAACCGTGCTGTTCTTGGTGTGTGACCTCTGCCATATCTCTAGTGGTGTTTTCATGAAAGTGCCCACGTATGAACTGCCAGACCTGCAGAGGATTTTTATAATAATTTATCAGAATCAAATAGAGGAAATGCCTGGAAGCAAGATCTTTACAGAAAAATGCTTCTCAGAACTATAGTCTGCAGCTTTTATGCATTTGGAATTAAGGAGGGAATGGAAGGAAGGGAGAAAGCCAGGCCTGGATTGGATTACAGCAGAGTCAAGATAATGTGATCAAGCTTTAAAGGGAGGAATCTGCAAGGGGGCAATTCAAAGGTGTGAGAACCTAGATGCACAGAAACAATGGACAGGGCTGGCTCAAGGCAGACATTTTACTAAAGGAGTTATAGGCCTGCGGCATGACCAGTTAGGGTTTGAGGTGAGATTCCTTCATGTAAACCCCCTTTCTCAAATGTTTGTAATTTTGTAGAATACACAGGAAACCAGATCTTAGGAACTAGCATTTTTGTCTCATTTTTACATGGATTCATGCACTGCTGGGGTCCCTTAGCCTTGCCTGTGCTCTCTGGCAGTCCAGGACCCCTTGGGAGATGTGTGCCAAGCGACAGGGCCAGGGAGGAGCCTGAGCCCAGGCCAGGTACTGTGCCACTCCCACTCATCCCGGCTCTGCTGCGCCTGCCACCTCTGCTGCTGCTTCAGCTGCTTCAGCCCCAATAGTGCCAGAGGCGGGAGAGGCTCACGCCACTGCAGTTGTGCTCGCCAGCTGTGAGCCCGGCATCTAGAGCCCATCAGTCAGCTGAATGGTGCTCCCACTATGGAAGTGCACTGACCACCAGGAGGCAGTTCCTGCATTGAGCGTCTGCCCCTAGTGGTCAGTGCACATCATAGCGACCTGTCAACCAGTTGTTCTGTCGGGCGCTTAGGCTTTTATATATATACTAGAGGCTTGGTGCACGAAATTAGTGCATGGGATAGGGGGGGTGCCCCTCAGCCCAGCCTGCACCCTATCCAATCTGGGATGTTAAACTGCTCATTTAAACCCAATCCCTCTCACAATCCAGGGATTGGGTTTAAATGGGCAATTTGCCTGCCTGCCTTCCTGATTGCCCCTAACCACTTCTGCCTGCCAGCCTGATCACCCCCTAACCACTCCCCTGCCAGCCTGATTGATCTCTAACTGCTCCCCTGCCAACTTCCCTCCTCTATCAGCTTGGCCTAACTGCCCTCACCTGCAGGGTTGATCGCCTCCCTTGCAGACCTGATCCTTCCCAACTGCCCTGCTGGCCATCTTGTGCTGGCCATCTTGTTTCCACATAGGGGCAGGATCTTTGACCACATGGAGGCAGCCACCTTGTGTGTTGGAGTGATGGTCAATCTGCATATTACACTTTTATTAGGTGGGATAGAGGCCTGGTGCATGGGTGGAGGCCAGCTGGTTTGCCCTGAAGGGTGTCCCAGATCAGGGTGGGGGTTCCCTTGGGTGTGGGGCAGCCTGGGCGAGGGGCCTGTGGTGGTTTGCAGGCTGGCCACTCCCCCTGGCAACCCAGGCAGAGGCTCTGGTATCTGGAATTTATTTACCTTCTACAATTGAAACTTTGTAGCCTGGAGCGGAGCCAAGCCCCCTGCTTGCTCTGTGGCTGCTGCCCTTTCTGTTTGGTGTTATTTACCTTCTATAATTGAAATTTTGTACCCTTGAGTGGAGGCCTGGGCCCGCCAGGGTGTGTGGAAAGCTTGGCTTCCTCCATTGCTGGGGGAAACCCTAGCCTGCTCTCTCCAGCTCCTTGGCTGTGCCATTTTTGTTGGGATTTATCTTCTATAATTGAAACTTTGTAGCCTTAAGCAGAGGCCTGGGCCCGCCAGGGTGTGCAGAAAGCTTGGCTTTCTCCATCGCCGGGGAAACCCAAACCTACCTCCTGCTCTCTCCATGGCTGCAGCCATCCTGGTTAGGTTAATTTGCATACTCACTCCTGGTTGGCTGGCAGGCGTGGCTAGTGGGCATGGTTCGTGGGTGTAGCAGAGTGATGGTTAATTTGTATATTATTCTTTTATTAGATTAGGTAAGACTTATGCCCAAGAATGCTATTTCTTTTCTTTTTAAAAAAAAATATATTTTATTGATTTTTTACAGAGAGGAAGGGAGAGGAATAGAGAGTGAGAAACATCGATGAGAGAGAAACATCAATCAGCTGCCTCCTGCACACCCCACACCAGAGATGTGTCCAGAACCAAGATACATGCTCCTGACTGGAATCGAACCTGGGACCTTTCAGTTCGCAGGCTGAGCCAAACCGGTTAGGGCCCCAAGAATGCTATTTCAAAAATACTTTTTTATATCTTACCTCTAAATTAGTTGGTGCTCAGTTTTCACTAGTGGAACCCAAGCTTGGTGCCAAGAACTGGGCATGGGCTTTGGTTCCTCCAGGGGCTGGGAAGAGGAAGATGGTGTCTAAATTCCAGCAGTTCTCTGTGCAGTAACTTTTGTTGTTCACATCACTTAGTGCACTGTTTTTGAAATTTGGGTGAGGACAGCTGTTGATGAGCGTGTAGGCTGGTCCCCTCCCTGTGTCTGTGTGAGTCCTGTTGTCACAAGCTGGGTGTGTGGATCTGTGTTAGTCCTACCTGACTAACAGTTATTTTGGCCGTTGTGTCTGTAGATGGGATTGCTGGTCTTGTGGGAGGAGGAGCACGCCTATTTTATAGGAAACTTCCAGGCTCTTTTGCAGGTAGTTGTGTAGGTTTCCCTTCATTTCCCCAGCCTAGAACCTGTTTGCAACTGCTTTCTAGTTTTTTGTTTTTTTTAAATATATTTTATTGGTTTTTTACAGAGAGGAAGGGAGAGAGAGATAGAGAGCTAGAAACGTCAATGAAAGCGAAACATCGACCAGTTGCCTCTTGCACACCCCCTACCGGGGATGTGCCCACAACCAATGTACATGCCCTTGACCGGAATCGAACCCGGGACCTTTCAGTCCGCAGACTGACGCTCTACCACTGAGCCAAACCGGCTTTGGCTGCAACTGCTTTCTAGGCAGAGCTCTGGGCTGTGGCCAGGACATGGTGGCAGGATAGGTAACAGCCAGAGACTCACTTGCTGGAATCGGGCCTCCTCTCTCACACCTGCTGTGACTCTGCGTCATCAGGCCCAGGTGCCTGCCTGTTCAATCGCTCTGCTCAGGGACCTCAGCCCTCACAGCAGTTAGGACAGGCAGTTGTGCCAGGCCATCCTCTCCAGATGGCAGCCTGGGACAGCCCTTTTCCTGTTGTCATTTGTGTCAGAAAGCATGTGCTGGGACTGAGAGTGACTCGTCAGCAACAGTGAGCTGTATTGTGCAGACATGTGGCCCTTCTGTGACCCTGTGCCCTGCCTGTTATTTCCTCTAGGACTTGGGGTCCTGGCAGGTGACGTCTCAGCCTGGGTGTCCTCTTCAGCGGAGCCATGGCAACCCCAGATGTCAGTGTGCACATGGAGGAGGTGGTGGTGGTGACGACACCCGACACTGCGGTGGATGGCAGTGGCATGGAGGAGGTCAAGACAGTGCTGGTGACAACCAACCTGGCTGCCCACGGGTAAGGACAGGCCTGTGCCTGGGGGCGTGGGATAGTGGCATCTGGCACAGTGGAGTGCCCCTTTGTCATAGTTGCTCTGTCCAGATTGGAGTCCGTGTCAGTGCAGGGTGTGCAGGACAAATGGGGATGTCACATTAGCCTGGACAGTGATAATGCTTCATCCTTGCCCTGGATCCTGCATCACCACGGTCATATGGCCTATTTCTGAAAACACCTGGAGTTCCTCTTGATAAGATGGACAATTGGGAACTGTGTTTCAAAATGAAGAGCCAGTAGTTTCCTGATATTCCTCAGGTTAATAGCGTTTTCTTCTCCACCTCTTACAATAGATGTCCACATAGAATACTACTTGGCAAAGAAGCTGGCATGTGAGCTGAATGCTGGCTTCCTTTGGCCGAGCCCCACCTGTCGCCTACGAGGGGCTGGAGTAGGCCGGCTCCCTGTGGGTCATCTTTGTGTGTCCTGAGTGTGCCCCGTTCAGACTGTCAGCATGTCACTGACCACAAGGGCAAGCTTTGGCCTTGCCTCTGTCTAACAGGATGTTTGGAGGAAGGTTTTAGACCAGGGCCCAGCCTAGGCGCAGTGCCTATAGTGCACACAGGATACTGAGTTGTCGCCGCTTTGCAGTCTGTGCAGCTGCTGTGCGGGGTGCTGGCCTCCCTCGAGCCTGCCTCACGCTCCTCAGGGCTGGGCTCGTTCTCCATCCCTGTGCACACAGCGAGGCAGCCAGCTCTTTGCTGAGTTCTAGTTGCAGGGATGGTGCGTGTGACTGAGCCTGTGGGTTTCCCCCCTGAATCTTTGCTAGCTTGTCGGTGTGCTGCTATGGGTGGGCTTCCCTGGTGTCTCCTCACACTTGCTCTGCAGTGACCTGCCATGCCCCTTCCCATGGATTGGAGATGGCTCTTGATGAACACAGTGGGCAGAAGTGACTTTGGGTGGGAAAGACCACGCTGCCTCCTCCTGGTGTACTGGGTGCTGGGTGGTGCCCTTACCATGGGCACCTCATGGGATGCTTTGGTCCAACTGAGCCCAGTCTTCGCACCATGTGCGAATGTCCAGCCCCACACTGGCGCTTCCCAGCTGTGCCCCAACATGTGGGGTGACTCACTGAGCTCTCGTCAGCCTTGCCAGCGTGCCCAGAAGACGTGTCCTAATGAGCTTGGCTACCATAACAAAATATTGTGGACAGGTGGCTCCCCTGGGGAAATGGCAAACTCAGTGTTCCGGGGCCACAAGTCCAAGATCCAGGTCTGCAGGGTTGGTGTCTGGTTCGTGTGGCCTCACCTGGTAGAGACAGTCTCTTCCTCTGGTTTGAGCACCTCAGTCCTCTCAGATTGGGGCCTGTCTTCTGACCTCATTTGACCTTATTTTCCTGCTGAAGACCAAATCTGCAGATGCAGTCACTGGGATTAGGCTCCAACATGTGCATTTGGGGACACAGTTCAGTCCACCACAGCATGCCCCCTCCCTGCCCCAGCGGCAGATGCCTGCTATCTGGGAGCGGGGCTCGGACAGAAGGTCTCCTTGTCCTGGTTGCCTGGGTTCCCTCAGTTCCTGTCCCAGCTGGGCCTGAGCCTGCAGGTGCACAGATGAGATCCATTCACTGTGCTTCGCTTTTCTGGTTTGGTTTTGTGCTGGTTTAGGATCTGCATCTTGCTTCCAGGGGTGTTTGAGGCCCCCCCCCCCGCCCCCCCAGTACCCCCACTGGTTGGAAACCATGCCCTGGGGATTCATAGGAGTCCTTTGTCTGGCCAAGCCTGGTCTGAACACCTGGGATTGTCCAGCCACATCCTAATTTGATCTTTATCCTGAGGCCATTTCTTACTTTGAAAATCTTTGCCACGTGGGAAGTAGGAGACAAAATCATGTGATCAGGTGTTCCCTGTCATCTCTGCAACCAGAGGGTGGGCAGCTCCCTCTTGCATCAGCATCTGCACTCCCCAGAGCTGTGTGCATGTTCCTTTCCCACCACAGTCCTTTTGGAGTTTCATTCTTTTCAGGGACTGTGGCTACATTGTTGCCAGTGGTTCCTCCACTGCCTGGCACAGACCCTGCTCTGGCTGCCCCATTACTCTGTCTTCCCAGAATGTGGTGGCAGCACCACTTCCAGGTAGTTTCTGTGTCACTGACATTGCTGCATAACTGAGTGCATTGAACTTGTGTTTGCCACTTGCTAGGGGGATGGGCTGGCCAGCCTGGCACTCTGGCTGGGGCCTGTGCACCTGGTCCTGCTGGGTGGTCTGGCATGCACTCCCGTCAGTGTCTGGGGCGCTGGCGAAGGAGGCTCTCAGCGCGCTGCTTGGAGCTCTCATCCTCAGGGACACTTGCCTGGTGTCTTCATGGAGAAAGGTTCCAGCAGCAGGTGAGGAGCTGCAGAACCTCGTGGGGTCTGGCTGTGTACCCCCGAGTCATAGGGCCCGGAGGGCACTGAGGTAGGAGACAGCCAAGGGCCCTGGAGCTGTTTCTTCTCTTTCTCTGGAATGTTTTATGTTCTACGAGTGGGAAGTTGATATTTACTCTTGCTCCACGTTTAAGATTAAGTTTGGTAGTGGAAGTGAGCTAATGACTTTGTGGGCAGATTCCTTTTCTGAGTGGATATTTGGGGAGACCTTGGGAGTGTTCCTTCCGTGTGACAACCAACCCAGGCTGCCTTCACCCACTGCTTTGCCATGGTGACATGAGAAGAAAATAGTGTTGTTAAAAAATATATATTTTTATTGATTTCATAGAGGAAGGGAGAGGGATAGAAACATTAGTGGTGAGTGAGAATCATCCGATTGCCCCCTGCACACCCACACTGGGGATCGAACCCGCAACCTGGGCATGTGCCCTGATGGGAATCAAACCATGACCCCCTGGTTCATAGGTTGATGCTCAACTACTGAGTCACACCTTCTGGGCTGAAAGGAGCGTTTTTGGTCTGACAGCAGCTTGGGTTCACATTTGCTTTAGTAAATTGGATGTTTAGTGGCGAGGGGGGATTCGTTCCCACATTGTGTGGGAGGCCTAGGGCAGAGGTGTCGTGCGCAGGAGATTTCTGCTCCTGTGTCTGCCTCCCGGATACCCTTTCGTCTTGATGTTTTCTGTAGGTGGCCTGTGGCAGGGATCTGGCTCTGCTCCTTAAATGCTGGGCCCTCTTGCAATGCTGCTTCCTGTCCCAATCTTGACACTTCCTCCTGGGACCGCCCTGGTTCTCCTGTGGAAGTAGCCTATTTTCCTGTTCTGCCCACATCCCTGCCTTCCAGAGTTCTGGCCTGAAAGGACAGCTGCCCCTGAGTCCATGGCCCTCGTCTGTGTGGCCTCATCCAGCATTCTTCCTTATGTAGGAGGCACTTGCAATAGGCCCCCAAGACAGATTCCAGTGTGCACCTCCGGTTGGCTCTTTCTGACCTGGTGGAGGTGAGGCAAAGCTTTGGGCAAATGGAGAGGGGGCATGGCAGGGCAGCATCCCTGGCCCTTCCGGGCCCCCGCAGCCCCTGCTCTCAGGGCAGCTCTGAAGTCAGTGCGGGCCTGTGGGAGGGAGCAGGTGGGATGCCATGTCAGGAGGATAAAGGCAGGGCACAGGCCCTGGTGCAAGTTTGACCTGGGGGTGTGTGGTGAGGGGTGGGATGGGCAGGTGGGTAGAACCTCAGTGCCAGTGAACCTAGAAATCCGGGGCAGGGGTGGTTGGCCCTGTAGGGATTCGCTGAGCACTGCCCATGGTCCCCACAGCCTGCTGTTCTGCCTCCCTCCCTCCCTTCCTGCCCCGCCCCCCAACCTGCCCTGAGAGCCTTTGCATCTGCTGCCCCTCTTCCTGACCCCCAGTGGTGCTGCACTGCTGCCTTCAGGACTGCCCCAGGGCCGGCGGCATATCCCCAGGTCCCTTAGCCAGTGCGCTCAGCACCCGTTTCCTGGGCGGCCTCCCTCCTGGGGCCTGGCTTTCTCTCCTGCTGCTTTGATGCTGGTCCTCTTGCTCACAACACCCTCACCTTCCTAGGATCCTTGTGCACCCCGGATGCCACCATGACCCAGGTGCAGGCCTGGGATAGACACCTGCTCGGTGTGCACAGTGATGGAGTCTCTGCAGATCTGATCTTTCTTTCTAAAATTTTATATTTTGGGATAGTTTCTATACCCATATGAAATCATTATAATAGGAATACAAATTTTATTTTTAAAATATATTTTATTTATTATTATTTTTTTTTACAGAGAGGAAGAGAAAGGGTTAGAAAGTTAGAAACATCGATGAGAGAGACTCATCGATCAGCTGCCTCTTGCACACCCCCTACCGGGGATGTGCCCGCAACCAAGGTACATGCCCGTGACCAGAATCGAACCTGGGACCTTCCAATCCACAGACCAACACTCTACCCACTAAGCCAAATCGGTTAGGGCAGGAATAAAATTTTTTTTTAAAGATATGGGGGTATAGAATTCCTGACAAAGTGCTGGTGGTCTCCACAAATTCGTTTCATGTGCCAGGAGCATTTCTGGTACCTGAGACACAGCTGTGAGCAAAACAGCCCACTTGGAGGAACACCTGCTGGGGGGCTGTAGTTTGTGTCCTGCATGGCCACTGGACTTCTGGACTAAACTCCGAAGTGCCACGGAGCAGCAGCAGAGATGCACACTGTCATTGGGGCTTGCTGAGGTCTCCCCTTCTTCCTCTTCCAGAGGCGACCTGAGTGAGGACAACATGGAGACTGAGAACGCGGCTGCGGCCGCTGCGGCTGCCTTCACAGCATCCTCACAGCTCAAGGAAGCCGTGTTAGGTAGGTGTCTGCCAGCAGTGGTGGGACAGTTTTTCCTAAGAGGACAGGCTTCTGGGCTAGAGCCGAGCCTGGGCCCAGGCGAAGCCAGGCCGCAGGGCCTCTGGGGGTGGCCTGGCTGTGTCTGCACCTATGGCTGTGGGGAAGCTCTGCTTAGAATTATCATGAGTGGTAGTGAACATTCTTTATAACATGTAGCGTTAAGGGCCTTAGAACTCGGTACATGATGAATATGTTTCTCTAGAATTATCCCAAGTAGAGTTTGATTTTATGTCTTCAAGTGGTTCTTCAGTTGAACATAGTTTAATGTGCTTATGCTAGTGTTATTGTAGATAGCTATCGTTTAATGTAGTTGACTGTTGCTTAATGTCATTGAATTGATTGTGTGAGTTAACTTGAAACAGTAACTTGGGACTGAGAAAATGCCCCTGCTCACCCTGCCGTGTCCCCGGCTCCTCCTGGATCCTGATTTCTGGTTTCTGGGCTAGTAATTATGTGTTCTGGCATGAAGTGTGTTTGGAAAGGTTGTGACTGACTTTCTGTCTTACCCTTTCCCTGTCCTCACACCTCATGAGAAGTGAAGATGACTGAAGAGGGGGAGAACCTGGAGGCTGAGATCGTGTACCCCATCACCTGTGGGGACAGCAGAGCCAACCTGATCTGGAGGAAGTTCGTGTGCCCCGGCATCAACGTAAAGTGTGTGCAGGTGAGGATTCCGGGTGCCAGCTGCAAGGGTGGGCTCTCCAGCATAGCTGCGAGAGGCCAGGGTGTGAGTGTGAGTGCCTGCTCCAAGGCCGTGGGCTCATGGGGGTAGCTCAGGAGGGAGCAGTCTGTGTGCGAGGGGAGCAGAGGAGGAATGGCCCTCACGGGCAGCAGGAATGGCTGAGCACAGGAGAGAGCACAGAGAGAACCACTTGCCATGGGAGGGCAGTAGCAACACAGACACCTGAAAGGCAAGCCGCAGAAGAGGGAAGGGGGACCAGGGGCCTCGAAAGCGCCTTGAGCGCCGCACAGAGAGCACAGCGGTCTGAGCCTGTCCAGGATGGAGGGAGGGTGTCCTAGTCTAGGAGGCTCAGGTGTGAATAGAGCTCTGGGTGTCAGCTCAGGGACTGCCCACTGCTCCACGGGACAAGCGAATGGCAGCATGATTTGCGACAGTCTGGATTGTAACTCCAGTAAAACAGATCCTGCGAGCCATGTGGTTGCCGAGAATTTCATGTCATTTATATCAGGTAGATAGTGAGCAGGGAGCCTCTCGTATTAGAAAACCAACCGCACCAGGGGTTGGAGCCGGGAGTGGTTGGTGACAGCTCTACATCAGACACCACCGCCGCCGCCGAGGCAGTGACCGCAGAGGGACAGCAGCAGCCACACAGGGAGCTGGTGGTGGGGTGGGCAGGACTGAGGGACAGGTTACAGCACAATGGCCTACGTGCTGCGAAGATGGCGAGGATGGGTGCCAGATGCTGCTCCAGTTCAAGGGCTGTCAGGAGAGACTGCAGCCAGGCAGCACAGTCTGGGCTGGGCCTGCGTCGCAGAGGAAGTGGCTCTAGCGGCCGTCACTGGGACACGTGTTGAAGGCTGCTTGCTGCCTTGGGTGAGGTCACACTTGCGTGGCAATTTCCTGAGCTTGGTGCGTGGTTCTGTGGAGAACCTTGTTGTCAGGAAGCAGATGTGAAGCGAGTCCTCACCGGGAAGCTGACCTCAAGCAGAAAGCGGAAGGAAACAGTCTTCTCCTGGGCTCGGTGACGTACACAAGAGTGAAGCTCCTGCAGATACTTCTGGTCAGAAACACAACACCCAGCTTCCAGTACTGAACACTGAAACACATGTGAGCTCTGCAGCCACTAAAGAAAGATGAATAAACACCAAGTCAGATTATTATTTCCCAGGCTGCTGATTCCAGCTCAGGGTTGAGGGGCCAAGCGATTCAGGCAGATGATCAGACAGAAGCTTTAGGCAAAGGAAGGTGTGGAGAGTAAAGGAGCAGAAATTGTGGTAAATTGCAGGGTGACAGGCACTGCAACATCGGTAACAGGTCTTAAGAAGATTCTGACAAGCTCAAATGCACGGCTGGCTGGCTGGCAGGGGCTTGAGTAGGACCACATAGCTCTGAACTCTGCCTATATGGGCTGTGTCTGTGCCTCCGACCAGGGGAATGTAGGTCAACTCTCCCTGGTCTCAGGGAGAGAAAGGGGACCTGCTTAGGAATGTGGGAAAATCACCTCCATTGACAGGAGTCCCCATGGTGGCCTCACTTGCCATGACCAACCTACGTCTGATGGAGACAGAGGAGGTGGCTGGGTAACCTGAGCTTGACCTGATGCCAATAGCAGGGAGCCCCTCAGTGAAGGGGACTGGATCCAGTGGGGTGTCCGGCCCACAGCTGGAACTTTCTTCTCTGCCTCTGCTGAGACCCGCTGACCCACCCATCCATCCCTAGGCTGCTTGTTTTCTAAGTACTAGTAAATATAGTTTTATTTTGATTTCTTGGTTCCCATGTTTGCTTGTTTAACAAGACTGAATTGGATATTTTATATTCTTGGGCCATGAATTCCAGCCATAGTGGGTCTACTAGGCCCAGAGCCTGTGCACAAGGAGGACACACCCTGGCTTAAACATGGATGGGTGTGTGTCACTGAGAGATGGTATTACAGGAGGGATGGAGTGGCCACAGGGGATGTTCACAGCTCCCCTATACATTGTATCCTGTGTTATCTTATCTAATAAAAGAGTAATATGCAAATTGACCATACTTATGCTACACCAATAAGCCACACCTACCAGCCACGCCCACCAGCTGATCGGAGCGAGTATGCAAATTAACCCCAACCAAGATGGCTGTGGCCACAGAGAGCAGGAGAGAGGCTTGGGTTTCCCAGGCAATGGAAGAAGCCAAGCTTTCTGCCTGCCCTAGCCAGCCTAGGCCTGCACTCAAGGCTACAAAGTTTCAATTATAGAAGGTAAACAAATCCAAACAGAAGTGGCTGCTGCCACAGAGCAAGCAGGGGGTTTGGCTCTGCTCCAGGCTACAAAATTTCAATTGTAGAAAGTAAATAAATTCCAGATACCAGGGCCTCTGCTTGGGTCGCCAGGGGGCATGGCCTGCCTGCAAACCACCACAGGCCCTTTGTCCCCAGTGGGGGGTATGCAGGAGGCAGCTGATTGATGTTTCTAACTCTTTATCTCTCTTCCTCTCTAAAAATTCAATAAAACATTTAAAAAAAGAAAAAGGACATCAGTGAAAAAAAGATAAAGAAAAATCCTATGTAATAAAAGAGTAATACACAAAATAACCATCACTCCACCACACCCACCAGCCAATCAGAGCAAGTATGCAAATTAATCCCAACCAAGATGGCTGTGGCCACAGAGAGCAGGATGGAGGCTTGGGTTTCCCTGGCAATGGAGAAAGCCAAGCTTTCCACACATCCTGGCGGGCCCAGGCCTCCACTCAAGGGTACAAAATTTCAATTATAGAAGGTAAATAAATTCCAACAGAAATGGCAGCAGCCAAAGAGCTGGAAGAGCAGGAGGCTAGAGTTGCCCCGGGCGATGGAGGAAGCCAAGCTTCTGCAGCCTTGGCTGGCTCAGGCCTTCACTCCAGGCTACAAAGTTTCAATTGTAGAAGGTAAATAAATTCCAGATACCAGGGCCTCTGCTTGGGTCGCCAGGGGGCGTGACCAGCCTGCAAACCACCATAGGCCCCTCGCCCAGGCTGCCCCACGCCCCAAGGGAACCCCCATCCTGATCCGGGACACCCTTCAGGGCAAACCATCTGGCCCCCACCCATATACCAGGCCTCTATCCTATCTAATAAAAGAGTAATATGCAGGTTGACCATCACTCCAACACACAAGATGGCTGCCCCCATGTGGTCAAAGATCCTTTCCCCATGAGGACACAAGATGGCCAGTAGAGGAGGGCAGTTGGGAGGGACCAGGCCTGCAAGGGAGGGCAGTTGTGGGCAATCAGGCCAGCAGAAGAGGGCAGTTGGGTGGGACCAGGCCTGCAAGGGAGGGCAGTTGGGGGCGATTAACCCTGAAGGTGAGGGCAGTTAGGGATGACCAGGGCGGCAGAGGAGGGAAGTTGGAGGCAAACAGGCTGGCATGGGATGGTTAGTGGCAATCAGGAAGGCAGGCAGGTGAGCAGTTGGGAGCTAGCAGTCTTGGATTGTAAGAGGGATGTCCGGTTGCCCTCGAGGGGTCCCAGATGAGCTGAGGGACCCCCCCAATGCACGAATTTCATGCACCGGACATCTATTTTTGACATAATAGAGGTATAAGTTAGTTATAGAATAATTTATGTGTGAGATGCACTGGGTCCTATCTAGAGTGAGAGAGTGCCACTCACTGGGGGCAGACAGCAGGAAGCCAGGCCTGCTGTGCAGGCAGGAGGGCCATACCTTGTTCACCTGAGTTGTTCTTTCTCCAAGCCAGGGTTGCTACTGGCTGATTTGAGTGGCTCCTCTGTACCAATGCTCTGCCTCCAACCTGCATCCTTTCCCTAGGCCATGCTATGTTCTGGAAAGGTCAGATGGGAACGTGGGTGGTGGGAGGAGCCATCCTGATGGCTCCGCTGTGTTCCCTCTACAGTATGATGAGCATGTCATCAGCCCTAAGGAGTTTGTGCATCTGGCTGGCAAGTCCACCCTGAAGGACTGGAAGAGGGCCATCCGGATGAACGGCATCATGCTCAGGTGGGCCTCTTATGGTCTTGTCTCGTCCGGAGCTCCGCGCTTCTTACCTGGAGGCCCCGTGGGTGTGATAGCGTCTGACACCCGGTCAGCACTGGCTCATCTCTTAGGAAGCTTCCCGCTGCGCATGCAGAGTGCCAGGTCAGGGTGGGTGGTGCCCTCAGACCTGGAAGCACGTGTTCCTTGGCCAGTCGTGTATACACTGTCCTCTGGCTCTGGGGCTGCCTGACCAGACTGTGTCTGTGCTTGGCGGCTGCGGGTCAGTCTGTTTGGCTCTTGGTGCCTGTGAGTTTGCAGAGGGTCTCGGTCTGGACCATGGCTGTCCTGAGATGAGGAGCGGGTATGCTGGGCTGCGCGTGCCTTTGATAAGAAGTGCCCTCTGTCCTCAGAGACTCCCTTTCCTTGGGCACTAATTAGGAGTGTGAGCCCCTGGCAGCTCCCGGCTATCCACACTGGCAGCCAATCTGAAACCCTGAGGCCACGGCAGCCTGGCACAGGCTCTCTCTTCTGCATGGGGTTCTCGCCCGTGTTCGCTCCATGGGTTACCCGGGGTGGGGCCTGTGGCAGATGGCCTTCTGACCGCTTCTGACTCGAGCCTTCACATTCACAACCTCAGGAATATTGCCCCCCCATTTCTCACGCATCAGTAGTTCCTGTTTTGGTGTCACAACTTGTCCCTGATTGGGAGGAGCATTCCTGCTGGTCTGCTCCTGCCCTCTGCCTCCGAGCCCCACGTCCCGCAGCATGTCCGTCCAGAGATGAGTCTCCATGTCTGGCGTAGCTAGATTGGGTTACTTTGCTGCTGATGGGACTTCTGTCCTTCATCCTGTTCCCCAGAGGATGGTTCTTGCTGTCCTTGGACACACACGGTGCTCTAGGAGCGCCTGTGGCCCTCACGTGGAGCCCTGACCATGGCCCTGGTCACTCCTTGTGAACTGCAGTCTGGCCTTAGAGAGGCAGATATTCAAGGCCAGGGACCCAGTGGCCGTCATGTCTCCTTCCCTCGAGCAGGCAGGCTCATGGTGCTCACGGTGTCCCTGGTTTTATAAAATGTTTGGGTGTCAGAGCTGTGGGAAGGCCGGTGCAAACATGGTGCCCTCAGAAAGTGACGCAGGAGGCCCTGTGGAGCATCTGACACTCAGCTCGACTTTGCAGTGGCAACTCAGAGGCATGAGGCTCCTCCTGGCAGGTTCTTACTCGCCTACCTGCAGCTGTGCCACTGAAAGCACCTTTGTGCACCGTGGGTCTGCTCTCCAGCGGCCTCACTGTTCCCCAAGGGCACCAGCACTGGGCAGGGCCACATGCCTGACTGCAGTGAGTCCACTCATGGACCCGGAGCTTTGTGCTAAGCAATTGGACAGGCCTGTTAGGGAGCCTCCTTTGGCCTCCCGATGTGGCCTAGTTTACTCCTCCTGGGACCTGAGGTTGCCCTAGTGGGGGATTGAGCGATATGTTTGGGTCCATTCATTTGCGCAGATGGCCTGGCCATGGCGCGGGCACACATGGGGAGCTTGTCTCCTGCACAGGAAGATCATGGACTCCGGGGAGCTGGACTTCTACCAGCACGACAAGGTCTGTTCCAACACCTGCCGCAGCACCAAGATCGACCTCTCGGGAGCCCGCGTGTCCTTGAGTAGCCCCACGTCGGCCGAGTACCTCCCGCTCACACCCGCCACGGCTGATGGTATGTGCCATGCTTGCTCGGTGTCACCCAGCCCCTGTGCTGCTGGCCACGGAGCTGGATGGGCAGATGTGCCCCTGAGCTCGGGCGACTGGGGTCCTGGGCCCCGTGGTCAGTGGCCCCTCCTCCCTCACTGCAGAAGAATGAACTGATATTTCATTGGCAGGGACGATTCAAGCACTTTTTCTTTTTAAGTCATTTTTTTTTTTTTAAATATATTTTATTGATTTTATACAGAGAGGAAGGGAGAGAGATAGAGAGTTAGAAACATCGATGAGAGAGAGTCATCGATCAGCTGCCTCTTGCACACCCCCTACTGGGGATATGCCCGCAACCAAGGTACATGCCCTTGACCGGAATCGAACCTGGGACCTTTCAGTCCCCAAGCCGATGCTCTATCCATTGAGCCAAACCGGTCCCGGCTTAAGTCATTTTTTTTTTTAAATAAGTTTTTATTGTTCATATTATTACAAATGTTCCTTCCCCCACCCCCACCATTGCTCTCCTCCACCAGGTTCCCAACCCACCCTCTGCCCTTTCCCCACTCCCCATTGTCCTCATCCATAGGTGCACAGTTTATGTTCAGTCTCTTCCCACATCCCCCTCTCCCCTTCTCTCCAAGAATAGTCAGTTCACTCCCCTTCCATACCTCTGATTCTATTATATTCAACAGTTACTATTGTTCATCAGATTCTTT
Organism: Nyctalus aviator; assembly: GCA_036971965.1. Lineage (NCBI taxonomy): Eukaryota > Metazoa > Chordata > Mammalia > Chiroptera > Vespertilionidae > Nyctalus > Nyctalus aviator. The sequence goes on from CM072925.1 coordinate 87,610,288, forward strand.
TCAATTCCCTTGGTTTTTAGATTCACTTGTTGATAGTTACATATTTGTTGTTCATAATTGCCATCTTTATTTACTTTCTCTTCTGAAAGAACCCCCTTCAGCAATTCATATAACTCTGGTTTGGTGTTGATGAACTCCTTTAGCTTGTTTTTATTAGTGAAACTCTTTATCTGACCTTCGATTCTGAGTGATAGCTTTGCTGGATAGATTATCTTTTTTTTTTTCTTTTTTTTTTAAATATATTTTTATTGATTTTGTACAGAGAGGAAGGGAGAGAGATAGAGAGTTAGAAACATCCATGAAAGAGAGTCATGGATCAGCTGCCTCTTGCACACCCCCTACTGGGGATATGCCCGCAACCACAGTACATGTCCTTGACCAGATTCAAACCCGGGACCCTTCAGTCCCCAAGCCGACGCTTTATCCATTGAGCCAAACCGGTCTCGGCTGAATACATTATCTTTGGCTGTAGGTTCTTACTATTCATCACCTTGAATATTTCTTGCCATTCCCGTCTGGCCTGCATGGTTTCTGTTGAGAAGTCAACTGACAATCGTATAGGTGCTCCTTTATAGGTAACTACCTTCTTTGCTCTTGCTGCTTTTAATATTCTCTCTTTGTCTTTTGCTCTTGGAATTTTTATTATGATGTGTCTTGGTGTGGTCCTCTTTGGATTCCTTTTGTTTGGAGTTCTGCGCACTTCCTGGACTTGTAAGTCTAATTCTTTCACCAGGTGGGGGAAGTTTTCTGTCACTATTTCTTTCAGTATGTTTTCGATATCTTGCTCTCTCTCCTCTTCTGGGACCCCCATAATTCTGATGTTGGTTCGCTTGAAGTTGTCCCAGAGGTTTCTTACATTATCTTCAATTTTTTGGATTCTCTTGCCTTCTAGCTTCTGTGGAGGAGTGTCTTCTGGCTCTTTATGTTCCAAATCTTTGACTTGATTCTTGCGATCTTCTTTTCTGTTTTTAGGACTCTGTATAATATTTATTATTTCAGACAATGTATTCTTTATTTCTTGTTGATGCCTTATCATTTCTTGTTGATTCCTTATTAATTCTAGATGATTTCTTTTCATATCCTCATAGGACTTATCCATCTTTTCTAGGAAATTCTTAAAAAACTTTATAAGCGTAGATTTGAACTCTATATCCAGCCGCTTTTTGTCCTCCATTTCTTTTGTTTGTGATCAATTTTGTTGTCGCATTTTGCAGCTACAGATGGGACGGGGTTTCAGGGTGGAGCCTACAGCCTTGGCTTCCGTCAGCCCCGCCCTATGTGGGTCCTTCAGTACTCGCTGCCAGCACCTCTGAGAGAAAGGTCCCTCGATTTTCGCCTGCTGCCAAACAGTCTATGCTCTCCCCCAATGAGCCAGGTATTGGGGTTCAGTTCAGTTGGAAGTGGAGTTGGAGGTGGCGTTCAGAGCAGTCTGGAGCCCCTGTCTCCTTCCTGCCAGTGCAATCCCGCGGCACAGCCGCCCGTCCCTTCTCTGCACGCACTGTGCGCGCTGCCGGGACTTCCTTCCGCCGCTCCCCCGGGGTTCCGCCTTACAGCCCAGCTCTCTCTGTGTGAGCCTGGGTCCCCGAGGTCTGGGCTAGAACGGGTTCAGAGCAGTCAGAACTGAGGCCAAACACAGTCGGGGTTTTATCTCCTTCCCGCTAGGGAACGCCCGCCAGGCACTCAGCCTCCCTCCTCTCCGGCTCCGTCCTCTCCGCGCGCGCCGCGTGTCTTGGTACCTTAGGCTTTTCCAGCTCCTCCGCGCTTCCTTCTGGTTTTCTCCTTGCTTCTTGTTGTAGAATTTCCAGTCAGTCGACTTTCCTGTAGTTCTGGGTAATGCCCATTTTATATTTTAGTTGTATTTTATTGAAATTGTTGTGTGCGGCTGCGGCTAGGTGTTTACCTGGGCGCAGCCATCTTGGATCCTCCTCTAAGTCATTTTTGTTAGAAAACATAGAATCTCCTACGTAGGAGCACATACAGAGTGATGAAGCCAATGTCCTGGGCCCACCTGCAGCTCGGACCTGCAGGGTGCTCCTCGCCCCCCCAGCTGCCCCTGTGCTGCACCCAGGGGGCCTGCACTCCTGCAGCACTTGGCGCTCGGCTATGTGTGCCTTATTGGCCCGGCTCTGGCGCCTTTGTGACGCACTCATGCTGATGTCTGTGGCGCTCACGCGTAGAGGTACAAAATAACCCTGAATGCATTTCAACTTTGTGAATATAGATTTTGAAATCTAAGAGTGGAACCAGGTCCTGAGCTCCTCCTTTGGATAGCCGGGTGATAATTTTGTGGGTGTTTCCAATGATGTCACTTGCATTGTCTCTGTCACTGCACGGGGTCATTCTGGGCATTGCATGTGGCCAGGGACTGTTCTTTTGCTGATCAGATAGTGGATATTTGAGGAAGCGTGGCCTGTACTGGCGGGAGGAGAGGGAGGCTGGGCGGCCGTGAGGTGCTGTCATCATCCAAACACACCCCGAGTCCTGGCCAAGCTGCTGGCGGTCTATGTGAGTACCAGGTGCTGCCGCCAGACAGTGTGGAGGGGCTGGGCCACCACAGAGATCTTCCCCCCACCCACAGGGGACACACCCAACATATGTCCCACTCCTGTCAGCATGGGTGACTGAACTCTGAGAAAGGACCAGTCTCCGAGTGTGCCAGTTAGTGCCCACCATGTTGGCACAGGCGCATCCGGTCAGGCTTCAGCTCTTTGAACTCTCATCCCTTCATGGTCCAGATGGGGCTGTCTGTTGCTTTACTTAAACTTAACCCATGCAGTGGCTCCCTCAGTCTGAGTCTCCTGTGCAGCTCAGGGACCTGTCTGCCTGACCGAGGAATAGGTTTGCTCCCCACATGTGGCATTCCCAGCACCATGTCTGTGCTGGGTGTGGACGTGGCAGGTTGAGAAGCTAGTGTGAACATGAGCCAGCCGCCAGCTTGTTTTAAGCCAGGTGTCTGTGAACCAGGGCTTTATCAGAAGCAGCCACCAATGGCCAGCTGCCCCTTTTCATGTTAGTGTGCAGCAGGCCCTCGAAGTCGTGGCAGCTCGTGTCTCCCAGAACTTCACCTCTTTTGGCTGGAAACTGCACATGGAGAGACACTGAGATACGTGTTGGGGTCGGTGAAGCAGACGGGAGGGGAGGAATCAGGGCACTGACCCAGCTGAGCGAGTGGCAGGATCCCGCTGTGCAGCCCAGGCTCGCTGACCCTTGGAGCTAGTGTTGAGGGATTGGAGTGGGTTGTGGGCTTGCGAGGTCCTATCGGCTCTTTCTGCTCTGTCTGTGTCTGAGGAGCCTGCGATTAGACAGTGAAAAGTACAGTTCAAGTGTGAGGCAGCGGGGCTCTGCACCAGGGCATGTGTTTGTCCGCTTTGTGAGTCAGCATGAAGGCCGCTTCGCAGCCAGGCAGGTGGGCTCATCTGCTTCCGTCCTGGTTGCAGTGAACGGGTCTCCTGCTACCATCACCATAGAGACCTGCGAGGACTCCGGTGACTGGACCACGACCATCGGAGGTACAGGGTCCTTCCTGTAGGCTTCTGGGTGGGGCCTGGGGCGGGCCCCATGAAGGACGGGACAGAACAGGGAGCTCCCTGTTCTGTGGACGGCATGCATGTTTGGAGGCTGTGTCCACTGCTGGCTGGCCCATTGGCCTGACAGCTCTGAGCTGTTGCCCTAGCCCATGGGAACACTGCTGACCTCAGAGCTGTGTCCTCCCATGGCTGGGGCAGGACTTCCTGCTGTTTGAACCTCTCTTTCCCACGCAGATGACACTTTTGCCTTCTGGCGAGGGCTCAAGGATGCAGGCCTGCTGGAGGAGGTCATACAGGAGTTCCACCAGGAGATGGTGGAGACCATGAAAGGCCTGCAGCAGCGGGTGCAGGACCCCCCTCTGCAGCTCCAAGGTGAGGGCGCTGCCCGCGGGGCCCTTCCCGCAGAGCAGGGCTGGCTGGCTGGCTCAGGCTGTAGTGGGTGTATCCTGCTCCTGGCAGCTCTGAGCTGAGCCCAGAAGCTTCTGCAGGGGGTGGGCAGCTAGTCCTCCTCCAGGCCCCTCCTTGACTCAGGATTGTACCTGCTGGGGTCCAGCTTCTGGTGATGGAAGGGGCCTCCACTGTGTCCTGTCGCCTGGCCGTCCTCACTGCACCCTCTCACCTTCAGACGCTGTGCTGCTCAACAACATTGTGCAGAACTTCGGCATGCTGGACCTGGTGAAGAAGGTGCTGGCCAGCCACAAGTGCCAGATGGACCGCTCTCGGGAGCAGTATGCCCGTGACCTGGCCGGTGCGTGGATGCCTACATTTCTGGTGTGGGGCCCGAAGTCCGAGAGGACAAGAGGGCACTTGGCGTTGTCAGCAGGGGCATTGAGGCTCAAACCGTGGAGCTTGTGACTCACTGCATGGCTGTCACAATAGGAGATGGCAGAGATGTGAAAAGCAGACCGTGACCCTGAGTCCAGTTTGTGCCAGCTGTGCCCATCTTCCCTAGCACCCTTCGGTGTCCGGATGTGTGTGTGTGGGCGCATGCGTTGAATGGATGCATGTGTGAGTGGGCAGATGTGTACGTTGAGCTGGCAGGCTACAGGTGCTGCTTTGACCTAGTTTATACCTAATATCACGAGAGCAGCTGTCCATGCACAGTGTAGGTGGGCTGGAACTGTGGCAGCTCGGAGGGGCAGGCTGTGTGGTCTGACACTCCCTGTCCCTGACGGTGGTGCCTGTCCCCGCAGTGACGCTCTGTCCTGTCCCTGCAGCCCTGGAGCAGCAGTGTGACGAGCACCGCCGACGGGCCAAGGAACTGAAGCACAAGTCCCAGCACCTCAGCAACGTGCTCATGACGTTAACGCCCGTGTCCCTGCCACCCCCCATAAAACGGCCCCGTCTTGCAAGGGCCACATCCGGGCCTGCTGCCATCGCCTCGCAAGTACTCACCCAGTCCGCCCAGATTGCCCTCAGCCCCGGGGTGCCCGTCTCCCAGCTGACTAGCATGCCGATCGGCAAAGTGATGTCTACGCTACCTTCTCCTGTGCTGGGCAAGGGCTGCCCCCAGGCGGCTCCTGCCAGCTCTCCTGCTTCACCACTGCTTGGGGGCTACACAGTGCTGGCCTCGTCAGGCACCTCCTTCCCTGGCACGGTGGAGATCCACCCGGACGCATCCAGCCTCACGGTCCTGAGTACGGCCGCCATGCAGGACGGCAGCACTGTGGTCAAGGTGGTCAGCCCCCTGCAGCTGCTCACCCTGCCGGGCCTGGGCCCCGCCCTGCAGAACGTGGCCCAGGTGTCGCCCGGGGGCAGCACCATTGTGACAGTGCCCACAGGGGCCGTGGAGGGCACCATGGCTGCCCCAGGGCCTGAGGAGCACACAGCCACCATCGAGGTGGCCGCCATGGCTGAGGGCCACGAGCCCAAGTAGTCACTGGTAGAGGGCGAGGCCTCTGGTGGGCACGGGACTGGCGCCTCTCCTCAGGCCACAGTGTGTCACGTGGAGCTGCTGAACCAAAGAGAGGAAACATCAAAACGGATCGAGAGGAGAAAAGGGCAGAAGGTGACAGCAACCTGTGACGTCCGCTGGGCTTTGAGTTCTGCACTTCCCCATTTTCTTGGGAAATATATTTTTCCATCTTTTGCTTATTAATACTGTTTACACGTTGTGCCCAACCAGGAGCCAGACGAGAGGACGTGCAGGCCTCGCTGCAGCCGGAACAGCAGGCAGCACTGAGGGTGGACCTGCTGTGCTGCACGGCCGGGCACACCACTAGCACAGGCCTTGGGGACTGTCCCCAAGGGTGGAAAGCCATGGATCCTATGGATTTGATATCTTCCCACAGTTTTCTGTAGGTTTAGTGCGGTGGGCACTCTGCTCTCCTGTCTCCAGAACAGGTGTGGCGGTGTGTTAGGTCGACACAGGGCTCAGGTCTGGGGGCTCCAGCTCCTGGGGTCTAGGGTGCAGACTTGGGGCCACTGCTTGAGCAGAGGGCTCGGGGGCCCAGCAGCACGAGCTTCCCTGCCCCTGCCCGCCTGCCTGCAGATGCTTGGCGCTCAGGACTGCCCCGCACACCCTGCGTGTTCCTGTGAACTGTTTAGTGGGCTTCTAGGAAGAGTCTGATTTATAGCTTTTTCAACCCAAACCATGCCGAGTGCCTAGGCTTCGGAATCTGCTCTGGGTTTCAGAGTGTGTACAGATGGCTGTAGGGCCTGCCTGCGTGAAGGTGACGGAGGGCTGGAGGTCCTGCCACTTGGTCCTGGGGGTGAAGGCATAAACAGAGCAAAATGGGAGGGTGGGGTGCACCTTCCAGTTGTCTTGTATTCAACATGCTGATGGGCCACCATGACCTCAGCCCTGAGACCCCCGCCTGGAGGTGCTGTGCCTGTTGCTCTGGGGCATGAGGGGAAACCGCCATTGGGCACAGCCAGGGCCAGCGCAGGTTCAAGGTGGATGCCCAGGTGCTCACTGGAGGGCTGTCCATGGCCCGCCCAGGTCTGACTTTGGAGTTATCAGGTGGACGGGCAGGACCGTGCGCAGGTCCCCAAGGACGGCCTGAGCCCCTCGAGCATCAGGGACTTGCTGAGGATGCTTTTCTGGGGTTCCATCATGGAGAGGCCCCACTCATGTTTTGAAGGGACTGGGCTCCATCTGTCCATCCATCCTTTCAGTGCCCCAGACCCTGCCTCAGTGGCCTCTCCCATGAGGAGCTCCTGAGGCTGTCTTTGTTTAGTCTGTTTCGTTGGCACTTTTCAAGGGTCTGCTGATTTCCTCATGTTTACTTCCTTGTTTGTGTCTGCAGTTTTTCCTAAGTGCATCTTGATTGAGTCCTGTTAGGTAGGCAGCGTGGGCAGGCCCAGCGTCCCTGTCTGCATCAGCTCCTATTACTGAGAAAGCCTCATCAGGCCCGTGGAGCCTTTGTCAAAGTCACCCACACCCCTTCCTCCCTCCAGCCCCTTCGCTGGTCTCAGGCCAGGCCGGGAGAGTTCACTTCAGAGCCATACACACAAAGCGGCAGCTCAGGTTCACGTCCAGCCGCAAGGGTGCTGGGAGGGAGCCACCATCCTCCAGGGGCCCTAGCTGCTGGGGAGGGGTCGCCACGCCCCCCCCCCCCCCCCGCCCCTGCCTGGGAGGGCATGCTGGCCTGTGCTCTGGTTGGGGAAAGCTACCGGGAGGCTTGTTTTTTCTCACTGGTGCTCAGGGGCAGCTTGGGGGACAAGCATCTGAGTCCTACTTTGTATGTTGTTTTGCAAGGATCTGCTCGGTACTTTGATCTAAAATAAAAACATGTTTCGTACTTTGTGTCTGTCTGACGAGGGTGCCATGCTGCCCTCCCTCTGACTTGTCTGGAGGCAGCAGCCCTCCTCCCGAGGCGGCGGCCATGTTGTGCACTGTGCGCTCACGTCTAGGTGGTCACACCTGACCCGGAGCGGGCCGTGCTGAGAGCCCCTGCCAAAGCCCCCAGGTGCTGGGTGCCAGGCGGACACGGCTACAGGCGCGGGCAGAGGGCTCGCCGAGGGACATCCAGACTGTCTGCCTTTCTGGTTGGTGCTTAAAACCTGGAGGCCAGACTACGGGGAGCTGCTGCCAGTGACAGGGGCTTGACCGTTCATCAAATGGCTGCAGAAGCTGTGGGTCTGTCTGAGTCTGTTCTTCTGCCCTCCACATTGCCGGACCCCCTGCTAACGATGCTTCAGAGGGAAACCCCACAGCCTGGGCTTCTCGTCCAGAGCCTGTGGACCGCCCAACAAGAAGTGTGGGGAGTGGGGTGTCTTGGGGCAGGAAGGTGGAGTGAGCTGAAGGTGCGGAGGGGAATGGTCACAGGTGGGTCTCGGAGGCTGGCCAGAGCGGTGGGTGTATGGTGGCAGCCCAGAGCTGTGCGGACTCGGTACCGTTAGCTCTTTCCTCGCTGTGTTGCGACGAGCTCAGAGCAGCACTGCTTGCTCAGAGGGCAGGTGCCCAGTGGGGACTCACTGCACCCCGCACCTGGGCCGAGGCAATCGGGACCTGACTCCAAGCCCCCTTCCAAGGCCCAGTGCCGGGGTGTGGCCCCAGGTATGCGCTGGTCCCTGCAGCCTGGGGCTGGACAGCAATGAAGAGAAGTATTGAGGTGAGCCCTGGGGAGGGAGGCCGAGGGCAGAGGGTGGGGGCTTGAAGGCCAGGAGTGGGAAGGCCAGCGGTGGGAAAGGCATCCCCCCACAACTTGACTCCTACCCTCCATTGGTTTGCAGAACACCCTCAAATTCCAGCTCACTGAGCTCTGGGGGCGTATGGAAGAGGGTGAGGGCACAGGTGCAGCCTTAGCTTAGCCACCAGGACAGACCGGCCTCCTCTGCTGCTGCAGGCCTGTCAGCAGGCTCATCCCCAGGGATGTCGGAGCTTTGGACGCAGTCGGTGCTCCAATGAGTGCCAGGTGCCAGGGCTCCTTGAGAGAGAGCAGGGGCACTGGGCCTGGCCTCCCCTGAATGGCTCCAGCCTCTGCCTCTTGGTTCCCACTCTCAAATGTCTTTCAGCCTCTACAGCCCTGTGGCCATGCCTGCTTCCCTGTTTTCCTGTCTCAGAAGAGTGACATCTCCCAGCCAGGTGCCGGGCTGGAAAAGAGTGGGTGCTCCACACCCAGCCCTCGCCTTAAGAGCTCTCCCACCTGCACCCTCTTCTGCAGCCCCCGGCCAGCAGGGGGCAGTCATTGTGTTCAGTCGGCCGCCTTCTACCTGGTTCCCAGTTTCCACACCCTCAGCCACATCAGCTGTCAGACTAAAGGGCAGGCCCCAATCCCTGCCCTGGGCTCCCAGGAGCCACACAGCTCCTGTAGACGCCTGTGCGCTCCCGCCTGGCTGAGCATGTGTCTGTTTATCTGTTGGATCAAGCTTATTAACTGTTTCTGTTTATTTGGTCAGCTTGACTTGGGGTTTCTCAGAAAGGTGAATTACAGTTGCCCTTTATTTAGAGTGGTTTTAGGTTCACAGCAAAATTGAGAGGAAAGTGCAGAGTTCCCTGTAGCTCCTCCCCCTGCTCACAGCCCACCCGGCAGGCCTTTGTAACAGTCAGGGCCCCTGCATTGGCATCGTCACCCAGAGCCACGGTGTGCACTGGGGCCGCATGTTCTGTTCTGTGGGGCTGGACAACGTGTAATGACATGTGCCCACCATCATAGTACCACACAGAGAAGTTTCTCGGCCCTAAAACCCTCTGCCCCCTCTCCGCCCTCCCCCGGCCCCAGATGCCCTCCCCCAACCCCTGGCCCCTGGTCTGTACCGTCTCCACAGCTGCCTTCTCCAGATGTCACACAGCTGGTCACACAGTCTGTAGCCTTTTCAGTTGGTTTCTGTCACTTATTCGTGCATTCCAGGCTCTTCTGTGTCTCTTCATGGCCTGATGCTTATTTTTTTCGGTGCTGAGTGCCATCCCCCTGGCTGGCTGGACCGGGGAGATTCATCCACCCCCCTGGCGAGGGACATCGGGGCTGCTTCCCGTTCTGTCAGTTAAGAACAAAGCTGCCGTAAACGCCTGTGCGCAGGTTTTGTGTGGACATCGGCTTTCAGCTCCTTTGGGCAAACACCAGGGAGCGTGACTGCTGGATCCCACGAGGCTGTGCAGTGTGTGACCACCGAGCTGCCTTCCAGAGCGGCCGCACCGGCTGCGTTCCCACCAGCAGTGAAGGGGTCCCCGCCGCTCCCGTCCTCGCCAGCACTCGGCGGTGTCATGCTCTGGGTTTGGCGCTCTGATGGGTGTGCAGTGGACTCTCCTTGTTTAACTTCCCTTCCCTGCGGGCTAGGACGCGGAGCATCTCGCCATTTGCTTGCCGGTCATCTGTGTAGCTACTTGGTGAGGGGTCTGGGAAGGTCTTGGCCCATTTTCCATCGGGTTGTTGTTTTCTTTCTGGGTTTAGAATTCTTTGTATCTTTTGGGAAACAGTCCTGTTTCAGGTGTGTCTTTTGCAAATCTCTCTCCTCTTGTGGCTTGTCTTCTCATTCTCTTGGTATTGTTTTTGTAGAGCAGAAGTGTTTAATTTTTTTTTCTTTTTAAATATATTTTATTGATTTTGTGCAGAGAGGAAGGGAGAGAGATAGAGAGCTAGAAACGTCGATGAGAGAGAAACATCGACCAGCTGCCTCTTGCACACCCCCTACTGGGCATGTGCCCGCAACCAATGTACATGCCCTTGACCAGAATCGAACCTGGGACCTTTCAGTCCGCAGACCAACGCTCTACCACTGAGCCAAACCGGTTTTGGCAGAAGTGTTTAGTTTTAATTGAGTTCAGCTCATCACCTTTCTCCCTCATGGCCGTGCCTTTGTCGTAGAAGTCACCTCCTAGCCCAAGGTCCTCTCGGTTCTCCTGCGTTGCGCTCTCGGAGGGTCACACGTGCGTTTTACGTTTAGGCCTGTGGTCCATTCGGGTTAACGCTGCGTGCAGACTCATTGTTTGGCCTGTGGATGCCCGGCGGTTCCAACACCATTTGCTGAGGAAACTGTGCTTTCTCCTTGAGCTGTCTGCTCCTTTGGTGAGATCAGCTGGCCCTGTCTGTGGGTCTGTTTCTGGGCTCTGTCCTGCTCTGTTGGGCTGTGTCTGTTCTTTCACAGTGACCACGCTGTCCTGATCGCTGTAGCTTTACAGTCAGTCTTGCAGTCGGTGGCGTCAGTCCTCCAACTCTGTTCTTTACCTTCATTGTTTCTTTTTTATTTTTATTATTTTTAAAAATATATTTTTTATTGATTTTTTTTTTTATAAAGAGGATAGAGAGCTAGAAACATTGATGAGAGAGAATCATCGATCAGCCGCCTGCTGCACACTCGCCACCAGGGACATGCCCGCAACCAAGGTACATGCCCCTGACCGGAATTGAACCTGGGACCCTTCCACTGAGCTAAACCGGTTTTGGTTTTTTTATTATTTTACTTTGTTGTTAATCCTCACCCGAGGATGTTTTCCCATTGGTTTTTAGAGAGAATGGAAAGGAGGGGGGAAACATCAATGTGACAGACACACTGATTGGCTATCTCCCACATGTGCCCTGACCAGGGCTGGGCGTCAAGCCGCAACTGGTACATGCCCTTGACTTGAAATTGGGACCCTCTGTCACTGGCTCTATCCACTGAGCCAAACCAGCGAGGGCTCCTTCACTGTTTCTTTGGCTGCTCTGGGTCTTCCGCCTCCATGTAAACTTTAGAGTCAGTTGGTCCATGTCCACAAGACAGCAGGCTGGGTTCTGAGGGGGATTGTGTTGACTCTACAGATGAAGTTGGGTGCTGTGTGTACTTAAGGTTAGGTGTTAGGCACATACACCACAACAGTTACAGAGCTTCCTGTTAGTGCTTTCAAACAGGATGTAATGCGTCTCGGGGAGCTGTTGCCTCACCCGGAGGAACGGGCGCCTCGAGGAGGGCAGGGCCTGCGTGGGAGACGTCACTTGAAGACGCTGGTCAAAAAGTTTGAAAGGCCCGTGTGCTTCCCTGGGTTGGACTCGCTCCTGCTGCGTGGGCGGCTCTCCGCCTCTGCCTGTGGCTTTAGCCTGGCCCCACACTCTCATTCTCCTCCCACAAAGCCTGGATTCCGTTTCCATCCCTTGATCGGGGCTGGCCCTCGTGGCTCATGTTGATGACAAGGACATGGCAGATGTCCCACTGCATGACTTCAGGCTGGATAAGGAAAGGTGAGGGTGTCCATACTGCTCCCATCCCTCAGTCTCTCCCTGCCTCTCCCTCTCCCTCTGCCTCTGTCTCTCCCTCTCCCTCTGCCTCTGTCTCTCCCTCTCCCTCTGCCTCTGTCTCTGCCTCTCCCTCTCCCTCTGCCTCTCCCTCTCCCTCTGCCTCTGCCTCTGTCTCTGCCTCTCCCTCTCCCTCTGTCTCTCCCTCTCCCTCTGTCTCTGCCTCTCACTTTGCCTCTGCCTCTCCCTCTGCCTCTGCCTCTCCCTCTGCCTCTCCCTTTGCCTCTGCCTCTCCCTCTGCCTCTGCCTCTCCCTCTGCCTCTCCCTTTGCCTCTGCCTCTCCCTCTGCCTCTGCCTCTGTCTCTGCCTCTCCCTTTGCCTCTGCCTCTCCCTCTGCCTCTGCCTCTGTCTCTGCCTCTCTCTCTCCCTCTGTCTCTGCCTCTCCCTCTCCCTCTGTCTCTGCCTCTCCCTTTGCCTCTGCCTCTCCCTCTGCCTCTGTCTCTGTCTCTACCTCTCCCTCTGTCTCTGCCTCTTCCTCTGTCTCTGCCTCTGCCTCTGCCTCTCCCTCTGCCTCTGTCTCTGTCTCTGCCTCTCCCTCTGTCTCTGCCTCTTCCTCTGTCTCTGCCTCTGCCTCTGCCTCTGCCTCTGTCTCTGCCTCTGTCTCTCCCTCTGTCTCTGCCTCTCCCTCTCCCTCTGCCTCTGTCTCTGTCTCTGCCTCTCCCTTTGTCTCTGCCTCTTCCTCTGTCTCTGCCTCTGCCTCTGCCTCTGCCTCTCCCTCTGTCTCTCCCTCTGTCTCTGCCTCTCCCTCTCCCTCTGCCTCTCCCTCTCCCTCTGTCTCTGCCTCTGTCTCTCCCTCTGCCTCTGCCTCTGTCTCTGCCTCTGCCTCTGCCTCTCCCTCTGTCTCTGCCTCTGCCTCTGTCTCTCCCTCTGTCTCTGCCTCTGCCTCTGCCTCTGCCTCTCCCTCTGTCTCTGCCTCTGCCTCTCCCTCTGCCTCTGCCTCTGCCTCTGCCTCTCCCTCTGTCTCTGCCTCTGTCTCTCCCTCTGTCTCTCCCTCTGCCTCTGCCTCTGCCTCTCCCTCTGTCTCTGCCTCTGTCTCTCCCTCTGTCTCTGCCTCTGCCTCTGCCTCTGCCTCTCCCTCTGCCTCTGCCTCTGTCTCTCCCTCTGCCTCTGTCTCTGTCTCTGCCTCTTCCTGTCTCTGCCTCTCTGCCTCTGCCTATCTCTGCCTCTGCCTTTTAAGAAGCTGTCTCTGTCTCTGTCTCTGTCAACACCCCCATCTTGCAGCCAGAGCTGCCACTGTGGAGAGACCACCTAGAGATGGAGACACATGCTCAGCAGCTCCCTCCACCCACGCCCAGCCCAGGGGATAGTCATGCATGAGGCACCTCAGGGGGATTCAGCCGCAGGACCACATCTGTGCACATGGAGCAGAGACCCGTGGTCCTTGCTGGCCCCACAGAACTCTGAGCACAATACACGCTTGTTTTATGCCGCTGAGTTTTGGGATCATTTGTTACATCCTCTCTGTGCAGTCATTTGAATGGGTTCCCAGGGGCATTGCCCTGCTGACCTGCTATGTAGGCCCAGTTTTATGAGTAATGTGCTTACAGCCATTTGTGTGTTTTCCCACATGAAGCTGCTGTTCAACTATTTTAAGAAAACTGAGTTTTGACCTAGCTGGTGTGGCTCAGTGGATAGAGCATTGGCTTGTGGACTGAGGGGTCCCAGGTTTGATTCTGCTCAAGGTACATGCCTTAGTTGTGGGCTCCATCCCCAGTATGGTGAGTGCAGGAGGCAGCCAATCGATGATTCTTTCTCATCATGGATGTTTCTACATCTCTTTCCTTCTCTCTCCCTCTCTGAAATCAATAAATATATATTTAATTTAAAAAAAGAGCTTTTAAAAACTTGTTGAGTTTTAAGGTTCAAAGTGCTCTGCGTCAGTTCTTATCAGACCCGCCTTGGAGCACCCCAGGCCCTGGCTCTGCTCCTGTCCTCACTGCGCGGCTGCGCAGCGGAAACTGGGGGTGGTTATGAAACCCTGTTTGTCAGCCTTGGCTTTTATTGTGTGCTTGGCCTCCCTTTAAAGAAGCACTGGCCCCCCAGGGCTGAGCCCTGCGGCTGGCAGTGTGTGCACCATGCCACCCGCCTTGAGCAATGCGTGTGGTGAGGCAGGTCCCAGCCTTCCTTTCCCTCCCTCCCTCGGAGTCCAGCACCATCTGCCGGCAGTCCTTCCCCTGCTGCAGTGCCTTTTAAGAAGCCCCCTGGCCGCAGGTTGGGCCTGTGGGACTGTCTCCTGCCCTTCCCCCCACCTGCTGAGTTTCAGAAGAGGAGCCCCCAGTCCCCAGTCTGTCCAGCACCTGCATGCAATAGCTGTCCCCCATCAGTGACCAGTCCTCTGGGTGGGCAGGCCCTGCAGGCACTGGGCTCTGAGTGGTGACTCCCAGCACTGGCCTGGCTGGGAGGTGACGGGGTGAGGCCTAGAGGCCAGGAGGGTGGACTTGAACCTCTGGCGTCAGAGGCCTGCCACATCCCACCTGTCCCAGGGAGAAGAGCAGGCTCAGGCCCAGAGGCCCAGCCCTGCATCTCGCTGGGCGGGGATGGGGAGGGGAAGGGCAGAGTGCCAGAGTGGGCGGAGGTCAAGGCTGAGTCTGCCAAGCTTAGTGCCCTGAGGTCAGGGGCTGGGTGGAGGGCGGGGCTGAGCCGCTCTGCTGTCTCCAGACCTATCCCTAAGCAGGAGGGTGTGACTGCGCCCTCCACTAGTGGGAAAGAGAGGCTAGTAAGCTGGATAAGTGGAATAGGGAACTGGGACAGAGAGTTTGTTGTGTTTTAATCCTCACCTGAGGATATTTTTTCCATTGATTTCCAGAGAGAGTGAAAGGGAGGGAGGAGAGGGTGTGGGGGAGAGAAACATTGATGTGAGAAAGAAACATCGACTGGTTGACTCCTGTCCACACCCCTACTGGGGGCTGAGAGCAAGCCTGCAACCGAGATAGGTGCCGGTGACCAGATGGAACCCGAGATGCTTCGATCTGCAGGCTGACGCTCTAACCACTGGGAAACCTGCCAAGGATCACACAAATAGTTTAGTTGCCGAGGGATCGACAGCCGTCCAGTAGATTGCAAACCCCTCTTTCCTAGCCACGGCCACTAGGAGTACGTTTTACACTTCTCATGCCAGAAGTCCAAACAGTGCCATTTGGCCAGCCACAAGGCCAGGGAGGCCGGGTGCCTCTCACTTACTTAGCAGAAAGCTGATGGCATTCTAGGCCCTCCCCAGGCCCTCCCCTAAAACCCGGCCTTCAGGGAGCAGATGAGAGCCCCGGAGGCCGGACCCAGCGCAGGGATCCTCTCCCCCTCTCGGCACCTTCGCTTTCCTCCCCCCAGCTCTGCGGGGCCCCACTGGACCAGGGCAGCAGTGGGCAGTGGCAGCTGGTCCCAGGCTCACCCCTGAACATGTCGCTGAGGCCCCCTTTCCTCTGACTTCCCAGTGCGCTCACTTCCTTCTCTGACCTTCACTCCCAGGGAGCCCATGCAGGCCTCGGGGCCACGGCTTTCCCACCGTTCCTAGGGGTCAGAGCGCCCGCCGAGGCCCTCCTGTTGCTCTTTCTTCCCTAAGCCCTTCCTGGCCCCCTGGCCCCAGCTTTAATAAATGTACTCTCAAAATCACCTGGTCTCGTTTGTTTTTTAAAACATATATCTTTTTTTTTTTTTTTTTCCAGAGAGGAATGGAGAGGGAGAGAGATAGAAACATCAACGATGAGAGAGAATCATTGGCTGCCTCCTGTACACTCCTGACTGGGAATTTAGCTTACAACCTGGGCATGTTCCCTTGACCAGAATCGAACCCAGGACCCTTCAGTCTGAAAGCCAGCGCTCTGTCTACTGAGCCAGACTGGCCAGTGCCTTCTGGACTTGTCTTGTTAAAATTTTCCTGCTCAAGGTCAAGAACTCACACACTGCCAGCAACCCAAGGCAGACCTGAGGCAGCTGCCTGCCCACTCCCTGTCTACTAACAGGAAGCCACACCCGCTTCCTCCATCCTGAGTGTGGCCTCCCACGAGTCAATCTAGAGAGGTGCCATTGGCCATGAGCGGTCTGCCAGGAGCTGCCAGACTCAGAAAGAGCCCTGGATGTGATGGGGGTAGGGGCTCCTTCCCCAACAGTTTGGGGACCATCCCAAATCTTCACCTTGCTCACCTCAGCTCCAGGTGGGTCAGAGTGGGGTGGCATGCACAGGTGCAGAGACACTGTGGGGTAGAGCCAGGGAGACAGCAGCTGGCAGCACCCCTGGTGTGGACTTTCTTGCATTGAGACCCTGAGATCAGATGTCCCTTTCTGGCCCCCATGACCTTCTCCCCGTAGCCCCACAAAAAAGGATGATTTTTAAGAGGCCCTCATGGCTGCACCCTTCCTCCCAGGCTAAGCTGGGGTGCTCCTACCCATAGATTCAGTCACTTCCTTGCTCCTGGCCAGGGTGTGACCTTATGGCTGGGTGGGCAGGCCCATAAGTAGGACCCTGTTAGGGTCCTTGGGGGCCAGGACCTGGTATTAAAGTTCTGTTTAGCCCTGGCCGGTTTGGCTCAGTGGATAGAGTCTTTGGACTGAAGGGTCCCAGGTTTGATTCTAATCAAGGACACATGCTTGGGTTGCGGGTCAGATCCCCAGTGGGGGGCGTGCATGAGGCAGCCAATCAATGATTCTCTTTCATCATTTATGTTTCTTTCTCCCTCCCTCTCTGAAATCAATAAAAAATATACATTAAAAATTAAAAAGTAAAGTTCTGTTTAGATGGCTGGTCACCGGAGGCTGCTTGGGCCAGCTGGCAGGTAAACTGGGCCTGGCCGGCAGACTCTGCCCTTCCTGCTTTTCCAGCTGTTCTGGGTGATGGTGGAGGCCACCCAGAGGCCACAGGCCAAGCTCCATCCACCGGGACATGTGCTGGGTGAAGAAGGCCTGGTTTGGGGGGCGTGGTGACTGGATGCTTTATTTACTTTTTAATTTGATATAATTTCAAACAACACACAAAAGTTGCAAAAATAGTGCAAAGACTTCTGTAGGTATTTTCTCAAAATATATTTATTGACTTCAGAGAGGAAGGGAGAGGGGGAGAGAGAAACATCAATGATGAGAGAGAACCTCCTGCATGTTCCACACTAAGCATCAAGCCCGCAACCACGTGCCTGACGGAACCAACCGTGACCTCCCAGTGCACAGGTGGCCGCTCGCCCCTGCGCCTTGGCTGGGCCCCCCTGTATCTTGACCTCATTTGGCCCCAGCGGTGTTATCAAGCATGTGACACTGGGACCAGCTGAGAAATCCCTTTGCCTGACACCCAGGTGTCTGAGAGCAGGGACATGGCTGTTCCTGCAGCAGGAAGTGCCGCACTGACCAGTGATGCCGCTGAGCCACAGCCGGTTGGCACTGTGGCTAATCTCCGTATGGGATCTGGCTTTTGGTAACCGTAGTGCAGCGGAGGCCCTGTCTTCTCCAGCTGGGACTCCTCACACCGGGACATTCTGAGGGCAGGCCGGCCGCGGTGGATGCCTGGAGATTGGGGGGAGGCTCTGCATTTGGGGCTGGCACACAGGAGGTGGCTGTGCCCTCCATGCACACAGCTCAGCCTGTCTGCTGCCCTGGCTCCGGGGCCCTGAGCCCTGATGCTTGGCTCAGGAGAGCCCGCTGGTTTTTCCGCTTCAAAGCTAGCCTGCCTTTCCTCGTGACCAGTAGGCGTCCCGGGGAGATGCTGTGAGGCTGTGGGGCTGTTCGTCCCAGTGTGACCGTGTCGGTGGCCAGTGACACCTGATTCACTCGTACGCTGAGCCTTTTGGGAAGGACCCGCTGCAGCGGCCTAGGCCTTGCCAGGCACGGCACCTGGATTCTGCAGCCGCTTGGGTTTCCCGCTGACAGCATTTGCAGGTGCCAGGAGGGGCCCTGGGAGTATGGGTGTCATTGACGGGAGCAGGAGGCTGTTGGCGGAGAGGGTGTGAGCCTGCGGCATGAGATGCCTGGCCGGCATCCAGGAGCTGAGAGGACTGTGTGTCTGCACTTTGGGGGCAGTTCCTGCTGGTGGTGATGAAATTGGTGCATCGCATCTGCGTGATCTTTGGGGCCAGAGGTGAAGGGATGGTCCCTCCGACATGAGTGACCAGAGGGGCCTGAGCATGGGCTACTGTGCAAATCTCACAGTCTGGGCATGACATGATACCTCTACCCTTTCCTGTCGGTTTGAATAAGGGATACACGTGGCACAAAACCAGACACACAAGCCCTGGCCAGTATGCTCAGTGGGTAGAGCATTGGCCCAGCATCGGAGAGGTGAGGGTGTGATTCCTGGTCAAGGGCACGTACCTGGGCTCGGGATAGATCCACACCCTGGTTGGGTCCATGCGTCTCCCTTTTCTTTCTCCCTCTCACCTTCCATTCTCTCTAAAAAAAAAAAAGTGGAGAAATGTTTGCAGGTGAGGTGAGCAAACAAACAAACCTCAGATGTGCAGACAGAGCGAGAAGTGTTTCCATTCATCTCAGCCTCAGTTTCCTTCTGGTTCTGTATCTGAGTTTTATAAATTATATATTTTTAAATTCTGTCTTTAAAATATATATATAATTGATTTTTTACAGAGAGGAAGAGAGAGCTAGAAACATCGATGAGAGAGAAACATTGACTAGCTCCCTCCTGCTGGGGATGTGCCCCCAACCAAGATACATGCCCTTGACTGGAATCGAACCTGGGACCTTTCAGTCCACAGACTGACACTCTATTTACTGAGCCACACCAGTTTTGGCTAAATTCTGTCTTTTTTAATTTTTAACTCAAGGTGCATCATTGTGCACCTCAATTTCCTTCTTTAACAAATGAGCTTGGAAAACACCTCCCTGCGGGGGCATCAGAAACGCTCCCCTCTTCCTGGCCGGGGCCAGCCTGCTGCTCAGCCAGGCCCTGCCCGCCGCCCTGCCCCTGCCCCATGCCATGATGTCTGAGTCTGGCCTGAGGTCAGAGGGTGAAAGCACCTGTGGTTCTGCCAGTCTCAGTGTTTGCCAGCCTGGCGCTGCGATGGGGAGCACGGTGCGTGTGTGTGGCTGCTGACCCATTGTTCTCCCTCTGTGCTCTGCTGGCGGGCGCTCAGCCGGTGCTCTCTGAGAGGAAGCACAGCCGGCCCCGTCCTTCCTGTGCTGCCACCGTTCCCTCGTGACAGATTTCAAACCCTGGGGCTGAGTGAGGAACCCCCAGCAGGAGCGCGGCCACCGAGCAAGGCCTTCCGCCGAGACACCACCGACACAACACGCACAGGGGGCAGTCGTGGCTGGTTTTGTTTGAACCTTTGATCTGCCCGCTGTTCCTCAGGGCGTCAGTGTTGGGTGGAGAGTCCTCTGCCCCCTTTTTGGTTCAAGACGCTCACCAGTTGTAAGAGAATCGTTAGAATGAAGCAGTTTTAGCAGAATTTGTGGAATAACCGTCTTTCCCAGTGACCTGAGTGCCCGCGGTCACCATGTGTGGCTGCCGTGTGTATTCTCCCGGTCTGTGGGCCTCTTTGCTGCCACCTGTTCTGCTCCAGAGCCATACTCTTCCAGTCCCTTCACAGTGTGTCTCACTGTTGGTAAGACTAGTATCCTGTTACTCTTTTTTAAATATGTATATTTATTGATTTTTTTACAATAAATGGAGAGAGAGGAATAGAGAGTTAGAAACATCTATCAGCTGCCTCCTGCACATCCCCTGCTGGGGATGTACCCGCAACCACGGTACATGCTCTTGACTGGAATCGAACCCGGGTCCCCCCAGTCCACAGACCGATGCTCTATCCACTGAGCCACACCATTTAGGGCTCCAGTTACTCTTTTAAAAAGATATATTCTTATTGGTTTCAGAGAGGAAAGGAGAAGGAGAGAGAGAATCATTGATCAGTTGCCTCCTGCACACCCTCCACTGGGGATTGAGCCCACAACCCAGGCATGTGCCCTTGACTGGAATCAAACCATGACCTTTTTTTTAAAAAAAATATATTTTATTGATTTTTCACAGAGAGGAAGAGAGAGGGACAGAGAGTTAGAAACATCGATGAGAGAGAATCATTGCTCAGCTGCCTCTTGCACACCCCCTACTGGGGATGTGCCCGCAACCAAGGTACATGCCCTCAACCAGAATCGAACCCGGGACCTTTCAGTCCGCAGACCGACGCTCTATCCATTGAGCCAAACTGGTCCCGGCTGAACCATGACCTTCTGGTTCATAGGTTGACGCTCAACTACTGAGCCAAGCCAGCTGGGCTCTTTTTTAATTTACTGAATGAGCTGTGACTGACATGTAACATTGGCTCAGTGGTTAGACTGTTGGCCCTCCCCCCAAAGGGTCGTGGGATCAATTTCTGGCCAACGGAATTGATCAATTCCTTTAATCAATTCCCTGGGTTATAGGTTCTATCCCTAGCCCCAGTTGGTGTGTGTAGGAGGCAATCAATCAACGTGCCTCTCTCACATCATGTTTCTCTCTCTCTCTCTCTCTCTCTCTCTCTCTCTCTCTCTCTCTTTCTCTTTCTCTCCTTTCCTTCCTCCCTCCCTCCCTCCCTCTCAAAAAAATCAATGGAAAAAATACCCTCGAGTGAGGGTCAACAGCAACAAAAAAACCATAAAAAATACAAACCAAACATCTGAAGCACTGATATTGCAGTAGGGTTGGCTAACACTTCCGTCACGCACAAGGTGAACAATTTTTTTTGTGCTGGGACAACCAGGATAGTCTCTTAGCCAGTCTGAGTTATAGCGCAGGACTGGACTGCAGTCACTGCTGGGCATCAGGTAGTGTTTCAAGCTTATACCCTCAAATCACATCCCAGTTCCCCCAGCCCTGCATACATTTTCTCTCTGTTTTTAACAGTCTGGCTTTTTTTTAGATTCTATGTGTAAGCAATATCAGGCAGCATTTGTTTTTTCCGTCCAATTTATCTCACTTAGCATATCAAGGTCCACTTACGTTGTTGCAAATGGCAGGATTTCCTGCTTTCTCATGGCTGAGTAATAGTCCAGTGTGTGTGTGTGTGTGTGTGTGTGTGTGTAACATTTTTTTTGTTAATCCTCATCTGAGAATATATTTTTTTCCATTGATTTTTATTTTTTAAATATATTTTTATTGATTTCAGAGAGGAAGGGAGAGGGAGAGAGAAACACCTGCCTCCTGCACGCCTGCTATTTGGGGATCGAGCCTGCAAGCAGGGCAGGTGCCCTGACCAGGACCAAATCGTGACCATCTGTTTCATAGGTCAACGTGCAACCACTGAGCCACACGCAGGGCCCCGCTGATTTTTTAGAGACAGGGGAAAGGAGGAGAGAAAGAGAGAAACATCAATGTGAAAGAGGTCCATCCATTGGTTGCCTCCCACACCCGCCGTGACCACGGCTAGGGATCAAACATGCAGCCCAGGTATGTGCCCTTGACTAGGAATTGAACCCGAAATCCTTTGGTCAACAGACCAACATTCTAACCACTTAGCAACACTGGCCAGGGATTAGTGTCTTTAAAAAATAAAGTAAAATTATATATATATATTTATTATTATTATTATTATTATTATTAATTTTTTACAGAGAGGAAGGGAGAGGGATAGAGAGTTAGAAACATCTATGAGAGAGAAACATTGATTAGCTGCCTCCTGCACATTCCCCACTGGGGATGTGCCCACAACCAAGGCATATGCCCCTGACCGGAACGGAACCCGGGACCCTTCAGTTTGTAGGCCGATGCTCTATCCACTGGACCAAACCGACCAGGGCATTAGCGTCCTTTTATTCATTCCGCCATGGACACTGGCTGCTTCCATGTGTTGGTTCCTATGAATGATGCTGCAGTGAACCGGAGGTGCAGTGTCTCAGAGATCCTGGCTTCATTTCATTCAGATAAATACTCAGAGGTGGGGTTGCTGGGTCCTGAGGTAGTTTTGTTTTTACTTTTTAGGAACCTCCCTACAGCTTCCTGCAGCATCTGTCCGATCTGCATGCCCACTAACAGTGCACGAGGGCGCCTTTTCTCCACATCCTCACCAGCACTTGTTATTTTTGTCCTTTCATTTTAAGAGTTTTTAAAAAATTGATTTTAGAGAGAAGGAAGAGAGAAAAACAACAATAGGCTGCCTCCTGCTCGCACCCTGACTGGGAGTCAAACCCACAACCTGGGTATGTGTCCCTGCGGGGACAGAGTGCGGACGCCGCTCCGGTCCGCGGAGCCTCTGGCCAGGCTGGTCTTGGGAGACAGGCCTCAGGCAGGGTGAGGGGTCCCCACAGTGGCTTTGGTTTGCTTTTCTCCTGGTTATTGGGGACGCTGGGCATATGTTCATGTACCTGCTGGCCCTCTGCATGTCCTCTTTGGAAAATGGTCTTTGACTTTTGCCAATTGAAATTGGACGATTTGTTTTCACTATTGAGCGGAGTGAGTTCTTTACCCTTCGGACGATAGCTGCTCACTGGTGCACGGTGTGTGGGCTTCCACTCTGCAGTGTCCTTTCCTGATGGCTCCTCTCTCTGCAGAGGCTCTTTGGTCTGGCGTGGTCTCACTGTTCCTTTTGTTCTCGCTGCCTGGGCTTGGGGCGATGTTAGAGGACTCATGGCCCAGATCACATGAAGGACCTGCGCCCTGCTTTCTCCTAGGAGTTCCGGTTTGGGGTTTTACCGCCAGCCTTTGATTCATTTTAAGTAGGTTTTTGAGAGTGGTGCGTCAGACAGCAGTCCCATTTCAGTCTTTCGCTTGTGGATATTCAGCCCCCCTTCCCCCCATACACAGTTTATTGAAGACACTGTCCTTTCCCATCCTGTGCTCTTAGCACCCTGGTCAAAACTTAGTTGAGAAGCCCTGGCCAGTGTTGCTCAATGGTTGTACCAAAAGGTCTCAGGTTCAATTCCAGACCAAGGGCACATATCTGGGTTGCACATTCAAGCCCTGGCCCCGGGTGTGGGGGAGGCAACCAATTGATGTATCTCTCACGTTGATCTCTCTCTCTCTCTCTCTCTCTCTCAATATCAATGGAAATAATATCTTTGGATGAGGATTAACAATAACAACAACACTTGGTTGACATTTGCGTATGAGTTCATTGCTGGGTCTGGTGCCTGGGGCAGGTGTTACTCTGACATCACAGCCCGAAGACGGGCGGTGGGCGCCCGCTTTGCTCTCTCAGAACTGCTCTGCTGTCCGGGTCTTTGTGGTTCAAATGACTTTGGTTCTCTCCAGGGAGAGCCGCCATCTTTGTGCAGTGTCAGGTCTCCTCGTCCAGGAACTGCCTCTCCCTCCCTTCTCCCGGTCGCCATGCCTCCCGGACATTTCTGGTTTCTTTGTGTTTCTTTTCCAGCTTATTCCTGGTCTTTTGTTGCTGCTAGTGTTTACAAAGTGTTTTCCTCTGTTTTGTTCTAAAACTATGTGTCTAGAGGCCACTGGCATGATTGCGAATGGGTGCCCAGCCCAGCTCCTGACCTTACTGGAAGCTTCCATTTTGTCCTTCCCAATAGGATGTGACACTGTACCGCCGGAGGGACATCTCGCTGTCCAACGCCCCTCTGCCGCGATCTCAGGGCTGGAACAGCACGGACGCCCCTCGCAGGGCGGGCTGCTGCCTCAGGCTGGGGTCTCTCCTGAGTTGCAGCTAAGCCGGAGGGGGGTATCTGAAGGGGCCCCGTGTGCATCGCAGGGCAGGGAGGCTCCTCCCAGTGCTGCTGGAGTGTTGTCCTCACCCTGGCGGCTCCCACAGTGCCCCCCGGAGCCAGGAGGCAGCGCGGCCTCCAGTGCCTCCCATGCTCAGGGCGCTGTGCAGGGTGCGACTCTCAAGGGGCTGCTCCTGGTGAAGGTAGAGACATGGGGCTGCCCGCTCTTTTCCATCTTCTCACGTGGTTGAGGGGGGTCCTGCACAGAAAGTTGTGGGGAGTCAAATGCAAGTGAGCTCCCCTTCCTGCTGAGCAGATGGGGTGCGCTCCGTGTCCAGGCCTGCCTCCGCCCGGCACCCTGCGGGCATCCCCAGGGCCTGGGCACACCGGCGCCCCCAGGCAGGAAGAGCCCCCACGGAGCCCCCGGCGGGGTAAGGTGACCCCACTGACTGCTGGGGCCGTGGGTGGGGGCCGCACCGCCTGATCGGCCCCTTCCGCGGGGACCCCGACCGGCCCAGCCGGCCTGCTAAGCGCCCCTCCCCCTGGCGCCGGACTCGGGGCGGGGGCTGCAGCCTGCGGACCAGGGTTCGAATCCCGGGCGGGCGGCGGGCGGGGCGGCGGGCGGCGCTGGAGGGGCGGGGCGGCGGTGAGGTAATTTCCGCGCTCGGCGGCGCGGGGAGAGGTTTGAGTCACCCTGGGGGCAGAATCGAAAGTGATCCCGGCTCCCGGCGGGCGCGGCCGAGGCTGGTGAGTGCGGGGATGCGGGTCTGCCTGCGGGCCGCTCCCTGCGGGTGGGCGCCGGGGTGGGGGCCGGAGTGGGCTCCGGGGTGGGGGCCGGGGTAGGTGCTGGCAGCGGGGCCGGCGCCCGGACCGAGGCCGCCGTGGAGATGGGGGCTCTGCCGAGACCCCCGCCCGGTGGCGCAGCCTCGTCCCCGGCCTGGGGGAGGGGATCTCTGGACTCCGAGTTCCCAGCCCTTTGCTCCGTCCTCACCGCCCCGCGGCCCTGCTTCTGGACATGCGTCCGTTTGGGGTCTCCACAGCCCCTTCTGCGGGGACCTTCTGCGCTGCCACTTCCTCCCGGGGACCACCTTCCTCCCAGCTTCCCAGGGAGGTGCTCTGCGGGCGGCGGTGTTTGCAGAAGCCGGTTCCCCTTTCTATCCCCAGGGACCCGGGGAACCCCCTCCTCTGGGCGATGCCGCTGTGCTGCCCGGCAGCCCCAGCCCGCCCCACTCCTCTGCCCCTGGGAGGGGGCCGGCCCCTCGTGACATACATGGGGGCACGGCCCCGACGCAGCCAGCTGGCTCCGGAGAAGGGCCAAGACCCTTCAGAGAGGGGGGTCG
Source organism: Nyctalus aviator (assembly GCA_036971965.1). Taxonomy (NCBI): domain Eukaryota; kingdom Metazoa; phylum Chordata; class Mammalia; order Chiroptera; family Vespertilionidae; genus Nyctalus; species Nyctalus aviator. Next base: position 87,634,870 of record CM072925.1, read on the forward strand.
GGGCTGGGTCAGTGGGCCCAGCTTCCTTGGGCCTCACCACCCTCTGCTTCCATCCTGCCCATAAGTCCCGGGCTCCGCCTCCCCAGACCTCGCTGAGGGGAGGGGTGTGTCCGAGCCCTGACCTCAGCCTGACCTGGCTCTTTGCTGCCCCTACCCCACACTTCTCAGGAGCCAGGGGCCCAGAGGACCGCGGAGCCCGAGCCTCGAGCGCCACCCTGCAGGCCAGGCCAGCCTCAGGATGGTGTCCCCGGGGGCCGGCCCGCTGCCCACCGGCCCCACGGCCGCCAAGGAGCCTTCCCTGGCCAGGCTGTGCGCCCAGGTGGATCTGTGTCTGGGCTGCTCCCGCTGCACCCAGCGCCTCAACGAGAGCACCTACCTGCTGCGCCAGCTGGAGCACCGCTGCCCCTGCGAGATCCTGCTGGCCCGCGCCAAGCGCGCCGCCAAGAGCCGGGTCTGGCGCAAGGTGGACCGGCGGCCCAGCTTCCCGCGGCCCGCGCGCTACGAGGTGTGCCGCTACTACAGCCCCGGGCAGGGCTGCCGGCGGCACCGGCACCAGTGCACCTTCGCCCGCAGCCCCGAGGAGGCGCTGGTCTGGACCTTCGAGCGCGAGCACGGGCTCCGCCGCCTGTGGCTGAAGGCGGCCGTGCGGGGCGGCGGGGCCCGGGGCGCGCCATGCAGCCTGGCCGCCGCCATCCGTGAGGAGTTCGGCGGCCGCTTCCAGCTGCTCTGCTGCCACTGCTTCCGGCGCTGCCCACCGCACCTCAGCCCCGTGGACGCCCAGGGGCGCTGCCCCAGGCACGGGGCCTGCCCCTCGCTGCTCACGCATGTGAGCGCCGAGGGCCGCAAGCAGCAGGTGGCGGAGGTGCGGCCGCAGCCCCAGTACCGCCGGCCGCTGGCCTACTGCATGTTCGTGGGGCGCGGACTGCCCTGCCGGCACGGGGCGTCCCGCTGCCAGTACGCCCACAGTGCCGTGGAGATGGCCGTGTGGGAGGCCGAGCAGCTGGGTGGGCTCCAGCGGGGGGACCTGCTCGTGCTCCCCGCCCCCGGGGAGGACGGGCGCGCAGCGCCCCCCCGCCAGCCGCCTGCGCCCCGGCTGTACTGCCACGCCTGCCTGGTCACCTACCGCTCCCAGGAGGCCTTCGAGAACCACTGCTCCTCCCAGGAGCACGCGCAGATGGTGGCCCAGGGCCAGGCCGAGGCCTGGGAGTACCGGAGCCCGCCCACCGGCCTCTCCACCTTTGAGCTCTGCCCCAGGTAGGCCTGTGGGTGGGGCTTGGGGCGGGGATGGCCCACCTTCGGCCAGAACCAGGAGCTCCCGGCGCCCTCCGAGTGCCTGGCTGGTACCTGTCCACCTCGGGTGGGCAGGGAGGCCCGGGGAGGCGGCTCCTGACGGCCTGGTCCTGCGGGCACAGTAGCGGCAGGTTGGAGGAGGTCCCTGCCCCTGCTCTCCCCCAGCCTGGAGCCCACGCCTGCTCCCCACGCAGCCCCTCAGGCCGAGGGGTCTCACCCGCGGCCTGCCGCCCTCCCGCAGGCCCAGCCTCTGTGAGTATGGGGACCTCTGCACCAAGGCACACTCGAAGCAGGAGCTGCAGGAGTGGACGCGGCGGGTGCGGGCGGCGGAGCTGCGGGAGCAGGCGGCCTGGCAGGAGGGGCTGGTGTCCTACCGAGAGCGGCTGCTGGCCGAGTACCAGAGCAGCAGCAGGGAGGTCTTGGTGGTGAGTGGGGCCTCGTGAGGGGGCCAGGGCGGGCAGGAGGCAGGGCCACCTGCTGATGGCCTGGCTCCCCCGTGCAGTTGGCTGAGACGGTCGATGGTGTGACCGTCACCTGCCACCAGTCCCTGGTGCATCAGGCCCAGGAGAGGAAGACTCAACACAGCTGGACGTTCGACGTCCGCTCTGAGGTGAGGGTCTGCATAGCCCCGAGTCGGCCAGGGCCTGGAGCCACTGCCCTGTCCTGTGCTCCCCGTGTGTGCGAGGTGTCTGTGCCCGGGGCCATGGGGATATTTGGGGGAGTATCTGACAGAGAGCCAGGGGCTGGGCCACCGTGACTGCGCATCCCACGCGGCCTTCCCTCGCTCAGCGTGCACTGGGCAGTTTCTGTGACCCACCGTGCGGGGCACTGCCGTCTGGGGAGGCTGAGCGCCGGCTGGGACCACAGCGGGAAGCGCAGCGCTGGCGGGGTCTGTGTCAGCCTTGGACCCTGGCAGGTGGGAGAGCCCCTCGGGCCACCTCACCATCCGGTTTCTCCCCAGGAGCCGTTGCAACACGTGGCCCTGCTCAAGCAGGAGCCGGGAGCAGCCTTCTCGCTGGTGGCCCCCGGCCTCCCGCCGGGCCGGGTGTATGCACAGGGGGAGCGCTTCCGGGTGCCCGACCGCCCCACCGAGTACCAGGTGGCCGTGTGTGTGCAGAGCACCTCCTTCGGCGCCTTCGAGCAGTGGGTGGTCTTCGACTTTGGCCGCCGGCCGGCCCTGCTGCAGAGGCTGGAGTTGCAGCTGGGCCGGGAGCACCACCCGGGGGCGCCACCGGCACCCTGCCCCCACGAGGAGCTGGAGCGCTGGCACACTGGCAACCGCCACGTGGTTCCCGGCGTGGAGCGCACGGCGGAGCAGGCAGCCTTGCTGGCCAAGTACAAGGCGCCGGCGCTGGCGCTGGAGTTCCGCCGTGGCGGCCCGGCCCCGGGCCCGCTGTCCTGCGCCAACTACCGGCAGAGGATGCACCAGTTCCTCTACCAGGAGGAGGCCGCGCAGCAGCAGCTGGTGGCCAAGTGCGTGGGGCTGCGGGCGTGGGCGGTGCGGCCGGCTGCAGAGGCGGCCTTGGTCGGCTGACACACACCCTCCCCGCCAGGCTGAACCTCCGGGGCCCCGTGTCCCTGAAAACCTCACTGCAGACGCCAGCCCTGGGCATGCTCTTCCCGCCGCCGGGCGCCCTCTATGCCGAGGTCCCCATCCCCGCCTCCCTGACGCCAGACACAGACCAGGGCTTCCTGCTGGGCCGGGCAGTCAGCACGGCGCTCGTGGCCCCTGTGCCCTCCGTGGGCAGCACGGTGTACGAGGTGCGGCTGGAGACCCGGGCCAGCCTGGAGCAGGCGCGGTGGCTGCTGCTCTCCGCCCACTGCTGTGCGGCGCTGGGCCTGCAGCCCGAGGCCAGCCCCGTGCTGGAGGTGCAGTTCCAGGTCGACCCGATGACCTTCCGCCTCTGGCACGAGGCGGTGGACGCGCTGCCCGAGGAGCGCCTGGTGGTGCCCGACCTGCCGGCCTGCGCCCTGCCCCGCCTGCGCCCCAGCCCGCCCGCGTGGCGTGGCAACCACAAGCAGAAGCTGGCCGTGGAGCTCATCGCGGGCGGCGGTCCCGGGGGCGCGCGGCCCGTGGCCCCGCTGCTCATCTACGGCCCTTTTGGCACAGGCAAGACCTACACGCTGGCCATGGCCTCCCTGGAGGTCATCCGGCAGCCCCACACCAAGGTGCTCATCTGCACGCACACCAACAGGTGAGCCCAGAGCAGCGGTCCGCCCCCTGCTGGCCGGGTCGGTGAGTGCTGCTGAGGTGCTGTGACTCCAAGAGGAAAAGGGGGCCCCAGGCCTAGGGCTCGTGCTGGTGCCCAGTTCCTTGGAGGCCGGAGAGGCTAGAACGGTGTGCCGGGCAGTCTGGCCATTGGCAGAGCGGAGCCTGGGCGGGGCTGCCCGGTGCTCCCACGGGTGAGTCCCAGTCACTTCTATCTTTGGGATTCTGCCCGACAGACCGTCAGTCCAAGGCTGAAAGGGACGGGACGTCTGCCTCGGGCAGTGCCGGTTCCTGGAGGGCGGTCTGCTGTCGGTGTGGGGCTGTGGGTGCCCCTGCAGAGGCTCTGGATGCGGGGATGGGGGCGGGGGTGTGGGTAGGGCAAGGCAGGGCCCACCAGCACTTTCTGGGCCAGGCCCCACTGTAATCTCCGTCAGGGCAGGCCACAGGCCACAGGCCACAGGCCACGGCCAGTCCGATTCACGCGAAGCCCTGGCATCCAGGCAGGGCCAGGCGCACAGTAGGCACTTCAGCAAACAGCCGTTGAGGCCCTTGTGTGCTTCCCCCCTCAGCGCGGCCGACATCTACATCCAGGAGCACTTCCACAGCCACGTGAGCAGCGGCCACCCCGAGGCCGCGCCGCTGCGGGTGATGTACACGGACCGCCCGCCGAGCCAGACGGACGCGCCCACGCTGCAGTACTGCTGCCTGACGGAGGACCGCCGCGCCTTCCGGCCGCCCACGCGCGCCGAGCTGGAGCGGCACCGCGTCGTGGTGGCCACCGCCTCGCAGGCCCGCGAGCTCCGGGTACCCGCCGGCTTCTTCTCGCACATCCTCATCGACGAGGCCGCCCAGATGCTGGAGTGCGAGGCGCTCACCCCGCTGCGCTACGCGCTGCCCGGCACCCGCGTGGTGCTGGCCGGGGACCACATGCAGGTCACGCCCCGGCTCTTCAGCGTGGCCAGGGCGCAGGCGGCCGGCCACACGCTGCTGTACCGGCTGTTCCAGCTCTACCAGCAGCAGACGCACGAGGTTGCCCAGCGCAGTCGCCTCATCTTCCACGAGAACTACCGCTCCACGGAGGCCATCATTGCCTTCGTCTCCCGTCACTTCTACACGGCCAAGGGCACGCCCATCCACGCCCGTGGCAAGGTCCCGCGCCACCCCCGGCACTACCCGCTCATGTTCTGCCACGTGGCGGGCAGCCCCGAGCGTGACCTGTCCCTGACTTCCTGGCTCAACACCGCCGAGGTCCTCCAGGTGGCCGAGCAGGTGCAGGCGTTCTACAGCGCCTGGCCCCCCTGCTGGGGCGGCCGAGAGCAGAGGCACATCTGTGTGGTGTCCCACGGCGCCCAGGTAAGCCCACTGCCCACGGGACGCGGCCTCCCCGTGGCCTTCACAGCCTCCGCGCCCCCTCCTCAGAGGCTGAGGAATCCATCCCCTGCGCTCGGCACCCGGTGCCGGCGTGGCCTCTGGGCCCGCTGATGCCGTTGTGTCTCCAGGTGAGTGTGCTGAGGCAGGAGCTGAGGCGGAGGGACCTGGGCCAGGTGTCTGTGGGCAGCTTTGAGATCCTGCCAGGTGGGTGGCCAGGGGTAAGGTGAGGCGGGATGAGGCGGGGCTGCCCCCCCGCCCGGCCTGACCGTGCCCTCCCACAGGCCGGGAGTTCCGGGTGGTGGTGCTGAGCACGGTCCACAACCACCAGAGCCTGCAGAGCCCGGGCGCGCCTGCCCTGGAGTTCTTCACGGACGCCCGCGTGCTCAACACCATCATGACCCGCGCCCAGTCGCAGGTGGTGGCGGTGGGAGACGCCGTGGCCCTCTGCTCCTTCGGGGCCTGCAGTAAGCTCTGGAAGAGCTTCATCCGCCAGTGCGTGGCGCATCGCAGCGTCTGCCCTGAGGGCTTGTCGCTGGAGCACATCGAGCAGGCCGTGGTCCAGAGGCAGCGCTGGGCCCGCTGCCAGCGGCCCGCAGCCCCGCCGGCGGAGGGGTCTGCGGCAGCGGTGGCTGGGGACGCGGTCTCAGTGGAGGGGGCAGCCGGAGCCCCGGCCACAGAGTGCGCGGCCGTGGCCGAGGCCGAGGAGGGTGGATCCCCGGCCGGCTCCTCGGCGGTTGGGGACGTGGCCACAAAGAACGCAGAGCACGGCCCACAACCGGCAGAGCCCAGAGACGCAGCGTCAGGGTCTGCGTCCAGGGGGTGCCCAGCAGGTGGGGATGGAGTGCCACCAGGGAACCCGGCCGGCGTGGTGGCAGGGCCGGCGGCCACAGAGGACGAGGACCTCGAGGACCCCGAGGACCCCGAGTCTGACTTTTGGCCCTCTGATGGGGAGCTCGGCGCCGATGACTCCATCCTGCAGGAGCTGCTGGACGAGAGCCGGAACGTGACCGTGACCGTGCGGGAGGACGGGCTGCTGGACACCATGGCCAGGCCGGCGTCCCCACAGCAGGCCCGGCAGTATGTGAACCTGCCTCCGGACGCGCTGCGGAAGCTGCTACGCTCGGAGCCCCAGCTGCACCACAGGTGCGCCTTCGTGCAGGAGACCTTCGAGCGGGCCACGGCCGTGCCGCTGGACGACACGGCGCCTGGCCCCATTCAGATCCGGGGCCGCCTGCACTGCGGGATGGCCTTCAGCGGGGACGAGGTGCTGGTCAGGGTCCTCGGCGGCAGCGAGAGGGGCCCGTCGGGGCGGCCGCAGGGCCGCGTGCTGGGCGTGCTGAAGAGGCGGCGCAGCGACCTGGTGTTCGTGTGCCGCATGGACGAGTGGGACCCGCGCATCATGACCCCCCTGGACAACTCCGTGACCAAGATCTTTGTGGCCGACCTGAAAGACCCCCTGCAGGTGCCCGTCCACCGCTTCCTGCAGGGCCGCGTGCAGAGGGTGGGGTACGAGCGGCTCACGGCCCAGGCCCGGCGCCACCGGCTCTTCTGGGTGCGCATTGTGGTCTGGCGGGAGCGCTTCTACTACCCGCTGGGCATCGTGCTGGAGGTGCTGCCCGAGGCCACCACCTGGGAGCAGGGCCTCCGCATTCTGGACCTGGAGTACGGCCTCAGCGAGCCCCCGTCGGACCCCGTGGTGGTCTCCAAGGCGACGCAGAAGTTCTGCGCAGAGCTGGGCCGGGCGCCGGGCTGCCGGGACGACTGCCGCAGCTTCCTGACCTTCACCGTGGACCCCCAGGGCGCCCGCAACCTGGACGACGCCCTCGGCGTGCGGGACCTGGGCCCCAGGTACGAAGTGGCCGTGCACATCGCCGACGTGGCCAGCTTCCTGCCCAGGGATGGGGCGCTGGACGTGGAGGCCCGGAGACGGGGCACCGCGTTCTACGCCCCCGACCGGGAGCCGACGCCCATGCTGCCCGCTGGCCTCTGCCAGGACGTGCTCAGCCTCCTCCCAGGCAAGGACCGCTTCGCCATCTCTCTCTTCCTCACCTTCGAGAAGGGCAGCGACCAGCTCAAGAGCCTGCGCTTTGCGCCCTCTGTGATCCGCTCCAACCGCCAGCTGTCTTACGAGGAAGCTGAGCAGGTGATCAGGGCGCAGCCAGGGGCCACCCCGGAGCTGCCCGCCTGCCTGGACTCCGTGGACGCCTGCATCCTGGCTGCGTGCCACTTTGCCCGGGTGCTGCGCCGACGCCGCCTGCAGGCGGCCTGGCATTACGAGCAGCCTGACGAGGACAGTGCGCTGGGCTTCCGGGCGGCCCACACCATGGTCAAAGAGTACATGATCCAGTTCAACAGCCTGGCGGCCGAGTTCCTGGTAGGCAGTGAGCGCACCCGCACGGCCACACCGCTGCGCTGGCAGCCCACGCCCAGCAGCCAGCAGCTGGACGCCGTGAGCGAGAAGCACAGAGAGCTGGTGCCTCTGTCGCTCCACCTGAGACATCATCTGCAGGGGCGCGGCCCGCCCCCGAAGCAGCTCCACCTGCTGGCTTCCCTCTGGAGGCACGTCCAGCTCGCCGCCCACGCCCAGGACTTCGGCCTGCTGGCCGACCTCGTCACCACGGACGACATGCACCCCTCGCTGGCGGCCGCGGGCTTGGACTTCCGCAAGGCCCTGGGCCGCTCTGTCTTCGGCCGCTCCAGCCAGGGGGAGCGGCAGCCGGCCGGTCACTACTCGCTGCAGGTGGACTGGTACACCTGGGCCACCTCGCCCATCCGCAGGTATCTGGACGTGGTGCTGCAGCGGCAGATCCTGCTGGCACTGGGCCATGGGGGCTCCGCCTACTCTGCCAGAGACATCAACGGGCTCTGCCAAGACTTCAGCCGCCAGCACGCACGTGCCCAGAGCTACCAGCGCCGGGCCTACAGCCTGCACCTGGCCACGCAGCTCAAGGCCCAGCCGCGCCAGAAGCTGGGCTTCGTGGTGGATGTGGAGTTGGGTGCCCGCTGCTTCAAGCTGCTCTTCCCGGTCAACCGGGAGACCCTGCCTGACCCCTGCCCCGTTTACTACCGCTGCCTGCAGCTGGCTGAGCACCCGCACCAACTGCTGAGCCGGTTGGGCCTGCGGCTTGAGTGGCGACGCCGTGTCTACTCGGTGCTGCCGAATGAGCCATGCCCCCCCCTGCCAGGCGCCCTGCTGGACCCCTACACCCGGCCCGTGGACACGGCCCTGTGGCAGCAGCTGCTGGAGCTGGCGGAGGAGCAGCGCTGGCCGGAGGCGGCCGCCCGTGTGCGGGAGCACGACAGTGCCAGCCCGCCGCCGCGGGAGCTGGGGCGGGTGTCCCGCAGCCGCTGTGGCCACTTTGTGGAGGTGGCCCGGGAGCTGGGCAGCGGGGACACGCTGAAGGTGCAGCTCAGCGCCACGCTGCACCGGGGGATCCTGGCACCGGCCCTGCAGCTGTGGCTCGTGGCCCCAGGCTTTAGCCTGTGCCTGGAGCACGTGGAGAGAGCGGGCGACTGCTTCTCGGGCCACGTACCGCAGGCCTGGCGGGACCGCAGCCGCAGCGTGGAGGACTACTGCCTCCTGTGGGAGCCCTTCTGTTCCCTGGAGTCGGCCACCAGCGCCGTGGCCGAGAGCGACGCCATCACGCTGCAGCACGTGCGCATCGCCTGGGACAGGGAGCAGACCGGGCAGGGGCAGCTCCAGGGCAGCTTCCGCCTGGAGGCCGCCTTCCTCCGGGAGCACAGCATCGACGTTAGCTTCGGGCACTGCTACCTCTGCATCCGGCTTGAGGGGCTCCGGGCACCCGATGCCGGGGTGCCAGCCCCCGAAGCCGGCCCTGGCCAGCTGCCCGGCAGCCTGGGCCCCACCCTGAGCATCGACCCGGACACCTACACCTGGGTGGCCCACGGGCTGACGGAGGACTGGGACATAAACTCAGAGGGCCGGGCCGACTGGCAAGAGGCTGACAAGCAGGTGCACTTCTTCATCCACCACATGGCCATGGAGAAGGTTCCGGAAGAGGTGCTGCGGCCCGGCGCCCCATTCACCATTGAGGTGCTACCAAAGCAGCTGCCTGACCTGTGAGTGGCTTCCCCGGGGCCAGAGGCCAGGAGAGGCCGGTGGGCGGGAGGGTGACCATCCTTGGACTTCCTCTTCTGGGAGGGGGCTGAGGGGCCCAGGGCCCCCCGGGAGAGGCCAGTTGAAGCTCCAGTGTCCATCTCCGCCCCACATGCCCCAGCCGCAAGGAGGAAGCCGTGCGTGGGCTGAAGAGCGCGTCCCAGCTGGTCATCAACATCGCCCTGGGCAACCCCATCCCCACCCCCCTGCCCCGCCACCCGCCCCGCCACCCGCCCCGGCACCTTCCTGACCAGCAGCCCCTCCGCAGAGGTAGGTGGGGCCCCCGGCTTTCCTGCCCTTCCTTCTGTCCCAGCCGCCCTGCACCGGAGCTCAGGGGGCCTGGCTCCTCCCTCAGGAATCCCCAACAGGTTTCTGGAGCGACTGGCCTTTGACATCCCCGGAGGCCGCCACAAGCTGAACCCCAGCCAGAACGCAGCGGTCCGGGAGGCCCTGAAGAAGCAGTTCACCGTCATTCAGGGCCCACCAGGTGGGGCCCGCCCTGGGGCCAAGGAGCTGGGCTGCCCGTGGCGCGCGGCTCACCGCCCTCTGCCCACAGGCACCGGGAAGACCGTGGTGGGCTTCCACATCGTGTTCTGGTTTTACAAGCTGAACGAGGAGCTGGAGCCGGCCTGGAGCTCGCCCTGCCCCGAGAAGCAGCAGGGGCTCTGCATCTTGTACTGTGGTCCCTCCAACAAGTCGGTGGATGTGGTGGCAGGTGCGCTGGGTCAGCCACGGGCTGTGCCGGGATGGCGGGCCCGGTCAGTCGCTCACTCCTGGACCACCCCCAGGAATGCTCCTGAGCAGAAGGGCCGAGCTGAAGCCCCTCCGTGTGTACAGCGAGCAGGCGGAAGCCACCGAGTTCCCAGTGCCGGGCGTGAGCAGCCGGGGCCCGGCCAGGAAGACCCCTCGGGAGGGGAGGCCCAACCAGAGCCTCAGGTGCCACCTCTCGGTGTCTGTCTGTCTGTCTGTCTGTCTGCCTCTGGTGGAGGGAGAGGCCCTCGCAGGCTCATGGTCCTGCCTTCACGGGGCTTCACGGGGTTCTCCGCCAGGACCATCACACTGCACCACCGGATCCGGCAGCCCTCCAACCCCTTCGCGCCCTCCATCAAGGCCTTCGACGCCCAGTTGCAGAGGGGGGAGGTGCTCTCCGAGGAGGACCTCGCCAGGTAAGCAGCGGGCGGGGGAGTGGTCTCCTGCGTGGGCCCCGGGTGACCCGCGGCGTCCCTCGCAGGTATAAGAGGATCCTGGGGAGGGCGAAGAAGTTCGAGCTGGACCGCCACCGCGTCATCCTCTGCACGTGCTCGTGCGCGGCCTCGGCCAGCCTCAGGAATCTGGACGTCCGGCAGATCTTGGTGGACGAGGCAGGCATGGCCACGGAGCCCGAGACCCTCATCCCCCTGGTGAACTTCTCCCACACCGAGAAGGTGAGCCGCAGGGATGCAGACGGGGCGCGCGGGGAGGGCAGGTGAGGCGGGTAGCATCGGACGCGCTGGTGCCTCTGGGTCGGGGTCAGAACCACCCCTGTCCTCCAGGTGGTGCTTCTCGGGGACCACAAGCAGCTGCGGCCTGTGGTCAAGAACGAGCAGCTGCTAAGCCTGGGGCTGGACCGGTCTCTTTTCGAGAGGTACCACAAGGACGCCTGCCTGCTGGACACGCAGTACCGCATGGTGAGCCGCCGCGCCTGCGCTCCCCCTCGCCCGCCCCTGCATCCACCGGCCTTCTCCTGGGACCCAGGGAGGCGCGGGCAGCCTGTCCCTGGCTCACGTTCTCTCCGCAGCACGAGGGCATCTGCAGCTTCCCTTCCATGGAGTTCTACCAGAAGAGGCTGAAGACCTGGCCGGGCCTGCGGCGGCCGCCCAGCGTGCTGGGCCACGCCGACAAGGAGAGCTGCCCTGTCATCTTCGGCCACGTGCAGGGTCACGAGCAGAGCCTGTTGGTGTCCACGGATGAAGGGAACGAGAACTCCAAGGCCAACCTGGAGGAGGTGGCCGAGGTGGTGAGTGTCAGGCGGTGCCCCTTGGTCAGGAGGGCTTCCTGGAGGAGGAGGCAGAGGAGCTGAGGAGACAGGCGAGGCCCGGGGCCCGGGGGGAGGCATCAGGCCTGCTCCATGGCACCCCTCCGTCCTTCAGGTTCGCATCGCCAAGCAGCTGACCCTGGGCGGCACAGTGAGCCCCAAGGACATTGCCATCCTCACGCCCTACAACGCGCAGGCTGCCGAGATCAGCAAGGGCCTCGTGCGTCAGGGTGTCACCGGCGTGGTGGTGTGCTCCATCACCAAGAGCCAGGGTGAGGCTGGGCGGCCTGGGCAGGGCTCCTGGGCCTTCGGGGCAGGACGGTGGCCTCACTGTGCCCTTCCCCAGGGAGCGAGTGGCGCTACGTGCTGGTGAGCACCGTGCGTTCCTGCCCGGAGAGCGACGTGGACCAGCGGCCGACCAAGAGCTGGCTGAAGCGGTTCCTGGGCTTCGTTGTGGACCCCAACCAAGTGAATGTGGCCCTCACTCGGGCCCAGGAGGGGCTCTGCCTCATTGGTGAGAGCTGCGGGGGCTGGGAGCTGGGCGTGCTGTGGGGGGGCCGTGCTGACTCCGCCCTCTCACAGGAGACCACCTCCTGCTGCGCTGCTGCCCTCTGTGGCGCAGACTCCTGGACTTCTGTGAGACCCAGCAGAGCCTGGTCCCCGCCGGCCAGGTGCGGGTCCGGAGGAGGCCAGCAGTGCTCGTCTGAGGGGCCCACCCAGCGTCCACCGCCCTCCAGCTGGCCAGCCAGCCGGGAAAAGGCCAAGCCCTCCCCGCCGGCCGCCTTGGCCCGCTCCGCGGAATCCCACGTGCCTTCTTCAGGAGTCATGGCCGCTCGGCCGGGCCCCCGCCCCTGGCTGGGGGTGGTTGCAGCGGCCCGCGTTGCGTGCACGTCAGCACCTTCTGGAGTCGCGGTCCGGGCTCTTGCTCCCGGGGGTTGACCTGCATCTGCTGCCACTGTGGTGCCGGTGTGGGGCCCCTGGGAAGGTCTGGGGCCCAGAAGGCGATGCCAGCTCTTTGGTCTGTGGAAGCCACACGGGGCAGCCATGGAGCTCAGCTTTATTTTCTACTTTTAAATAAACCCAAACTCAGGGCGAAGAGGCTTCCCTCACCCACAGCCCTTCCTGAGGCCATCTCCCGGACCTCCCTCCCACTGCAGTGCTCCCAGGGGCTGTGGGCGGGGCTGCCATCCAGACTCCCCCACTCCCCCCACTCCGTGTGGCCAGGTCAGGACAGCCTGCCTGCCCAGCGTGTCCAGAGGGCTTTGAGTCCTGCCTTCTCTGGAAGCCTCTGTTCCCCACCAAACCCGCCCCAGGCGGCTCCAACCTGGGGCTCAGGGGTGATGGTTCCATGGCTGGGGCTGCAAAGCATTGTGTGCCCGAGGAGGGCAGCCCCGTGGCCTTGCTGCAGAGCCCACAGGGATGGGTCTGTGTCTGTCCTGAAGTTTTCTACAAATCAAATCTCTACATTCCAATTTTGTATCTTTTCTTGGACTATTATATGATTGAACATTAATTTTGTTATAAAGGCCACTCTGCTTTCTCACCTCTGGGTGTTTTGAGGCCTGTCTGGGGGCACAGAGGGTAGCCTTTCCTCTTACTTAGGTGGCAGAGGGGCTGTAGGCTGTCCAGCATGTGGCAGATTCTGGTGGGCAGAACAGGGAGGATGTAAGTCTTCTGCCAGGACCAGGGAGCTGGAGGCCAGGGGGCCGAGGCCACACCGTGTGTTCAGGTGTGGCAGGTGCGCCCCGCCCTCTGAACTCTGGTCTCAGGCCCCACAGTCTAAGTCTGAAGTCCCCACGGCCTCCGGCCGGCCCTGTGCCGCCAGGACCTTGGGCAGCGCATGGCCCCTGCGGACTGGCCTGAGCTGTTCATTCCCCTTTGTGTGGTGGGCCCCGGCCTCCCGTAGAGCAGCTCAGGAAGAGGAAGGGGGGCCAGGCCCTGGCCTCTTGAGTCGTAGCAGGGGTGGTGGATAGGTCAGGAGGTCACAGAGAGACCGAGACACAGCAGGCCTCTGTGTGCCGTGTGTTGGCTGTGAGCCCAAAGGGAGCCGATGGCCACCTGGAAGAGGCCTGCTCCATGGGCCACCAGCTGAGAAACTGACAGCATCTGTGCAAAGCGCTAAGGAGAGAGGAAAGTGCCTGAGGCAGGGAGTTAAGACTTCACCAACCTGGAGTCTGGGAGGGCTTCCAGGAGAAAGAGGCATTGAAACCCCAAGTGTGCTGCAGTAATCAGGGGTTGGGGGGTGCGGGAGGCAACTACAGGGCAGAGCTGGGCTGGAGGCGGGTCGGGCACAGACCAGCATCCTGGCCTCAAGGCTGCACTTAGTAGGTGCAGTAGAGCTGCTTACAGAGCGGGACCCGAGGCTCTGGGTAGCTGCCTTTCTGGGTGAGGGCGCCAGCAGGAGACGCAGAATGAGCCGGTGTGCCCTCTGCACCTCCCTTGGTGAACCCCACTCCAGTCAGGCCCTCTGTCGGACTGGTATGACTCAGCACAAACCCCAATCCCTGTCCTGGGCCTGCATTTAGCCCTGCTCCCTCCGTTTCTGAGGAGCTCGAGGCTTGGCCCTTTGACCCCTGCAGGAGAGCATGTCCCATAGCATGAGGCCAGAGCGCGGGGCACACAGTGGGGCAGGCCTGGGAGAGGAGCCCCCGGGCTGAATCCCTGCCTGCCTGGGAGCACCCTGTGCACGTGGGGAGTGGTGCTGGGGCTTTTCCGGCAGAGTTGGGGACCCCCTTCACCACTTCTCCGTCAGTGGGAGAGGGGCTGTTTCTGATCATCCCTGATCACACAATTCTCTAAGGATCACCTGGTTGGTGTGCTGACCATCCTCCTCAGCCACTACCAGGGGACATAGGCTGTCCCTCCTGGAGTTGGTGACCAAGCCGCAGGAGCAGGTGGGCACTGACATCCACATTACCTGTCAGAGTGAGGTGCGTAAGGGGAGGGGCACTCTGGGCGCACGGGGTCACAGGACCACTGCAGGGCAAGGGCACACTATCAAGGCAACATCAGAGTGGTCACCCACAGGGGGCTGGAGGGAGGGGCAGTGGCTGGAGAGAGGACCACACCCAAGAGTAGCTTATGCTGGCCTGTGTGTTGGGGGTGCCCCCTGCCAGGCACCCTTTCCTGGGACCTCACCCACCTCAGGATGGGGTGCTGATGAACTTCAGCTCCATTTTGGGGAAAGATAAGACTTTTATTGTCATTTTAAAAATAAAATGTCCTTTTGGCCTCAGGCACTCTGATCCTGATAAAGCCGGGGAGAGAGTGATGGGCCATGACCGCCCCTGAGGAGTCTGGCAGGACCTGGGGGACTGCCCCCGCTGGGGAACCGGGCCTAAGAGGGAGGAGAGGCGTGGTCACAGGGAGGGGCTGGGGCTGGCGTGGTCGAGCCCTCGGGCAGCTGTCATGCTGGAGGTGGCATCCTGGTGCCAGGGCTGACGCTTCTTGCTCTGGGACCAGCCGTCCAGGAAGGTCCAGCCTGAGCTCCCCTCGCCCCCCACCCAAGCAGAGCAGGAGCTGCGGGGCCTGGGGCTCGTGGGAGTGCCGGGCCGAGTCAGGAAAAACACCATGGGCTGCCGCTGCCGCAGGACGTAAGCAGTGTGCTTCTTTAGCTGTGTGTGCGTTATACTCCTCTTTATTAGTGGATAAATACTAGAAAACCATCTCTCGGAAGCTGTGGTCAGGGGCAGCCCGGCTTGCCCAGCCGGCGGAGGCGCGGCCCCTCGGGCAGCCCCGGCCTGGTCTGCAGAGTGAGGCTGTCCCGCCAGGGCTCGTAGACCAGCGTGTAGCTCTCCGCCCTCTTGACAGTGAACTTGTAGACGCGGTTGGGCAGCAGGTTGTGGACGTTGAAGGTGCAGGCGGCCACGGGGATGATGCCGCGCTGCAGGTACTCCTGCTGTGTCCGTGGGTCCAGCAGCTTGAAGCGCAGCTCGAACTGCTCCGGCACCGCGGGCTGGATGGTGACGAACCAGCGCAGGGCCACCCAGTCCTGGTGGGCCACCGACTCCTTGCGGTCGAACATGACGGGCATCTTGGTGCTGAGCATGAGCCGGATGTGCGGGATCTTGGTGGCGCCGACGTCAGATACCAGGCGGTGCTTGATGTGCAGGCGCCCCGGCACCATCATGGCCAGGAAGTTGTCCATGACGGCCGCCAGGTCTGCCAGCTGCCGTTCCACCAGCGCCCACCCCGCCAGGAAGGGCCGCGGGTCGGGTGACTCGAGCAGGGCCTCCAGCTGGGCCCGGCCGCGGTCCAGCTGCTCCAGCAGGTCTCCGAGCAGCAGGAGCTGGATCTTGGTCTGCGCGGTGCCCATCTTCTTCATGCGCTGGAACTTCCAGGGGTCAATGAGCTGGAACATGGTGCTGGGCAGCACCAGCGGGTTCTGGTCGCCCAGGGCCAGGTGCTTGGGCAGGATCTCGATGTGGTAGGAGCACTTCCTCAGCAGCTCCATGCGGGCGTGGTGGCGCTTCAGCAGGTGGGCGCTCAGGTCGCAGGTCAGGAACTCCCGCAGCGCGTTGCGGCGTGCTGTGTAGGTCCTCCAAGCCTCCGGCTCCAGCAGCTGCCGGTCCTCAGCCTCCTCCACCTCCTCCTGGTCCAGGAAGGACTGGGGACTGTCCAGCTTCATCTTGTCCAGGCCCAGGCCTGTCACCTGGAAGCTCATTGTCTGGAGGGAGGTGCAGGGTGAGGCGTGAGTGGGAGCAGCCAGGCAGGCCTCTGTGCCCACCTGGGCTCACTTGGGGCCGTGTGTGCGTGTGTGCATGTGTGCATGTGTGCCTCTGTGTGTGTGTGTGTGTGTGTGTGTGTGCGAGAAAGAGAGAGAGAGAGAGAGAGAGAGAGAGAGAGAGAGAGAGAAAGAGAGATTCAGGCCCATTTACCCCCACCGGGGCCCTCTGTCCTTCCTGGAGGGAGGACCTTGTGGGGAGCACCTTTCTCTACAAGAGGCTGCCTGGAGGGCCGGGTGGGCAGTCATTAAAAGTAGGCATTTAGAGCCCTCGCTGGTTAGGCTCAGTGGATAGAGCGTCAGCCTATAGACTGAAGGGCACATGACTGGGTTGCGGACTCTATCCCCAGTAAGGGTAACTCAGGAGGCAGCCAATCAATGATTCTCTCTCATCATTGATGGCTCTATCTCTCTTCCTCTTTGGAATCAATAAGAAATAATTTTTTAAAAATAAGTAGGTATTTAGCAGCAAACACTACTGATGATTGGTTGTGAGGACGCAGGGCAGGGCTAAGACCGAGGCTGGGCTCTGGGGCCAGAATGACTTGAGCAAAAACCTCGGCCACAGCCCAGCTGTGCAGCCTGACAAAGGTTTCGGGCCCCCGTTTGGAATGGGGTCACAGTGCTCCTCGAGACCACGGAGACTCAGTGTGGTCCTGTCTGAGCGGCACCGGACTCCTCTTGGGACACCACTGCCCTGCAGACCCTCCACACCTCACTGCCCGTGCCAGCAGGGGGCCAGGCTCACCCCAGGACAGCCCGGGGGGACCAAGGC
Source organism: Nyctalus aviator (assembly GCA_036971965.1). Classification (NCBI taxonomy): domain Eukaryota; kingdom Metazoa; phylum Chordata; class Mammalia; order Chiroptera; family Vespertilionidae; genus Nyctalus; species Nyctalus aviator. The sequence goes on from CM072925.1 coordinate 87,651,369, forward strand.
CAGCTGGGAGGTAGGGTTATTCCCCATCCCCGAGGACTGACCCTGCTAGCTCCCAGCTCCCGGGCCCTGGGTGTCCTGGGGCCACCAGGGCCTTATAGAGCCACTGGCTCCATGGGAAAGGCCCAGAGGCTGAGCTGGACACTCCCTCTTACAGGTGGGCGCCGAGCCTAAGTGCTTTGCAACTGGCTCTCACTCCAGGGTAAGGCCAGCCATGGCCCCCAGCCTGGAGCTCCTTTGGGGCCACAACTCCCTCAGGTTTCCAGCTCTGGGTGTCAGTGCTCCCACACCGGACGCAGCCACAGTGAGGAGACTACTCCTTGCAAGCGGGGGCTCCCTGGAGGAGCCAGCATCCCTGCTGCTGTCCCAGGTCCCAGCCGCGTCCGGGGCCCGGCCTGCCTTTGGGGAAGCTCTGGTTGTCCCAGCAGCCAAAGGCCGGGAGTGCCAGGGCCCAGTAGCTGCAGTGACTTGCCCAAGAAACCACCAAGTGGCAGGGTAAGGTCCTTGCCCTTCCCGGGGTAGAGGAGCCAGAGGAGGCCTGGGCACCACAGAGGCTGTGGGGCTGAGGTGCCAGCTGAGCCCAATCCCAGGACTTGGCCTAAGTCCTGCTCTGGCCTCTGGAGGGAACTCTTCCCCATCGCCAATAGCCTCCCAGGTGAAAACCAAGATGGGTTGGTGTAAACGCCCAGGAGGGGTCATCTGGAGTCCTGGCCAGCCTCCTCCACCCCTCCTTCTCCCGACCCCTCTCCCCAAGCCATGCCCTCCCGCCACCCCCCTGGGACCTGCCCACCTCTGCCTCCCCAGGTCCCCTGCCCCCCGCCCACCCCTCCTCCAGCCCGGTGCCCACTTGCCCTGCCTCCCGGAGCTCCGTGCGGCTGACTGTGCGCAGAGCGGGGCGTCCAGTTTCGCACCCGTGGCAACAGCGGTTGCCATGGGGATCGTGGATCTTTGTGACGCCCCGCGGTGCGGGGAGTGGGGGCGGGGGGCGGAGCCCAAGGCTTAGAGGGGAGACCTGTCTGACCCGGAGCGCCCCCGCGGCCGGGAGGGACTGTGGTGGCTTTGCTCTCTCCTCTGGGCGATCTCCGAGCAGCGCGGGGGTGTGGGGTCCTTTCCGAGGAGCTGCCGGCCTCGCTCCGGCCCGCCCCGGAGTCGCCCGCCCCAGGCACAGGCGGGGCTCCCCCCACCTTCCGGGGCCGGGCGGGGCTCCCCGGGGCGGGGCTCCCCGGGGCGGGGCTCCCGGGGGCGGGGCTCCCCGGGGGCGGGGCGGGGCTCCCCGGGGGCGAGGCTCCCCGGGACTCCGGGGCGGGGCTCCCCGGGGCTCCGGGGCGGGGCTCCCCGGGGCTCCGGGGCGGGGCTCCCCGGGGCTCCGGGGCGGGGCTCCCCGGGGCTCCGGGGCGGGGCTCCCCGGGGCTCCGGGGCGGGGCTACCCGGGGCTCCGGGGCGGGGCTCCGGGGCGGGGCCTGCAGCCGGTGGGTGACTTCCAGGGGTTCCTCAGTGGAGCTGCCAGAGGCGGGGCCATGGGCGCTGGCAGGTGGGCAGTGCTGGTCCCCCTGGAGAAGGTGCTGCCGGCTTCCTGTCCCATGCTGGGCCCCATCCGGGTCTGGACAGATGGGGTCTCCACAGCTTCCGGGGCCCCTCAGAGGTATTCTCAGTCTCTGGGGCACCATCTCTGGGGCCAGCTGGGCTCAGCGCCTCTGGGACCCTCAGCCAGCTTGGGTGTCCCCCCCGTGGTGGTAGGTCTGACTCCCCAAGACACCCTGGCCCACCGTGGGGAGGCTGAAGAGGCAGGGACACCCTGAGCCATGCTTGTGCTCCTCTGGGCGGTCAGTGGTGGAGCGCCTTCCAGGATGGAATGTCCGCCGAGTCCCTTCCCAGCCTGTTCTGTGCAGAGCCCGCCCACTGCACCCTCCCCGCTGGAGGAGTCTCCCCAGGGAGCTGCCATCAGCCCTTCTCAGCCCTAAACGGGGGTGGGGAGGGGTGGGGGGGGAGGAGGGGGATCCGAGGAGGTGTGCTGAGGCCTGGTCTCCCCTCCTTGTCCACTCTGGGCTCTACCTCAGCAACAGGAGCTGCTGGGACTCAGGGATCCGAGGGGCAAGGGCTGGAAAGGGGGCGCTGTCTGAAGATTGAGGGGAGAAAGACCCCAGCCCTGCAGCCCACCCACAGAGAGGATGGGACACACACAGCCCATCCTGGACCTCTGCCGCCTCTTTGGCTCCGCCCCTTTTTTCCTGTTTCTTGTTCCTAAGCTAATTTTTTGTCATTAAACTTTTTTTTTTTATTATTGATTTTTTTTACAGAGAGGAAGGGAGGGGGATAGAGAATTAAAAACGTCGATGAGAGAGAAACATCGATCAGCCACCTCCTGCACCCCCCCACCCCGGGGATGTGCCCGCAACCAAGGTACATACCCTTAACCAGAATCGAACCTGGGAACTTTCAGTCTGCAGGCCAACACTCTATCCACTGAGCCAAACTGGTTCCGGCTGTCATTAAACTTTATATATATATATTATTGATTTTTCACAGAGAGGAAGGGAGAGGGATAGAGAGTTAGAAACATCCATGAGAGACAAACATCAAACATCGATCAGCTGCTTTCTGCACACTCCCTACTGGGGATGTGCCTGTAAACAGGTACATGCCCTTGACCGGAATGAAACCTGGGACCCTTTTAATTCGCAAGCCGAAGCTCTATCCACTGCGCCAAACCAGCTAGGGCTAAGCTTTTAATTTGAGATCATTGTAAATCACACCCAGCTGTAAGCTGTAACAGAGACTCCATGACCCCGCTGCCCATTTCCTGCAGAAGCTGTGTACGATCACGGCAGAGGGGTCCCACAGGGACCCATTCCATGCCCCTCAGGCCTGGCGGCCCCTGATCTGGGTTGAGGCCTCTGTGTGAGTGGCTCCCTGCAGTGCAGCCCAGCTCCCCCTGCAGGCGGCGTGCAGCCCCACTTGGTCCTTCCTCTTTGAGTGATGTTCCCAGGCATGGGCCCGTCTGTTTTCTCTCTCGCCCAACTCTGCAGCCACCAGCTGTGTTGCCCTTGGCAGGGCGACCCTGGACCCTGAGGGAGGTGAGCCTGGGGGTCTCAAGGTCACAGCCTTGGCGAGGGAAGTGCACTTGTGCACCGACACCCCATCATGTGTCCTCCACATACATGAACCCATAGGGTGCTGACTCCTCAGCCTGCATGCCAAGAGGCCCCTGCTCACTACGTCACTGTGAGCTCAGTGTCTTGCAGATGGGGAAATCAAGGCACGGAGAGGTCAGTACCTTACCCGTGGCTAGTGAGTCTGAGAGCAGGATTTGAACCCCGTCATCTGACCACATCCAGAGTTGTGGAGGCCTCTGCTCTCTCACACCCACCACCCCACCCCACCCAGCACTCCCGCTCCTTAGGGTGACGGTGGAGCAGAGGGCCTGCCTGGTGGAAGGCCGTGCTGGCGCAGGGCCAGCGGTGCTCCCTGCAGAGCACTGGCCAAGGAGGAGCCTCCGCCTGGTCACCGGAGAGACTGAGAAGGGCCAGGCGCTTTGGAGCTGGAGGGTGCCCACTTCCCAGCACAGGTTCCTGCTAGCAAACGCCTCTGCTCTGATCTTGAGGGGATGGGCAGGACCTGTTTTCCTTGCCTGTAGGAGGAAGACCTCGGCCCACCATGGGGTCTCTGGGCTTTTTGGGGGGCTGACCGGAGCCTGGGGCAGGCGCGGGAGTGAGCCCAGAGAACCAAGGAGGCCCTCCCGGCCTGCCCTGGCCCCGAAGGAATGTGCAGCGAGTCTTTGGGAGAACGTGTCTGGGATCTGAGTGGCTGGCCCCGAGCATGGTCAGCAGGAGGGGGCCCTGGCCTGAGGAGGCCCTTTGGGTGCAGGTCAGAGGCCTGGCTTCCGAGGAGGGGGAGCCGTATATCTGCACTGAGGGAAACACACCCACAAATCCCAGACTTGCACTCTGGGGAGCAGGTGGCGGCGGGGCTGCAGGCTCTTCCAGCCCCTCCCCACCCCCCGCCCGGCAGGTGTGTGTAAGTATCCTCTTCTCACACCCCAGCAGGGTAGTCTCAGGTGCCCCTCAGTTCACTGTGTGGCTACCACACCAGTTTGTAAACAGTATAAGCTGCCCCCAGATGCAATGCAGAGAAAAGGGTTGGCTGCCTCTCTGAGGCCACTTGGACAATCGCCACACCTGGTTAGAGGGAACATTCACCACCGAAAACAAACTTGTGGCCAGGTTTGCTCAGTGAGAAGAATGTCGGCCTGCGGACTGAAGGGTCCCAGGTTCAATTCCAGTTAAGGGCACATGCCTGGGATGTGGGCTCGATCCCCAGTGTGGGGCATGCAGGAGGCAGCCCATCAGTGATTCTTTCTCATCATTGATGTTTCCATTTCTCCTCCCTTCCTCTCTGAGTTCAATAAAAATATATTATTTAAAAAAGAGAGAGAGAGAGAGAGCAAACTTTTGGATGTGCATAGAGTTCAAGGAGAGGAAGGAGAGTTGCAGCCGTCAGCAGAGGGAGGGGCCTCTGTCTGACCTGTGGGGGGGAGACACAGGGGAGAGAGCAGGCCACCTGCTGGGACCCACCCACCACAGACCCTGCCCCAGGGACCCTGCTGGCTGGGGCTGCTTTCCCCACCCAATCCAGAAGCACAGGCCCGGCTGCTTCATCGGCAGGGGCTGGCTGTGAACCAAGCTCACTCCCGCCCCTCCTGTGCCACTGAGATCACATCCATCCTGTCTGGGCCTGGGGGTAGGACCCGAGGCCCCGCCCAGGACCACAACGGCCCCGCCCCCAGCAGGGGTCTGTGCAAGCCTGCTCCTGCTTGTGGGCTGTGGGGTGCAGGCCCTCTGCAGGGACCTGACACCACCCCTTGCACCAGCCAGGACCAACGCAGCCAGCTCCGAGGCTCGGGCTCCGACAAGCATCTTCCCACCAGCCTTCCAGCTGCTCCTTTTCGGAAGTCCCTTCCCTGCAGGGCCTGGGCGGCGTGGGACCAGGTTCAGAACATGGAGCCCTTCCTCAGGAAGCGGCTGGCCTTCCTGTCCTCCTTCTGGAACAAGATCTGGCCAGCAGGTGCCCAGGACCACAGCATCCCCTGCTCTCCCGACCCCGGCGCCGGCCCTGAGCCGGAACCCCCGCGGCTGCGCCCGGACAGCTCTTCAGGGAGCTGTGCGACGTCCCGGCGCGGTGCCAACGAGTGGGCAACTACACCTTTGCCCGTTGGCTCTCGGCCAGCCCCGTGTGGGGCTCGTGCCCCTCGCCTACGTAGCCAAGGCCACCCCTGAGATGCTCACAGACCAACCGTGAGTGCCGCCTGCTCTGGGCCAGGGATAAGTGGGAGAGGTGGGTGGCCATCTGGGAGTCTGCGGTCAGCCACGTGCTCCGCGGGGCGGCGGGCTCCAGGCCCTGTGGTAAGGGGGTGAGGGTGCATATCCCAGAAGTGCACCCCCTGCTCCTCACTGCACATCCCCACCCCGCGCCTGCACTGGGCCAGGCATGGGGCTTCGGGGTCGCTCCAAAAAAGGCCTGTGTGGGCAGTGGACCCAGGTAGGGGGCCCAACCACTCCCCAGAGCCTGAGCCCTGAGGCGGGCAGTGCACGGGCAGGAATGTCTCTTGCTGGCATGGCAGCCTGTCACCATGGGAGGAAGAAGCCTGCTCTCCAGGCGGCTCCTCGGGGAGGTACTTCTCCGCTCCGGCTCCAGGTCCAAGGACGGGGGTCTCCTGTGCCAGCTCTGAGCAGGGCCTTGCCATCTGGCAGTGGGCACGGTCCATAGGCCTCAGCATTTCATTCAAACCTGGGATGTGACCTGACCCATCTTCCCTGTGGTCAGCTGGCAGTGGTGGCCACCGCAGTCTCTGGGGTCTGGATGGACCCTGGGCCGTCTCCTCCTCAGCCCAGCATGCACAGCGGCGGCGTGCTGGGTGAGAACAGGACCTGGTGAGGGTCCTACCCCAGCTAGGCTGGCCTGAGCCCTGGACGTGTCCTTGCTGACCAGCCTAGGCCTCAGCCAGGCCACTGCCAGCCCCTGGGAGAAGCTGGAGTCTCAGGAAGGTGCCCCCGGCCCTCACCCCATGCCTGGGACCAAGCAGTCAGCGATGGGAAGGTGCCCAGTCAACCAGGCATGGAGGACAAAGCCAGAGCTGCTCCCAGAAAAGGCTGGCAGGGCTTGGGAGGGGAGGGCTGCCAAGAGGAAGCGCTAATGACTGTTTGCCTGGCTGGAGATAAAAGGGCTGCCCAACTCCCGGGTCATTAGCCCCAGACACCGTCCCTGGCTCAGACTGGCTGGGTGGGCTGGGCCCTCAACCCCCACAGTGAGGCCTCATTGCTTCCAAGCTGCTGAGGACTCCACCATCATCTTATTTCGCCCACGGCCCACACCCCAGGGAGGGACCCTGAGAACATCCCGGTAGCCCAGGGGTGCCCAGCTCCCCCCAGGCCCTGGGGCTGCAGGGAGGCCGGGTGGGAGCGTCTGGTTCTCCTTGTCCCCACAGCCCTGCTGTCCTGGGAAGGCTGCTGAGCGCCTTCGCACCTGGGCTGTTCTCCGCCAGCAGGCCCAGCGGGCAGGCTGTGTGGACGAGCCTGGCCTCCTCAGAGCTCCCAGTCGGTGTGTCCCTGAGCTCGCTGCCCGCCGTTTGTCTCTGGAGACCCGTGTAGGTCCGTGGTCCTCCACCCTTCCCCACCTGCCTGTCTGCTGGTTCCACCTCCCCGTGTTTCCCAGCCCTCTGCCTCTCCACCCACTCGCACCCACTTCTCCTGTCTCCCGTCCTCCCTCCAGTCTAGGCCAGCCCCACGGCTCTGGCCACATTGGTTCCCAGACACTCTCCATAGCTCCCCAGGAGGGTGCACGTTTGTCTCTGCCCCTCCTCCAGGCCCTGCCCATGCCCCTGGCTTCAGCAGCACCCACCTGCACAGCTCTGTCACCCGGTCCCCTCTCTGGGGGCACCCCCACCTTGTGATTACTCGCTCTGAGTCAGACTTTGGGTCCCCAGGTGAGCTGAGAGCCAGTACCTCTGCTGTCCCTCAGGGGGACGAGGGGCTGTCTCTGAACATTAGTGGTCCCCTTGGGGTCAGGCCTGCTGCCACTGGGTCCCCAGTGACCCTAGGTGTGGGGAGGCTCCCGGAAGGGAAGCTAACTCAGGGGTGAGGTCCTCCCCAGCCTTGGGGAATAGCACAGGTGATGGGTGGGGCAGTGGCCTCACGTGGCCGATTTGTGGTGGATAGAGAGTCAGATGAGGAAACCCTAGGAAGGCCCGCCCCACCCCACATCTAGGAGTGGGGGTTCGGTGTCTGGGAATGCTATACGATTGTGGAGTGGCTGCCCGGGGCTCCAGCCACCTGGCTTTTGGGTGGCCTCCACGCCAGTGGCTCTGTGTAAGCAGAGGGCCAGGGGCTCAAGCTGGTTTGTGCTGGGCAGGGCTCCTCCAGGCGGACTCTCAATGCTTTGAGCCTCCCAGGTCTCCCAGCTTCCCCTGCCCACCTGCCCACCAGGCTCAGGCCACCTCCTTGCGGGCCTTCCCAGCTGCCAGCACTGCGGCTGCTTCTGCCACCCACCTATACCCTCCTGAGGCATTTGGGCCCAGCCAGGCGGCAGCCTAGCCCACACCGGGCTTCGTCAGGGAGCCTGGTTCCCAGGGCCCCTCGCCTCGGAAGGCTCAGTTGTCTTGAGTTTGACAGGTTTGGCCTGTGTCCAGGCTGTTAGCCCGTGGCCAGGCTGTGGTCACTATGAGCAGGACTAATGGACCCTGCAGCTGAGGGGAGTGGACAGTCTCACATGGCATGGGTCACTGCTGGTGGCTGTCAGCTCCAGGTGGTTCTCCTGTCCAGTCCCTGATGACTAGGGAGGCTGCGCACTGGGGGCCGGGGCTGGGGGCACAGAGTGGGCACATGGGGCCTCTGACCAGCGTGGGGCAGGGGTGCCTGGGCCTGGGCCTGCCCAGTGACGGTTGCGCCCACCCTTTGCAGCTGGTACTTCAATGGCATCAGCCGCACCCAGGCCCAGCAGCTGCTCCTGTCCCCAGCCAACGCTCCAGGCGCCTTCCTCATCCGGCCCAGTGAGAGCAGCCAGGGTGACTACTGGCTGTCAGGTACAAAGGCCCTCAGCCTCTGTCCCCCGGAGGCACCCTGGGCAGCCGTGCCAAGGTAGAACATTCTTTTTTCGTTGTTTAAAGCACTGCATAGGTCTCCTTTTTCTGCGATTGACCTCCCCCGCCACTCCTGCCCCAGGACAAGCCCCGCCACCCCCGTGCCCGTGTCCATCGGCTATGCTCGTATGCATGCACACAAGTCCTCTTACGAGAACACCCTTGACCTCAGAGTCCTTACTGGTGCCCAGCACCACCTCGGGCTGATAGCGCCCACTGCTGCTCACTTCCTGTTTGTCCACTCCTCAGGAGCTCACCCGCCCCTCCTTCATTCCCCGGCAGACTCTTACCCGCTCCTCTGCCTGTAGCTCCGCACACACCCTCCTCTCCAAGAGGCCCCAGAGGGTTGTGGCAGTCTCCTGGCTGTGGTGGTGGAGAGCCTGGACACAGCCTCCATCTCTGCACCTCTCCAGTCCGGGCCCAGGCCAAAGCCCGCCACTACCGCATCTCCACAGCGGCTGACGGCAGCTTCTACCTGCAGAAGGGCCATCTCTTCCCCAGCCTGGGGTGCTGCTCTCCTATTACAAAGCCAACTGGAAGCTGATCCAGAACCCGCCACTGCAGCCCTGCGTGTCCCAGGGGGGCCTGCCTGCCCTGCTCCCACCCGCCTTCCTGGGCCTCGCGTACTGCCAGAGGGCATCTCTAAGGCCCAGGAGCCCACACTTGGTGAACCCTCCACGCTCTGGTTGGGGCCCTGCTTGGGGTGGGGTCTGCTCTCCTCTGAGAGTCCTGGGCCGGGAGTATGCCAGGCTCTGCAGGCAGCGGTGAGGAGGGCAGGGGAGTTTGGGTACATGGGGGAAGGCTCCCGCAGCCGCTCCAGGCCCAGGGCAGAAGCCGTGGGAGGATTGCTGATCCAAGGAGCCGCCTGGGCTGGAGCTGCCGCTCTGCACCATGTCCCAGCGAGGCCGTTTGCTGAGGGGCTGGGCAGCGCCCCGGTTCCTCTGGTCCCTGAATGACAGCCTGACAGCGATGAGGGTTTGCGGACAGGGGGCCTTCCTTAGCAAACAGGCCCAGCCCCAGGGAGGCCAGCCCCTGGCACCCCTTGCTCTAGCTGGAGCCAGCATTGAGCACGGGGTGGAGGCCTGGCCGTTCTGACGGGCACAGAGGCACTGAGCGCCCCCTCCCCACAGAAGCCCCTGGAGCAGGACGCGTGGGAGCGCTGCTCCGAGTTCACCCTTCGGAGGAAGCTGGGCAAAGGCTACTTCTGGCGGGGGAGGGGGTGTGGGAAGGCCCTGGCTCGGCTCTCTGCCTGTGGCCATCAAGGTCATCCAATCAGGTGGGTGAGGCCCTGCCACCCCGACCCTGGAGCCCCGGGCAGCCACGGTGCCGTGGGGGGTCCTGGAGTTGCACCCTCTCCGGCAGCCGACATGAAACTCACTGACCTCGCCAAGGAGATCCAGACGCTCAAGAGCCTGCGGCCCGAGCGGCTCATCCAGCTGCACGCCGTGTGCTCCTCCGGGAAGCCCGTGTACATCGTCACCGAGCTCATGCACAAGGGCAACCTGCAGGCCTTCCTGGGCAGTGAGTGTGCCCTGCCGGCCGCCCGTCTGTGGGCAGCACGACCTTCGGGCCGGGACAACCCCTGCTGCCTTCAGGCTCGGGCCTTGGACAGGCCTGTGGAGAGAAAGTCAGGGCCTGGGTTCCGGGCTGGGCAGTGTGTGTGCGGGGACACACACACACACACACACACACACACGGGTCCATCTATGTCCCCAGCCCCTGAACGAGGTCAGGATGGACCCAGTCCAGCGCCCCCTCCCACTTTGGGCCTCCTCTGTCTCTGTTGGGAACCAGGCTGGTTGCCAAGAAACAGCTTGTCCGGCATGGTCACATGCCGCACAGGGCTCCCCCTCTCAGATGAGGAAACTGAGGCACAGAGGGCAGTGGCCTGACTGTCGGTTGCCCCTGCAGGCCCCGAAGGCTGCGCCCTGAGCCCGGCAGTGCTGCTGGGCTTCGCCTGCCAGGTGGTGGAGGGCATGTGCTACCCAGAGGAGCGGCACATCGGGCACCAAGACCTGGCCGCCAGGAATGTGCTCGTGGACGACGGCCTGGCCGGCTGCTCAAGGTCAGGGCGCGGCGGTGGGCCGGCGGGAGCGGAGGCGCCTCACCGCGGCGTCCCTCGGCAGGACGTCTACTCCCCAGCAGCGGCTCCAAGATCCCCGTCAAGTGGACAGAGCCGAGGCCGCCCGCTTCCGGGTGTTCTCTCCGAAGTCGGACGTCTGGTCCTTCGGTGTGCTGCTATACGAGGTCTCCTGCGGCCAGGGTCCCTGCGAAGGTGGCCCCGCAGCCGAGGGCGCGCCTTGCCCGGGGCAGCTCGCTCCAGAGGGCGCCAGGCCTCGAGGCTGGTGACGGTCTGGGGGCGCCCACGGCGACTCCTCCTCCCCAGGAATGAGCAACCCGAGACGCTGCAGCAGATCGAGAGGGTGCCGGCTCCCACGCCCGGCCGCCTGCCCCGCCGAGGCCTATGCGCTCATGCTGGTGTGCTGGAAGCGCAGCCGGAGGAGGGGCCGGCCTTCGCTGCGCTGCCGGCCACTCTGGGCACCATCCACGGGCGCCTCCCCCCACCCTCCCGTGACGCGGGCGCCGCCGGGCTGGCTGCTTCCTCGGCGTACCTCCGTCCTCCAGGGGCCCCGGCCCACGGCCTCGGAGCTCCTGGTCATAGGCCTCACGTGCTGACTGACACACGCAGGTGTGCACGCCCAGGCCAACGTACGAAGACATGCACTCAGAGAGCAGAGGGGCTGGCATCTGCCCGGTGTCCCTGGCGTGGGTAGAACCCCGGAGAGAAGGTCCGCCGAGCAGGGTGGCTGGGGGAGGAGCTCTGAGCTGGCTAAGGGCCCTCCCACCTGGGACACCCTCCCAGGGTCAGGAGCGGCAGGTGTGGCTTCCCAGTCTTTCCCAGAGTCCCCCAGGGCCTTGTTGAAGGACTGGTTCGGGGTTCCCAGGCTGGCCCCAGCTCTGGGCACGCGGGGTGCAGCAGCCTGCACACGTGTGCCGCTGCCTGTGGACAGCCCTGTGTGTGCAGGGAGCAGCCCTCAGTAAACATGCGTGCACTGAGGCAGCTGCACAGACGTGCGTCACCGCCGGCCTCGACCCTGGCCGGAGCAGGGCTGTCTCTCCCGATGGAGGGAGAGCTGGCCCTGTGTCCGGCCCGCACCCCAGGCAGCCAGAAGCAGACGACGCCCCCAGGAGCTGGGGGACAGCCCGTCCATCCCCCTGGGCTGGGATGGAGGGGTGGCTGGGCTGGTGCTACACGGGAAGGTCAGGCGGCTGCGGAGTGGCGGTCTTGGGGCGGGGACTCCTCTGCCTCTGTGGTGCAGGTCCGGCGCTGCCTGGTTGTGCAGCCAGGCTGCGTGGAGGCGGGCAGCTGCGGAAGGCTCTCGGGGAAGGGGAAAAGCGTCTCCAGAGCCAGGCAGCTCCCAGCCCTGATTTATGCCACCGCTGACATCGCCGAGTGGGGAGGTGCCTCATCTGCCGGCTCTGGACCTGCCGGCTCAGGAGCAAACGGATGAACAATTGGAGGAGCGGGCGGAGTGGGTGGGTGGGGTCTGCCTTCAGGCTCCCCACCCCCACCCTCCTGGGAGCCCCACACTGGCAGCTGTGCCCCAGAGGCTTGTGGGACAGAAAGGACAGAGGCATGTACAAGCCCCTCGGGCGCAGATAAGTGACCCCCAGGGCTGCTCAGAGAGCAGAGGCTGCTGGGGCTGGGTTGGGGGAGGGGCTCCATGGTGGAGGGCGAGGCGGGGGCAGCTCAGGGATGAGGAAGGAACCAGCCGCATCAGGCCCAGATGTGTCTGGCTTTGGGTCAGGGCGGAGTGGGAAGTCAGGAGTGCCCAGAGCCTTAGACCCCAGGCTGGGCTGCCCTGGCCCTGGTAGGTGTGGGCAGGAGGGTTTGGGCAGCAGCTGCTGACTCTCCATCCTATGCTGGGCCGAGGGGCTGGGCCCCAGAAGGCGAGGGCTGGAGCTGAGCTCCTCGGGTTCGGGGGATCAAGGGACCCCTCTGGGCAGGGGCTCCGGCCACCAGGAGAGGCTCGCCCTCTTGGGCTGGCGCCTCGGGGTGTGTGGGCGGCTGGCAGGCAGCCTCCGGGGAAGGAATGTGCGAGGCGTGGTGACAGGCCGGAGAGGCAGGTGCGCGTGGGGATCGCCTTGGCTGTCTCAGGTGCCGGACAGCTTTGTGCTCGGAGCCTCTGGGCGGGCCGGGCAGTCCGGAAACCGGAGCTTCCTGGTGTGACTCAGGCAGAGCCCCAGGGACTCGAGGCCCTCGGACTGGAGCGTATTGGTTCGCGGTGGAGGGGGCTTGGAAGCCCCTGGCCCCAACAGGTGCTAACAGCCCCCCACCCTGCGGCCCCGCCCCTGGAGCCCTGCCCTCCAGGGTCTGGCCCGTGCCCGCGGCGCGGTCAGCGCGGGGGGCTGCCCGTCCATGACCTCGTTAAGCAGCACGCTCTTGTTCTTCCCGCGGAGGGGTGGGTGGGCCCTTGCTCTCCTCTATGAAGGCGAGTTTCAACAAGCAGGACGCGGCTCCTTTGTCCTCAGCCTCCTGCCGTAGCGGCAGTTCCTGGCGCCGCCTCAGCCAGGAAGTCTCAGGCCCCAGGCCAGCAGGCTGACCGGAACCCACGGCCACCCTGGACTGCTTGCTGCAGCCGCACCAGCTCCCCCACACGCCTCCCCTCCCCGCTCCCTCCTCCCCTGTGGAGTGCCTTGTCCATGGTCTTCGTCCCTGACCCCAGCTCCCAAACCCTCTCCCCATGGTCCAGGGGCCCTCACTGGTGACTCTACCCTCCCCCTCTCGGGGCTCAGGCCCACCACGTGGTCACTTGTGAGCACATTCCCAGAGGGTGGGCAAGGACAAGTGCCACCATGCCTGGCCCAGGAGGTAGAACGGGGGTGTGGGGGGGCCTGCCAGGACTCGAGGTGGAGCCAGGTGCTGAGGGAAGTGCGTAGCTCATTGGCTGGGCGGGTGGGGCAGCCTGTCAGAACTGGCCCTGCCGGCCACACCTCCTGGCCACGGCGCTCACAGCAGCCTGGCGACAGGCAGAGGGGCCCGGTGGCTAGGACCTGCCGCTTCAGACACCATGGTGTCCCGGGGCCAGGCGCACCTGGGCCCCAAGTATGTAGGCCTCTGGGACTTTAAGGCCCGGACAGACGAGGAGCTGAGCTTCCAGGCAGGAAGTCTCTTCCACGTGGCCAGGAAGGAGGAGGAGTGGTGGTGGGCCACGCTGCTGGACGCTGAGGGCGGGGCCCTGGCAGAAGGCTACGTGCCTCACAACTACCTGGCCAAGAGGGAGACTGTGGAGTCTGAGCCGTGAGTGCCCCGTGGTCCTTGCGGGCCCCGTCCACGGGCCCTGCGGTCTGCCTGAGCTCTAGCGGGGCAGGGCCTCCGGACAGAGTTCCGCGCCCTGCGGCTGGGCTCGGGGAGGGACGGGAGCAGGGCTGGCCAAGGAGGGTGAGGACTTGTGGCTTCGTCTCCTTGGGCCCCCAGTCAGGGCCAGACCCCACCATCCATGGCTGTACATCATTGCCGACCGGCATCTGGGCGAGCTGCGGCCCGTGGCCCCTGCCCTGGGCTCCCACGTGGCCGCTTTGTGGTGCCAGGACCCAGAGAGGACAGGAGAGGCCACAGGGGTCCCCGGGGGGCTGCCCGCAGTGAATCCAAGGCAGGGCTGGACCTTTTGGGGAGCCAAGTTCTGCTCACCTTCCAACCAACTGAAACCAGATGTGCGACCTAGTTAGGAAGGGAGGGAGGTCATTGCAACATGCCCGCCCGGGCGTGGGCTGCGGGCGCTGCTCCTCGCACCCTCCCGGCTGCCTCATCACGGCCAGGCGGCTCCGGAGCGGCAGCCGCCCGACAGGCTGCCTGGGATGAAACCGGGCAGCCTTCGCTCGCGTGTCCACGAGCCCCGAGTGCCTCCCTGGAGCTCTGGGAGGGGTGCAGCCGGCACCCGCCGTGTTTGGGCTCGCGCTGTGCGGGGTAGGGGTGACACCGTCGAGGGGAGACTGGCCATGAGCAAGTTCGGCCGGAAGCAGGTCGGCTTCGGAGGCGGGTCTCGGGGGTGTGGTGCCGGGAAGGACCAGCTGGAGGAGGGCATGGCGGCCTGAGAACAGCTGGCTGGAGCACCGGAGGAGGCAGCGCGGTGGAGGGTGCGCAGGCTGGGCCCGCGTTCCAATGGTGCTGAGGGAGTTGGGTGCCAAAGGCAGAGCAGCTGGCAGCAGAGGTCACCGGGAGATGGCGGGCCCCACCCTGCAGCCGAGTCCAGGGTTCGCAGGGCTGCTGGCACGTTGGCATGGGGCGAGTGTGTGAGTGAGTGTGCAGTGCGGGTGTGTGACCAGCCAGGTGTGCGTGGCCGGCTGCTCAGCACACCTGTCTGTGGCCCGGGTCACTGGAGGCGGTCAGAGTCACAGAACCACGCGGTCCCATGGGATGGGTGGCACATCCCTGGGACAGGGTGGCTCTGACCACCAGGGACAGCCCAGGCCAGAGTGGTGACAATGCCTGCTCTAACAGCCTCTGCATTCCTCGGGACATGTGGGGTCTGTGACGGGCAGGGAGGAGCCTCAGGTCGGAGACAGTGGCAGCTGGCAGCTGGGGTGCAGGTGGAGGGCTGGGACTCAGGTGGGAGGGCAGGGGTCAGCATGGAGTCAGTGTGGCTCTGGGCTCCTGCCCCCCTCTGCAGGTGGTTCTTCGGCTGCATCTCCCGCTCAGAAGCCGTGCACCGACTGCAGGCAGATGGCTCCGGGCCCGGGGCCTTCCTGATCAGGGTCAGCGAGAAGCCGGGCGCCGACTATGTCCTCTCAGGTGCAGCACCCTCTCCCGGGTCTGCCGGCGCCGGGCTCGGTGCTTCCCGTCCCTAAGCCCTCTCTGCCTCCTCCTGGCTGTGGCATCCAGGACATGAGGCCTGCCCCGGAGACCAGGCCCCGTGGGGTGATTGTCCTGTGGTCCCGCCTGGGTTCTCTCCGGTCGGAAGGACACAGGGGAGGAGGCGGGCGTGGCGCCTCTGCCGGCCGGCACGCCTCTTTGAGCCGGGGTGCCCATGCCTGCTCACACACTCTCCTTTGCCCGCGCCCCTGCGCTCTAGTGCGGGACAGGCCGGCCGTGCGGCACTACAGGATCTGGAGGTGTGCGGGCCGTCTGCACCTCAGCGAAGCCGTGTCCTTCCCCAGCCTGGCCCAGCTCGTGAACTACCACCGAGCACACAGTCTGTCCAGAGGCCTGCAGCTGACAGTGCCCTGTGGGAAGGTAGGGCCGTCCCCGCCCCCCAGACTCTGTCCACTGCAGCCCTTCCTCCTCAGTGACCAGGGTCCTCAGGGTCAGGCAGAGGCTCCAGGGGACCCTGGCTGAGGTCCTGGGGTCGGACCTGCACGTGGGGCAGAGGATGGCCCCCTCTTGCTGGTCACTCTCACCTTTGGGCTGAAGAGGTCAGGGTGCCCTGCTGTGTCCTTTGTCTCTGAGACAAGGCTATGTGCCCAGCTGAGCATTTTGTCTGAGTGGCAGTGGGCACTGTCACAGGCCCAGGGCAGGCCGGGAGGGGTGTTTACAGGACATAGCAAGGGGCAGGCGCCCTGGACACTGGGCCCTTGAGCAGTGCTCCCGCTGCTGGGGTCGGAGGGGCTTCAGAGGGCCGGGCAATGGAGGCACCCCTCCGTTCCCTGCAGCACGAGCGGGAGCCCCTGCCCCTCTGTGCTGACTGGGAGCGGCCCCGGGAGGAGTTCACACTCTGCAGGAAGCTGGGGGCCGGCTACTTCGGGGAGGTCTTCGAGGGGCTCTGGAAAGGCCAGGTCCGCGTGGCCGTGAAGGTGATTGCCCGAGGTGAGTGGCCCCGGCGTGGCGGACCCTCACAGAGACCCCCGCGGTGCGGGGCCGCTGCGGGACCGGTGCGTCTGCCCCGTTCACTGGCCTTGGGAGCTGGTCGC
This sequence comes from Nyctalus aviator, assembly GCA_036971965.1. Classification (NCBI taxonomy): domain Eukaryota; kingdom Metazoa; phylum Chordata; class Mammalia; order Chiroptera; family Vespertilionidae; genus Nyctalus; species Nyctalus aviator. Next base: position 87,667,405 of record CM072925.1, read on the forward strand.
CCGGGTGAGCGCCCACAGTTCCTGAGGGTGGGTGTTGGGGCTGCCCCCTCCGATCTGTCCATCTTGCAGATGACCTCCTGCACCAGCACACATTCCAGGCGGAGATCCAGGCCATGAAGAAGCTCCGGCACAAGCATATCCTGGCGCTGTACGCTGTGGCGTCCGTGGGGGACCCCGTGTACATCATCACAGAGCTCATGGCCAAGGGGAGCCTGCTGGAGCTCCTGCGGGGTGAGTGGCAGTGGTGGCCTGGGGCTGCTGTCAGGGACCAAAGTGACACCTGCTGGTTGGGGACGGGATCAGGAAGGACGCTGAAGAAAGAAAGCCCTGGCTGCCCACTCCATGCACAGGGCGCCAGGGTCTCCTGGTGTGTGCCGGGCCTTTCCTGTGAGGAATGTGTGTGATGTCTGTGACAACGTGCCGTCTGTTCATCGTGAAGTTTGCGGAAATACAGAGAAGGGCAAATACAGGGAAACCCCCACTCCTGGGCCGTGGCACCTGAGCTCTTCGCCTCTGGCAAGCCCTAGGGTTTCATGCCACACCCAGCCGGATGGTGGCTGCGCTGAGCCGAGGGCCATGGGGGGAGGGAGGGGAGGAGGTGTTGAAGAGGGAAGGAAGGTAGGATGAGGCCTGGGATGTGATGTGTGCATCTGGACACAGTCGGACTGCCGTGCAGCAGGCCCGTGTCGCTGACTGTCCTCAGGTTGGCAGGTGAGCTGCCTCCACTTGGCCAGTGGCCTGTGGGATCTTTCTAGGTTTTCCATCCGATGGGTGTCTGTGTACTCACACCCAGAGTTCGGATCCCCAGAAGCGAAGTACAAAGGTGTATGAGCCTCTTTGGGGCCGACACAGAACTCCTGGCAGGGCTGCATGGGGGCCCGCCCTGCCAGCCCCTCCGCTGAGCCCGAGAGGACCCCCACTGACCCGGTCCCTTTGCCTCTGCAGAGTCTGATGAGAAAGCCCTGCCCGTCTTGGAGCTGGTGGACATCGCCTCCCAGGTGGCCGAGGGCATGTGCTACCTGGAGTCTCAGAATTACATCCACCGGGACCTGGCTGCCAGGAACATCCTCGTGGGCGAGAACAACATTTGCAAAGTGGGGGATTTTGGGCTGGCCAGGCTCATCAAGGTACGGCCCCGGAGGGCCTGGGGCATAGTGGGGCATCCTGTGCTGAGCTGGGGATGCCCGTGGGGCCCCTGAGGGGATAGGAGCAGAGGGCTGCGGCCTGGGAGGTGGGACACAGGAAGCTACTTACGGGCCTTTCAGAGCTGGAGTGGGGTGGGGGTGTGGGGTGGGGTCCGAGGCACTTGGCCAAAATAAGAGTGTCTTATATTAATTTTTGCTCCCAAAGATGTGCTAGGTCTTATTTTCAGGGGATGTCTTATTTTTCCATGAAAAAGAATACGGTACACGTTTATTGTTAAATGAAAATAAAGGAAATTTATTACCTGTATATGGTACGGTAGTACGGCAGTTGTCAACACAAACCAGACAAACTGTGAATCCTACAGTATCAAGAATTTACTCATTTATTCAATGACAATCATGTCATCATCTTCTGGAACATCGTAACAATCCAATTCCTGAATTGCTTGGTCAATTTCTTGTGACTCCATTTCTTTCAGAATCAGTGGACCAAATGTCTCATGTTTAGCCTAGGGGGGCCTTATTTTCAGAGGGATGCCTTATATTTCACTCAGAAGGAAACCTGTACCGTATTTTCCGGCATATAAGATGACTTTTGAAATGAAAAAGTCAACCGATAATCGGGGGCAAAAGACCAAAATTGCACAAAAATTACCTGCAGATCTTGACAGCAAAGTCTTTTCTTTGAAGTGGGGGGTAGTCTTATATAGCGAATATAGGCCTAAACCTATGTTTTAACTGTAAAATTAGGGGGTCGTCTTATACGCCAGGAAATACAGTAGGTCTTATTTTCGGAGGATGTTTTATATTAGGGGAAACACGGTAGCTTCTGCGGCTCAGGTAGCAGAGGGCATGGTGGAGCTCAGATAGACCCCTTCCAGCGCTCACTCCCGGAGTTGTGGAGACTGTGGAGGACACATGCGTCAGAATCATGCGTGGGCCACGTGGTCCCTCGGCCGACAGCCCCACTCCCTGCCCGTGCCGGGGTGCATTCCGTTGCTCCTCGTGCGGGCGCTCGGGGAGCCACTCCTGAGACGTTTCCCTCCTCACCCGGTGGCCAGCATGGGGCAGGTCACTATGGCATAAAGACGGGGTGGGACCACAGGAGCCTGGGTAAGCCCCACTCTACCTGGACAGAGGTGCTACCTGGGAGGTGGTTTGCGAATTTGTCCAGTGGCGGCAGTCAGCCTTTCTTGGCAGCTCTGAACTCTAAACTTGACCCCACCTGCAGTGGCCACTGTGTGCTGGGTCATGCTGCCCGTCTGGGCTCTGCCACCTGTCTGCTCTGCCCACAAGCCCCGGCCAGCCTGCCTCCGAGGCGGGCAGCAACCCCCTCTAGTGGTGGCCGTGATGGCCTAGCTGCTCACACGCCAAGCAGGCGGCCACAACCCTGCTCCCCCGCCTCCCCCAGCGTGCCTGTCATTACAGGAGGACATCTACCTTTCCCACGACCGCAACATCCCCTACAAGTGGACGGCCCCAGAGGCACTCTCCCGCGGGCACTACTCCATCAAGTCTGACGTCTGGTCCTTCGGGGTTCTCCTCCACGAGGTTTTCAGCAGGGGCCAGACGCCCTATCCAGGTACTGGGCCCCAGCAGTGTGGGAAGGACCTGTAATCTGGACACCATTCTGAGCACCTGGGTGCTGTCGGGAGGGCCTTGGAAATGGGTGTGGGGGGTGCAGAGGGTGAGTGCGTGGCCGAGGTGTCCTAGGAGGCACAGTAGCCCCCCTGTCCCCCTCTCCACAGGCATGTCCAACCACGAGGCCTTCATGAGGGTGGACTCTGGCTACCGCATGCCCTGCCCCCCCGAGTGCCCGCCCAGTGCCCACAGGCTGATGCTCGTGTGCTGGCACCGGGACCCTGAGCAGAGGCCCTGCTTCCAAGCCCTGCGGGAGAAGCTCTGCAGCTTCACCAGCTACGAGAACCCAATCTGAATGCCGAGTGCGGCCTCCCCACCGCCTGGAGCTGGCCAAGGGCACAACAGCACCCAGATCCGGACTGTACTCCAGGGCAGGAAGTGCGCCAGCCACCAGGGCGCTCTGCTCTGGCCAGATGTCCTCTGCAGTCTGGGGCCGAGATGGCCTCTGAGCACCAGCACCATCTCCTCGCCGTGGAACCTGCAGGAGCGGGAGTGGCGTGTCCCAAGCACTGGCCCACAGCCCACTAGCTGTCAGGACCAGCGCTTGGCCCTCCAAGGGAGTCCATGGTGGGAACCTGGGTCCTGGCTGTGCCCTCCCTTTGCCACCTAGCTCCTGCCTGCCCCGACTTAGGGATGGGAAGACTCGCCAGCACTAAACAGGGTCTGCTGATGGTTGGGCAGTGCCACCTGCCATCCCAGGACCAGGTGGCTGTCCCCATCTTCCTGCCACTGCTACCAGGAGCTGCCTCTGCAGGTTCGAGGGGCCGGTCTGGGCATTACGGCAGAAAGACGGGACAGGGGACTTGCCCATCTGGCTTTGGGGCCACAGGAGCCTGGGTAAGCCCCCACTCCATCTGGACACACTGAGGACAGAGGTGCTGCCCTTCGGGGTCCCAGCCCCCCAGCTGCCTTGGAATAGACTTATGCAGCTATCCCTAGCACAGGGAGGGAAGGGGGCACGAGAGGGCTCCCTCAGGGCCAGCTGAGTCCCACCTCACACCATGCTGCCCTCCTCACATGCACTACGCTGCCCTCTCCTGGCCAACAGATCTGGGTCATCCTGTTGGCCACGGGAGACCTGTGGACACCGGGCAGCCAGCTAGACTGCACAATCATTCTGCCCGGCTCCCTGAGCTGGGCTGTGCCTGAAGCTGGGCTGCCAGTGGTGAGACACCCCTCCAGGAGCACCCCCAGCCTTTGCTTCAGCTTTAAGTCTCTGGGGCTATGGCCCGAGCCTCCCGGGATGGAAGGGCCCCGCTCAGGGTCCTACAAGGGACTAGCGGTGGCACACTTATGGGAGACAGTGTGGCTCAGTGCTTGTTCCACACCAGTATGGAGGGGCCTCATCAAGGTCCTTCAAGGGCACCGGGTCCTTCTAGCTGACAGCGCCTACCCACAGCCTCCCAGAGATGGCAGGGCAGGGCTGCCTGGAGGCCGACCTCGGCGGCTTCCACAGATCACAGACCACCTACTCTCCCGGCGCCCACCTCCTCTTAGGCACAAGGCTCCACTCAGAGCAGCTCACTGGGGGGGTCGGCCAGGCCTGAGAGCCCCCCAGCAAGGAGCCCTGGGGGCAGGGCCAGCTCCCCACCTCCACCAGGAATTGAGGAGGTTGAGCGACTTCTCCCATAGCCTGGATCACACAGCTCAGGAACACCGTCAGGGATGCTGGCTGCTTCTCATTTATTTTCCACTTGGTGCAAGGCACATGGTTATGGGTGTTAGGCAGGCTTGCGTGTGGCTTGGGTAGTAAAGAGTGGGGCTCTCTCGACTTCCTTTTTGGTGTTTTGCTGTTTTGCTATAAAAGAACCCAACTGCGTCTGCTTGTTGCAGCCGGCCTAGTTTACAGGAGGTGGGGTGAGGAGAGGGAAGGGGGGGGCTCAGAGAGCCTAGCGCCTCTGGAAGTCTGGTGGCGGCCACTCAGGACGGGGGCTCAGCGTTGGCTTTGCCAGGCTGGCCGCCAGGCTGCTTCCTTGTGGCTTCCCGAGCCAGGTCACAGGTGATCACGCTGCGGGCGGCCTGGGGAGACTCCGAGCTGGGGGAGAGAGAGAGAGGTCAGAGGGTGCTCCCAGCGGCCACGCCTCCCACGCTGGCCCCCACGAAGGTGCACTCACTGCTCTGGGGACTCCAGCACCGTGGCCATGAATGGGAGAGTGGACTTCCCAAAAAAGAAGCTTGCCCACCAGTGACCCGGGTCGGCTTTGGGGAGACCTGAGAGAAATACAGTGGGGTCACAGTGCTGCTGCCCACTCCTGGGGAACCCCTCCAGATGGTCCCCACACCAGACAGGAAGTGGACCTACTACACTCACCCGGGGGGTGGGGGATGGCTTCCCCAGGGCACTCGGCACTTCCGCAGGAGCTGTTACTGGAAGTGGAGCCCAGGCGGCCTGGAGGGGAGAGGTCAGCTTCAGCCTGCAGCCCACTCGCTAGGCAGCCTGGGCTTCTCCAAGGACTGGAGCTGGGGTGGCGGGGGAGCCCCAGGCAGACCTGTGGGGCAGTGGGCAAGGGGCTTGCTTACGCCGGTAGTAGTCGTGGGTGGCCACGAGCGAGCCGCTGGAGGGGATGGCCGCCATGCTCTTGCTTGTGGACTGGTGGAAACCTGCGCACACGGGGGTTCGGAGCCCCTTTGGTAACCCAGTGATCCTCGGGAAGGGTGCTGCCCACCCGGGCTCCCGGGTCTGCCCCGTGGGCCACGGGAGGGACGACGGCGCGGGTTTATGGAGACGGGATGTGGCTCCGAAGCTCCCGGATGGAGGGCCGCCTACTCCCCGCCGGGCGCCGGCAGCTCTAACCAGCCCAAACCGGCCGCGCGGAACAAAGGCGCTTTGTGCGTGGAACCACCACCAGCGCCTCCAGAACCGCCAGGCCGCCCCGGGGACACCGAACCCACCCGCTTCCCCGCCCAGGGCCCTTCTCCCGCCCTCGGCCCCGCCCTATGCGCTTCCAGCGCTGCGACTCCAGCCCCGCCCCGCTCCCCGTTTGCCCTCCCTTCCTTCGGTCCGCCGGTCGACCGGTCCCGCCAGCGTCGCGCACGGGCCGTCCTCACCTCGGCGGCGGCCCCTCGCGGACCTCGGCGCGGTCAGGTGGCGGGAACGGGGCGCTAGGCCGGGGAGCCCATTTGCAGAGGAGACGGCGGAGGCCGCACCACGACCGAGAAGCGCGGCGGTGCGCACGCGCGGACGCCGGCTAATCCTGCGGCTGCGCGCTGGCGTCACGGGGCGGGGCCCAGCCACCCCCCCCCCCCTCGCCTCCGCTCCCCAGGGCTGGCGGGCGGGAGCCCAGCCCCCGGAGGTCTCAGACCGCGGGTGGCCTGGAAGCGCGGTTCCCTGCCTCCTCCCGTCTCGTCCCGTCCCGTCCTAGAGCAGGGCCGCCCCCTCTTCCGGGCCTCGGACCCCTGCCGGCCCCGCCTGTCTCGCCCAGGAGGCGGCGGGGCACTGGGAGGTGTTTCTGTTGGCGGTGCACAGCCTGGACCGAGCCCCGCAGGCCTGGCCTCCGCAGTGCCCCTGGCCTCGGTCCTCTCCACTCAGGACTCACCCGCACAGAAGCGGGCCCAGCGGCATCTCCTGCACCCAGTGCGGGAGCTGGGTGGTACCCAGGGAAGCTGTGCGCCCTGAGCCCTCCAGACTTACCCTTCAAAGCTTCACGCTGCTGAAACCCTCCTGTATACCCTTCGCAGCTCTGGAACCCACATCCCAGTTCCCCAGCTCCAGCGGCCTCCAGGTTGCTTGTGAGGCCCACGTGGGCATCGAGGGCAGGGCATTGGCAGCAAGGGGTTTATTTGAGTGGCTGGGATGAAGACCTACTGTTTGGAGGTTTCTCCAGTAGATGGAGGCAGTGGTCCCCTGTTTTGAGCAACCCCAAAATATTTTCCCAAGGACTTTCTGATGTGGAAGCCAGCCCTCACCTCCTTCCTCACAGACCCATGCCCTAACCTTCCTCTGCAGAGGGGCAGTCAGCAGCTCTGCACGTTTGGCTCTTTGTGTGCTGGGCCCTGGCTGGCTGCACAGGTTTCTTCCCCAGCCGTTGGGAGGCTCTCAGGAGGTCTGTGGGGGCTCAGGAGGGTGCTGCCGGGAAGACGACACCCCCCCTCTTCCAGGCTCTCCACATCTGCAACACCCTCCGGACCCTCCAGCATTTCAACTTCCTGTGCAGCAGGCTAGGAAACAGAACCCCTAGAGGGGCCATCCCAGGATACAGATGCTTTTTCAGGCTGCCTGGGATGGAAGTTGCTGATCTTGTGATTATATCTGGTTTGGGCAGCAGTGTGGCCGGGGACCCTGGGAGGAGGCGCAGTGCCTGTCCCAGGTAATTCTCATCCCTCTCCACCTCTTCCATCTCTCCCGGGGTCCCCACTAAATGGGCTTCTGCTGCTTCATTGGGAAAGGGACAGTCTCAGGGGCTCTCCGGCCACTTGTCCAGCTGGGTTTTCATGAGCTCCCAAGATTACCATGCCTCCTGCAGGAGGTGAGCTGGATTGCATGTATGGGCTGGGACAAGGACCACACAGGAGAGGCACGTGCCACCCACCAGGTGCCCACAGAGCACTGTGGCCCCAAACCCCACTTCACAGCTGACCACCTTCTCTCAATCATTGATTCTCAGTGCCTCTGGATCGGGACCCATAGTCACATCCTGGCCAGCTTTTGCCCCTTCAGTGGCTTAATTCTGGATCATAACTTAAGTGCAAATAAAATTTAAATTTTAAAAGACATCTTCTCTCCCCCTAGGCGGTATGGCTCAGTGGAAAGAGTGTTGGCCTGCGGACTGAAAGGTCTCAGGTTCGATTCCGGTCAAGGGCATGTACCTTGGTTGTGGGCACAACCCCAGTAGGGGGTGTGCAGGAGGCAGCTGATCAATGTTTTTTTCTCATTGATATTTCTTTCTATCCCTCTCTCTTCCTCTGTTAAAAAATCAATAAAATATATATTAAAAAAAATAAAATAAAAGACATCTTCTCCTTCCCCTCCCACTCACCAAATTGTGAGCCTGGTAGTGGTTCGATGCACCGAAGCCCCGCTCCGGGAGTCCATGCTGGCCCAGCAGCAGCTCTGCTCAGGCTCATAGAGCTGCCCGCCGTGGGGAGCAGCTCTTCCCTCTGGCCTCTGCTCTGATGCAGGTCGCTGTCTGTCCTGGGATGGACCTAACTTGCCGGGGCCCCTGCAACTGCCCCCTTAGGGCCCCCATAGGCAGGAGGGCTTCTGCATTTCTTATTTGGGGCTGGAGGCTGGTTCTGGCCTTGCTGCTGTGGTATTTTTTTTTTTTTAAATTATTACCTGAGGATATTTTTCCATTGATTTTCAGTGAGAGTGGAAGGGAGGGGGAGAGACAGAGCGAGAAAAAGAAACAATAATGTAAGAGCGACACATTAATTGGTTGCCTTCTGACCAGAGCCAGGAATCAAGCTGCAACGTTGTACATGCTGTTGATCACAATCAAACCCGGGACCCTTCAATCAGCGGGCTGATGCTCTATCCGCTGAGCCAAATAGGCCAGGACACTGCTATGCTTTTTGGGCCGAAACACATTTTTTTAAATATATATAAATCTTTATTGTTCATGCTATTACAAATGTTCCTCATTTCCCCCCCCCTCCATTGTTCCCCTCCACCAGGTCCCATCCCACCCTCTGCCCTTTCCCCACCCCTATTGTCCTCATCCATAGGTGCACAGTTTATGTTCAGTCTCTTCCCACACCCCACCCCACTTCCCTTTTCCCCAAGAATCGTCAGTTCACTCCCCTTCCATACCTCTGATTCTATTATATTCACCAGTTAATATTATTCATCAGATTTTTTTAATTCCCTTGGTTTTTAGATTCACTTGTTGATAGTTACGTATTTGTTGTTCATAACTTTTATCTTTATTTTCTTCCTCTTCCTAGAGAATCCCTTTCAGCAATTCATATAATTCTGGTTTGGCGGTGATGAACTCCTTTAGCTTTTTTTTATTTGTGAAGCTCTTTATCTGGCCTTGGATTCTGGGTGATAGCTTTGCTGGGTAGAGTATTTTTGGCTGTAGGTTCTTGCTATTCATCACCTTGAATATTTCTTGCCATTCCCGAGTGGCCTGTATGGTTTCTGTTGAGAAATCAGCTGACAATCATATGGGTGCTCCTTTATAGGTAACTACCTGCTTTTCTCTTGCTGTTTTTAATATTCTCTCTTTGTCTTTTGCTCTTGGAATTTTAATTATGATGTGTCTTAGTGTGGTCCTCTTTGGATTCCTTTTGTTTGGAGTTCTGTGTGCTTCCTGGACTTGTAGGTCTAATTCTTATACCAGGTGTGGGAAGTTTTCTGTCACTATTTCTTTCAGTATGTTTTCAGTATCTTGCTTTCTCTCTCTTCTTCTGGGACCCCCATAATTCTGATATTGGTTCATTTGAAGTTGTCCCAGAGGTTTCTTACATTATCTTCAACTTTCTGGATTCTCTTGTCTTCTTGCTTCTGCAGAGGAGTGTCTTCTGGCTCTTTGTGTTCCAAATCTTTGACTTGATTCTTGCAATCTTCTTTTCTGTTTTTAGGACTCTGTATAATATTTTTTTATTTCAGACAATGTATTCTTTATTTCTAGTTGATCCCTTTTTATTTCTAGTTGATCCCTTATTCTCATAGGTCTCGTTTATTTTATTGGCCTTTTCTAGGAAATACTTGAAAAACCTTATAAGCATGGTTTTGAACTCTGTATACAGTCGCTTTTTGTCCTCCATTTCTTTTGCTTGTGATCTGTTTCCTGGTCTCGGCATTTTTGCTGCTTCCCTGAGTTGGTAGGGTGGCTTTGTGTGCTAAGGTGTCCTATATGGTTCAGTGGTCAGTCTCCCAGTTACCTGAAGTGGACACTCGTGGACTGTGTGTACAGCCTTGTTGTAGTTAAGTCTTGATTGTTGTTGGTATCACTGGGAGGAATGACCTCCAGGCCAATTGGCTGTGAGGATCAGCTGTATTTATGCTAGGAGACAGCCTTATTCTACTAGACTTGGAAAATTGCAAAAACCTCTGCTCAGCTTGGGTGGGGTAGAGTTTCAGGGTGGAGCTAACAGCCTTGGCTTACCATCAGCCCTGCCCTATGAGGTTCCTGAGTCTCAGTGTTCCTCAGTGTCCTTCGGTACTTGCTGCAAGCACCTCTGAGAGAAAGGTGCCCTTGAGTTTCGCCCGCTACCAAAAAGTCTAGGCTCTACCCCAATGAGCCCGGAAATGGGGTTCAGTGCAGTTGGAAGTGGGGTTCAGAGCAGTCTGGAGCTTTTGTCTCCTTCCCGCTAGGGCAATCCAGCGGCACAGTCAACAGTCTATTCTCTGCATGCAATGTGCACGACTCAGAGACTTCTTTTCACTGCTACCCTGAGTTTCCACCTTACAGCTCAGACTCCCTCTGTATGAGCCTGGGTCCCCAGGATCAAGCCTAGAACTGGGTCCAGAGCAGTCGGAACTGGGGTTCAACACAGTCTGAAGCTTTTGTTTCCTTCCCGCTAGAGCAATCTAGCAGCAGAGTCAACAGTCTGTCCTTTGTGCGAAATGTGCATGACTCCGGGACTGCCTTTCGCCGCTCCCCTGGGATTCCGCCTTACAGCCCAGACTCCCTCCGTAGGAGCCTGGTCCCCAGGATCTTGCCCAGAACTGGGGTTCAGTGCTATCGGAACTGGAGTTCAGCCCAGTCCAGAGCTTTTATCTCCTTCCCGCTAGGGAACACCAGCCAGGCACTCAGCTGTCCCCTCCTCTTCAGCTCCATCCTCTCCTTGCACATACAGTGTCTCCATACCTTAGAATTTTACAGCTCCTCTGATTTTCCTTCTGGTTTTTTCTTTCCTTCTACCGTGTTTCCCCGAAAATAAGACATCCTCCGAAAATAAGACCTAGTGCATGGAAAGATAATACATCCCCTGAAAATAAGACCTAGCGCAACTTTGGGAGAAAAAATTAATATAAGACACTGTCTTATTTTCGGGGAAACAGGGTAGTTGTAGAATTTCCAGTCAGTCAACTTTCCTTAGTTCTGGATAATGTCCATTTTGTATTTTAGTTGTATTTTTTTGAAATTGTTGTATGAGGCTGCAGTTAGGCGTTTACCTATGCCACCATCTTGGTTTTCTCCCATTTAAAAAAATATATATTTTATTGATTTTTCACAGAGAGGAAGATAGAGAGGGATAGAGAGTTAGAAACATCGATGAGAAAGAATCAAAGATTACCAGTAGTTTCCTCCTGCACACCCCCTGCTGGGGATGAGCCCGCAACCAAGGTACATGCCCTTGACCGGAATTGATCCTGGGACTTTTCAGTCTGCAGGCCGACGCTCTATCCACTGAGCCAAACCGGTTTCAGCTGGGCCGATACACATTTATGTGATCATCCAGAGCTCATGAAAGAACCTACTGTGTGCCAGGCAGTGCAAGGCCTGGGTGCACAGAGGTGGGTAAGCAGGACCTCTGCCCTCTCCAGGCTCAGCCCCTGGAGGCGGGGAAGGGACAGCGCAGAGCGGGGAGCTGTGAAGGCCTGGGCCGCAGGGAGTCCCGGCATGCGGGGCTGTGGGGTGGGAGGCTGAAGCCAGGTCCTGCCTTTGGGTGGGAAGCAGAGGTGAGATGTCCCAGGGCTCCTGGGAGTGGGCCTGCCCTGCGCTGCAGCAGTACTTCCTGGGGCTGACAAACGGCCCTGGGCCCTGGGCCACCCTGAGGAAGTGCACCCAGCATCGCTCCGGTGGGACCCAGCTGTGTCTCCCTCGGCTACCTGGGCTGGCTCAGCCTGGGCAGCTATGGTGGGTTTGAGAGAATAGAATAGGAGGTGGGCAGTTGGGGTCTTGGCACCTCTCTTCTGGACCCCAGGAAACAACAGCTCCACCCCAGGCAGAGCTGCCCCCATGGAGGGCCGGAGCTCTAGACCCAGAGGAACTCTCTGGTGGGGGTGGAGTTGTGATTCCTTCCTGCCACTCCCGGGGGTCCATCCATCCCTTGAAGGAGGGGTGATAGTGCTCCTTCCTAACAGGTGTTCTCTGAAGACAGGACAGGAGATGGAGGGGCTGGGGCCTGGTCCCTGGGAGCTGTTGGTGTTCTGTTACCTGTATTGTTAGTTACCTTTGCTGCTACTCTCATTGCTGCTATTTGGGGTCGAGGTGAGAGCTTTGCCAAAGCTCTCAGGGCTTCTCAGCCTGCTCCCAAGAACAGGCTCCCCACCAGGAGCCCAATCACTTCGCCCCTTCTCTGCAGGGTCAGAACACCCCTTGCCTGGTGGCAGCCACTACAGCACAGCTGCTGTAGGTAATATCACAGTGTGCAGAAGAAATTGCCATTACAGAGTAGTCCTACCTAATAAAAGAGTAATATGCAAATTAACCATCACTCCACTATACCCACCAGCCACGCCCACCAGCCAATCAGAGTGAGTATGCAAATAAACCCAACCAAGATGGCTACCAGCCACAGAGAGCAGGAGGGAGGCTTGGGTTTCCCAGGCAATGGAAGAAGCCAAGCTTTCTGCCTGCCCTAGCCAGCCTAAGCCTCCACTCAAGGCTACAAAGTTTCAATTATAGAAGGTAAACAAATCCAAACAAAAATGGTGGCAGCCAAGGAACAAGCAGGAGGCTTGGCTCTGCTCCAGGCTACAAAATTTCAATTGTAGAAGGTAAATAAATTCCAGATACCAGGGCCTCTGCTTGGGTCGACAAGGGGTGTGGCCAGCCTGAAAACCACTACAGGCCCCTCACTCAGGCCACCCCAAGACCCAAGGGAACCCCCATCCTGATCCTGGACACCCTTCAGGGCAAACCAGCTGGCCCCCATCTATGCACCAGGCCTCTATCCTATCTAATAAAAGAGTAATATGCAGGTTGACCATCACTACAACACACAATAGCTGCCCCTGTGTGGTCAAATATCCTGCTCCCATGTGGACACAAGATGGCCACCACAAGATGGCCAGCAGGGGAGGGCAGTTGGGAGGCACCAGGCCTGCAAGGGAGGGAAGTTGAGAGGGACCAGGCCTGCAAGGAAGGGCAGTTGGAGGTGTTCAACCTTGCAGGGGAGGGTAGTTAGGGGTGACCAGGCCAACAGAGGAGGGAAGTTGGGGGAAAACAGGCTGGCAGGGGAGCAGTTAGACATCAATCAAGCTGGCATGGGAGTGGTTAGGGGGTGATCAGGCTGGCAGGCAGCAGTTAGGGGCAATCAGGAAGGCAGGCAGGTGAGCAGTTGGGAGCCAGCAGTCCTGGACTGTGAGAGGACAGTCATACATCCCTCAAGGGGTCCCAGATTGGAGAGTGTGCAGGCTGGGCTTAGGGACACCACTCCTCCCCTCCCCACCACCCCCCAGCCCCTCGGCCCCGTGCACGAATTTCCTGCACCCAGCCTCTAGTCTATAATAATAAAAGCATAATATGCTAATTAGACCAGACATCCTTTCTGAGGGCCTTCAGGATGAAGCCTGGGTCCCAGGTGCCAGAGGAAGCCAGTGCCGACAGCTGGGGGAAGGGAAGGAATGCCTACTTTTGCCCGAATTTGGTGCATCGGCCTCTAGTAGTTAATAAATGCCTACAACGCCAGAGGCACTGGTGTGGCCAGATGATGTGTCGGGGGAGCAGTGCAGCAGCTGTTCTGTGTTTGTCTGCTCTGAGAGTGGGGAGTGAAGGACTCACAGGTCTATTTTGAGGTTAAGATGCTCCATGTGCATGTTTGAACTAGCGCCTAGCACTTAGTAGGGGCGTCGTGAAAGTTAGATGCAGTCGTTGTTTTCTGCACTTCTCACTGCTGGGAATAGTGAGAAGTGCTGTAAATCAGTTTACTTGTTGGTGAAGCAAACTTTCCAGGAACAAGGATGAGGTCTCTTCTGCCCTCAGTGCGAGCATGGCCACACAGCAGGCTTTCTGAGGCACATTGGAGAAGGGTGAGCGATGTAATAGGAGCCATTATAGCTTTCGGCATGAAGGACCAAGGAGGTCAGCACACTCCCCAGGGGAAAGTGTTTGATCCCGGGAAACACTGAGCAGCAGCCTGCTGGTGCTCTGGAATTCAACCTAAGGCACACAACCAACTGACAAGTGTTTATTCACCAAAAAGGCTAAGCTGCAGGATAGAATGCAAATTACTCAGCATAAAACACCAGGAGCATCCGGACGGGCAGGGGACACTCTCACTGGTTGTGAGGCCGAGCTGGCCCAGGCACGGGACCTCGAACAGGCCTGAAGCAGCTGCCGTAGAAACACCTTGTGAGCGATGGAGGGAGCCTGGCAAACCTCAGCGAAGGAGGAGTGGAAAGGGCCCTGCTGCCCAGTCAGAGCTTTGAGCCATTCAGCCAGTGCGGCCACTGCCTTAATGGAAAAGCTGTGTCCTTCCCCAGGACCGAGCGAGGGCAGGGCATCCCTGTTCATGGGCTACATGATGATCTGGCATCGCAGAACCTACAAAAAGCTAATTGAAGAATGACTACAAATTGCAAAATCAGTACACAAAAACCACTCAGACTTCTACATGCTAGCAATTTACACATACTAGTAGGTGCAGAAATTTAAAACATTTTACAAACATCATTTGTGGGCAACTCTTTGCCCATGAAACACCTAACCAAACCTGTGCACAACTTGAATGCTAAAAAGAAAATGACGCCAAAACTCGCTGGGTCAGAGCTGCCCGATGGGCCAAGGCTGGGGTTTCCATTCCCAGGTCAGGATACATATGGGAACCAACCAATGAATACAGACATAGTGGAATGACAGGTCTCTCTCTCTCTCATCCTATATAGTCAAAGGCTGATATGCAAATTGTTCCCTCCATCAGGAGTTTGACCTGGAGTTCTACCAGGGGGCTGGCCGGCTGGCCAACAGTCCTTGCCCCGCCCCCTGGCTGGCCCTGCCCCTGATTCCCCCTCTACCAGGGGCAGGGCCAGCCAGCCAACTGCCCGAGGCCCCTCCCCCAGCTGGCCTGGCCCTATTGGCCCCAACTGGGGCAGGCTGGCTGGACCCACCTGTGCATGAATTCATGAACTGGCCTCTTGTCTACACTAATAAAAGAGAAATATGTAAATTGACCATCCATTCACAACGCCCACCAGCCAATCAGGAGTGGGTATTCAAATTAGCGGGACAAAGATGGAGGTGGCCATGGAGACAGCCAGAGCAAGCAGGAGGCCTGGGTCACCCCTGGCAATGGAGGAAGCCAAGCCCCCTGCCTGCCTGGGCCAACTGCCAAAGGAGGAGCCTCTGGGTGGTGGCCAGGGAGCCAGCTTGGAGGCATGGGAGGCTTGGGTCATCATCACCTGGGACGTCACCAAGGGAGGGGCCTGCAAAAGGCCCTTGGCCCCTTATCCAGGCTGGCCACGCCCCCCCCCCCCCAAGCAGGGACCCTCACTTTGAGCCTGGGTTTTTGTTTTTTTTTAAATATATATTTTATTGATTTTTTTTCATCAATCTTTATTGTTCATATTATTACAAAGGTTCCTCATTTCTTCCCCCCTCCACCAGGTTCCCACCCCACCCTTCACCCCCTCCCCATCCCCCATTGTCCTCATCCATAGGTGCACAGTTTATGTTCGGTCTCTTCCTCCCTCCCTTTCCCCGATAGTAAATCCCTTTTCAGACAGTAAATCAGTTACTTAGCATTTTCTCATATCAATAATACCTCCACATGCCCAATGATACACTTCACACAAAAGACATTTCCAAATAGGTCAACCAACCTCATCCAGGCCCCACCCAAAGCACTCACAGATCAACACCCCAGCGCTATACTAACTCAACACATCCAGATCTAAGCCTTCATCACTTGATTCAGCAGACCCTCAAGTTCCCGCAAAAGTTTCCAGCCATGTCTGAGAGGCAGCCTTGGGGCGGGGGCAGGTGAGGAGCGAGCTGTTTCGGGCCTGGCTGCACCAGGCCTGGCCTCTGTTGCTCTTGTTCGTACCACAACCAGCTGCTCCGGGTCTGGCCACTGCCGCTCCCGACCTAGTTGCTCTGGACTTGGCTGTTGTTGCTCTGGGCCTGGCCACACCCGACCCGGCTGCTCTGGGCCCGGCCGCTCCGGGCCCGGCCACTCAAGGCCTGGCCACTCCCAGCCTGGTAGCTGCTGTTCTGGGCCTGGCCGCCCCCAGCCTGGCAGCCGCTGCTCCAGGCCTGGCCGCACCCGACCCGGCTGCTCCGGGCCTGGCCGCTCCCAGCCTGGCAGCCGCTGCTCCGGGCCTGGACGCACCAGATCCAGCTGCTCCGGGCCTGGCCACACCAGACCCGGCTGCTCCGGGCCTGGCAGCTCCCAGCCTGGTAGCCGCTGCTCCGGGCCTGGCCGCAACAGACCCGGCTGCTCCAGGCCTGGCTGCTCCCAGCCTGGCAGCCGCTGCTCCGGGCCTGGCAGCACCAGACTCGGCTGCTCCGGGCCTGGACGCTCCCAGCCTGGCAGCCACTGCTCCGGGCCTGGCCGCACCAGATCCGGCTGCTCCGGGCCTGGCCGCTCCCAGCCTGGCAGCCGCTGCTCCGGGCCTGGCCGCTCCCAGCCTGGCAGCCGCTGCTCCGGGCCTGGCCACACCGGACCTGGCTGCTCTGGGCCTGGCCGCTCCCAGTCTGGCAGCTGCTGCTCCGGGCCTGGCTGCACCCGACACTGCTGCTCTGGGCCTGGCCGCACAAGACCCGGCTGCTCTGGGCCTGGCTGCTCCCAGCCTGGCAGCTGCTGCTCCGGGCCTGGCTGCACCCGACCCGGCTGCTCTGGGCCCGGTTGCTCCGGGCCCGGCCACTCCGAGCCTGGCCGCTCCCGGCCTGGATGCTCCAGGCTTGGCTACTGCTGTTCTGGGCCTGGCTGCTCCCGACCCAGCTGCTCTGGGCCCAGCTTCTCTGGGCCCGGCCACTCCGGGTCTGGGTGTTCCTGGACTGGCCACCCTGGGCTTGGCCACCTCCGCCTCAGGCCTGGCTGCCAGTGCCCCAGGTCTGGCTGCTCCAGTGCTGGCTGTTGCTGCTCTGGTTCTGGCTGTTGCTGCTCTCAGGCCTGGCTGTTGCTGCTCTCGGGCCTGGCTGTTGCTGCTCCAGGCCCAGCTGCCATTGCCTTGTGCCTGGCCACTCTAGACCTGGCCGCTGCTGTTCCAACATTCTGTCCTTTACTTTTTTTTTTTTTTTTTTAACGCATTTATGTTGCAATGTTGGCTGGTGAGTTGAGTTCTTAGTCTTTGATTTTTCAAGATCTTCTTTGTATTCTTTCTTAAGTAATTTTACTATCTTTTGCTCTCACTTGATTTCTTCACATTGAGAACTTCTTTGGTTTCTTCCTCCTTGTCCTGGAAGCTCAGCAGGTTGGCCTGTGGCACCCCTTTGTTCTCCGCAGGCTCCTGCGCTGCTTCAGCCTGTTGCTGGGGTCAGCGCCGCCCAGGAAGCAGCCCCCAGCCTCGGCTCCATTGCCCATGCTCAGCAGTTGAAGGCTCAGGGGCACCCCCCCCCTTGGGGGCCCCGTCGCCCAGCTCCTTACTGGTGCCCGGCTGGCCGGTGTCCTGCAGGGGCTCCTGCTCCTCGTCGTATTCCTCCAGTCTGGAGCTTTTTTTCCCCTTCCCGCTAGGGGAGTCTAGCATCAGAGTCAACAGACTGTCCTCTGCGCGCAATGTGTGCGACTCTGGGGGCTCTGCTTTACGCCGCTCCCCCAGAACTCCACCTCACAGCCCCGTCTCCCTCTGCATGAGCCTGGGTCCCCAGGGATTGGCCCAGAACTGGAGTTCAGGGCAGTTGGGAGTGGGGCTCAGCACCGCCTTAGGTTTTGTTTCTTCCCACCAGGGCAATACAGCATCAGAGTCAACATTCTGTCCTCTGCGCACAGTGTGCGCGACTCTGGGGGCTCCGTTTTTCGCATCTCCCTTGGGATTCCACCTCACAGCCCCGTCTCCCCCTGCCTGAGCCTGGGTCCCCAGGGTCTGGCCTAGGAGTGGGGTTCAGAGCAGTCGAAACTGGGGCCCAACATGGGGCTCCTGTTTCCTTCCCTCTAGGGCAATCCCGCATCAGAATCAACATTCCTTCCCTTGCAAGCAATGTGCGTGACTCAGGGGGTTGGGCCTTTCGCCGACTCCTTGGCTCGGCCTTTCGCCGCTCCCCCAGGACTCCACCTTGCAGCCCTGTCTCCCTCTGCTTAAGCCTGGGTCCCCAGGGATTTGCCTAGAATGGCGAAAGTCCGGACTGGGGCTCAGCACCGCCGGAGGCTTTGTTTCTTCCCGCTACGGCAATCCAGCATCAGAGCCAACATTCAGTCCTCTGCGCGCAGTGTGTGCGCGACTCCAGGGCCCTTCTTTTCGCCGCTCCCCTGGGATTCCGCCTCACAGCCCCGTCTCCCCCTGCCCGAGCCTGGGTCCCCAGGGTCTGGCCCATAACTGGGGCTCATCGCTGCTGGTTCGGGGGTTCATCCCAGGCGGGGGGTTTTATTTCCTTTCTGCTAGGGAACACCAGGCAGGCCCCCATCCTTCTCCTCCTCTCCGGCTGCGACCTCTCTGCGCGCGCATGCGTGCGCGCAGCGTGTCTCCGTACCTTAGGCTTTTTTCAGCTCCTCTGATTTTCCTTCTGGTTTTCTCTTTCCTTCTTGTCATAGAATTTTCAGTCATTCGACTACCTGTAGCTCTGGGCAATGTCCACTCTACATTTTAGTTGTATTCCATTGAAATTGTTGTGTGCTGCTGCGGTTAGGTGTCTACCCGAGCAGCCATCTTGGATCCTATTTTCAGGGACCCTCACTTTGAAGGGGGTGTGGCTAGCCTACAAATAGCCCTCAGCCACTCACCCAGGATGGCCACACCCTCCCAGCAGGGACCCCCACCCCAATGGGGCATGGCTGGCCTGCTAACCACTACAGGCCTCTTGCCCAGGCTGCCTGCCCCCAAGAAAACCCCCACCCTTCAGGGCAAACCAGCGGGCCACCACCCATGCACAAGACCTCTATCTATACTAATAAAAGAGTAATGTGCTAATTAGATTGGAAGACCTTCCAGGAGACCTGGATGTTCTTCTGGACAAAGCCATGCTGGCAGGGCCAAGGTAGAGGCAGTTAGAGGCCAAGAGGGGAGGGCAGTTGTGGGTGATCAGGCCAGGATGGGATGGTAGTTGGAGGTGATCAGGTCAGCAGGGAGGGCAAGTTGGGGGCAAGCAGGCTGTCAGTGGGGGTCAGTTGGGGGCAATCAGGTCAGTGGGGAGGGCAGTTGGGGATGATCAGGCCAGCAGGCAGAGTGGTTAGGGGCAATTAGGCAGGCACGGTTAGGAGCCAGCAATCCTGGATTGCGAGAGGGATGTCCAACTGCCGATTTAGGCCGACAGAATTGCACATCCCTCGAAGGGTCACAGATTGGAGAGGGTACAGGCTGGGCTGAGGGACACCCTGTGCCCCTGTGCACGAATTTCATTCATCAGACCTCTAGTAAATAAATAAATGCCTAAGTAAATGGTTAATGCAGAAAAACCACCTGTTACCTCCAAATTGATGTTTAGATTTCATGCAATTCCAGTGAGAATCCAGCAAGTCTTGAAGATACAGACAAGAGGATCCTAAAATTGGTTTGGAAAGAAAAACAGATGGATGGTAATAACTAAGGCATTTCTAAAATAGAAGAATATAGAAAGTTGTAATCCCCAAGTCTTCTTACTGAGGTAAAATTCTCATGACAAAACTAACCAAAGTGCGCAGTTCAGGGTCCAAGGACCAGGTCTCCGTCGGGGACCCATCCTTCCCCGCTCCCAGGTCCAGCCTCCTGGGTCTTGCCAGTGTGGGGAGAGCCTTTCCTAGAAGGGAGGCAGGTCCCTGCCACCTGCCAAAGGTGCTGCCGCCTGCTCCCTGCGCCTGCTCATGCGGACGGCGCCCTGTTCTCCTGCTCTGGAGGCAGGAGGTGAGAGCAGGCTCTGAACTGCTGTGGGCTCAGGCCCCTCGGGGCAGTTCTGCCCAGAGATGTCCCCCTGCAGCCCTGTGGGCTGGCTGAGCTCCGTGGCCCCTCCACCACTCAGTGCAGGTCTTGGGAGGGCAGCTCTGCTTTGGTTCAGCCCCTACAGGAACCTGGACCCCCTGGGAAAGGAGGGCGCCCAGCCTGCAGCTCCTGAGCTGCCACTTCTCTGCCCCCAGCCTGTGTAGGGCCCCTGCCACTCTACTCTGTGGCCCCCAGGCCCCCTCCTCCAGAAGCAGGTAGGCACTGGGCTTGTGCAGGGCAGAGGCCAAGCTCTCACGTAGGCACCTGCTGCACACGTGTGCTGCCCTGGCTGCCGGGGAGTGAGGGCTTTGTGCAGAGGAGCCTGTGGAGCTGCTGTGCCTTCACTATGGCAACGGCTCCCTCCTTCAGGGCGCTGCAGGCACAGGGGACCCCAGACAGCTCCTCTGGCCCAGGTGCCCCTGGGAAGGAAGGGGGCAGGCCCTGCCTCCCTCCCGCTCCTGAGGGCTGTGGTCTGCCCTGGCAGATTCAGGCTGGCCTCATGCCCCAGACAGTATGTTAGGGTGTTTGGGGGCCGCGATTGTCCAGTAAATCACAATTTACTTCCTCCTGTTTCTCTTGGCTGGCTTGTGGGGCCCTTGGCTTGTGTGGGGTCTAGCTGGTGTGCGTGTGGCGAGCCTGTCCCCTCATCCCTGCCCCTGCCCCTGCCTTCCCCTCCATGACCTTGCTTTTCTGAGGAAACCCCACAGCCAAGAGCTCCTCTGTGCCATGGAGACCACTTACTTTGCCCCTTGCAGACAGTTTCCTGGGTGCTGGGCCAGCGGGCTGGGGCGGGGACTTGTCCCCAAGGGTCCTGATGCTCAGGTGGTCTCTACACAGGAGGGTGCACTGATACCCTGGGGGCGGGGCAGCCTGTGGCCCAAGGCCAGGGCTTGAGGTCGTTCTGAGACGCCTGAGGCCAGAGCTAAGCTCAGCCCTGCCTCTGCCCTGCCCTGCCTCAGCCCAGTGACGGTGGTCTGCGCAGCCAGGACAGCCCAGGCCCAGGCCCAGGCCCAGGCCCGGGCCCAGGCCCAGGCCCAGGGGCTGCCTTCTGCATCCGCAGGTTATTGTTAGCCGGCAGTGACATCACCGGCAGCCAATGGGAGACGTGTTTATTTCCAGGCCTGACAGCTTGAGAACCGTTAATTTTAGCAGGATCTTCTTTCCCAGGCTCGAAACCCCAGCCAGCCAAAGAGGGGTGCCTGTGTCTCCCAAACTTCCCATTGGCTGGGCCTGGGGGCCAAGGGAGGGGGGCGGAGCCTGTACCCCTTCCTCCTGCCCCTTTGAGCATGCTGAGAGGCTGCCCCAGCTGGTTGGCTAAAGACCTCACTGTTGGCTGCTAGGGGGTCACCATAGGCGGCGGGCCCTGTGTGAGAGAAGAGAGTGTGAGGCAGGCAGCTGCGGGCTGGCTGAGCGTTGGCTCAGGCCTTCTGGGCACGCTGCAAACTGCGTTGCCTCCTGTGCTCAGCCGGCCCTTGGTCCCGGTGCTCAGCCGCCCCGCCCAGCGCGGTGGCGAGGTGTGTGCATGGTCGTGCGTATTGGCAGCTATGCGGTACTAACCCGTCGTACGGCCACTGCGTCGCCGTGGCTGGTGGCTGTGCAGCGTTCTTTGGTGCGGGGTGGGGCAGGCGCTCTGTGCGCGGCTGGCGTGTTGTTATGGAGTATCTAGCTCACTTAGTTTCACAGTCCGTGTGGCCCGAGGGTCTCCAAATGGCCGAGTCCCTGCGTCCCCTGGCCTGCAGGCAGACGGGTGGGCCGGTGTGAGTTGGAGGCCCTTTGAAGAAACTACCTGACACCCCTCCTCAGGGTCAGTGTGCAGCCCCCGGGAGGACACAGCATTCCACAGCAGTGGCACCACTCTGGACAGCAGCCCAGCACAGGTGCCCCCGGGCAGTTCGGTGCCGCCAGCTGCCGGGTGCCAGGGAGCCCGGATGGGAGGGTGGGGCTCAGCCCTTGGTGTGAGGGTGTCTGACGATGCCCTCCGAGGCTGCAGGCATGGGGTTCTGATGCTGGGGGCTCTCAGGGGAAGCTGGACTGAGTGTCCTGGGGACCCTGGCCTCCTGCCTCCTTTCTGGCCCATCCCCCCTCAGCCCATCCCAGTGGCTCCCAAATCCTGAGTAACCTTCAGGCAGGAGGGTTGCATTAAATATAGAGAGCAGCTGGGCAGGCGGAGGCCTCGCTTTCTCGCCAGGCGTTTATTTTTACTCCCTGGCTTCTGTTCGAAGGTATCAGCAGACCGGGGAGTGTGGGTCATCGGCCCGGTCTGTGGGTCTGCGGGTGGGGCAGCCCCCGGGACAGCCCTGGGGCGGCCCGACCTTCTCTGAGAGATCCCTCATGGCCGGAGACCTGCTGGGCCCCAACCACTGCTCTGGCCCCTCCTCACTTCCTGACCCCCTGGGGTCCCCATTGCACCCCCCAGTGGGAAGTGCTGGGCACTGGGCCTCTGTTCGCACCCACTCAGCACTCTCCCTGCCCACCTCCTCCAGAGCCTGTGGCTACAGAGCGACATGCCTCTGTAGCCACAGGCTCCGGGTGCAGGCGGATGGGAGCAGACACTGGCCACGTGGTGAGGGAACGTGGCCTGACAGGACGCAGGTCCCAGGAGCCCCACAGCACAGGGCTCCCCATTCCTCCCCATGAAACCCCTGGCTGTTACCTTGGTCTGGCCAGGGTCCTAGCGCCCCCCTGCCATCTCCTACAGAATGGGGCTGTCCCCACCGGGACCTAGAGGGAGGGAGGCTGGGGGGCCACTGCCTGGGTTCCTGGAGCAGATTATTGGCAACTCTTCGTCCCTGGGGAGCACTGTCCACACGTAAACCCCAGGACAGCCCTTTAAGATATTGGGGGGCAGTGCTCTGGGGACAGACTTTGGGTCACACTGGGGGGACCCAGGTGGACGCGGCCTCTCCCGGGGCCTTGAGGGGGGGTGGGCTGGGCAGATCTGCCGGACCGCAGGCCAGGCTGAGGGTCGCGCGGGGCCAGGCAGGGAGAGGCCTGGCGTTGGGGCGGGCGTGGTGAGCCTGTGTGGCAGGCAGGTGGGTCAGAGTGGGCAGACAAGCAGGTCCCCGGGCTGCGTCCGGAGAGGCCCCAGAACAGGCACCAAAGGAGCAGGGCTGGCCCAGAGCCCCCTCAGGCTGTGCCCACCCCAGGCCCGCCTCTGTCCCCTCGGCCC